>CM077166.1:175897357-176497357 GCA_039583875.1 Platanthera guangdongensis | reverse complement strand
CATTCGACCAACCCACCTCCACCACCAACCCGAGCCCTCTCCTCCCATCCATCACCAAAAACCAACCACCACTTTCCATCGTGGAATACCTTGGCCACCACCTTTTCTCTGTCCTATTCCCATATATATTTGGCCATCAAGGTTTCCCTCTCCTAGGGTTTCTAGTAAAGAAGAATGGCTTGCGTTTTCATCATTCTCTGCGGATCCGTGGATTTCTGTGGAAATAGAATCAACCACCGTCATGAGCGCTTTCTCCACTCATCGTTGTGGACGAATTTCTTGGGCTTGGGTAATGCATTTCTAAACATCTCTTGTGTGATTTATTCTAATAGTACTTGTGAGATTTGGTGGAAATAGAAGGCTAGTAATTAGTCCTAATTTATATTGAATGTTGTGCATAGTTAAATATGATTTTTAAGCATTGCTATTCCGAATATTTTCGTATAAATTGGAGCGGGTAAATTTCATGAATGCTTGTAGAAAATCAGTTTTCCTTGGCCTTGATTTTCTTTGGTGTTCAAGTGATTTGGCATACCCTCATATTAATTAATTTTGGGATTGATTTGGACTTAATTTTAAATAACTAATCTCGCCCGTAAATTCTAGTATTGGAATTGTGAATGTTTGCGTATATTTGAATTGTGGATAGCTAATTGTCCGGATCGTGTGGGTCCTTTTCGCTTGAGCGAACATTGGACTATAGCCATTGTTCAATCTATAAAAGGGGTAGCGTCACTTTGCGTTGTGTATTGTAAATTGTTGGATTCATCATTAGTAATAATTTAGAGAAACCGCACGTTACGTATTTATTTTAGTTATCGAAACCCCAGTGCGCGTAGTTTAATCCGTCAAAACCATGGGCCTGCATCATTTTATGTATTTTAATTTCATGCATTTGATTATTAAATTTTCATTTTATTTTATGATGGGTGCATATAACCATCATATGGTTATTTTATTTTTAATGGAGGAGATTGCGTGGTGTTGGCTATATAAGGCCATGGTTTTGAAGAGTTTTGTATTGAAGTTGAATGAAAAGAAAACCTAGAATTCAAAGTTGAATTTTTCCCCCTCCTTCCTCTCTTGAAATTTCGGCCCCTTCCCCTCTCCTCTCCCTTGGCCACCGGCCACCACTTTCTCCCTCTCTATATTTGGCCTCCTCTCCTCCTCCCTCCTCAAGTTCACAACCACCAGACCCTCTCTCTCTAAGAAATCCGATCACCACCCTCCTTCCTATCTACAAAACAATCAGTCAATACTCCTCCACCAACCAACCCGAGAAACATCATCTTCTACACCAAAATCGGCTAGCCTCCTCCTAGTCGCCATCCTCTCCCTCCACTTCATACTCACGGACACCTTTTCTTGGTCCTCAAAACGGACCAGCCCCTATTCCTCCACCACCTTGGAATATTTTGGCCACCACATTTCCTATCCACTCTTTCAATATATATTGCCCTTCAAGGTTTCTCCCCTCCTTGGGTTATTGCATAGGAAAACGGCTCGCGTCTTCATCATCCGTTGCAGATCTGTGGATTTGCGTGGAGATAGATTCAACCACTATCATGAGCGCTTCCTCCACACATTATTGTGGACGGATTTCTTGGGATTTGGGCAACGATTTCTAAATCATCCCTTGTGTGTTTCTTCTATATTATTATGAGATTTTGGTGAATTAGAAGGCTAGTAATTTGACCTGATTTATATTGAAATTAGTGCTTAATTAAATATGATTTTTAAGAGCATTTATTTCGAATATTTTTGTATAAATCGGATTAAGTAGATCTTGTGAACGTTAGTAGAAATCAGATTCATTATCCTTGATTTCCCCTCGAGTTCATGTTATTTGGCCTACATCATTTTAAATCAATTTGTGATTGAATTTGGAATGTTGTTTAAATCACTATTTTAACCCGGATCCTCTCGTGTTGGTTTTGTTAATGCTTGTGGATAGATTTAATTTGAATTGCTAATTGTCCGGATTGGGTAGGTCCTATTCGCTTGATCGAATATTGGCATATAGCCCTTGTTCAATCTATAAAAAGGGGCAGCGTACCTTTGATTTGTGTGTTGTTAAATTGGTTGAATTATTGATAGAATTTTATAGAGATCTCGCATGCTACGAATCTATTTTAATTGACCAACGTAATAGCCCGTAGTTTAATCCGTTAGAACCATTGACCTGCATCAAAGCCCCATCATGGGGTCACCAATATGATCAATTTTACCAAAGTCAAACTTGGCCCTATTTTGGTCAAATCACACTATTTGGCAGAATTGGCCTGACTGGGGCATCAACATGATCCAATCAATATTGTGTGTTGTCACGGGACTCAAGACACACTCCTTGGACCAATCAACCCATCAAGTTGAGTGAAGTCAACCCCAAGGTCAACCATGGTCAAATTAACCCCTAAAGGCTAAATGGGAGCCCAAGCCAATTTAAGTACGCTAAGGCCTTGTCAAAGGCCCATCCTAAGGCCCACTAAGTTTTTCATATTTATTTAATCTGAGTTAGGTGATTTAATTACGGTTTAATGAGGTTAATTACGGAGAAAGTTTTATTTGGAAGCGGGAATAATGGAGGGAGGCCAAGTGGCACTCCAGTCTTCTTCGCCAACCCCTCCTATCATCTCCTGTGATGAACATGGGGAGTTTTCTAGCAGTTTCAGGTCGTCCACCATCAAGGAGGGCCATTAATGGCCATGGCCAACCACCCCCTTTCATGGAAACTTCATAAATACCCCTCCCTAGCCCCATTCGACCTTTTCAACATCTTCAGAAGGTCCCAAGCAGTCAAAATTAAATCTTGGATCACTGTAAACTGTGGAGAATCGAGATCGGGCGACGTTCGTCGGAAAATGCCAAAAACCATGGCCACCCGCCGGAGTACCCACATCCAAGCCCGAAATCAAGCATGTCTCCCCCCTCTCCCCTTATGCTAGCATCTTAGATCAATAAGGATTGAAGTCGGGGTCAATCGAGCTGATTTCCATTTTGAATTTCCATGGAAATTTGGATTGGGCTTCCTTTTGGGTTCGTCGGAACTACCACCTCCGGCGGCCAAACAACAATCGGGCGATAGACGCCACCTCGATGGAGGTGGTGGTGGCAGTGGCTGGCCAGATAAGTGGGCAGGTGGCCAGCAAATAGCTCTGGAAAGAGCTCTAGGTCGGGCAGACCTCGATCTTAGGCTAGAGGAGGAAGATGAAATAACTACCGTTGATTTGGGTTTATATTAGTTATTATATATTTTACATTTTTAGTATGTACTTTTTGATGCTAAAACATGAGGCCCTTAGGAGCTGAACCATGAAAAGTTCCCAACAAGAGAAGGTGTCCCTGCGAGTCTACTTGAATTAGAAATTAAAATCAAGTCATTTCGAGCAATGTAGCGCCCTATAAGGCAATTCCCGTGAGACTGGTCTTTAGGGTAGGACAGTCACTATTTCCTTAATAACTTTTAATTGGCTAAGGGCATTAACTTGAAATCTGGGGAATGAAAGAATATAACAAAGATACACCTACAGTCCAAATATGGGAATTTTTGGGCAAAATTGTCCTATGAGTTTAGGAAAAATGTAATTTTTCATAAAGGTGAAATATTTTGGTGAACAATATTTATATAAAAATTTTGGTGGAAGTCTCAATAGGGAAACATAAAGCCATGGTAAAAATTTCAAGTCATTTGGAGCTCTGCATGTGGTTGTAATTCCAATGCATGAGGATATGACTTGTGATATGTGGTGTGCATTTAACCAAAAGGTGTATCTTGTGAATTTTGAAAGATTTTCTTGGGAAAATATAATGCAATTTTATACATGAACTTGTTTAGTGAAAGAACACCTCCTCATGAAGTTTTAGAATATTTGGAGTTGATTTGCTTAGCCAATGATTTAATTAGTATTTTTGGTATGCGTGTGTAATAATGAAATTTGGGTGACTAAAATAGTTACAAAAATTATGAAACCTTGCCAATAGCAATGATTTAGTATGATACACACTGGATAAAGTTATTGGAATTTTTGAGAGTCAGAATCTTAGGGTTGCAGTTATAATTGCCATTATTACCTATTATTGAGATAATTGTTCTCAAATTAAGTTATATAATTATACATTTCTTGAATAAATAATTATTTACCATTTTTAACCTCTAGAAATTTTACTGGAATTATTTGACGAATATTTATAGTACTTCATGCGTAACATGACCTAGTAGATCAAATTTTTGTAATTAGAAATTAAATATCAAATATTATTGGAATGATGTGAAATTAGGTTCAGACCTTTTATTTATCATTGTAATCTTGTGGAAATTATTTTGTACTATTTGGACCCATGGAAGTGACACTTCATGTTCTAATCCACTAGTGACATATATTTTAGGAAAATTCAATTATGGTCAATTTAATTTAGAAAATTGTGAAACATTGGAACTTCATCATAACTGAGTATTCATACCCCTGTAATTAATCATATGTCATTTGGATAAAATATTTGGTAGTTATAACCCTTACAATCATATCGATCAATTGGGCTGCATATAGTAAAGTCAAGGGGGCGATGGTTAGGTGAGTTACAAATTAGTTCTAGTCAGGTTGGGGTGTTTTTAGGACCTTGATGTGATGTTGGTTGGTGTTCTAAAGGATTTACCTAGAGGTGGTGTGAGTTAGTGTACATGGACCCTAAGGGACGTACTTAAGTTTGAGATCACAAAATATCATCGTTCCCCTATATGAAGCATAAATCATCATAGACTTTCTAAGTATAACTATGCGTGAGGGTTTGATTAAGGGTATCATAACATTACTAAGTGCATTGAGAAATGGAACAATGAGGTTAATCCAATCATAGTTCCTAGTAGCGCTGCGAGCCCTTTATAGGGTAGACCTCGGGAAGTCCAAGGTTATCCATAAATCACTAAGTAAATCAGAAGTTAGACAAGAGTAGTCTATTAGGATTATATAATATTGTAGTGATCTCACACACATGTGGGTTGGAGTGATATAGGACTTATTAGTCCTGCGAGTTGGTGGCTCGGGTGGTTTGTTGATATCAAGATGGGTTAGTCCTACGATCTAGGGGCTCGGGAGGGTATTGTTATACCTGATTTGTGTTTGTGTGGTAGGTCACTCGGTACTAGTCTAGTTTGCACACCGATGACAGTACGATGACTCTGCTGCAATGTGTAAACCTTTAGGGAGACCCGTAGGACAATTATACAGAGGACTGGAGGACTATGTCCCATAAGATCACACCCGACCACAAAAGACTGATAGTTGCCAGCAAGAGTATGCACTTTGTTGTTATGTTTTTAGCGTTAAGGCATTCGAGAGGTCTAGGCCTGGTAGTGTGCCTGCCAGCCTAGGAGTGCAGACACCCGCTCCACTACCACCATGAGCCATGACGGTTGGTACTTGAGAGGTTGGCCTCCTCCAAAAAGTGGGGATGCATGAAAGGTCTGTGCATAGAGTCGTGTGTGTGAGTTACGTAATAAATATTACATTGTATAGCATGTCAAGCATACACACTTGCAGATACTCGTCATATAAATTAGTATGAGATCTTTTATATGATGAGTTATAATTTCGAAAATCCTAACTTATAAGTTTTTATGGACATTCATATAAGTTAAGGTACGCTTCTATGATGGTAGTGTAGCTGCTTTACTTTACTAGTTTTACTCAGCTCCTCTTACTATACTTTTATACAATGCTAGTTGTTGGTCTTCTTTACTTTTGTTATTGCTCATACTAATATAGAACTCATAGAGAACTTATATATATATTCCACTATCACCTGCTTGTACATTCTATTATTATTGGTCCTCCGCATTCTTCCTCCCACGTAGTGCCTAGGAGTTGCAGGGGTGAGGCAGGGACAAATCAACAGAGTCTAGTTTGACTGATGGCCATTGGACCAGATCATTTTAGGGACATATGAAGACGCCATCGTTATTTGACCAGGCACAACCAGAGATTGAGACACCAGGATCTGAGGAGCTGGTGCTGCGCACTAATACTACTACCCATCGTCAGGTTGATGATCATATAGTTTGTCTTCCGTGTTTTTAGTTGAGAGAGAGTGTGTGATATTTGTGATGGCTACATACTGGGAATAAGCCCTATATATTTTACTCTTTTATTTATTTCTTGTGGACCTTTTGTTTGGATATTTATATATCTATGCTGTGATGAGTGGACTTGTTTACTTCTTTTGTCATTGGTTGTGTGATTGATGGTGCTTGCCGACATGGTGGTTGTCTTGTGGTGGAAACTAGCTAGTAGTTGCTGTTATTCTAAGGTGACGCTGGGAAGAAATCTTTCCTCGGCCATGCCCAATTCCCAGGGGCCGGGGAGGGGAGATTTTACATTTATATGATGAGAGTCTTATGCAATGTGATGCAATACAATGTAATGAATGTATAATGACCCACCCATGTTACTCACATCCTCTGACTTGCTATGTAGACATAGACTTAGTTCCCAATTTTTGAGGGTAGCAAACCACTCTAGCACCTCCCGTCATGGCCAGACGGAGACAGTGTAGAGGGCATCTCCACTACTAGGCGAGTATGTACACTACCTGACTTAGGACTTTTTTACACCTCAATGCTAAGAACCAAATAGCAAAGTCCCTGCATACTTGCTCAGTCATCTGAGCCTTAAAAAACAAAGAAGGGGTCTTTGGAAAGTAAGAATCAAAGAGCCCATCCCAACCATCCTGAGTCTATCTGTCAGCTTCAATCAGTGTGATGGCCGGCATGATCAGAGACCCGCACAAGTAATATTCTAAATTGAATCATTATGCAGCCTTGTATCAACCATAGACACATATGTAATTCCCATGGTCAAGCCATGCTAACAAGAACTCAAGGGCTTCAACCAAGTCCTTATCCAATTTATTGTTTTATAAGAATTCCCGGTGATAATTATCACCCAAGGACCAAGCAACCAATTCCTTAACATAATACCGTAGGATATAACCATATCCTACAATCTACACCAAGCCATCACTGCTACCCATAATGAGTTGACATAACTCTAACATAGCGAATTGTATAAGTCCTGGAATTACAATCTAAGATCTTATAGGACTACTTATGTATCTAACAATATGTTTACTTTACTGATATAATATATCCCAACAATTTGATCTGTCATACTTAACATCAAACTAGAATCTTATTAAAATCTTGGACATAATTATAATTAGTGACCCTAGTCATTTCATACTTTATTATTACTTGTTATCACATGCTCAATCTCTTAGAGAGCCATAAATAAAATAATTAATTAAGGGATTATAATAGAACCAAATCCCTCGAATTTCCTAACATATACCATAGTATTTTGAACATTCCCACATAATTTCAACCCATTCGAGTAACATAATCGTTATTTACAAGATAATTATTTATATGTTATGACTGCCAATATCAAAGCAAATACATATCCAAAAATTATAGAACGTAATTAGGATGTGCAAATTGCTATCAAGAGTGTATCTACCAAATTTCATAAACATACAATGAATATTTTGGGAGAACACCATAATTTATCAAAATCTTTACGTTTGCGACACAATCCACTAAAATAGGATTTTTAGACACTATAGGACACCAAAAGTAATGTTTCACTCTATTCTGGATTGGTATTCTCAAGGGCTGGAACTTTTATATGGATCTCGAGATCCAAATCTACGTGTATTGTGCCTAAAACTAGGAATGAACCCAACTGTATAAAACTGGAAAGAATCTCTCTAGTAGTCATAGTTAATTTGACGCAACATTTTTTGATTTTGATCTAGGGAGCTACAGGGATCCCCATGAAAGTTTCTAGTTGTTAGCCTAAATCACCAAGAGGGGGGGGGGTGAATAGGTGAATCCTGCGGCTTATAGTGGAATAAAAATTGAATAAAATTAAAGCGCACATAACAAGAGAATAAACACAGTACAGACACAAGGATTTATAGTGGTTTCCCAAACTAGGTTTGTCCACTATCGTGATTTGCCTATCTAGCACTTTGGGCTAGGCTCGGCTACTTCACAAAAACTTAGATTAATAATAATCTTACAACTCAGAGTCTTTTACTCCTACAAACTCGGAGAACAACTTCCCCTGAACTCGATCCTTCAACAAGAATCTACAAAAACTCCAAACAACAAACTTCCTACAAAGCAATAATAAAAGTATTGTGTGAAAGAAAACTTTTTTCTCATATCTAAAAATAGTTCTTCTTTATTGCTTGAAAGTTCTGATTGAATTCTTAAAGAAGAAGAAGAAGAATCTGAATTTACTTCACAGATCAGATCTGAGAAATGACTGATCTTTGAGTGAAAGTAAATTTGAAATCTTGAGATTGATCGAGTGTTTTCTTTCCAAGAGGAATCACGGATCGGGAGAGATGTTAGTGACAAGTTCTTCGTGAAAATCTATTTGAAATCCCGATTGTTTTTGGTAATAAGAACACGATTAGTTTTTCGATTTGAACTGTGATTTTTTTGCAGATGATTCCTTACCAACAGCTCAATTTTGAACTAAGATCTACCGTCCACGTGTACTGCACATGGCAAAAACCCTAATTTAGGAAACTATGAAAATGAGAATGATGTTGGAGGAAAATTTACTTAAGTCCAATTCGTCGAGACGTCATGTGTACTAACCAGACTACTATACAAACTAGTTGAAAGGTGAATGTGAGGGATAGATTTAACTAACTCTAGAAGGGAGGGGGGTGAATAGAGTATTTTAAAATTTTACTTTGTTTTTACAGTGGATTAAAATAGGTGATACAGATATATATATATAAAGAGAAATATCAAAGCACAGTAAATAAACAAGTAAAGGCACAACCAAACGACACAAGGAGTTTATAGTGGTTCCCCAATAAACTTGGGTACATCCACTCATCTACCACCATGATAGGAATCCACTACAGGTTTTTGCTCAGGTGCCATGCCACCATAGGTTTTTGATCAGGTACCCTGTCACCATAGGTTTTTGATCCGGTGCTCTATTAGCACAAGATCTATTTTCTAAGGGAGATCTAGTAACCCTTTTAGCTTTTGATCAGGCGCCCAAAAACCATACCAAGTCTTTTGATCATGTGATTTGAGAACCAAAATATTTAACTTTTGAAGGGAGTTATAACCCTACACACAGTGAAAGAAAATAGAAATGATGTTGTCTTCTCTATCTCAAATCTCTAAGAAGATTAGTGGATTTTTTTATGTTGTCAAAGCTCCCCGTGAGTTGTATAAAACTGATCAGGAGCGGAAGCTTTTCTTAAGGTCGTAGGCCTTCTTTGAGAACTTCTTCTTCCAGTAAATGTTTCTGAGATATTGAACTTTTTGTCTCAGATTGAAGATGTATTGCTGGAAGAAAAGCTTGAAATAGAAGATGATGAACAAGATGTTTTTGTCTCTGTCTCTTTCTATTACTATTGAAGAAACCTTCTGAGCCCCAGTATCTTAATCAAGAGAAGAATTCAAATATTTGAATTCATTAATCCTGAAATGGCTGGAGAATTCCCAAGAAGGTAACTGCATTGGAAATTGGTTAGAATGGAAATAAGAACTCTGTGATTAAATCCATATTTAATACTGCCTCTAAATGGCTATATTCATAAGAATATTAAGCATTATATATCAGAGTTATGGCTGAGTGCAATGAAGCTATTAAATATTTTGCCTTCAGAATATCCTGAAATTGAGCCTGGAAATATTCTGCTAACTTCCTAAGACACTGTCTGGAAATCGTCGAACAACGCATGTATTTTGTCGAGCTGAGACTGGAGTTCGTCAAACTGATGATGGCTTTCATCGAGCTGAGATTCTGAGAAAATTTCGGAGTTCATTGACTGGAGCTCAGCTTTCATCGAGCTGACTTCTGATATGAGATCACAGTTCATCGATCTCATCTACACTTTCATCGAGCTCAAATCAGAGAAGGAATTCTAAGTTCGACAATCTGGGATCGACGATCGTTGATCTGAGTTCAGCTATCGTTGAACACCTTTTCTGCATTCTTTAAACTACCTTGTCTCTAAAGTCTTCTGTCTTTGAAGTCTTCTGAAGGTAGGTTCCAACTATCTAACTTCATGTGACTGACCTTAACCCTGGAAGTAACTTATGATCATAGACTATACATGTTAGGTCATCTTAAGAATCCTAATAGTGAACTGAGCCCAAATCACAAGTAGGGTTCCAACAATCTCCCCCTATTTGGGTGAGGTCACTATAAAAATAAAAACAAAGACAATCACAAAGCAATAAAAATATCTGACAGAATTATAGAACTTCAATAGATATAAACAATTGTGCCTTGTGAATATACATATAGCAATAATAAAGTTCAAAAAATGCGTAAGCAGAAAATTATGAATGTTGCTTTGGAGCATCGAAGAAGGGTCTGAAGCACGTTTTGAGAAAACCATTATACTTTTGGGTTCCTCTGCTTCTCTTTGAGTCATCTTCATATCTTCAGCACCAAGAATCTTTACTGATGTGGCTTTAGGCAATACTGCTTCTTGATGGAGACTCATATAAGTATTAACATTAAAAAGATTTTTCTTTTAATACCTTTCTAATTCTATCTTCCTATAGGAAGACATTATTGAATATTGAGAAGTGTCTTTTCCTTCTTCCCTAGCTTTCCTTTTCTGCGAAAGAGCTATAATTTCCTTGAATCTGGCCATTCTAAAATTAAGATCCATTTTTGGATCATAGACTGGAGTGAGTGGCCTTTTTGGGCTTGATTTATCTTGCTGATTACCTTTAGATATTTGCCATCGACTGCTTTGATTTCTTTGTTGATGTTTGCTGCTTTGGGATCTATGATGCTGTCTGCTGCTGCTTTGAGATGGTCTGGAATGATAAGAAGTTGTAGACCTTTGAAGTTGAGAAATACTTCCTGCTGATCCTGCTGCAGGAGGAGGAGGACCTCTCCTAAATTGTGGAGGTCGAGACTATCTCCTACTCTTCTCCTAGCTTTCAGCTCATTTTAAGAATAGATCATCCAGTGAGGAGTATCTGGAGTGAGTGTAATGTTGTACAAAATATAATAATGGGTGCCTGCAGTAATAGAAGGATTAGGAGCAGCCTTGAAGGGAACCTTCTTCTTGAGTTTTCTCTTTTTAGAACCAAAATCTTCTGAGTCATCTGAATCATCATCATCATCATCAGATTGTTTAGCAGGGTGATCATAGAGAGCTTCAATTTGTTTTAGTATATCAGCAGAAATTGTTGGAGGAGCCTGTGGCTATATATTTGTATCTATTATCTCAGCATGTGGCTGTACAACTATATTTTCTTCTTCAGCCCGAGGCTGTGGCTGTATATTCTCCGTATCTATGTCTTCAAACATGAAATCATCAAGATTGGGCATGGGGGATTCAGCCCAGCCAAAAGTTGGAGGTGAGAATGCCTTTGGCTCTATATCAGTTAATTGTTCTGTAATATCCTCAATAACTATAAAACTTGTCCTTAATTATTCCAAAAGTACAGGACTTATTGGTGCTGTATAGCAAACTATAACTTCAGAATAATTATCAAAAACTGGTAAATTACTGTTGGAAATTATATCAAAAGAATGAAGTAATGAAGAAATATCAACTGTGTGATTAATGATAAAATCACCAACAATGATGATATCTGTTGTTGTCTATTCTGCTATACAAACCATTTCAATATCAGCCAATATTTCAACTGCTGCTACTACAGGAATTGTTGCTGCTAGAGTTATTGCTGCTGCTGCTGGAGCTTCTTCATTGATTGCTGAAGCATCTTCATTGGACATCTCTCCCTGCCTGGATTCAGAGAAACCTGAACCCAGGCTCCCAGAAGAAGGGACGGTGGAGGAGGAAGCTAGCTTAGAAGAAAGTTTAGATATGGTAGCTACAAGATGAGCAATTGCTTCAGATATGAGTTTCTTGAGTGTGGGGGTAATGAAGTCAAGAATGTTAGCTGATATAGAAGGGAAAT
Source organism: Platanthera guangdongensis (assembly GCA_039583875.1). Taxonomy (NCBI): domain Eukaryota; kingdom Viridiplantae; phylum Streptophyta; class Magnoliopsida; order Asparagales; family Orchidaceae; genus Platanthera; species Platanthera guangdongensis. Next base: position 176,485,374 of record CM077166.1, on the reverse strand, counting down.
CAACATACATATAATCATTTGGATTACCAGATGTGGAATGTTAATTGACAGTTGAGGAGGATGGCATGGAACAGGTTGGAAGGATGGTGAATGCCTGTGGAATTGAGGGTGTTGGAAGTGTTGGAATGTTGGACGTTGATACATCAGGGAGGATAGTATCTTCCTGAATATGGGAATGAGGTGGAGATGTATGAATTTGAGGTGAAAGAGGTGGAGTGTGTTGTGAAGAGGGAGATGAAAGTAGATCAAAAGTTGGATATGAAAGTAATAGATCTGTATGAAGAGAAGTGGATGGTATATCATCAATATGTGATGGTAGATGTGATTGAGGAGGTGGAGATGGTGTATCCTTAAAAACGTGGACTGGTGAGTGTGGAGGATAGGTTGGTCTGGATGGTTTTTGAAGTGGAGAAACATCAACAAGTGGAGTTGATGAAGGAAATAAAGAATGATGTGGAGATGGAGGAGGAGAGGGAATGTAAGGAATATGAGCTTCTATTGGGTTTGGCGAAGTGGCTATTAAAGCCCTGGTGTCCTTAGAAGCACTAGAGGAGGTGGCCTTAAAGGGCTTGGTGATAACTCTCTCCCATCTTCCAAAGAGGGCTAATGTGAGCATCTTGAAGCATTAATGAATATGGTCTGGGAGATTAATAATTCTTAGCATTTGGCCTGCCGGAAGAGCCCAAGAATTCTCTCATACCCTACATCCTTCTTATTTATCTTCTTCTTAATGTAGTCAAACAGTATACTCCCTAGTTCACTGACTTTCTATTTACTAGGGTTCACATCAGAAGAAATTGGTGCCTGGTAATATAGCCATGGGCAGAGTGCTTGCCCAAGAGTACCTTTCTAACAACATCTGCTAAGAACTTGTATTCAACAGACAAGTTCTTTTTCAGCATTTTGTTAGGGTTTCCCTGGGAGTGACCCATTTTAACAAGCATATAATCAAATTCAGCACTGGACAGTTCTATATCATCTTCTTCACCATTAACAAAACAAAAAAATTCAGATAATATTTCTGGTGAAAGAGGGACCTGATGTCCTGAGATAGATCCAATGAGAACTGGAGTTTCCTGAATCTTTACTGTATAAACCCATTCCTTAATCTCATACACTGGAAGCTTTATCCTTGTTGTCATGAACTTCCTTAACTGCTGAGTCTCAAACAACTATAAGATGTTCTTGAAGACTTGATCGAAATGACTGAAGGAATCCATATCAATGTCAAAGTTGGCATCAAATTTTATTCCGGAAAGGGTCACTGCCGAAATCTCCATTGCCTGCAAAAATAAGAGATCAAGTGCAAAAGAACTGGAAATCATGACATGGAGTTCGATGAAAACATAATTATAAGTTTTCAGAAGTTGAAAAGACGAACTCCGTTCGTCTAAAAATAAAAACTTTGAACTCAGTACGATGAAAAATATCATAAAGAAATAAAAGCGTCGATATAAGTTTGAAGAGGGGGAAAACAATATGTCGCTCTCCGCTCGATGAAACAATTTTTTGAAATAAACTTTGTCGATCTCCGTTTGATGAAAACCTTTTCTGAAACAAATTCGTCGATCTCCATTTGACGAAAAGTTTCGTAAAAGAAGGTTTGTCGATCTCCATTCGACGAACACTCCACGAAGAGTTCATAGTTCATCGATCTCCGTTCGACGAAAAATGAACAGTTCGTCAACCACAGACAAAAATCAAATTAAAGGTTCTCCATTGATCATACCTAGCTGATTTAGGAAGAACAAATGTTTCTTTTCATCTAATGGTTTGGTGAAAATTCCTGCTCCTTGTAAATCAGCAGAGATAAAGATAAGTTTAATTTTTTTTGTCCACACAATCTCTAATGAAATGATGTCTAATCTCTATATACATTGTCCTATTAGGATGCATTGTATTTTGTGCAATTGAAATTGCACTGATATTTTCACAATAGATAGTTGAATTATTTAAGTTGAAATCATAATCCAGGAGCTGATTTTGAATCCACAAATTTTGTGAACAGCAACTAGTTGTTGTTATGTATTCAGCTTCAGCAGTTGATGTGGACACAGAAGTTTGCTTTTTGCAAAACCAGGACACAAGACTATCACCAAGAAACTGACAAGTTCTGATGTGCTTTTCCTGTCAACTCTACATCCAGTAAAGTTAGCATCTGAGAATCCAGATAATTCAAATTCTAACTCAGTAGGATACCAGAGTCCTAGATTAAGACATCCCTTTATATATCTTAAAATCTTTTTTAATTGAATAAGGTGTGATTTTTAGGGTTGACTTGAAATCTTGCATAAATGAAAGTATCAAACATAATATCAGGCCTACTAGCTGTAAGATACAATAAGGACCCAACAATAGCCCTATATGTTTTATGATCAACTGGTTTTCCATGTTCAACAAAATCAACTACAGTATTGGATGACATGGGTGATTTCTTGACTGTGGCATCTATCATCCCAAATCTTTTAAGTAGCTCTTTAGCATATTTAGACTAGGATATAAAGATAACATCAGGATTTTGCTTCACTTGAAGACCAAGGAAGTAGGATAGTTCACCCATGCTACTCATTTCAAACTTTGAATGGATCATGTCAGTGTACAACCTCGGGCTCGCAAAGAGCCCTCAAGAAGCAAACGGAGCGAGATAGGCAAAGGGGACTAGGAGGGCCCACTCGCAAGCGGCGAGATGATGGGCTCTCCAAGGGGCAAAACGCCCCGTCTAAAAGCGAGAGGGCCCCAGAAGCGAGAGGGCCCCAGAAGCGAGAGGGCCCCAGAAGCGAGAGGACCTCCAAAGGCGAGAGGCGCCGACGAGACGGGCGGCGGGTCCTTCTCGCCGGCAGGCCCCTTTCCTCTCGCCAGGGGGGGGGGAGAGGACCTCCAAAGGGGACTAGGAGGGCCCACTCGTAAGCGGCGAGATGATGGGCTCTCCAAGGGGCAAAACGCCCCGTCTAAAAGCGAGAGGGCCCCAGAAGCGAGAGGGCCCCAGAAGCGAGAGGGCCCCAGAAGCGAGAGGACCTTCAAAGGCGAGAGGCGCCGGCGAGACGGGCGGCGGGTCCTTCTCGCCGGCAGGCCCCTTTCCTATCGCCAGGGGGGAGAGGGTTTTTTACTCTTTCCTATCAAAGCAGGGGTTTTTACTCTTCTACCCCGGGTATTTTTACCCTTTTACCCTTGGTGGGCTGCGTATAGCTCCTCAGAACAGCGGAGTTTGGCTGTTGGCAGGCCCAGCCAAGGGTACCCCAGTAATTTCAGGCCGGAGCAGTTTTGTTATTTGCAGTTCAGATTCTGAAATCTATAAATAAGCCCATAGGGGTTCTTCAGAAGGGACCCTTTTTTCAGACTCAGGAGAGGAATTGACAGTCTTCTGAAGAACTCCAATCCCAGCTTTTGGCTTTGGAGGGGAAGCTCTCTATGACCTTCCGGGTAAGCGGTGGGACCTCCCTGCTGCGGCTTTGGGCCAGTTTGTTCTTAGTCCTTCACGACCAGTCGGAGGTCGAGCTTGGGCCTAGTAGGTGTCGGCTACGCCCCAATTTTGTGAACGCTTGTCGGAGTCAAATTTTGGCTTCAACAGTTCTGGTGCGGTGAGCGTGGAAGTAGCCGGTTCAAGAAAAGTTTGAGTTTGGTCCTATGACAGGAGGCGAAGGAGAAGGATCTGGTTCTGGAGGTTCCCCCTCCCAGGTAGAAGAGGCGACGAGGAAAATGCTGGAGGACTTCAGGCGAGAGGTCATGCAAACTATAAGCTTGGCCTTCTCGGCAAGGAGCGAGTGGGCGACACCTCAGGTTCCAATCGAGGTGGTCCCGCTTTTAGGCGAGAATGCCCCAGGCCAGCGCCCGGGAAAGGAGGTCCCCACAGAAGCTGGCGAGAGGGACATGGCGGCGCGAGAGCTCTTCCCGGCCAGCGTCCCGGGAAGGAGGTCCCGGCAGAAGACGGCGAGAAGGAGGCAGCTGTGCGAGAGCTCTTCCCTGGGCATGGTCTCGCAGATCGGCCAGCCAGCCGAGGCCGCGGGACGTGCCCTCTCGGCAAGCAGTCGGCGAGAGCCCGTTTAGTGAACTTGTCATCTCGGCTCCGGTGTCGGAGGGGTTCCGGGAGCCCGACATGTCCTACTACTCAGGAAAGGATGATCCGGTGCAGCATGTGCAGTGGTTTGAGGATGTGGTTTCGATCAGACAGATGACGGATGCGTTTAAGTGTCGACTGTTTGCCATCACCTTGAAGGAGAAGGCGCGAGATTGGTTCCACCAGTTACCGACAAGGTCGATTTATTGCTTTGAGGACCTGCGGAGGGGTTTCTTATTGAGGTTTTCAACATCGAAGAAGCGTAAGAAGGAGGCAGAGTGCTTGTTCTCGGTAAGGCAGAGCCAGGATGAAACGTTGGGGCACTACGTAGATCGGTTTCAGGAAGAGATCCTCCAGGTTCAGGAGGTCCCTGGGTATACGCTAATGCTTGCATTTACCCTGGGACTGAGGCCAGGTTTCTTCAGCATGGAGTTGAAAAGGGTGCCCCCCTCTCCTTTGAAGAGCTTATGGAGAAGGCGGCAAAGGAGACGGATTTTGAGAGAGCCAATCCGGCGTTTGTAAGGAAGTTAGCCAGGTTGGCGGAGGATGATGCAAAGGAACCAGGAACAGGGAAGCAGAGGGAGCAGAGGGAGCACAGAGAAGAGAAGAGGAGGGAGGAACCCCGAGGCCAGGGGCACCAGGGACAGAATCATCGGGGGGCCCGAGAGCCGAACAACCGGATAGGTTGGAGGCCTCATGAGGGTCGCCCCCATGAGTTGGGAGGAGGCTTCCAGGGAAGAGATAATTTCCGAGAACCAAGGAGGTTCGATCAACCGGCGTGGAGACAGGGAGTGAGGGATCGTTTTCAGCATCAGCAGGAGGCAATGGGGATCGGTCGAGGGAGAGGAGCTCGAGGAGGAAGGAGAGGAAGAGGAGATGGAAGAAGGGGTGGGGTGGCGTTGCCTTTCTGTGATTTCCATCAGGAAAGGGGTCACGCTACAGCCACGTGCCCAGAATTTTTGGAGATGAGAGAGGCCAGAGGTTTGAGGAGGCAGGATCCGCCGGTAAGGATCGAGGAAATGCAGCCGGGGGAGGCGGAAGATAGGTGTGAGGAACGGGTGGATGTGGGAACCCGGGGGGGTATCGGGGCCATCCATGGGAGGATTGGGATCGAGGACACTCGGAAGGGGAGCTTCCAGACCATGTTCCGGAAGGGGGTAGCCTCAACCTCCCAGACTCCACCCCCGCTAGAAAAAATCACCTTCTCTTCAGAGGATATGCCGGAGTACGAGGACCCATTCTGCGACGCCTTGGTGATCCAGACGGCGGTGGAAAACTTTACGGTCTCCAAGATCCTAGTGGATAACGGGAGCTCCGTAAATGTGATTTTTAAGAAGGCCTTCGATGAGATGCAGGTGGAAGCCAAGAGGGTTTTGGCCTCGGATGGACCGTTGTTCGGGTTCTCCGGGGAGAGGAAAGAAGTGGAAGGGGGAGTAGGGCTGCACGTGAGGTTGGGGGGCGTATCACGGAACTGCCGGTTCGTGATTGTAGATGCCCCGAGCAGCTACAGCGCCATCTTTGGGCGACCCCTCATCAGCGCCTTTCGCTGCGTCCCCTCCTCGTTCCATCAATGTCTCAAGTTTAACAATGAAGGGTGCAGGTCAGGGTCAGGGGAGATCCAAAAGTGGCGAGGCAGTGTTACGTCACGGCAGTTAACACCATATCTTGGATGGCAGAGGCGGAGGAGTTGGAAAAGGAGATGGCGGCGCAAGAAGAAGCCTTGAGGGAAGAGGAGGTGAGCCCAGAGGAAGCGAGAGGAGGAACCAAAGAGGAAGTCGGGGAGGAGGAGACTGAGAAGCAGAAAGGAGGTGTGCAGGAGGCGCAGGAGGATGTTGAGGTCGAGCAGCAACAGGAGAGCCCGGAGGGAGGAATGGAGATTGAGGAGGAGCAAAGGGGAGAAGACGTGCAGGAAGTCAGGAGGAGCGGAGAGTCGGAGCCACGAGAAAGAATGCAGGAGAAAGTGGGAGAAGAAGGGGCAGAGAAGGAAGCCCGAAGGTGTTGAAGCCAAAATTTGACTCTGACAAGCGTTCACAAAATTGGGGCGTAGCCGACACCTACTAGGCCCATGCTCGACCTCCGACTGGTCGTGAAGGACTAAGAACAAACTGGCCCAAAGCCGCAGCAGGGAGGTCCCACCGCTTACCCGGAAGGTCACAGAGAGCTTCCCCTCCAAAGCCAAAAGCTGGGCTTGGAGTTCTTCAGAAGACTGTCAATTCCTCTCCTGAGTCTAAAAAAAGGGGTCCCTTCTGAAGAACCCCTATGGGCTTATTTATAGATTTCAGAATCTGAACTGCAAATAACAAAACTGCTCCGGCCTGAAATTACTGGGGTACCCTTGGCTGGGCCTGCCAACAGCCAAACTCCGCTGTTCTGAGGAGCTATACGCAGCCCACCAAGGGTAAAAGGGTAAAAATACCCGGGGTAGAAGAGTAAAAACCCCTGCTTTGATAGGAAAGAGTAAAAAACCCTCTCCCCCACCCTGGCGAGAGGAAAGGGGCCTGCCGGCGAGAAGGACCCGCCGCCCGTCTCGCCGGCGCCTCTCGCCTTTGGACGTCCTCTCGCTTCTGGGGCCCTCTCGCTTCTGGGGCCCTCTCGCTTCTGGGGCCCTCTCGCTTCTGGGGCCCTCTCGCTTCTGGGGCCCTCTCGCTTTTAGACGGGGCGTTTTGCCCCTTGGAGAGCCCATCATCTCGCCGCTTGCGAGTGGGCACTCCTAGTCCCCTTTGGAGGTCCTCTCCCCCCCCTGGTGAGAGGAAAGGGGCCTGCCGGCGAGAAGGACCCGCCGCCCGTCTCGCCGGCGCCTCTCGCCTTTGGAGGTCCTCTCGCTTCTGGGGCCCTCTCGCTTCTGGGGCCCTCTCGCTTCTGGGCCCTCTCGCTTTTAGACGGGGCGTTTTGCCCCTTGGAGAGCCCATCATCTCGCAGCTTGCGAGTGGGCCCTCCTAGTCCCCTTTGCCTATCTCGCTCCGTTTGCTTCTTGAGGGCTCTTTGCGAGCCCGAGGTTGTACACAATCCCCGCTCTTTTTGAGATTACTCTAAGCTCAAAAAGAATGTTCAACCGAGGCTCGTTATTCAAGGTGCATTAAAAAACGTATTTATGAGGAATCTTCGGAGGCCCCCACCGGGGTCTATTAATATATGACTCCTGCCCTGCGCTCCTGATGCCCCGCTCTGCATATTCTTCTTCTTCCCTGTCCTCGAGTTCTTGCAGAATGACGCACAGTCAAAGTTTTCGCGAACGTCTCGCCCTGGTGCGAGAGCAACATAAGGCCAACGTGGCTGCTTTCACCTCTTCCCTGGGTCGTCCCCTCGCCCCGTCGTCTCGCTCGAAAAAGACGAAGGCTGGGGGCCCTTCTCTTGCAGCAGTAGATTCGTCTCGCGCCTCTTTGAAACCTGCCCCCACTCCCCGTGCGCTCTCTTCGGAAAAAGAGGTGGACACTCGCGATTACCACTGTTATTTCTGCGACTGGGTGCTCTTTTGCTGACTAACGCTTTTTTCAGGGGGCTCTTGTGGTCCCGCCGTCCCCGAAGAGTCCGCGAGATGGTTCTTCTATCCGTTGCGAGGAACTTGATTCGCTACCCTCATCTACTCCTCCAACTACTCCCAGCGAGAGGAGGGACGACGCCTCCCCGGCTGCCGATACCTCTCGCCATCTTTGTAAGGGACCTTCCCTTGCCCTTTTGAATCCCCTTCGCTATTCTCACTCTCTCCTGCGAGTGCCTCTTCCACCTTGTCCCTGCACTCCTTGCGCAGATTCTCGGGCCAACTCTCCTGTTGAGGAGCAGCCGAAGCAACTCTTCGTCTCGCCTCCTCCTGCAGACGGGATTGAAGACTATCTGGGCGATCCCTCAGATCCAGTGGAGATGAAGCGGAAGACGGCTGAGCACGCGCGCCTCATTCATTCCTTGACTTTAGACAAACAGTCCGCGGAGAAGCGCATCGAGTCGCTGGAGGGCGAGTGCGCTCGTCTATCTTCTGGAGCCGATGCCGAGCTGGATGTCGACGGCACCGACCCTGAGGCCATCATCAATGAGACCGATATGCAGCTCCGTATCGCGCGGCGTGGCCTCCAAACCATCCGCTCCTTCCACTCGCGGAGTAGGCCTCCTCGCGGGGGAGCACGCGGCGGCCGCTGGGAGTGGCGCCCATACTGACGAATGTCTGTCTCGCTTTTTCCTAACCCCCACCCACTCGCTTTTAGGTGAGCGAATTATCCCAACATCTCCTCCTTATAAGAGCAATATTCACCCCGCCAAGGGTCTTGATCTCGCCAATGCAGCGGCAGAGGCGGCGAGAGAGTCCCTTGCGGTTATCCCGCCGAAGCGTCCCGGAGATGACACCGTCCCTTCTCGCTCCAGCCCTCCAAAAAAGAAAATGAAGAGAGCCGTGGCTATTTCCAAGGAAAAGGAGAAGGCTCCCCAAGGGAGCCCTATCTCTTTAGGGGAAACTCCACCGCCTCCCTCGCCTAATCACCAGGCCGTCTCGCCTATTCGCGAGACGGGGCTTTCTGGCCAACCTGCCGCTGCCTCCAACCCGCCAGCTGCTGCTTCTGAGCCGGTGGCTGCTACCTCTTCTCGCGAGGGCGACTCTTCTGGCCGTCCCGCCCCCGCCTCTCACATGAATTATAACCTGGGTCCCGTGGTTCACGATGCCATCGGCGACCCGGTTCTGCTGTGGGGGCGGGACGCCAACCGTGTGTCCATCTCTACCCTCCTTCCATCATGGAAGGAGCAAGAGGTCCCTTCCAGCCATGCCTTCGCCATCGGGTACGGCCTTTATGGTGGGCTAGACGCCTCTTTGCCTGAAAGCGAGTCCACCAAGGACCTTGTGTTGAAGACCTGCCACCACCAGATGCGGGCCTTGGAGTTCTCACACCGCTCCTCTCGCCGCCTTATTTACATTAATTCAAAATGGAAGGCCAGCGAGGAAAACCTGGAGGCGGAACGGGAGAAATCTGCTGGTCTGGCGAGAAGGCTGTCAGATGCCGAGTCACTCCTTGCGAAGGCCCAAGGCGGTGTGGTAAGCCACAACTCTCTTTTTCCCTTGGGTTTTTTTCTTTTCCACGATTCTTGGCTGATTGCCAGGTCATCCCGCAGGATGCCGAGACGGCGGGACAACTTCGTTCGCACGTGGCGGCCTTGGAGGAGGAGGTCCAGGCGCTGACGGCCGAGAATGCGCGCCTCCAGGCGGCTGCCACGTCGTCGTCTCGCCGCGAGCCCTTCCAGACTCCCCCGCCACATTATTCTTATGAGGAGGTCGAGGAGCGATGCCGAGACGCTGGCGTCCGCGGGGCTGAGCTGGTGCTACAGATGATGAAAGACCTGGGGGTCGTGAAGGACGATTCTGAGACAGTAACCGCGCGCGACCTGGTCCCTGAGCTCTATAGCGAGGAGAGCGATGATTCTTCATCCGGCGAGGAGGACTGATGCGCCGCCTCCAAGATTTAGAATCACTCTCTCCTCCTCCTGATGTAAAGACTTTAGACTATATTTTGTGGCATCTGTCAAGTGACGAGCGAGTGCTCCATTTTGCTGTCTATTTTTCATTTCTTATTTTTGTGAAGTTAATTTCTGGTTTGCCTTTTGCCCGCGAGACGATGCTACTATCTCGTCTCGCCGCGCAACCTTTCTGTATATATATTTTTCTGTTTTATGCCCTACGCGAGACGGGTTCCCGGCGTGCTCAATCGCCCGCGAGTTGGCGCAATGGCTTGCCCCGCGAGTGCCCTTTCGCTACCGGCGGGACGATCCTCAACAGCCATCCGCTGCGAGTGCTGCCACCTGCCCTACTCCACACCCTTTTTTCCCCTTTGTTTATTTTGTACCTTAGGACTAAGTTGGGATGCCAAGGTGTAGTGTCGCTCAAGGGGACTTCTCACCCTATTTCGCCAAAATGAATTCTGCCTTGTCAGTTTGATGTTGATGGAGATAGCTTGACCCAACCCTATCCCCCACAGGCGAGCCTTCGGACCTGCCAGCTAGATGGGAGCCTGCGCAGCGGGTCTACCTGGGGCCGAGCCGAGCTCGGGGTGCCGATGAAGATCTCAACTCAAAACCTATCCCCCACAGGCGAGCCTTCGGACCTGCCAGCTAGATGGGAGCCTGCGCAGCGGGTCTACCTGGGGCCGAGCCGAGCTCGGGGTGCCGATGAAGATCTCAACTCAAAACCTATCCCCCACAGGCGAGCCTTCGGACCTGCCAGCTAGATGGGAGCCTGCGCAGCGGGTCTACCTGGGGCCGAGCCGAGCTCGGGGTGCCGATGAAGATCTCAACTCAAAACCTATCCCCCACATGCGAGCCTTCGGACCTGCCAGCTAGATGGGAGCCTGCGCAGCGGGTCTACCTGGGGCCGAGCCGAGCTCGGGGTGCCGATGAAGATCTCAACTCAAAACCTATCCCCCACAGGCGAGCCTTCGGACCTGCCAGCTAGATGGGAGCCTGCGCAGCGGGTCGACCTGGCGCCGAGCCGAGCTCGGGGTGCCGATGAAGATCTCAACTCAAAACCTATCCCCCACAGGCGAGCCTTCGGACCTGCCAGCTAGATGGGAGCCTGCGCAGCGGGTCTACCTGGGGCCGAGCCGAGCTCGGGGTGCCGATGAAGATCTCAACTCAAAACCTATCCCCCACAGGCGAGCCTTCGGACCTGCCAGCTAGATGGGAACCTGCGCAGCGGGTCTACCTGGGGCCGAGCCGAGCTCGGGGTGCCGATGAAGATCTCAACTCAAAACCTATCCCCCACAGGCGAGCCTTCGGACCTGCCAGCTAGATGGGAGCCTACGCAGTGGGTCTACCTGGGGCCGAGCCGAGCTCGGGTGCCGATGAAGATCTCAACTCAAAACCTATCCCCCACAGGCCAGCCTTCGGACCTGCCAGCTAGATGGGAGCCTGCGCAGCGGGTCTACCTGGGGCCGAGCCGAGCTCGGGGTGCCGATGAAGATCTCAACTCAAAACCTATCCCCCACAGGCGAGCCTTCGGACCTGCCAGCTAGATGGGAGCCTGCGCAGCGGGTCTACCTGGGGCCGAGCCGAGCTCGGGGTGCCGATGAAGATCTCAACTCTAAACCTATCCCCCACAGGCGAGCCTTCGGACCTGCCAGCTAGATGGGAGCGTGCGCAGCGGGTCTACCTGGGGCCGAGCCGAGCTCGGGGTGCCGATGAAGATCTCTTGATCCTGTCTTTAGGGCGTCATAATAAGCAAAGACAAGAGATGTTTTGAGAAATATATTATATTGATCACGCTTTAAGTACACATCTACCGCTCTCCCTTTTCATGGGTAGAAGCGTTTTAAGTCATCCCCACTCCAGGAATGGTTCAAGGTCCTACCCTCCACATCTTGGAGGTAGTAACCCCCCGCTTTTAACACCCTCTCGACAATATAAGGTCCCTCCCAATTTGGATTGAGCTTTCCCACCGGGGCGGACCTCCCTGCCCATCAACCTTCTTTAGCACTAGGTCTCCCTCCGCGAATTGCTTTATCCTGATATGTTTGTCGAAGTGCCTTGCCATTCGACGCTTGATCTCCTCTTGTCTGATGGCTGCTACGTCTCGCAGCTCCTCTGTAAGGTCTAGTGAGAGGCGCAGGCCTTCTTTGTTTTCCGTCCTCCACGCCTCGTCCCCATCACCTGCAGCCGCGACCCGTGGGGATCGGACCTCGAATTCCACTGGTAGTACCGCCTCACATCCATGGGAAAGTTTGAAAGGGGTCTCACCAGTGGCCGTGTTCGGGGTTGTTCTTAGAGCCCACAGGACCGAGGGGAGCTGCTCTACCCAGTTCCCCCTCAGATTCTCTACCTTCTTCTTTAGTAAGTTAACGATAATCTTGTTCGCCGCCTCCACCTGACCGTTGCTCCTGGGGTGGTGGACAGAGGCAAACCTGAGGTCGATGCCCTGCTGAGAGCAGAAGCTGATGAACTCTTCGCTAGCGAACTGGGGGCCGTTATCCGTGACGATGGCTTGAGGCAGCCCGTGCCTGCAAATGATCTCCCCCCAGACGAAGTTCCTGATGACTTGAGAGGTCACCTTTGCTAGCGTCTTAACCTCCAGCCACTTGGAGAAGTAATCTATCATAACCAGGAGGAAACTTCTTTGCCCACTAGCTGGAGGAAAAGGCCCCACCAGATCCATTCCCCAAATGGCGAAAGGCCATGGTGCTGTGATGCTTCGGAGTCTTTGAGCCGGCAAGAGCTGGAGGGGGGCGTAGAGCTGGCACTTCTGGCACTTCCTCGCAAACTCTGTCGCGTCCTTCCTCAGGGTGGGCCAGAAGTACCCCTGCCTGACCACCCTTGCTTCCAATGTCCTCCCTCCGGAATGGCTACCACATTCCCCGGAGTGCACCTCCTCCAGAATGTGTCTGGTCTCCTCTTCCGTCACGCATCGAGCCAGGAGACCCGAAAGCATCCTCCGGTGCAATCCTCCTTCATGCATGAGATAGTGGGCCGCCTTATGGCGGAAGATTCTTGCCTCTTTGACCACCTCAGGGAGGGTTCCAGTCCGAAAAAAGGTAACGAAGGGATCTACCCACGAGGGCCGCCGATCCACCTCCATTAGCTCCCCCTCTTCAATCGCTGGGTGGAATAAATCAGTGAGGGCACCCCCTTCCCAAGGTCCGAACTTGGCCAATTGATCGGCAGTCGTGTTCTCTTCTCTGGGGACGTGTTGGATGGAGAACGTCCGGAACCCCCCGATGATCGTCCTTACCTTGGACAAGTATTTCACAAGGGTGGACTCCCGCGCCTCGAACTCTCCGCGTATCTGAGACGCCACCACCAATGAGTCTGTGAAAACCTCAACGTCCTTGATCTCGAGCTCCTTGGCCAGGCGAAGGCCGGCTATCACTGCCTCATACTCTACTTGATTGTTGGTTGTGGGGAAATGCAAGGTGACCGCTTGTCTTATGGTCACCCCCTGAGGACTCGTTAGTACCACCCCCGCTCCAAGGGAGTGCTTTCCCGAGGCCCCGTCGACCATGATCTTCCATGCCTCTGGCCGCTGCGGCTCCTCGGCCCCATCCTCCGCGACGTAGTCTGCCAAGAAGTCGGCCACCACCTGTGCCTTAATGGAGAGCCTTGGTATAAACAAAATATTGAACTCACTCAACTCGACAGACCACTTGGCCAGCCTACCCGAGTGCTCTACTCCTTCAAAAAATCTTTCGGAGAGGATGGTCTGTTACCACTCTAATTGAATGGGCCTGGAAATATGGCCGGAGCTTCCTGGCCGAAACAACCAAGGCGTATGCCAGCTTTTCTAGGATAGGGTAGCGGAGCTCTGCCTTCCTTAGGATCCTGCTAACATAATAAATGGGCAGCTGCTTCTTTCCCTCTTCTCTGACTAAGACGGAGCTCACCGCCTCCGCCCCCACTCCTAGGTACAGGGTCAAATCTTCCCCCTCTTTAGGGCTTTGAAGCAGAGGAGCCCGGGAGATTTGCTCCTTCAGCTCTTGAAAAGCTTCTTCGCACTCCGCTGTCCATTCAAATCTCTGATTCCCTCGTAGCACTTTAAAGAAAGGCGAGCACTTCTCTCCTGACTTGGAGAGGAATCCGCTAAGGCCGGCCAGCTTCCCAGTCTAGCGCTGCACCTCCTTAGCGTTTCTAGGTGATTCCAGCTCCAGGATGGCCTTTACTTTATCAGGATTAGGTTCTACTCCCGCCGGGGTCAAAAGGTTCCCAAGGAACTTCCCACGACTGGCCCCGAAAACACATTTCAGGGGGTTCAACCTCATTTTGAACTTTCTCAAGGTGGCAAACGTCTCCTCTAGATCCTGGAGATGCGAGTTCACCCCCTTGCTCTTTACCATAAGATCATCAACGTAGACTTCTAGGTTCCGACCTCTCTGGCCCTGGAAAACTCGATCCATCATCCGTTGGTATGTCGCTCCCGCGTTTTTTAACCCAAAGGGCATCATGTTATAACAAAAGCACCCTTCCCTTGTGACGAAGGAGACGTCCTTGACGTCGGGAGGGTGCATCCGGATCTGATGGTAACCTGAAAAAGCATCCAGAAAACTCATAACAGAAAAACCAACGGCTGAATCAACCAGCGCGTCGATTCGAGGCAGGGGGTAGCAATCCTTAGGGCATGATTTATTTAATAACGAAAAGTCGATACACATTCTCCATTTTCCTCCCCCCTTCTTCACCATTACAACGTTGGAGGTCCAGCCTGGGTACTGGATCTCTGAGATGAAGCCCGCCTCCAGGAGCTTCTTGACCTCCTCTCGAATGGGCTCCTCCAGCTTGGTGGCGATGGCCCTCATTTTCTGGCGTATGGGGCGCGTCCGAGGGTCCAGATTTAGGCGATGGCAGGCCACGTCCGCATCAATGCCCGGCATGTCCGCCGCGCTCCAAGCGAAGACGTCGATGTTGCTCTGGATGCAGGTCCGCATCCGCTCCTGGTCCTTGGGACTCAAGCCCCCGCTGATCCGTACCCTTCGTACCTGCCCCTGGCTGGTGCGGACCTCCACCTCTATTACTTCCTCGGCCACCTCCAACCGCGACTGCTCCCAGCCGTCCCCTGCTTCTTCTTCCATCTCTTCCTCCCCTCCTGCTCCCTCAACCTCTATCACCTCGTCCTGCTGCTGCTCAATTTCCATCTCCCTTCGGGCTTCCTCCTCCGCCCCTTCTTCTCCCACTTTCTCCTGCATTCTTTCTCGTGGCTCCGACTCTCCGCTCCTCCTGACTTCCTGCACGTCTTCTCCCCTTTGCTCCTCCTCAATCTCCATTCCTCCCTCCGGGCTCTCCTGTTGTTGCTCGACCTCAACATCCTCCTGCGCCTCCTGGACACCTCCTTTCTGCTTCTCAGTCTCCTCCTCCCCGACTTCCTCTTTGGTTCCTCCTCTCGCTTCCTCTGGGCTAACCTCCTCTTCCCTCAAGGCTTCTTCTTGCGCCGCCATCTCCTTCTCCAACTCCTCCGCCTCTGCCATCCAAGATATGGTGTTAACCGCCGTGACGTAACACTGCCTCGCCACTTTTGGATCTCCCCTGACCCTGACCTGCACCCCTCCATTGTTAAACTTGAGACATTGATGGAACGAGGAGGGGACGCAGCGAAAGGCGCTGATGAGGGGTTGCCCAAAGATGGCGCTGTAGCTGCTCGGGGCATCTACAATCACGAACCGGCAGTTCCGTGATACGCCCCCAACCTCACGTGCAGCCCTACTCCCCCTTCCACTTCTTTCCTCTCCCCGGAGAACCCGAACAACGGTCCATCCGAGGCAAAAAACCCTCTTGGCTTCCACCTGCATCTCATCGAAGGCCTTCTTAAAAATCACATTTACGGAGCTCCCGTTATCCACTATGATCTTGGAGACCGTAAAGTTTTCCACCGCCGTCTGGATAACCAAGGCGTCGCAGAATGGGTCCTCGTACTCCGGCATATCCTCTGAAGAGAAGGTGATTTTTTCTAGCGGGGGGTGGAGTCTGGGAGGTTGAGGCTACCCCCTTCCGGAACATGGTCTGGAAGCTCCCCTTCCGGGTGGCCTCGATCCCAATCCCCCATGGATGGCCCCGATACCCCCCCGGGTTCCCACATCAACCCGGTCCTCACACCTATCTTCCGCCTCCCCCGGCTGCATTTCCTCGATCCTTACCGGCGGATCCTGCCTCCTCAAACCTCTGGCCTCTCTCATCTCCAAAAATTCTGGGCACGTGGCTGTAGCGTGACCCTCTCCTGATGGAAATCACAGAAAGGCAACGCCACCCCACCCCTTCTTCCATCTCCTCTTCCTCTCCTTCCTCCTCGAGCTCCTCTCCCTCGACCGATCCCCATTGCCTCCTGCTGATGCTGAAAACGGTCCCTCACTCCCTGTTTCCACGCCGGTTGATCGAACCTCCTTGGTTCTCGGAAATTATCTCTTCCCTGGAAGCCTCCTCCCAACTCATGGGGGCGACCCTCATGAGGCCTCCAACCTATCCGGTTGTTCGGCTCTCGGGCCCCCCGATGATTCTGTCCCTGGTGCCCCTGGCCTCGGGGTTCCTCCCTCCTCTTCTCTTCTCTGTGCTCCCTCTACTCCTCTGCTTCCCTGTTCCTGGCTCCTTTGCATCATCCTCCGCCAACCTGGCTAACTTCCTTGCAAACGCCGGATTGGCTCTCTCGAAATCCGTCTCCTTTGCCGCCCTCTCCATAAGCTCTTCAAAGGAGAGGGGGGGCACCCTTTTCAACTCCATGCTGAAGAAACCTGGCCTCAGTCCCAGGGTGAATGCAAGCATTAGCGTATACCCAGGGACCTCCTGAACCTGGAGGATCTCTTCCTGAAACCGATCCACGTAGTGCCCCAACGTTTCATCCTGGCTCTGCCTTACCGAGAACAAGCACTCCGCCTCCTTCTTACGCTTCTTCGATGTTGAAAACCTCAATAAGAAACCCTTCGCAGATCCTCAAAGCAATAAATCGACCTTGCCGGTAACTGGTGGAACCAATCTCGCGCCTTCTCCTTCAAGGTGATGGCAAACAGTCGACACTTAAACGCATCTGTCATCTGTCTGATCGAAACCACATCCTCAAACCACTGCACATGCTGCACCGGATCATCCTTTCCTGAGTAGTAGGACATGTCGGGCTCCCGGAACCCCTCCGGCACCGGAGCCGAGATGACAAGTTCACTAAACGGGCTCTCGCCGACTGCTTGCCGAGAGGGCACGTCCCGCGGCCTCGGCTGGCTGGCCCGATCTGCGAGACCGTGCCCAGGGAAGAGCTCTCGCACAGCTGCCTCCTTCTCGCCGTCTTCTGCCGGGACCTCCTTCCCGGGACGCTGGCCCGGGAAGAGCTCTCGCGCCGCCACGTCCCTCTCGCCAGCTTCTGTGGGGACCTCCTTTCCCGGGCGCTGGCCTGGGGCATTCTCGCCTAAAAGCGGGACCACCTCGATTGGAACCTGAGGTGTCGCCCACTCGCTCCTTGCGAGAAGGCCAAGCTTATAGTTTGCATGACCTCTCGCCTGAAGTCCTCCAGCATTTTCCTCGTCGCCTCTTCTACCTGGGAGGGGGAACCTCCAGAACCAGATCCTTCTCCTTCGCCTCCTGTCATAGGACCAAACTCAAACTTTTCTTGAACCGGCTACTTCCACGCTCACCGCACCAGAACTGTTGAAGCCAAAATTTGACTCCGACAAGCGTTCACAAAATTGGGGCGTAGCCGACACCTACTAGGCCCAAGCTCGACCTCCGACTGGTCGTGAAGGACTAAGGACAAACTGGCCCAAAGCCGTAGCAGGGAGGTCCCACCGCTTACCCGGAAGGTCACAGAGAGCTTCCCCTCCAAAGCCAAAAGCTGGGCTTGGAGTTCTTCAGAAGACTGTCAATTCCTCTCCTGAGTCTAAAAAAAGGGGTCCCTTCTGAAGAACCCCTATGGGCTTATTTATAGATTTCAGAATCTGAACTGCAAATAACAAAACTGCTCCGGCCTGAAATTACTGGGGTACCCTTGGCTGGGCCTGCCAACAGCCAAACTCCGCTGTTCTGAGGAGCTATACGCAGCCCACCAGGGGGTAAAAGGGTTAAAAATACCCGGGGTAGAAGAGTAAAAACCCCTGCTTTGATAGGAAAGAGTAAAAACCCTCTCCCCCCCCCTGGCGAGAGGAAAGGGGCCTGCCGGCGAGAAGGACCCGCCGCCCGTCTCGCCGGCGCCTCTCGCCTTTGGAGGTCCTCTCGCTTCCGGGGCCCTCTCGCTTCTGGGGCCCTCTCGCTTCTGGGGCCCTCTCGCTTTTAGACGGGGCGTTTTGCCCCTTGGAGAGCCCATCATCTCGCCGCTTGCGAGTGGGCCCTCCTAGTCCCTTTTGAGGTCCTCTCCCCCCCCCCCTGGCGAGAGGAAAGGGGCCTGCCGGCGAGAAGGACCCGCCGCCCGTCTCGCCGGCGCCTCTCGCCTTTGGAGGTCCTCTCGCTTCTGGGGCCCTCTCGCTTCTGGGGCCCTCTCGCTTCTGGGGCCCTCTCGCTTTTAGACGGGGCGTTTTGCCCCTTGGAGAGCCCATCATCTCACCGCTTGCGAGTGGGCCCTCCTAGTCCCCTTTGCCTATCTCGCTCCGTTTGCTTCTTGAGGGCTCTTTGCGAGCCCGAGGTTGTACAGAAGGGAGATGGAAATTGAGCAGCAGCAGGACGAGGTGATAGAGGTTGAGGGAGCAGGAGGGGAGGAAGAGATGGAAGAAGAAGCAGGGGACGGCTGGGAGCAGTCGCGGTTGGAGGTGGCCGAGGAAGTAGTAGAGGTGGAGGTCCGCACCAGCCAGGGGCAGGTACGAAGGGTACGGATCAGCGAGGGCTTGAGTCCCGAGGACCAGGAGCGGATGCGGACCTGCGTCCAGAGCAACATCGACGTCTTCGCTTGGAGCGCGGCGGACATGCCGGGCATTGATGCGGACGTGGCCTGCCATCGCCTAAATCTGGACCCTCGGACGCGCCCCATACGCCAGAAAATGAGGGCCATCGCCACCAAGCTGGAGGAGCCCATTCGAGAGGAGGTCAAGAAGCTCCTGGAGGCGGGCTTCATCTCAGAGATCCAGTACCCAGGCTGGATCTCCAACGTTGTAATGGTGAAGAAGGGGGGAGGAAAATGGAGAATGTGTATCGACTTTTCGTTATTAAATAAATCATGCCCTAAGGATTGCTACCCCCTGCCTCGAATCGACGCGCTGGTTGATTCAGCCGTTGGTTTTTCTGTTATGAGTTTTCTGGATGCTTTTTCAGGTTACCATCAGATCCGGATGCACCCTCCCGACGTCAAGGACGTCTCCTTCATCACAAGGGAAGGGTGCTTTAGTTATAACATGATGCCCTTTGGGTTAAAAAACGCGGGAGCGACATACCAACGGATGATGGATCGAGTTTTCCAGGGCCAGAGGGGTCGGAACCTAGAAGTCTACGTTGATGATCTTATGGTAAAGAGCAAGGGGGTGAACTCGCATCTCCAGGATCTGGAGGAGACGTTTGCCACCTTGAGAAAGTTCAAAATGAGGTTGAACCCCCTGAAATGTGTTTTCGGGGCCAGTCGTGGGAAGTTCCTTGGGCACCTTTTGACCCCGGCGGGAGTAGAACCTAATCCTGATAAAGTAAAGGCCATCCTGGAGCTGGAATCACCTAGAAACGCTAAGGAGGTGCAGCGCTTGACTGGGAAGCTGGCCGGCCTTAGCAGATTCCTCTCCATGTCAGGAGAGAAGTGCTCGCCTTTCTTTAAAGTGCTACGAGGGAATCAGAGATTTGAATGGACAGCGGAGTGCGAAGAAGCTTTTCAAGAGCTGAAGGAGCAACTCTCCCGGGCTCCTCTGCTTCAAAGCCCTAAAGAGGGGGAAGATTTGACCTGTACCTAGGAGTGGGGGGGGGGGGGGAGGCGGTGAGCTCCGTCTTAGTCAGAGAAGAGGGAAAGAAGCAGCTACCCATTTATTATGTTAGCAGGATCCTAAGGAAGGCAGAGCTCCGCTACACTATCCTAGAAAAGCTGGCATACGCCTTGGTTGTTTTGGCCAGGAAGCTCCGGCCATATTTCCAGGCCCATTCAATTAGAGTGGTAACAGACCATCCTCTCCGAAAGATTTTTGAAGGAGTAGAGCACTCGGGTAGGCTGGCCAAGTGGTCTGTCGAGTTGAGTGAGTTCAATATTTTGTTTATACCAAGGCTCTCCATTAAGGCACAGGTGGTGGCCGACTTCTTGGCAGACTACGTCGCGGAGGATGGGGCCGAGGAGCCGCAGCGGCCAGAGGCATGGAAGATCATGGTCGACGGGGCCTCGGGAAAGCACTCCCTTGGAGCGGGGGTGGTACTAACGAGTCCTCAGGGGGTGACCATAAGACAAGCGGTCACCTTGCATTTCCCCACAACCAACAATCAAGCAGAGTACGAGACAGTGATAGTCGGCCTTCGCCTGGCCAAGGAGCTCGAGATCAAGGACGTTGAGGTTTTCACGGACTCATTGGTGGTGGCGTCTCAGATACACGGAGAGTTCGAGGCGCGGGAGTCCACCCTTGTGAAATACTTGTCCAAGGTAAGGACGATCATCGGGGGTTCCGGACGTTCTCCATCCAACACGTCCCCAGAGAAGAGAACACGACTGCCGATCAATTGGCCAAGTTCGGACTTGGGAAGGGGGTGCCCTCACTGATTTATTCCACCCAGCGATTGAAGAGGGGGAGCTAATGGAGGTGGATCGGCGGCCCTCGTGGGTAGATCCTTCGTTACCTTTTTTCTGACTGGAACCCTCCCTGAGGGGGTCAAAGAGGCAAGAATCTTCCGCCATAAGGCGGCCCACTATCTCATGCATGAAGGAGGATTGCACCGGAGGATGCTTTCGGGTCTCCAGGCTCGATGCGTGACGGAAGAGGAGACCAGACACATTCTGGAGGAGGTGCACTCCGGGGAATGTGGTAGCCATTCCGGAGGGAGGACATTGGAAGCAAGGGTGGTCAGGCAGGGGTACTTCTGGCCCACCCTGAGGAAGGACGCGACAGAGTTTGCGAGGAAGTGCCAGAAGTGCCAGCTCTACGCCCCCCTCCAGCTCTTGCCGGCTCAAAGACTCCGAAGCATCACAGCACCATGGCCTTTCGCCATTTGGGGAATGGATCTGGTGGGGCCTTTTCCTCCAGCTAGTGGGCAAAGAAGATTCCTCCTGGTTATGATAGATTACTTCTCCAAGTGGCTGGAGGTTAAGGCACTAGCAAAGGTGACCTCTCAAGTCATCAGGAACTTCGTCTGGGGGGAGATCATTTGCAGGCACGGGATGCCTCAAGCCATCGTCACGGATAACGGCCCCCAGTTCGCTAGCGAAGAGTTCATCAGCTTCTGCTCTCAGCAGGGCATCGACCTCAGGTTTGCCTCTGTCCACCACCCCAGGAGCAACGGTCAGGTGGAGGCGGCGAACAAGATTATCGTTAACTTACTAAGGAAGATGGTAGAGAATCTGAGGGGGAACTGGGTAGAGCAGCTCCCCTCGGTCCTGTGGGCTCTAAGAACAACCCGAACACGGCCACTGGTGAGACCCCTTTCAAACTTTCCCATGGATGTGAGGCGGTACTACCAGTGGAATTCGAGGTCCGATCCCCACGGGTCGCGGCTGCAGGTGATGGGGACGAGGCATGGAGGACGGAAAACGAAGAAGGCCTGCGCCTCTCACTCGACCTTACGGAGGAGCTGCGAGACGTAGCAGCCATCAGACAAGAGGAGATCAAGCGTCGAATGGCAAGACACTTCGACAAACATATCAGGATAAAGCAATTCGCGGAGGGAGACCTAGTGCTAAAGAAGGTTGATGCGGCAGGGAGGTCCGCCCCGGTGGGAAAGCTCAATCCAAATTGGGCGGGACCTTATATTGTCGAGAGGGTGTTGAAAGCGGGGGGTTACTACCTCCAAGATGTGGAGGGTAGGACCTTGAACCATTCCTGGAGTGGGGATGACTTAAAACGCTTCTACCCATGAAAAGGGAGAGCGGTAGATGTGTACTTAAAGCGTGATCAATATAATATATTTCTCAGAACATCTCTTGTCTTTGCTTATTATGGCGCCCTAAAGACAGGATCAAGAGATCTTCATCGGCACCCCGAGCTCGGCTCGGCCCCAGGTAGACCCGCTGCGCAGGCTCCCATCTAGCTGGCAGGTCCGAAGGCTCGCCTGTGGGGGATAGGTTTTGAGTTGAGATCTTCATCGGCACCCCGAGCTCGGCTCGGCCCCAGGTAGACCCGCTGCGCAGGCTCCCATCTAGCTGGCAGGTCCGAAGGCTCGCCTGTGGGGGATAGGTTTTGAGTTGAGATCTTCATCGGCACCCCGAGCTCGGCTCGGCCCCAGGTAGACCCGGTGCGCAGGCTCCCATCTAGTTGGCAGGTCCGAAGGCTCGCCTGTGGGGGATAAGTTTTGAGTTGAGATCTTCATCGGCACCCCGAGCTCGGCTCGGCCCCAGGTAGACCCGCTGCGCAGGCTCCCATCTAGCTGGTAGGTCCGAAGGTTCGCCTGTGCGGGATAGGTTTTGAGTTGAGATCTTCATCGGCACCCCGAGCTCGGCTCGGCCCCAGGTAGACCCGCTGCACAGGCTCCCATCTAGCTGGCAGGTCCGAAGGCTCGCCTGTGGGGGATAGGTTTTGAGTTGAGATCTTCATCGGCACCCCGAGCTCGGCTCGGCCCAGGTAGACCAGCTGCGCAGGCTCCCATCTAGCTGGCAGGTCCGAAGGCTCGCCTGTGGGGGATAGGTTTTGAGTTGAGATCTTCATCGGCACCCCGAGCTCGGCTCGGCCCCAGGTAGACCCGCTGCGCAGGATCCCATCTAGCTGGCAGGTCCGAAGGCTCGCCTGTGGGGGATAGGTTTTGAGTTGAGATCTTCATCGGCACCCCGAGCTCGGCTCGGCCCCAGGTAGACCCGCTGCGCAGGCTCCCATCTAGCTGGCAGGTCCGAAGGCTCGCCTGTGGGGGATAGGTTTTGAGTTGAGATCTTCATCGGCACCCCGAGCTCGGCTCGGCCCCAGGTAGACCCGCTGCGCAGGCTCCCATCTAGCTGGCAGGTCCGAAGGCTCGCCTGTGGGGGATAGGTTTTGAGTTGAGATCTTCATCGGCACCCGAGCTCGGCTCGGCCCCAGGTAGTCCCGCTGCGCAGGCTCCCATCTAGCTGGCAGGTCCGAAGGCTCGCCTGTGGGGGATAGGTTTTGAGTTGAGATCTTCATCGGCACCCCGAGCTCGGCTCGGCCCCAGGTAGACCCTCTGCGCAGGCTCCCATCTAGCTGGCAGGTCCGAAGGCTCGCCTGTGGGGGATAGGTTTTGAGTTGAGATCTTCATCGGCACCCGAGCTCGGCTCGGCCCCAGGTAGACCCGCTGCGCAGGCTCCCATCTAGCTGGCAGGTCCGAAGGCTCGCCTGTGGGGGATAGGTTTTGAGTTGAGATCTTCATCGGCACCCCGAGCTCGGCTCGGCCCCAGGTAGACCCGCTGCGCAGGCTCCCATCTAGCTGGCAGGTCCGAAGGCTCGCCTGTGGGGGATAGGTTTTGAGTTGAGATCTTCATCGGCACCCCGAGCTCGGCTCAGCCCCAGGTAGACCCGCTGCGCAGGCTCCCATCTAGCTGGCAGGTCTGAAGGCTCGCCTGTGGGGGATAGGTTTTGAGTTGAGATCTTCATCGGCACCCCGAGCTCGGCTCGGCCCCAGGTAGACCCGCTGTGCAGGCTCCCATCTAGCTGGCAGGTCCGAAGGCTCGCCTGTGGGGGATAGGTTTTGAGTTGAGATCTTCATCGGCACCCCGAGCTCGGCTCGGCCCCAGGTAGACCCGCTGCGCAGGCTCCCATCTAGCTGGCAGGTCCGAAGGCTCGCCTGTGGGGGATAGGTTTTGAGTTGAGATCTTCATCGGCACCCCGAGCTCGGCTCGGCCCCAGGTAGACCCGCTGCGCAGGCTCCCATCTAGCTGGCAGGTCCGAAGGCTCGCCTGTGGGGGATAGGTTTTGAGTTGAGATCTTCATCGGCACCCCGAGCTCGGCTCGGCCCCAGGTAGACCCGCTGCGCAGGCTCCCATCTAGCTGGCAGGTCCGAAGGCTCGCCTGTGGGGGATAGGGTTGGGTCAAGCTATCTCCATCAACATCAAACTGACAAGGCAGAATTCATTTTGGCGAAATAGGGTGAGAAGTCCCCTTGAGCGACACTACACCTTGGCATCCCAACTTAGTCCTAAGGTACAAAATAAACAAAGGGGAAAAAAGGGTGTGGAGTAGGGCAGGTGGCAGCACTCGCAGCGGATGGCTGTTGAGGATCGTCCCGCCGGTAGCGAAAGGGCACTCGCGGGGCAAGCCATTGCGCCAACTCGCGGGCGATTGAGCACGCCGGGAACCCGTCTCGCGTAGGGCATAAAACAGAAAAATATATATACAGAAAGGTTGCGCGGCGAGACGAGATAGTAGCATCGTCTCGCGGTCAAAAGGCAAACCAGAAATTAACTTCACAAAAATAAGAAATGAAAAATAGACAGCAAAATGGAGCACTCTCTCGTCACTTGACAGATGCCACAAAATATAGTCTAAAGTCTTTACATTAGGAGGAGGAGAGAGTGATTCTAAATCTTGGAGGCGGCGCATCAGTCCTCCTCGCCGGATGAAGAATCATCGCTCTCCTCGCTATAGAGCTCAGGGACCAGGTCGCGCGCGGGTTACTGTCTCAGAATCGTCCTTCACGACCCCCAGGTCTTTCATCATCTGTAGCACCAGCTCAGCCCCGCGGATGCCAGCGTCTCGGCATCGCTCCTCGACCTCCTCATAAGAATAATGTGGCGGGGGAGTCTGAAAGGGCTCGCGGCGAGACGACGACGCGGCAGCCGCCTGGAGGCGCGCATTCTCAGCCGTCAGCGCCTGGACCTCCTCCTCCAAGGCCGCCACGCGCGAACGAAGTTGTCCCGCCGTCTCGGCATCCTGCGGGATGACCTGGCAATCAGCCAAGAATCGTGGAAAAGAAAAAACCCAAGGGAAAAAGAGAGTTATGGCTTACCACACCGCCTTGGGCCTTCGCGAGGAGTGACTCGGCATCTGACAGCCTTCTCGCCAGACCAGCAGATTTCTCCCGTTCCGCCTCCAGGTTTTCCTCGCTGGCCTTCCATTTTGAATTAATGTAAATAAGGCGGCGAGAGGAGCGGTGTGAGAACTCCAAGGCCCGCATCTGGTGGTGGCAGGTCTTCAACACAAGGTCCTTGGTGGACTCGCTTTCAGGCAAAGAGGCGTCTAGCCCACCATAAAGGCCGTACCCGATGGCGAAGGCATGGCTGGAAGGGACCTCTTGCTCCTTCCATGATGGAAGGAGGGTAGAGATGGACACACGGTTGGCGTCCCGCCCCCACAGCAGAACCGGGTCGCCGATGGCATCGTGAACCACGGGACCCAGGTAATAATTCATGTGAGAGGCGGGGGCGGGACGGCCAGAAGAGTCGCCCTCGCGAGAAGAGGTAGCAGCCACCGGCTCAGAAGCAGCAGCTGGCGGGTTGGAGGCAGCGGCAGGTTGGCCAGAAAGCCCCGTCTCGCGAATAGGCGAGACGGCCTGGTGATTAGGCGAGGGAGGCGGTGGAGTTTCCCCTAAAGAGATAGGGCTACCTTGGGGAGCCTTCTCCTTTTCCTTGGAAATAGCCACGGCTCTCTTCATTTTCTTTTTTGGAAGGCTGGAGCGAGAAGGGACGGTGTCATCTCCGGGACGCTTCGGCGGGATAACCGCAAGGGACTCTCTCGCCGCCTCTGCCGCTGCATTGGCGAGATCAAGACCCTTGGCGGGGTGAATATTGCTCTTATAAGGAGGAGATGTTGGGATAATTCGCTCACCTAAAAGCGAGTGGGTGGGGGTTAGGAAAAAGCGAGACGACAAATAGCCAAGAGAGAGGAATAGAAGAATACCCTCGCCCGGGAGCACTGGGAGAAGCGAGTCGAGGCCTCGCCGCAAGAAGTTGACCTCGAAGTTCTTGCCAGCAAGGTACTCGTACAGCAACTTCTCTGGCCCGCTTACTTGGGGGGTGGCGTAGAAGCTCTCTGGCGGAGAGACTGGCGCGAGAGGGACGCCGCCGAAGTCAGCCTGGTCTCCCCGAATGAAGACAAATCGGGTGAGCCAGTGATGATTCTTGTTAGGCGTCTCGCATACCTTGAGCACCTGCCCAGTGAAGTACGAGACGCCATCGGCGTTGGCGTGGTAGATGAAAAGCTTGCGGAAGGCCGTCAATCTGAACTCGATGCGCTCTCGGCGCATGTAGCAGGCGAACGCGATCAACAACGAGATGGCGTTGGGGTTGAACTGTGCCGGGACGACACCAAAGTATTTGAAAACCTGCTTCACCTCTGGCCAAAGGGGCAGCCGCAGCACCGCCTCGAAATGCGAGACGGGAAAAGCGAGTTCCCCCGGGTAATAAGTGTTGATGCACTCGCCGACCTTGGGAGGACGCGACTCGACCCCTTCTTCTAGGTACTCGTGGGCAAACTTGTCATAATCTTCTCGCGAGAGCCGGCCGAGCGGGAAGTCATGGTCAGTAAACCGCTTCCCGCAGCGGCTGCGCCCCTCACCCTCCTCCACCTTCTTCTTACCCATCTTTTTGGGTGGAATGGTCTTCGACGAGACGAAGGAAGAAATATGCGGGAAGGGTCCGGCGAGACGGAGAGGTCAGAAAGCCAAGAACTCGGGTAACGGAAGAAGCGAAAAGTGCGGCATCTAATCCCAGGCTAGACATATTTATAACTGATACATGGCCAATGATTGAGTGGGCGGGAAAACATGGGGGGAGGGGAAGAGTCGATGAATTTTCTCTCTCCTAAGCCTCGATCGGCGCGACCCATCACAATCAGGAAAAAATATATAAATATTTATTTAGCATAAATTAAAAGGAGGATTAAAAAAGGGAATGAAAAATTAAGCCATAAAAATATATATATGTCCAGAAATCGTCCCGCAGGAGACCAAGCTCCCTGCATACTTTGGCGAGACTACCATTATTACAAACTCATGCGAGAGGAAGAAAAGGAAGAACAGCGAGACAAACATTCTTCAGTACGGGCGCCATTCCCAGCGGCCACCGCGAGCTCCACCGCGAGGAGGTCTACTCCGCGAATGGAAGGAGCGGATGGATTCAAGACCACGGCGCGCGAGACGGAGCTGCATATCGGTCTCATTAATGATAGCTTCGGGGTTGGTGCCGTCGACATCTAGCTCGGCGTTAGCTCCGGAAGCGAGACGAGCGCACTCGCCTTCCAGCGACTCGATGCGCTTCTCCGCGGCCTGCTTGTCCAGTGTCAAGGAGTGGATGAGGCGCGCGTGCTTCCGGAAGAGCTCAGCCGTCTTCCGCTTCATCTCCACTGGATTCGAAGGGTCACCCAGATAGTCTTCAATCCCGTCTGCAGGAGGAGGCGAGACGGAGAGTTGCTTCGGCTGCTCCTCAACAGGAGAGTTGGCCCGAGAATCTGCGCAAGGAGTGTAGGGACAAGGTGGAAGAGGCACTCACAGGAGAGAGTGAGAATAGCAAAGGGGATTCAAAAGGGCAAGGGAAGGTCCCTTACCAAGATGGCGAGAGGTATCGGCAGCCGGGGAGGCGTCGTCCCTCCTCTCGCTGGGAGTAGTTGGAGGAGTAGATGAGGGTAGCGAATCAAGTTCCTCGCAACGGACAGAAGAACCATCTCGCGGACTCTTCGGGGACGGCGGGACCACAAGAGCCCCCTGAAGAAGGCGTTAGTCAGCAAAAGAGCACCCAGTCGCAGAAATAACAGTGGTAATCGCGAGTGTCCACCTCTTTTTCCGTAGAGAGCGCACGGGGAGTGGGGGCAGGTTTCAAAGAGGCGCGAGACGAATCTACTACTGCAAGAGAAGGGCCCCCAGCCTTCGTCTTTTTCGAGCGAGACGACGGGGCGAGGGGACGACCCAGGGAAGAGGTGAAAGCAGCCACGTTGGCCTTATGTTGCTCTCGCACCAGGGCGAGACGTTCGCGAAAACTTTGACTGTGCGTCATTCTGCAAGAACTCGAGGACAGGGAAGAAGAAGAATATGCAGAGCGGGGCATCAGGAGCGCAGGGCAGGAGTCATATATTTATAGACCCCGGTGGGGGCCTCCGAAGATTCCTCATAAATACGTTTTTTAATGCACCTTGAATAACGAGCCTCGGTTGAACATTCTTTTTGAGCTTAGAGTAATCTCAAAAAGAGCGGGGATTGTGTACAACCTCGAGCTCGCAAAGAGCCCTCAAGAAGCAAACGGAGCGAGATAGGCAAAGGGGACTAGGAGGGCCCACTCGCAAGCGGCGAGATGATGGGCTCTCCAAGGGGCAAAACGCCCCGTCTAAAAGCGAGAGGGCCCCAGAAGCGAGAGGGCCCCAGAAGCGAGAGGGCCCCAGAAGCGAGAGGACCTCCAAAGGCGAGAGGCGCCGGCGAGACGGGCGGCGGGTCCTTCTCGCCGGCAGGCCCCTTTCCTCTCGCCAGGGGGGGGGAGAGGACCTCCAAAGGGGACTAGGAGGGCCCACTCGCAAGCGGCGAGATGATGGGCTCTCCAAGGGGCAAAACGCCCCGTCTAAAAGCGAGAGGGCCCCAGAAGCGAGAGGGCCCCAGAAGCGAGAGGGCCCCAGAAGCGAGAGGACCTCCAAAGGCGAGAGGCGCCGGCGAGACGGGCGGCGGGTCCTTCTCGCCGGCAGGCCCCTTTCCTCTCGCCAGGGGGGGAGAGGGTTTTTTACTCTTTCCTATCAAAGCAGGGGTTTTTACTCTTCTACCCCGGGTATTTTTACCCCTTTACCCTTGGTGGGCTGCGTATAGCTCCTCAGAACAGCGGAGTTTGGCTGTTGGCAGGCCCAGCCAAGGGTACCCCAGTAATTTCAGGCCGGAGCAGTTTTGTTATTTGCAGTTCAGATTCTGAAATCTATAAATAAGCCCATAGGGGTTCTTCAGAAGGGACCCTTTTTTCAGACTCAGGAGAGGAATTGACAGTCTTCTGAAGAACTCCAAGCCCAGCTTTTGGCTTTGGAGGGGAAGCTCTCTGTGACCTTCCGGGTAAGCGGTGGGACCTCCCTGCTGCGGCTTTGGGCCAGTTTGTTCTTAGTCCTTCACGACCAGTCGGAGGTTGAGCTTGGGCCTAGTAGGTGTCGGCTACGCCCCAATTTTGTGAACGCTTGTCGGAGTCAAATTTTGGCTTCAACAGTCAGAAAACCTTTTGCAAAGTTTGGAATCAGTAGAGTCAAATATTATGTCATCTACATATATTTGGACTAGCAAATTTTTGACTTATGATGTCTAATAAATAAGTTCCAATCTACAATGCCTATAACGAACTTATGCTCTAAAAATAAAGCTAGCCAAGTTCTCATAACAAGCTCTTGGAGCTTGCTTTAGACCATACAGAGCTTTATAAAGCTTAAAAATATAAGATGGATGACTTGAGGAGATAAAACCTGGTGGTTGCTCAACATAAACTTCCTCTTTTAGTTCTCCATTTAGAAATGCACTTTTGACATCCATCTAATAGACCTTGAACTTCTTGAATGCTGCTTATGCAAGAAAAATTCTGATGGCTTCAAGTCTTGCAACAGGAGCAAAGGTTTTATAATAATCAATGCCTTCATACTGTGAATAACCTTGGGCTACCAGCATAGCTTTGTTTCTCACAATTAATCCATGTACCTCCAGCTTGTACCTAAAGACCCATTTAGTTCCAATGACTTGGTAGTCTTTAGGTTTTGGAATTAAATCCCAAACTCTACACCTCTCAAATTGATTGAGTTCCTCTCACATTGTAATAATCTAGTGGGGATCTTGCTCTGCATCTTTTATGGATTGAGGCTCAATTTGAGAAATGAAGCAAGCATGCATCAGATCTTGGTTGATTTGATGCCTTATTTACACACCAGCTGATATGTTTCCAATCACTTGAGATATGTGATGATCTCTAATTATGACAAGATCAGCAGGCAGAGTTGGTTCATTAACAGCTTGTAGAATTAACTCCTCTTGTGGAATTATATTTGTTGTTGTGGGTTCAACTGCTTCAAGAATTTCTTCTTAACCGTCTTCATCAATTTGTGGAGAAGGATGCAATGTAACCTCTTGAGTGAGGTTTAAATCATCCAACTTCTCACACAGATAGGGTACCTGCAAACTGTCTTTGGTAGAAGAATCCTTCTTCTTGTAAAACATGATAGCTTCATCAAAGGATATATGAACAAATTCTTCCATTTTTAATGTTGATTTGTTAAATACCTTATAAGCCCTGTTGACTTGGGAAAATCCAAGGAAGATTCCCTCTGCAGCCTTGGCTTCAAATTTTCTCAAGTGTTTCATGTTGTTATTATGAATATAACACTTATAGCCAAACACTTTAAAGTAATCTACTTTAGGTTGCTTCCCTTTAAGTAATTCATAGGGGGTCTTACCCTTAAGTTTATATATTAAACTTCTGTTCAGAACATAATTTGCTGTGCTTACAGCCTCTACCCAAAAGGATACGGGCAAATAAGCATCTACAAGAAATGTACTAGCAGATTCAATAAGGGTTTTATTTTTCCTTTCAGCTACCCAATTTTGTTGAGGAGTTCTAGGAGCAGTAAAATAATGTCTAATTTCTTCCTTCTCACAGAATTCTTGCATGAGAAGAGATTCAAACTCGATGCAATGATCACTTCTGATCAATGCAACCTGCGTAGAGTACTCAATCTTTATGCTCTTAATAAAATCTGTAAGAACTTTAAAGTTATCTGACTTGTTTCCCAGAAAGAACACCCAAGTGAATCTAAAGAAGTCATCAACAATAACTAGAGTTCACGACTTTGCTCCCAAACTTTGACAACTATAGGTCCAAAAATGTCCAAATGTAGCAAGTATAAAATCCTGGGTGAATCACTTTTATTAATGGATTTAAAACTAATTTTAGTTTGTTTGCTTAATTAACAAGCCATGTAGAGTCTTTCCTTCTTGTAAGAACCAGAAGGCAGTCCTCTAACAAGATTGTCCCTAGATAATTTAGCAATATTCCTAAGGTTTACATGACTTAGTCTCTTATGCAATAAATCATTAGTTGAACTAATTTGAATAAATAAACAAATTTCTAAATTAGCAGATTTGAAATTAACTACATATATATTTCCTTGCCTAATTCCAGTTTAAATAGTTTTGTTTTTATCAGAAGTAATAATACAAGAAGACTGATTGAATGATACCTGATAACCTTCATCACATAATTGGCTTATGGATATTAGTTTATGCTTGAGACCACTTACATAAGCTACCTTCCTGAAGTTAACTACTCCAACTTTGACATTTCTATATCCTTCTGTCTGTCCACAGTTGGAGTCTCCAAATATCACTTTTGGTCCAAGCTTTGCTTTGAAATCAGTAAGGTTGTATTTACATCCTGTCATATGTTTTGAACAGCCACTATCCAGATACCACTGTTCCTCTGTGGTAGGATAGTTATTCACCTGTAGAAAGAAAGATTAGTTGTTCTTGACCCAGGTAACCTTGGGTCCTTGATTTGTTTCAAATTTATAACTAGAAATATATGAAAATTCAGGTTGGTCCTTGTAACCTAGTGGATTATATCTCCTAGGAGGAATGATCCACTAATTAAGAGGGTTAATAATGTTTTAGTTTGATTAAATTTTTGAAAAGAATTAAAGTTTCTGTTATAAGAAACTGGGTTCGACGAATTGTAATTTGTTCGTCGATCTGCATTCGACGAATAGGGATGAGTTCGTCGAACTCCGTTCACAGAATGAAAGTATTCATTCTCTGCACCCCACATTTGTCGATCGCAGTTCGACGAACCATAATGAGTTCGTCAAGTATAATTATATGAATAGTTATACTGAAAATCTGCGTTCATAGTTCATCGATCTGAGTTTGACGAACTATAGTGAGAAATCAAATTGTTCTTTTTGCTTGACCAGCATTTCGTCAATTGAATTTAGCAGAGAACTTGAGTTTGGAAAACCCCTTCCTTTCCTCTAGACAACTAGGGCAAACACCCCTTTCAAATTTCGTGAAAACTGTCTCTTGAAACTCTATTTCAGAATGTTTTAAATAGAGAAAGCTATGTTGGGAGCTACTGCACGTTAGTAGCAGGGCGGTAACACGTAGTCTTCAAATTCCTTCATTTTATTCTTTTCAATTTCGTGTATTTTACCTTCATCTTTAGAAAATATATTATTCCCCAAGAAAATAGGATGTATTCTTACATTCCAAATGATATTTGTTGCTCCTTTTGGTTTCTCACTCAAATCATAATATTTAGAGTTTTGATAAGCTACCGTGAGGTGATAGCTTTGTATGTGCTACACCTTTAAAGCTTATTCCTTTTCTGCTCCTCAATTAGATGAAGATTTGCAGGCTTTTATAGTCATTTTAAATAAGACACCATGAGTGGTAATGCTAGCGCCCGAGGGTACATATGTTTCACACGGTGTCGCCAGCTATCCTGTAAATTAGGAAAAAAATCCTAAAATATTATTTTGCCGTTTTTGGATATCATGGCACGGTAAGGCTAGAACCCGACTGTTGTGGTTTCTTCTCGGTGACAGTAATTCCACATCCGTCGAAATAGCTAGTGCGGCGCGGTAAGGCTAGCATCTGGCGGTAGGTCACCGAGAGGAACCGTCGGACCTCAACTTTTACCCATGCGTGGCTAGCGCAGGTGGTTGTCCTAGCACCCGACGGTAGGTCACAAAAAGTGGAACCATGGTGTCTTTATATCTATAATCCTACAAACTATAAACACACAACAAATGTGATCAAATACACACTGAGATTTATTATTCTCAAACCAAGAGATGCAGAACGCATGTTCGAACAAACTCTCCCTTTTGATAATAACAAATCTACTATGAAGAAATAATTCATAAATAATGTTGATTGCGTTTATAGTAATTGATAAGCACTTGGTGCATACTCCCCATAGATGGATACTCCTCCTACATAGATTTTTCCTAGTTTATATTCATCCTAAATGAGATTGTTTCAATTTCATTCTCCCCCTTTTGGTGTTATCATAAAGAGGGTGGATAGAGTGTATTAGCAAGTAGAGTTTTTCTATGTAGTAGTAAAAAATTTTTCATGGTACTACTAGTTGATTAATATATGTTGCCACCTGGTAAGAAACAAAAACATGTTAACACTCGTGAAGTTAATCACAGTAATACCTTCGTCCATCGCGTAAATTATAACAGAAGGTCTGGCCGGGGCCCCACGCCATATTCTACGGACAGTCAGCGGAGTTACAGGTTAATATCAAAAATATCAAACATATCCTAACTCAGAGCATTCTGCGAAAGCTTCATGCGTTAATAGAACTCAATTCATTTGAATGTCCACTATATAAAACACATAGGAATGTTTACAAAAAAACACTAAAAAGTGTGGCCTTAAGACCTTACAATTGATCTTCAAAAAAAGTGGTTTACAAACATCGGCTCACATGCCGGCCACACATGAAAATAATAAAACAACTTCGCTTGGCCTTCAAGGGCTGGAATAGCATCAAAGGGCTGCAACCCGCTATTTTTTGCTCGGCTCTCCAGCACCTGCAAAGGGACATTCCACCAGCAAGGTGGCAAACATGGCAATGGTCAGCTTTAGCTGACCAATTTATAATGACCCTACCCCATTCACGGGGCATCGACATTCCTTCCCTGCAGGCATTATATATATATATATATATATATATATATATATATATATATATATATATATATATATATATATATATATATATATCACACAAAGGTACAACTAGTTGGAGCCGACGGTTCACATATCCTCAGTTTGATAATATCAATTCCCATGTTATATTGGATCACATCTTGTGTTTTGTAGAGTATTCAAGTTTACAGGTTCAAGCGTCGCAGGAAGCTCTCCTATGACACTTATCGCAGAGCAGTAGTAGTTACCGTCGGACCGTAGACTAAATTAAATGGACATGGCGCTCGGGATTCTACCGCTCTGCGCTAGTCCTACCTCCCGCGCTATCTCAAGGAATTATTTCAGCCAAGCGCTTGGGAACCTACCGCACTGGCGCTAACTTTGTACCGTGCCACATTAGCCCACTGAACAGTCATCGAGACTGATTGGTTCATCGAGACGTGCCTACTATAGGGCGCTACCTTGATACCACATCACGTTAGCCCACTCAATGATCGTTGAGACCTATTGATTCGTCAAGACAATTGGACTACCATGAGGCGATACCTTAATATCACGCAATGTTAACCCACTCAACGATCGTCGAGATGGGAGCGTCGAGATGACTGGATTACTGCCAGGCGCTACCTACCTACCACGCCACGCTAGCATTAAAAAAAGGACAATGTTCGTTTTGAATATTTTTCCAAATTTGGAGGACAGTTGTTAGAGTCAAGTGCATGAACCTACCATCAAGTGCTAGTCTTTCCGTATGTGGTATCTTGTTTTTACAAAGATGTATAAAAGGAGCCTCATTTTCTGTATTCCTTACCAAGATGAAAAGAGACTCAAATCTGTGATTCCTAGGGTTTGGCCGCCTCTCTGTGGTCCCTTCAACCATCTTCTTCGAAGGAAAAGAAGACCGCCTCCCTCCCATTTGTGAACGAATAACTGTGGCGAGCCAAAAACAACAAAGCCTATGAAGAGTTGATCGGTTGTAAGCCAATGAATATTTCTAGCACCGATCATGGATCGCTCAACGAAGGAGTCCTATTAAGGGAGATTTGAACTTTAATCTTTTTATATTCTTGTGAATTTTTCGCTTCTTTGTATTCTTGTGGTGAAGAAAATTGATCGGTTAAGGTCGTCGGGATTCAGGAAGGATTCTATAACGCCCCCGATTTTTCGACGATTTTATTTGATTTTGTATCGTCACATTTATGACGTCATAACGTTAATTTTAACGTCGAGTTGACGACGCATCGCCGTTAAGGCATTATTGCATCCGTGCAGTCGACTCGGCCAAATTCCTGTTGTAATTGGAAAATTTTGCATTTGAAAATTAAGTTAAGTAATTTTGGACTTGCCCGTCAAGTTTCGTCACGATTCGAGCGATATTTGGGCCTTGGCGATTTTCCAAAGTTTTGTGGAATTTATGTTCGTCGTAAACTTTGAAAATTTATATCTCGAGAATGGCTCATTGGATTTTGGTTTTGACTTCACCGTTGTGTTCGTAGTGTCAGTGTTCATTTACGGTGCGAGTTTCGTTTAATTCGGCGCGCGTTTGGGCCTCCATTTTGAACTCGTGTTTCCTTATTCAAAAATATATAAATATGATTATTTTAATATTATAGTACTATTCAAAAATGTCTTTTACTATTCATTTATATAGTTTAAGTTTTTGGCTATATTTGTAAAAAATTACTGTTCATGCAAATTATGTCTTAAGTACTTGAGTCTGATGCTTCTACTACTCGAGTGTGCTGCTTCTACTACTCGAGTGTGCTGGTTCTACTACCCGTGTGCTGCTTCTACTACTCGAGTGTGCTGCTTCTACTAATCGAGTGTGCTGTTTCTACTACCCGTGTGCAGCTTCTAGTACTCGAGTGCTGCTTCTAGGACTCGAGTGCTGCTTCTTAAGTACTCGAGTGCTGTCATCTTCTACTCGAGTGCTGCCTTCCAACCTCTCGAGTTCTGCCTATTGTTCTCGAGTACTAAATTTAATACTAGAGTACTAAATTTTGGTACTCGAGTAGCATTTTTCTACTTCTTGAGTACCTGTAATCTTGTTCTCGAGTGTTGTATATTCATACCGAGTAGTCCGTTACAGTTTGGGTTTGAGCGCCTTTTTGAGGGTCAAAATGGTATCGTATAAAAAAAAGTTTAACATAAAATTTGTTCATCTCGACAAGATCTACAACTTCCTTGTTGGGCACCTTTCGATTTGAAGCAATCATAAACCTCTATTTTCATTTTTCGGACACCCGCTCGTAAATAGTCCGTTTTTAGGCAAAACTTTTTATAAATACATATATATATATATATATATTCTGATAGTTAGATTATTAAGAAAGAAAATTCCCTCATCTTCTTTCACACGCTTTAGACTGAACCGAAACCATCTGTGCGGCGACTCCATCCCGTTCGTGAATCTTCCGGTGGCCGCCGACGGTGCTCTGGTTCTCAAAATCTTCAACAGAGTATAGATCTGGAAAGCTCTCATCGAGAGCTATGCCATCGTGGTAAAACTTTTACCATTCCTTGATTTTTCGCGTTAGGATTTTTCGGCCCTAACCTCTATTTCGACCATTTTTGTTCAGATTTTGACTCCTCGCATCTTTTTTTGCCCCGATCTGCGACATGGACTGATTCAGAGAACTTTTCTAATAAAACCAAGGTAAGTGGTGGTTTCTCCTCGTTTCTCCTTGTCTAGTTTGATGGTAACGGTTAAGTTTTTATGTTCTTTAAAATTTTTTGCACGATCTTCCAAGTTATTGCTAATCACTTGATGTTGTAAGATTTTGTCATGGTGAACTCGATCTTGTCAGGTTATGTTTAATCATTCTTGAAGTCTCTTATTGATGGATTTAAACGCCTTATATATCGTTATTAAACGTATTAGAGTTTATCTAGGATTGTAAACCGTTCCTAAGGGTTGATCAACCGTGTATTGAATCTAGAAATGTCCAGTAGAATATGACGTGCAAAATTTCGAGATATATGTGGTGATTTTTTTGTGGGTTTTCTTGATTGCGGGAGTTAGTGGACCAAACCACCTCTGCAAATGATTGTTTCCTCTATTAGTACCCTGTGGAAGTCTACCAGGTTTTTGGGCGTCTGCGGTGTATGGTGGAGTTTATGAGACTCTCTCACTGCTAGATGGAAAAGAAGAATAAATGATAAATTCTGTTTAGTCTTTATATTTTCTGAACTATATTTGTTTTAATCTGTCACAAAGCTTATATTATGTAAATATCTGCTGAATGCTTTAAATTTTCTACCAGATATATTTATGTTACTTCATGATTTTGTTTTTATATTATTAGTGACCTCACCCAAATAAGGGGAGATTGTTGGATCCCTAGTTAGATTTGGGATAGGTTCACTAATTAGGATGTCTGACCCACAATGTATAGCCAGAGTCATGTCTTTGAGTCCTAGAGTTTAGGCTAAGTTTTTAGATTCAATCTTACATGGACCAG
This sequence comes from Platanthera guangdongensis, assembly GCA_039583875.1. Lineage (NCBI taxonomy): Eukaryota > Viridiplantae > Streptophyta > Magnoliopsida > Asparagales > Orchidaceae > Platanthera > Platanthera guangdongensis. The sequence continues at coordinate 176,448,804 of CM077166.1, read as the reverse complement.
CCAGCAGAAGAACTCAAATTGACTCAAGACTTAGAAGAAATCAAGTTCAGAATTTAAGTTCGACGTTCGTCGAACTCAGCTCGACGGTAGTCGTGCTCTACTTGATGAACTCAGAGTTAATTCTCTTAATTGAGCTCGACGATATTCGAGCTCAGGTCGACGATATCTAGAGATCAGCTTCAACACATTCTTCCCAGATTAATTTCTCTGAACTCAGCTCGACGAAGATAGATTATCAGCTCGATGAACTTGGAGCGCAGATTAGGCAAGTTATCTCCAGAATGCAGTTTACTGAGCTTAGGTCGACGAACAAGTTCTCAGATCGACGAACAAGATTTCTCAGCTCGGTGAACTTGGATCTCCAGTCAATGAAATCTGTTTAGAGAAATCTTGGCCTTCTTTTGAGCATCTATCTACTCAGGTGGTGGAACAACATGTGTGCTTGATGTTGAAGTAGATGTACATGGTTGAGGAGGACCTGTTAAGATATAATTATAGATGTCCTCATCAGTGGAATTCATATAGAGTTTTATTCTTGCCTTCCAGATGTCAAACTTATTTAAGTTGCACACTGGAGGTCTGGTGCTTGCGTAATCCTTATTCTGTGCCATGCTGTGTGTATAATCATATGAGAAATTAAAGGTCAGATCTAACACAGGATCTTTTGGTTGAAGGGTTAACTTGTACAACCAAAGAAATACTACTCTGATACAAATTGAAAGAGAGGGTTAGACCTGATATACTCTAGAGGGGGGGGGGTGAATAGAGTATCTTTAAATCTTTTTCAGTTTATAAAAACATCAAAGTAAATAAATTAATAAATACTAAAATTTGTTGTAAGTAAAAGAGCAACCTAGGACAAATCTGACTATCACAGGCACAACAAAACTAACTAACACAAGAACATCAAGAATAAAAAGGAAAGAGGGCAACCAGACAATACAAGAACTTTTATAGTGGTTCCCTAACCTGGGTACATCCACTGTTCTACCACCCTGGTAGGAATACACTAACAAGTTTTGATCAGGTGACTGCCACCAATGAGCTTTTGATCAGGTGCTCAAAAACCACCTCAAGTCTTTTGATCAGGTGACTAACAACCAATGGAATAACTTTTGTAGAGTGAGGGGGTGAGGGCTTTATGGTGTCTTCTCTTTCTCAAATATAACTGAGAAGACTAGTGGATCTTTGATGTTATCAAAGCTCCCCTTGCGTTATTGAGTTGTTCTGGAAGATTGGAGCTTTACTTCAGGGTGAGTAGATCTTCTATCTTTAGCCTTGACTAGAAGAGATCCAGGAACTTCTTGAATAATGAAGCTTTGTTGTCCTTGAAGAATCCTGGAGTGATGAATGAAGAAGTCTCTTGATTTGGGATGAATGTTCTTCTTCTTCATCAGCAATGTCAAGGTGAAGACCAAATTATTTTTCTGCACAAAGAAGAGTTTGAATGTTGTTGTTGTGTATCTTCTCTGTGTGTCTTGTACTCTTTCTCTGGTTAGTACTGTATTGATGTTTTTCTCTGTATCTGTTCCTATGTCAAGAGGAGGGAAGAGAATCACTTTTTTTATATTCTTAATGGAATTTCTACTTTGAATTTTTGAATTCCTTCCTGCATTGATTACTGTCGGCTTGGAGAATGTAATACGGCTGGAGAGAATATCTGCAGTAATTGATTTCCCCAACTGTCCTATTAAAAAAACGACAAGTAATAATCCTGATGAATGCCATAATCAATGCTGCTTCTAACGGTAATATTTAGATAATATTAAGAATTGATTATTCAGAAATTACTGCAATAGAATGAGGACAAAGGAAGGAAGAATCCAAGTCTGGATCTGCACAGAATTCGTCGAGCAAAGAACAGATTTAGTCGACCTAGGTCCAGAGTTCGTCGAGCTGAGAAATCATGTTCGTCGACCAGATAATTGTTGTTCGTTGACCTGAGATCCAAGATCGTCGACCTGAGAACTGCTAACTGCTATCTGATAAAACTTGCCAATTCTGTGCTCCAAGATCATCGAGCTAATAACATAGATTCGTCGACTGGTGTTCAGAGAAATGATTCTAGACTTGGAATGTTGAAGTTAAGCATCCATAAATCATTAACCTGAGAACAAAGTTCGTCAAGCTCAACTCAGAGAATTATCTCTGAGTTCGTCGAGCTGAGCATGGATTTCGTCGAGCTGAGTTCGACGAATGTCGAACTCACTTTCTTGAAACTGATTTTTCTCTAAGTCTAGAGTATTCTGCAGTCTCTTGTTAGCTGGTCCAAGCAATATTGACTCTAAGGACATGGCCTAAACTCTAGGACACAGACACGACCCTGGTTATACATGCTGGGTCAATAATCCTAGTTTAGTGAACCAAGCCCAAATCCAACTAGGGATCCAACATATAGATTTGCTTCCGTGATGAGTGACTTGTAGTTAGGATCATGATGTATCGGATAGGAGCCCTTTTTATTAGTACATGATTTATTATTACTATGGACTCTCCCTTTGTGGAGATTTATTTATATTCTTATGATTTCTGGTGGACCAACATTGATTTTCATTTTACTCATGTACTTATTCTTTTACTCTTCTCTTCTGCGATCGGTATGGCCGGCAGGATCGGCGTGTTGTAGTGACGACCTTCCTAGGTGTGTTGGTGTCACCGCAAAGCGGAGGTTCTGGGCATAAGACCCTGTTGGTTTTATAAAAAATGGTGTCTTACAAGTGCACTAAAGAAGAAAAAAACGGCTACGCGTACATGTTATAAATCGTGACACTCTATTCTAACACGCTAGAGAAACGTTGAATAATCAATGTCATGATGCACTTGTGATTACAATAAGTGTGAAATTTTGGGCCAAATCTCTAGTACAAGAGTCGTACATATACAAGTTAAAGTGTATCTATCTAGATGGATAGATTTCGATTGACTCGGGGCTCCGTGAATAAAAAAATGATAATAAAAGTGATAACTCTACGCTAACAAAATAAAAATATGCTCGTTATCACATCTCTTTTCACGGTTCCCACCTAGCACAACTCATTCCTCCTAATAAGTCTTCATGAGAATTGTGTGGATGAGCACCTTAGTTAAAGAGTCCTTTCGATCTTGCGCATCAACAATATCTTTTTCTTAGTGCCCCTAGTTTTTTCACCTATGTATGACAACGACTAACACCTGATGTGATTATTCACCATATTTCTCTTGTGTTTGGTTCCCAAACGTTTGCGATAATAATGTACAATATGTTTTTTCTTGATGTTATCTCGCTTTCAATGCTACACGAACACATGTCATTTCCTTATCTAAGACTTTCGCACATACGAATTTGACTACAACTACACTATCTCTTTTTAGCACAGTACGTACTAGCACACGATTTACACTCATGACATTTTTCAATATTTGTGTCACTTGATTACTTTCTCACTCTTATAGCATTGTAAACGTACTCGCTGCGTGCTTAGTTTAGTCTGTGCTATCCAAATCATATTAACTCTAAAAATTGAACTTCTCTGACTGTGTATGTTGATCCATTGTGTTACACATGCACTTACAAATCTCTGATATGTATTTTTTTTGAGTCACCTCTATGATTGTTATGTTTATCTATACCTTTTGTGTGCACTATCCGATGTTTGTCTAACGCTCATCACATTTACTATTTTTCATCCCGCATGTCTGATTGACCTTGCCCGCCCCTTTATATCATCAAAGAGGGAGAATATCATGTTTATGAGTATGTTAATGGGTATGAGTCACGGGTACGAAGAGGTCACATGTGGGTGGAACATGTTGACAATGTGTGCACAAAGATATGGGGAGCAAGTCGAACATGTAGATCGGGGGAGGGTGTGTATAGGGGAGCTACATAGAGAACCTGCAACTTGTTTTTTTTGCTTATAACTCCTATTCATTATCCGCACTCTATCTCATTATTATTTCTCATGAACAGGATTTGATATTATCAAAATGGTGAGTTTGTTGGAACCGATGTTTCACATGCCCTGTGTTTGAGAATATCAAATCCCAGGTTTTATTTAACATGTCGTGTGTTGATAGAGTGTGCAGGTTGATAGGTGCATGTGAAGAAGAAGACTCCTATGGACACTAACACCGAGTAGTAGATGTTACCGCTAGGCGGTAGATGTGAATTAATTGGACAAAGTTCTCGGGAAACTACCGTGTCGCGCTTGTCCTACCACATGCTCTAACACAAGGAATTATTTTGGCCAGGCTCTCGGGAAATGGTCGCAGGCGATAGTGCTTACCGCGCCGTGCTAGCCTCTCGATGAATGTCGAGAAGGACTTCTCGGAAAACCAAATTACCATAGGCGATAGCTGTTACCATGCCGCACTAACCTCTCGATGAATGCTGAAAAGCATTTCTCGAGAAATTAAACTACCGCAGGTGATATCTGATACCGTGTCGCACTAGCCTCTCGATGAGTATTGACACGACTGTTCTGAATCATTGTGTCGTATATTACCGCACGGAGGTAGCTGTAATCACGCGGTGCTAGCAACAATAAAATGACAAATATTTGTTTTATATATTATTCCAGATTTCGATGACAGCTGGCGCAACAAGCGCGCGGACCTACCGACAGGTGCTAGTCTTACTGCCGATGGTAGGCTATTTTCATGAAGATGTATAAAAGGTTGCCTTAGTTTTTATGCTTGTACAACAGAATAATAGAATGGACGAGAGTACATGCATTGTAGGATTCGGCCACTCATTCTTGTGCTCCGTTCCACAAGTCTCCGTCAAAGAAGAACACAGTTGTTCTCCATCCTGTTCATGAACGAAGAACTACGACGATCCCAGATCTACATCGAGTACGAAGAGCCGACCGGTCGGTAGCAAATGAAGATCTTAAGCACCAGCGGCAGATCGCTCTACAGAGAAGTCTTCAAGAGGGAGAACTTCAACCTTTAAATTCTCTACATCTTCTTATTTGTAATCCTCTATTTTCCTGAATTTTGTTGCAAGGGAAATCGACTGGAATGTCGTCAAAATCCGAGAAGGGTTTTGTGAGAAATCGACTTGAAGGGTCGTCGGATTTCGTGATAAATTGTCCCGGGGAAGGGACGTCTAGATCAGGTTGATCTAGCGGGGCTCTAAGACCCTTCCTTGTGTGGAGATGACGAGCCAGCTCGAAGACCTTTCTTGGAGGGAAAGGAAAAGAGACAACCGGTCCATGGAGTGGATCGGTATAGAAACCAAAAGTGTTTTTATTCCTCATCGCCTTCGATCTCCGGTGTCACGGAGATCACACTTATGTAATCATCTAGAAAAATTGATATTCTAATTCATGCAATGAAATTCATCCTTCTGAGTTGCTTAATTCTGTGATTATTCTGGTGTTGATATGTATGAGTCTATGTTGAGGGACTTGCAAACGAACGGGCACAGTAAAATGAGTTTTCAGACTTAACAACGAGCGTTATCTACCTAACGTCCACGGTAGCTTCCAGAACTCGATTTTCTACGTTTGAAAATTTTAAATTACAAATAACGCTCCAAACCTTATTCACCCACCTATAAGGTTATCCACGAGATCCAACACTTATGATATTTCTTATCATCATACCACTACTCACAATCTTTTTAACAGGACAGTCATAATGACATATCCTAAGTTAATGTAAATGTAGCAAACAACATCAGTTTTAACTTGTTTTTCTATATAGACACGTACCTTTCCCCGGTAGGATCTTTTTGGATCTCTCATGGTTAGCTTGGGGCTTCTTTGAGCTAGATCCAGTGATGGCCTTATTCTTCCACTGTCTTCTTCTGCACGACATATTTTTGAACTGCTAGGAGAACAAGTATATTTCTCCATCAAACAACTTAGCTTCTAATGAGCTAGGTGTAGAGATTTCTGACACATCAACCCTTCTTGGGGGGAAGGAGTCTACTCTCTGCTCCATCTAGCAGTTTCAGCTTTGAAGGCCACTGACTTCTTTATACTGAATGACTTGGCAGATTCTTCTTAAGCCATTCTGGAGGTCAGCAGAAGTTCATGTGACAACAACTTGTTAAACAGATTTTGTGGAAGAGTGTTTGCTAAGTTTCTTACCTCCCATATGGCACAAATCTTGATGTCCCACTCTTTGTTGAGTGATCTCAAGAATTTTTCATTCAGTTAATAGTTTGAGAATTGTCTTCCATAAGTTTTCAGATCATTCACTATTCTAAAGAACTTCACATTGCATATAGCTATTGAATCCTTCTTGTATTGTCTAAAACCCTCACATAGTTTATTTAAAAGAGATTTTCTATCATCCTTCACTTCTTCAATCCCCTCCATGTAGACAATCAAAGATTCCTACATTTCCTTTACAGTCTTGCATTGTACAAATTTCTGAAAGGTTAAGTCATCTATAACAATAACTATAATGTTCTGGGCCCTCTTATCTATGGTAGCCAGAACAACCTCAACCTCTATCATTTTTGAGTATTTCTTTAGGGTCTTGATGTTGGCATCTATTGCTAAGATCTTTATGTGAATGAAGGATCCCTCTTCAACAATAAAAAGATCATAGGGTCTGAGGCCTCTATGAATAGCCTCACCTTTTCCTTCCATATTCCAAATTTGTCCTTCCAACAGATTGGAATTTTCATAGAACTCTGCTCTTTGTGGTTCTCACCAGAAGACTTGTTCATTAAATTTTAGTACCCTCGGAGATCTTGTTCAGACTATTAGGTCTTTATTGAACAACCTCACTCTAATACCACTTGAAAGTCTTTTCAGGATAGCTAAAACACCTAGATGGGGGGCGAGGATCAATATGTTTCTTTTAGATATTTTAGGCCCTTTTTTAGAATTATTCTTGATGTGTTTTTATTGGGTTATTATCTTTCAAGAACACAGATAACACACAAGCAGTTTATTATAGCTCCCCTATCTAGGGCACATCTACATTCCCCCTTCACCGATCTACAATGAGCTAGATTCGACCAATTCCTCCAAAACTCAGATCAAAAAATCTTACACCTCAGAATCTTCCTAGGATTCTACACCTCAGAGTGCTTCAAATCCTACAACTCAAACTGCTCATAGTCCCACGTCAAAGACAACAACAAGTCTCTTACCTCAAGCTCACAAGCAAGCCCTACCTCAGCCTTTATAACATTGGCTTATCTTAGATTCTCTACAAGAATCTTACCTTAGACTTTGGAAAAAGTTCTACACTTTGACTTTATTACGTAGCCCTACACTCGGATCTCAAATAGATTTCACAACAGACATTTAAAAGTTTTATAATGTCTCTGGAATAAAATTGATGGAGTCTTCTTCTTTAACTGTTTCCCAAAACAGCTTCTCTTCGCCACAGCAACTGGAAATGATCTTCAGAGTATAAAATAGTTGTGCTGTGTCGAAACTTGTACAGATCTTCTTCAAGCATTTAAAGATTTTTTCTTAGATTAGTAAGCTTGATAACAATGAAAGTTATTTCCTTTTCTGCTGGCAGCGACTTTTTTAAACTTAGGGTTTCGTTAATTTTTTCCAAACGTTCTTCAAAAAAGTCCTCCAAAAAGTCTTGTAAAATTCCCACACGCTTAGCTTTTATATCTCAGTATCTACAACGGTTATATCCTGTTAGGAAAGCAATATGGTCGGCTTTAATGTTTAAATCATCCCAAGATTGTGTGTTAGAGAAATACGATAGTTTCCGTGTTTTAGCACCCAATCTGCGTCGATTTGAATTTTGTAAGATGTCAGCTAAATATATATGATGCCACTTGACTTGGAATAATTTCTGATCATCTGTACAGGTGTTGAGTGTTGGAAGCAACATGATATACTCAAATTCTTGAACTCAGATGAATCGTTGAGAGATAGTACTTAACTTAACGCATTTTCACTTTAACAACTTTTCCCTTTCTACTGAAGCGTTGGGTGAAGTATTTCTAAAGAGGGGTCGAGTGACTGCATTTTACTAAGTGCATTCTACAAATGTATTTCGTCAAGTATTATGTCTCAACGCATTTGTACTTATACAGTTTTTCTACTTCACTACTGAGGCGTTGAGTGAATGATCTTCACTCAATGCATTTGAACTTGAAATGAGACTCAACACTTTTACTGAGGCGTTGAGTGAAAGACTTTAACTTGATGCATTTATACTTGGTATGAATTTCTACTCTTATAATGATGCATTGAGAGAGAATCATTTAGTCAACATATTTATGTCTTGAGCATCGAATGATGTGAGATGACTCGACGTATTTGAACTTAGACGAATTCTCTTCTTCTCTTCTGAGGCACTGAGTGAATAGCATTTAGTTAATTCCTATAGACCTTTAGCATCGAGTGATGTGAGATGACTCGATGCATTTGTATTTAGCAAATTTTCTTCACTACGTGAATGTGCTAACTTACTCCTAAGCTGTCAGCCAGTCAAATATTGATAACCTACACAAGTTAACCTCGAGAAATGTCTAATACATATTTGTGTATATTATTGACTTATGGGAGTTCTACAAATCTAGGACATTATGGTCAATGTTCCCAACACGTATCATCTGCATAGCTAGCATAAAAATAAGCCTCAATACTCAAATCATAATTCTTCTGATATAGAAGTTCTTTTCCCGGAGCTCCTTTCACATATTCCATGATTTTTAGGGATGTTTTAAGATGTCACGCCTTAGGAGCTTGCTTAAACAAGTTCACCCTTACTACAACATAACCTATATCTGGTCTTGTAACTATTAGATAAGTAATTTTTCCAACATGCCATTTATATCTAGTAACATCTCCAAGGAGAGGTGAATACTCATTTCAGCCTAATCATCACCAACAGCCGTTGGACGCGGAGCAGGTTTAAGCCAAAGAATACCTTCCTCTTTCAAAAGATCCAACCATACATTCATTGTGAAATAAATATTAAATTGGGTGATCGGCCCGCGAACAAACTCTTACTGTGGTTGGTTCAGTGAGTTGATCGTCGCGGGCTAGCTACAGGAGGCAAGTGCACCTATAGCAAGTAGTACTCGCTATTCGGGTGAATACCGAGGTCGTATTGTTCTCGGGGTCGTGTGGACTATTCTTACTCCTCCGGGAGGACTATTATTTTACCGAAAGAAAGGTGGAGATCTAAATTAAGTAAAGACAGAAAAAGTAAAAGAGCGAAAAAATGATTTAGAGAAATTCGATGAAGGGTTAACGCTCGACATCGAATCAGATTAAGACAAAAATAACTTTTAATAATTATAGGACTTAGTTTTCAAATTAATAAAAGGCAACTTGGCCGTGGAGGTTCCACAAATGTGAGCTCACCTAGCTATAGGGATATCGCTCACCTGAACGTTAAGACTATTCGCCGAACGTTAGTTCGACGAAGGATTCCTCTTAACGCTCGCTTTACGCTAAGAACCCCGCTATTTGGTGGGGAATTTAATCCAGAAGAATTACACTTGTCCTCTCTCGAGGGTATGCACGCAACTCTCTTTACCTAGGGGTGATCTGTCCATACGCAAGGCCTCTCGGGTAGCTAGCGTATGGATAATGGAAATAGGGCCCACATATCGATTTGTGGTCCTACGCATCGTTAACCCGTGGTAAACCTTAAGTGCTTAAATTAAAGTGAAAATAAAGAGCTTTAATTATTTCAAATCATTTTAAATGTCCCAATACTCTTCGATGTCAAGGCTAATAGCGATTAGCCACACATCGGTATGGTGACGGCCTTATAATTTAATGATGCGCGAATTCAAAATTAAGCGCTAAAAGGTTATATGAATAAGACATGAAAATGACAAACATTTAGAAACTAGAGAAGTTAGCTAAAATAAGAACTCACACACACTCCAAATTATAAATAAAGCATAATAATCTAAATTAAAAAAAGGAAAATTACAAGTCCTACTCAAACGAGTAGGCAGGAAATAAATGGCACACCATTTAACTCTTAACGAGTAGGCGGAAATAAATACAATTACAAGTCCTAATAAAATAATTACAGAAAAATAAAAGACCAGCCATTTAACTCAAATGAGTAGGCATTAAATAAAATCCGGTCATTTAACTCCTAGCGAGTAGGCAGAAATAAACGCTAAAACACACACTCTACATAATTGAAAGAAAGCAATAAAACTATCTCCTAAACACACGCACTCTACGTAATTAAAGAAAGCGATAAAATAAAGCATGAAAATTTATCTCCTACACACACGTACTCTACATAATTGAAGAAAGAAATAAAATAAAGCATGAAAATTTAACACCTACACTCACACACTCTTCATAAATTAAAGGAAGCATAAAGATTATTCTCATACACTCACACACACATTTGAAAACAAAATGAAAGTTACCTAAAAATTAAAACTACTACTTTTCTATACTTAGGGTTTACCAAAAACAAATAAAAAGAACAAAATTAAATTTTAAGAGAACAAAAGTTTTTTTCAAAACAAATCAAAAACCAAATTTCTTGAAAAATTAAAATAACAAGATTTTCATTCTTATGTTTTCATAAAAGTGATAAAAAAGTGAAAAAGAAAATGAAAAGAACAAAAAAGGTTTTACAATCCTACAAAAAAAGCAAAGTAAAAAAAATCAAAATCACTTTCAATACTCTTTTATAAATACATAAGAATGAAAGCATAAGGCTCTTAAGAAAAGGACATGATGAAAATAAGGAAAACTTATCATACCACATTTGATTTGGAAATCAAATCTACTACAAAACCTAACATGAAGACAAGTTAAAAACATGAATAATAAACATGTTACACTCATACACACACACACACACACTTTTCATAAAGGGAAAAAAACAAAGGAGAAACTAAGGATGAAATGAGAAGAAAAGTGGGCACATGAGTTCATTCCGAAGCCATTTAAGAAGAGAAAAACTAACATTTTTATTGATTAAAGAACACTATTACAAAGCTATTACAAAGCTAAAGCTAAATCAAAAACAAACATGAAAGAAAAGGGGGGAGAAATCTCCTTACATAGCAAAGGAATCCACGGATGCACCCCACAAAACACACTACTAAAGTGGCTCAAAAATGTGAACCCTTGGTCATTACAGAAGTGGGGAATTTGTAGGAAAAAAAAGCTAAGTACACGCCCTCCGACACGGGCGTGTCGGTGGGCGTGTCACTACTGTTTGCGAAGGCGGCCAGCGATTTGATGACAAAGTTGACTTCGGGCTGGACACGTGTCGGTCACGCCGAGGTCACGCCCCAGGTCATGGGCGTGACGGTGGGCGTGTTGGCGAGGTAGAACTGGGTGCGAGTTGCGTCGAAAGTCGCCGCACGGGTCTCGTCGAGCCAGGTGGAATGGTCACGCCCCAGGTCACGGCATGACGCTGGGCGTGTCGGTTGGTGTCGACAATCGACAATCGTCGAGCGGAAAGTGCCGAGTTGAAATCGTTGAGCTGAGTTTGAGTCACGTCCTAGGTCACAGGTGTGACTCTGGGCGTGTCGCGGAGGAATCGAAGATCGTCGAACTGAAAGTCCAGCTGATATCATCGAACGGGAATTCATCGAGCGGAGAGATGAGTCATGCCCTAGGTCACGGGCGTGACTCTGGGCGTGACATGTCAATTATTGACAATTTCCTGAAAAATTTCAGAAATAAAAATTAAGTTAGGTTACGCAAATATTTACAAAAAGAGACATATTTATAAACAAAAAAATAACTAAAATTTATGAATAAGAACTAAAATGATATAACTAAAATACTAAAATATGCGTATATTTACAATTCATCAAATACCCCCATACTTAGGCTTTTGCTATTCTAGAGCAAAAGTTTGAGGTGAACTTATAAGGAATAGAAAAAATTCTAAGTTTAACTACCGCTTAATCATTTATAAGAGAGATCTGAATAAATATACGGGGTGTAAGAGTTAAGTCCTAAAATTATGTAGATGATTTAAATAGCGCAAAAGTTTTGGCGAAAAGACTTCTTGATGTAATCAAATAGAAAGCAATAATTGTAATGGTTAGATTAACAGAAATAGATTGTAATTATATGAACTTTTGGCTTATAGGAGTTTTACTGGAAATAATGCAATTTACAAATTATGCTCTAAAAAAGATTTTTGAATTAATTCTAGAATCGTGAAATTGGCTAAGGGGATTGATGTTGGTTTATGAAGAGGGTTTTGATTTTGAGGTGAGGTAATATTTTCTCGAACATCCATTTTTTTTTTGGATTATTAAGAAAATGAAATCTTATTTTCCTAATATCATTTTTTTTTTCTTTTCAACTTCATAAGAAAACTTAACCCAATGTATATGTGTAGGAGTAATGAATTTTATCCTCTTACTCCATAACATATAATCTTTTTAAATTATTGGGTGCCTATGTTTACGGACCAAAATCTTATTCTCATTGACATAGGATCTTTTATGGATAAAAAATTTCATGCCAAGTAGGTCATGAAAGGAAATGGGAGAAAGGAAAACTAGATTTTTAATTAAAAACAATTTTGAGAGCAATCTTAATAAATTATACGTTCCAATTTTTCAAAAAGCTAAAAGTAATATATAATTGAATCCTATAGTCGTTATTTTCTAACATAGTACACATGCTCCTCTCAATGAAAAATTAGAAGTAGTGCCTAAAACGAGTTCGCAATCTTTAACAAAGCATAATGAATTCTTTAAAACTTAACCCTAGCTATTTAAATTTTTCAATCAATAATTAACAAACGCATGACAAACAGAGAATTAATAAAATTCACATATAAATAAACTCAAAACAAAATTCTTGGATAGCAGGAAAGTTTAAGGATGGAATATTGATTTATTTGTTTCAAAACATTTTTTTTGATTTTTATAGTTTTTATCATCATTTTTTGTGTTTTTCATTTATTATCTTCTTTTTTTGTTTTTTTGTTTTGTTTTACTCAATTTTTTTGAATTTTTTTTTGAACTATTATCTTTTTTTTGTTTTTTAAGTTTATGTCATTAATATATACATAAAAAGTTTTTTTGTATTTTTTAAGAAAAATTTCATTTGATGTACAAAAAATGGGAGAAAAAGAGAGGTTTTTTACAAGAATGAGGAAGTGGAAGAGAGAAAAGAGTATTTACAAAAAGAATATTTACAAAAGAAAATATTTACAAAATGAAACTAAATATTTTTGGAATTTTTGTTTTATAATTTTTTTGTGATTTTTGTTTTGTTTTTTTTGGAATTTTTGTTTTCAAGGATATTCACAAAAATATTTACAAAAAGAAACTAAATATTTTTGGGATTTTAGTTTTATAACTTTTTGAAATTTTTTTTTGTTTTTTTGTAATAAAAAGAAAGGAAAAGAAAAAATTTTTGATTTTTCATTTTAAAGTTTTTTTTGTTATATATATTTTTTGGGGTTTTTGAAATGCAGAAAATAGAAGTGCAGAAAGTAAAGCACGAAAATACACTCATACTTAAGTCCAACATTGTCCCCAATGTTGTAACGTAAGTATGCGGAAAAAAAGGAAAGATAATATATACAAAGAAAATAAAGAGAGGGGGGGGTAGAAGCTTCCCTGAAACGCATATGGGGAGGCCGATCAGAAACCCTGCATTTATTAGAAAAAAGCTGCAAAGATAATAAGGAAAGAGCGAAAAAGATAAGCGAGGGGTGCCTCCCAGGGGCGCTTTGTTTATAGTCGTGTAGCTTGACTATTTTGGCGGGTTTATAATGTGGAGGAAAGTTATGATTTTGTTAAAACCGATCACTGGATCGCATGCTATATAAGACTTTAACCGATGACCGTTTACTATAAACGAACCTTTTTCCGGGTGGGAGACGAGTAAGGTCCCATATGGAAAAACTTCTTCAACTAGGAAGAGACCGGACCATCTAGATTTTAGTTTACCCGGAAAAATCCTAAGACGTGAATTGTAAAGAAGGACAAGATCACCCGGAGAAAATAATTTTGGGGACTTGATTTTTCGTTCGTGATATAACTTAGAATGTTCCTTATAGAACTTATTGCTCTCGTAAGCATTTACACGCCATTCATCGAGCTCGTTTAGTTGCAATTTTCTATTCTGAGCGGCTAAGTTGGAGTCGAGGTTTAAGAGTTTTAAAGCCCAAAGAGTGTGATGCTCTAATTCTACGGGTAAATGGAACGCTTTGCCGTAGACTAACCGGAACGACGTACAACCAATTGCGGTTTTGTATGCCGTCTGATACGCCCACAATGCATCGTCGAGTTTAACAGACCAATCTTTCCTATTTAGTGAAACGATTTTTTCTAAAATTCATTTAATCTCTCGATTTACTACCTCAACTTGGCCACTTGTTTGCGGGTGGTAGGGGTGGCAAGCCTGTGCGTGGCTCCGTATTTAGCTAACGTCTTAGACATAAGAGCGTTACAGAAATGCGTTTCCCTATCACTAACAATTGCGCGAGGCGTGCCGAAGTGAGAAAATAGTCTTTTAAGCAATGCAAAGACGACTCATACATCGTTGGTAGGGAGAGCTTGTGCTTCCGCCCACCTCGATACGTAGTCGTCCGCCACTAAAATATACATATTTTTGAAATACGGAGGTAGGGGGCCAAAAAAATCTATGCCCCATAAATCGAAGACTTCGTACTCTAAAAACATGTTTTGGGGCATCTCGTCGCGACGAGAGATGTTACCCGACCGCTGACAGCTATCGCATGCGCGCACAAAATTATGCGCATCTTTGAAGAGAGTGGGCCAAAATTAGCCCGCCTCAAGCGCCTTCCGAGCGGTCCGGTTGGCTTGATAATGCCCACCGGCCAGACCCTCGTGGCAGTGCTTAAGAATTTGCAAGCACTCCACACCCGCAACGCATCTTCGGACCGCTTGGTCCGCGCAGATACAAAATATAAATGGGTCCTCCCAAAAGAAATTTTTCAAGTCAGAAAAGAATTTCTTCTTTTGATGACATGAAAACTCTTTAGGAAGCACCCACGCTACTAAGTAATTTGCCAAATCTGCGAACCAAGGCGAAGATGACAAAGAATAATGAATGGCAAGGAGACGTTCCTCGAGGAATCTGTCATTTATTTCAGATTCGACGAGCGCTTCCGCACTCGGATTTTGTAAACGGGAGAGGTGGTCTGCCGCTAGATTTTCCGCTCCCCGCTTATCTCGGATCTCCAAATAAAACTCTTGTAGGAGGAGAATCCATCGAAGAAGGCGGGGCTTCGCATCATTTTTAGCTAATAAATATTTAAGCGCGGAGTGATCGGTAAATACGATAACTTTAGAAAGCGTTATATACGAGCGAAACTTATCAAAAGTGAAGACGACGACTAAGAGTTCCTTTTCCGTTGTCGTGTAATTTACTTGTGCGGAAGTGAGCATCTTGCTAGCGTTATAAATTGGATGAAAATGTTTTTCTACGCGTTGGCCAGAACGGTACCTAAGGCAATATCACTAGCGTCCCACATAATTTCGAACGAAAGGGACCAATTAGGGGCCACTAAAATTGGTGAAGTGATAAGTTTTTGTTTTATTAAATTAAAGACGGACTCGCATTTGCTATTAAAGATGAAACATGATTCCTTTTCCAAGAGGTGAGTAAGCGGCTTTGTTTTTTTTGAAAAATCTTGAATGAAGCGTCGATAAAAGCCCGCATGGCCTAAAAAACTCCTAATTGATTTTACGTTTTTGGTTGTGGTAGTTTTTCTATGATTTCTATCTTGGCCTTATCCACCTCCATCCCCATAGACGAAATCATATGGCCGAGGACGAAACCTCCTCGAACTATAAAGTTGCATTTTTCCCAATTTAAAACAATGCTTGTGTCCTTGCATTCTTGAAGGACACGATCTAAATTGTGAAGGTAATCGAGAAAAGAGCATCCGAAAATAGAAAAGTGATCCATAAAGACTTCCATAATGTCTTCTAATAGCTCGCCAAAGATCGCTAGCATACATCTTTAGAATGTAGCCGACGCATTGCAGAGTCCAAATGACATTCTTCGATATGTGAAGGTGCCAAACGGGCAAGTAAAAGTTATTTTCTCTTGATCATCGGGGGAAATGGGGATTTGGAAAAACCCCGATAAACCATCAAGAAAACAATAATATGGATGACCGGATAAACACTCTAAAATCTGGTCCAGAAAAGGTAGAGGGAAATGGTCCTTGCGGGTGGCATCATTAAGTTTTCTATAATCGATGCACACTCGCCAACCTGTAACAGTACGAGTTGGGACGAGCTCGTTATGCTCATTCGCCACTACGGTAGGACCACCCTTCTTGGGCACGACATGCACGGGACTAACCCATGCACACTCCGAAATAGGGTAGATAATCCCCGCATCTAATAACTTAATAATCTCGGCTTTAACAACGTATTTCATGTTTGGGTTAAGACGACGCTACGGCTGAATCGTTTTACGGCAATTATCGTTAAGAAATATATTATGGGTGCAAAAGCAGGGGCTAATCCCCTTTAAATCAGAGATTTGCCACGCAATTGCGTGGCGATGTTTTAATAAAACTTCCAATAAATTGGAAGTCTCCGAATCACTCAAGTCCGAAGTAATAATAACGGGAAGCGTATCTCCTTTTCCCAAAAATGTGTATTTGAGGGATGCGGGTAAGGGTTTGAGGTCTAGGATGGGCGGTTCTTCTAGGGAGGTTTTAATGTCAATGTCTTTCTTACCAATTGGTTCAAAAGGCAAGTCTAAAGAGGTATCCTCATCACATTTAAAATTTTCGAGCGTATAATTATCATCGTTTAAAAATACGGACTCGAAAACGGGAGAAGAACGATCTCCAAAAAAATGTATCTAAAGAATAGCAAAAATCATCGCTCGATGACAAATTGTCCATCGAGATATTAATAGAGAAAGTAACCTGATCATCGCCTACTCGGAGGAGAAGACTACCATTACTAACATCTATTAGTGCGCGGGAGGTTGCGAGAAAATGACGACCGAGTATTATTGGTACCTCGGCGTCCTCCTCGATGTCTAAGATGACGAAGTCTACCGGAAAGGTAAACTTGTCTACTCAGACAAGGACGTCCTCCACTACTCCGATAGGGAACTTAGCCGAGCGATCCACTAATTGGATGCGCATATTCGTAGGACTAGGAGTACCCAAACCTAAACGTTGAAAGAGCAAGAACGACATCAGATTAATGCTAGCCCCTAAATCGGCTAAGGCATACTTTACTAATATATTGCCAAAAAGGCACGAGATGGAAAACCGTCCCGGGTCATTTTGTTTTGTGGGCAATTTATTAGTAAGGGCCGCCGAGCAGACAGCGTTGAGAGATACATGTGAAATATCCTTTAATTTACGTTTATTAGAAAGTAATTCCTTTAAAAATTTCGCATTTTTGGGCATTTGCGAGATAGCCTCGCAAAAAGGAACATTAATATGAATTTGTTTTAATAATAAAATAAATTTTTCATATTGCGCGTCCTTACGCTCGTTATTTAACTTAGGCGGATATGGAAGGGCCTTGTTTAAAATAATTTTTTCTTTTAAAATCGGTAAAGGCGGCGTAATCGAAGAAAGGGGAAGAGGGGTCGGAGGTGAAATATGTACCTGAGTGTTGGTCCGTTTTGGATCGACCACCTCCTTTCCACTACGGAGGGTTATAGCGTTGGCGTTCTCCCATGGATTGGGTTCCGTGTTTCCCGGCAGTGCCCCGAGCGTGCGCTCGAACATCATCCTCGCAAGTTGTCCAACCTGTTGTTCGAGAGTTTTTAGCAATCTGGTGATGTTCCGGATATTTGACTCGTTGGATGCAATATACTTCGAAAATTTTTCCTCCATCGGGGAGGGTTTTGGAAGAGGAGGAGGCGGAAGAAATCCGGGCGCATAAGAAATAGGGGGATGCTGAGCATTGTTCGGGTTGCTCCAAGAGAAATTGGGGTGATTCCTCCAACCCGGATTATAGTTATTACAATAAGGGTTGTTGTTGGGGTTGAAGGAAGGACGACCCAAATTTGCCATGAAATCCACGAACTCTTCAGCCATGCAGACGTTAGGGGGAATAAAACAAGGCGGAGTGGAGGAGGTAGCAGACATCTCCACCACCTGCTTTGTTATCCTTTCAACTTGTAGGGTTAAGAGAGCAGTGGCATCCTCTTCAAAAAGACCAGCCACCGGCTTTGGGCATCACCGCGGGACGTTCCATTGATAAGCATTCATAGCCATCTCTTCGAATAAATCCTGGGCAGCCTCATGGGTTTTATTGTTTAGTGTGCCCCCGACAGCCGCGTCAATCATTTGACGTGTCTGAAAATTAAGCCCATTTTAAAAAATTTGTACATGCAACCACGTTGGCAGCGCGTGGTGCGGGCACCGGCGGAGGAATTCCTTAAACAATTCCCAAGTCTCATATAGAGACTCAGGATTGTTTTGCACAAACGAAGAAATGTGCGCCCGCAACTTTGCAGTTTTTGCGGGCGGAAAGTACTTCGTTAGGAAGCACTCCATCAACTCAGCCCACGTGGTGATACATCCTCGCGGGAGGGAATTCAACCACGCCTTGGCTTTGGACTTAAGGGAAAAAGGAAATAAGCGCAAGCGAATGGCATCATCAGTGACGCCATTAATCTTGAAGATGTCGCATATTTCCAAAAAGTTGGACAAGTGGACATTCGGGTCCTCATCCGGCAGTCCATCGAACTGCACGGCGTTTTGGACCATTTGAATGACACTCGACTTTATTTCAAAATTATTACTCGCCACCGTAGGGCGAACAGTACTAGACCCAGTATCATCCAGGTTAGGCCGGGCGTAATAAGACATAGTACGCTCGGCCGCCGGGGCAGGGTTATGGGCGACCATAACTTCGAAAGAGGGTTCGCCGATAGATTCTTCGAGGTCTAAAGAAGGAATTCGGCGTTGAGATCGAATATGCGCAAGGGAGCGTTCGATCTCAGGGTCGAAGTCAAAATCTTCAGACTCGGAGGGTTGTCCATGTGTCATACACTCAAAGAAAAAATAAAACAAAATAAACTCTTTTTTTATTTTATTTAAAATAGAGTTTTTTGTTGTTCTTTTTTTTAGTTTATAGAAAATAAGTAAATGTAATAGACTCCGGATTTCGAAATAGCAACTTGAAGAGTCCCCGGCAACGGCGCCAAAAACTAGATGGTCCCGCGAACAAACTCTTACTATGGTTGGTTCGGTGAGTTGATCGCCGCGGGCTAGCTCCAGGAGGCAAGTGCACCTATCGCAAGTAGTACTCGATATTCGGGGGAATACCGATGTCGTATTGTTCTCGGGGTCGTGTTGACTATTCTTACTCCTCCGGAAGGACTATTATTTTACTGAAAGAAAGGTGGAGATTTTAATTAAGTAAAGACGGAAAAAGTAAAAGAGCGAAAAAACGATTTAGAGAAATTCGATGAAGGGTTAACGCTCGGCATCGAATCAGATTAAGACAAAAATAACTATTAATAATTATAGGACTTAGTTTTCAAATTAATAAAAGGCAACTTGGCCGTGGAGGTTCCAAAAATGTGAGCTCACCTAGCTATAAGGATATCGCTCACCTGAACGTTAAGACTATTCGACCGAACGTTAGTCCGACGAAGGATTCCTCTTAACGCCCGCTTTACGCTAGGAACCCCGCTATTGGGTGGAGAACCCAATCCGGAAGAATTACGCTTGTCCTCTCTCGAGGGTATGCACGCAACTCTCTTTACCCAGGGGTGATCTATCCATACGCACGGCCTCTCGGCCAGCTAGCGTATGGATAACAGAAATAGGGCCCACACATCGATTTGTGGTCCTACGCGTCGTTAACCCGGGGTAAACCTTAAGTGCTTAAAATAAAGTGAAAATAAAGAGTTTTAATTATTTCAAATCATTTTAAATGTCCCAATGCTCTTTGATGCCGAGGCTAATAGCGATTAGGCACACATCGGTATGGGGACGGCTTTATAATTTAATGAGGCGCGAATTCTAAATTAAGCGCTAAAAGGTTATAAGAATAAGACATGAAAATGGCAAACATTTAGAAACTAGAGAAGTTAGCTAAAACAAGAACTCATGCACACTCCAAATTATAAATAAAACAGAATAATCTAAATTAAAAAAAAAGGAAAATTACAAGTCCTACTCAAACGAGTAGGCGGGAAATAAAGGACACGCCATTTAACTATTAACGAGTAGGCGAAAATAAATACAATTTCAAGTCCTAATAAAATAATTACAGAAAAATAAAAGACCAGCCATTTAACTCAATTTAGCAGGCGGTAAACAAAATCTGGCCATTTAACTCCTAGCGAGTAGGCGGAAATAAACGCTAACACACACACTCTACATAATTGAAAGAAAGCAATAAAACTATCTCCTACACACACGTACTCTACGTAATGGAAGAAAGCGATAAAATAAAGCATGAAAATTTATCTCCTACACACACGCATTCTACATAATTGAAGAAAACAATAAAATTAAGCATGAAAATAAAGCATGAAAATTTAACATCTACACTCACACACTCTTCATAAATTAAAGAAAGCATAAAGATTATTCTCATACACTCACACAAACATTTGAAAATAAAATGAAAGTTACCTAAAAATTAAAACTACTACTTTTCTATACTTAGGTTTTACCAAAAACAAATAAAAAGAACAAAATAAAATATTAAGAAAACAAAAGTTTTTTTCAAAACAAATAAAAAACCAAAGTTCTTGAAAAATTAAAATAACAAGATTTTCATTCTTATGTTTTCATAAAAGTGATAAAAAAGTGAAAAAGAAAATGAAAAGAACAAAAAAGGCTTTACAATCCTACAAAAAGAAAAGCAAAGTAAAAAAAATCAAAATCACTTTCAATACTCTTTTATAAATACATAAGAATGAAAGCATAAGGCTCTTAAGAAAAGGACATGATGAAAATAAGGAAAACTTATCATACCACATTTGATTTTTAAATCAAATCTACTACAAAACCTAACATGAAGACAAGTTAAAAACATGAATAATAAACATGTTACACTCATACACACACACACACTTTTCATAAAGGGAAAAAAACAAAGGAGAAACTAAGGATGAAATGAGAAGAAAAGTGGGCACATGAGTTCATTCCAAAGCCATTTAAGAAGAGAAAAACTAACATTTTTATTGATTAAAGATGACTATTACAAAGCTATTACAAAGCTAAAGCTAAATCAAAAACAAACATGAAAGAAAAGGTGGGAGAAATCTCCTTACATAGCAAAGGAATCCACGGATGCAGCCCACAAAACACAATAAAGTGGCTCAAAAATGTGAACCCTTGGTCATTACAGAAGTGGGGAATTTATAGGAAAAAAAAGCTAAGTACACGCCCTCCAACACGGGCGTGTCAGTGGGCGTGTCACTATTGTTTGCGAAGGCGGCCGGTGACTTGACGACAAAGTTGACTTCGTGCTGGACACGTGTCGGTCACGCCGAGGTCACGCCCCAGGTCATGGGTGTGACGGTGGGCGTGTCCGCGAGGTAGAAATGGGCGCGGGTTGCGTCGATAGTCGCCGCGCAGGTCTTGTCGAGCCTGGTGGAATGGTCATGCCCCAGGTCACGGGGTGACGCTGGGCGTGTCGGTTGGTGTCGACACTCGACAATCGTCGAGCAGAAAGTGTCGAGTTGAAATCGTCGAGCTGAGTTTGAGTCACGCCCTAGGTCACGGGCGTGACTCTGGGCGTGTCGATGAGGAATCGATGATCGTCGAACGGAAAGTCGAGCTGATATCGTCGAACGAGAATTCATCGAGTGGAGAGATGAGTCACGCCCTAGGTCACGGGCGTGACTCTGGGCGTGACATGTCATTTTTTGACAATTTCCTGAAAAATTTCAGAAATCAAAATTAAGTTAGGTTACGCAAATATTTACAAAAAGAGACATATTTATAAACAAAAAAATAACTAAAATTTATGAATAAGAACTAAAATGATATAACTAAAGTACTAAAATATGCGTATATTTACAATTCATCATTGGATTTTCAGGAGATCTCAATCCTTAGGAAGTACTTGAAAGGCCCCATATCTTTTGTAATAAAATACTTAAGAAGATGCTTCTTTGTCAGGTCAATGTTCTTATTATCATCCCCTGTAAGAAGAATGTCATTCACATAGACTGCAACAACAACTAGGCCAGTAATGGTTTGCGAATGAATAGAGAGTGATCTGTAATACTTCGAGCAAACCTAATAATAGAAATAATATTGTTGAAATCTCAACCCAGACTCGCGAACTTTTTTTAAGGCCATAGATTGTCTTCCTCAATTTACAGACTTGAGACTCCCCCGAAAAAACATACACAGGATGTTGCTCCATATAGACTGTCTCATATAACTCACCATAAAGAAGGCATTTTTGACATCCAACTGAGACACCTCGCAGTCTCTGTTAATAGCCACTAAAAATGCGGATTGTAGTATATGAGCAACATGAGAGAAAGTGTCAAAGAAATTCACATTGTAAGTCTTTGTAATACCCTTATTGACAAGACGAGACTTGTAACGATCAATTATACCATCATGAAGAAATTTGATCACAAAGATCACACACACATTGTAATTTTTGTTTTCAAGGATATTCACAAAAATATTTACAAAAAGAAACTAAATATTTTTGGGATTTTAGTTTTATTATTTTTTGGAAATTTTTTTTGTTTTTTTGTAATAAAAAGAAAGGAAAAAAAAATTTTTGGATTTTTCATTTTAAAGTTTTTTTTTTGTTATATATATTTTTTGGGGTTTTTGAAATGCAGAAAATAGAAGTGCAGAAAGTAAAACACGAAAATACCCCCATACTTAAGTCCAACATTGTCCCCAATGTTGTAACGTAAGTATGCAGAACAAAAGGAAAGACAATATATACAAAGAAAATAAAGAGAGGGGTGGGGGGTAGAAGCTTCCCTGAAATGCGTATGGGGAGGCCGATCAGAAACTCTGCGTTTATTAGAAAAAGCAGCAAAGATAATAAGGAAAGAGCGAAAAAGATAAGCGAGGGGTGCCTCCCAGGGGCGCTTTGTTTATAGTCGTGTAGCTTGACTATTTTGGCGGGATTATAATGTGGAGGAAAGTTATGGTTTTGTTAAAACCGATCACTGGATCGCATGCTATATAAGACTTCAACTGATGATCGTTTACTATAAATGAACCTTTTTCCGGGTGGGAGACGAGTAAGGTCCCATATGGAAAAACTTCTTCAACTAGGAAGGGACCGAACCATCTAGATTTGAGTTTACTCGGAAAAATACTAAGACATGAATTGTAAAGAAGGACAAGATCGCCCGGAGAAAATAATTTTGGGGACTTGATTTTTCGATCGTGATATAACTTAGAACGTTCCTTATAGAACTTATTAATCTCGTAAGCATTTGCACGCCATTCATCGATCTCGTTTAGTTGCAATTTTCTATTCTGAGCGGCTAAGTTGGAGTCGAGGTTTAAGAGTTTTAAAGCCCAAAGAGCGTGATGCTCTAATTCTACGGGTAAATGGCACGCTTTGCCGTAGACTAACCAGAGCAGCGTACAACCAATTGCGGTTTTGTATGCCGTCTGATACGCCCACAACGCATCGTCGAGTTTAACGGAAAAATCTTTCCTATTTAGTGAAACAGGTTTTTCTAAAATTCGTTTAATCTCTCGATTTACTACCTCAACTTAGCCACTTGTTTGCGGGTTGTGGGGGGGGGGGGGGGGCAGCTTGTGCGTGACTCCGTATTTAGCTAACGTCTTAGCCATAAGAGCGTTACAGAAATGCGTTTCCCTATCACTAACAATTGCGCGAGGCATGCCGAAGCGAGAAAATAGTCTTTTAAGAAATGCAAAGACGACTCGTGCATCGTTGGTAGGGAGAGCTTGTGCTTCCGCCCACCTCGATACGTAGTCGACCGCCACTAAAATATGCATATTTTTGAAAGACGGAGGTAGGGGGCCAACAAAATCTATGCCCCATAAATCGAAAACTTCGTACTCTAAAAACATGTTTTGGGGCATCTCGTTGCGACGAGAGATGTTACCCGACCGCTGACAGCTATCGCATGCGCGCACAAAATTATGCGCGTCTTTGAAGAGAGTGGGCCAAAATTAGCCCGCCTCAAGCGCCTTTTGAGCGGTCTGGTTGGCTTGATAATGCCCACCGGCTAGACCCTCTTGGCAGTGCTTAAGAATTTGCAAGCACTCCACACCCGCAACGCATCTTCGGACTGCTTGGTCCGCGCAGATACGAAAAATAAATGGGTCCTCTCAAAAGAAATTTTTCAAGTCAGAAAAGAATTTCTTCTTTTGATGACATGAAAAATCTTTAGGAAGCACCCGCGCTACTAAGTAATTTGCAAAATCTGCGAACCAAGGCGAAGATAACAAAGAATAATGAATGGCAAGGAGGCGTTCCTCGGGGAATCTGTCATTTATTTCAGATTCGACGAGCACTTCCGCACTCGGATTTTCTAAACGGGAGAGGTGGTCTGCCGCTAGATTTTCTGCTCTCGCTTATCTCGGATCTCCAAATCAAACTCTTGTAGGAGGAGAATCCATCGAAGAAGGCGGGGCTTCACATCATTTTTAGCTAATAAATATTTAAGCGCAGAGTGATCGGTAAATACGATAACTTTAGAAAGCGTTATATACGAGCGAAACTTATCAAAAGCGAAGACGACGACTAAGAGTTCCTTTTCCGTTGTCGTGTAATTTACTTGTGCGGAAGTGAGCGTCTTGCTAGCGTAATAAATTGGATGAAAATGTTTTTCTACGCGTTGGCCAAGAACGGTACCTAATGCAATATCACTAGCATCCCACATAATTTCGAATGGAAGGGACCAATTAGGGGCCACTAAAATTGGTGAAGTGATAAGTTTTTGTTTTATTAAATTAAAGGCGGACTCGCATTCACTATTAAAGATGAAACATGATTCCTTTTTCAAGAGGTGAGTAAGCGGCTTTGTTATTTTTGAAAAATCTTGAATGAAGCGTCGATAAAAGCCTGCATGGCCTAAAAAACTCATAATAGATTTTACGTTCGTTGGTTGCGGTACTTTTTCTATGATTTCTATCTTGGCCTTATCCACCTCCATCCCCTTAGACGAAATCATATGGCCGAGGACCAAACCTCCTCGAACCATAAAATTGCATTTTTCCCAATTTAAAACAAGACTTGTGTCCTCGCACCGTTGAAGGTCACGATCTAAATTGTGAAGGCAATCGGGAAAAGAGCGTCCGAAAACAGAAAAGTCATTCATAAAGACTTCCATAATGTCTTCTAATAGCTCGCCAAATATCGCTAGCATACATCTTTATAATGTAGCCGGCGCATTGCATAGTCCAAATGGCATTCTTTGATATGTGAAGGTGCCAAACGGGCAAGTAAAAGTTGTTTTCTCTTGATCATCGGGGGAAATGGGGATTTGGAAAAACCCCGATAAACCATCAAGAAAACAATAATATTGATGACCGAATAAACGCTCTAAAATCTGGTCCAGAAAAGGTAGAGGGAAATGGTCCTTGCGGGTGGCATCACTATGTTTTCTAAAATCGATGCACACTCACCAACCTGTAACAGTACGAGTTGGGACGAGCTCGTTATGCTCATTCGCCACTACGGTAGGACCACCCTTCTTGGGCACGACATGCATGGGACTAACCCATGCACTGTCCGAAATAGGGTAGATAATCGCCGCATCTAATAACTTAATAATCTCGGCTTTAACGACGTCTTTCATGTTTGGGTTAAGACGACGCTGCGGCTGAAACGTTTTACGACAATTATCGTTAAGAAATATCTTATGGGTGCAAAAGGAGGGGCTAATTCCCTTTAAATCAGAGATTTGCCACGCAATTGCGTGGCGATGTTTAAATAAAACTTCCAATAAATCGGAAGTCTCTAAATCACTCAAGTCCGAAGTAATAATAATGGGAAGCGTATCGCTGTTTCCCAAAAATGTGTATTTGAGCGATGCGGGTAAGGGTTTGAGGTCTAGGATGGGCGGTTCTTCTAGGGAGGTTTTAATGCCTATGTCTTTCTTACCAATTGGTTCGAAAGGCAAGTTTAAAGAGGTATCCTCATCGCATTTAAAATTTTCGAGCGTATAATTATCATCATTTAAAAATACGGACTCGAAAATGGGAGAAGAAAGATCTCCAAAAAAGGTATCTAAAGAATAGCAGAAATCGTCGCTCGATGACAAATTGTCCATCGAGGGATTATAGAGAAAGTAACCTGATCATCGCCTACTTGGAGGAGAAGACTACCATTACTAACATCTATTAGTGCGCGGGAGGTGGCGAGAAAATGGCGACCGAGTATTATTGGTACCTCAGCGTCCTCTTCGATGTCTAAGATGACGAAGTCTACCGGAAAGGTAAACTTGTCTACTCAGACCAGGACGTCCTCCACTACCCCGATAGGGAACTTAGCCGAGCGATCCGCTAATATGATGCGCATATTCGTAGGACTAGGAGTACCCAAACCTAAACGTTGAAAGAGCGAGAACGACATCAGATTAATGCTAGCCCCTAAATCGGCTAAGGCATACTTTACTAATATATCGCCAAAAAGGCACGAGATGGAAAACCGTCCCGGGTTGTTTTGTTTTGTAGGCAGTTTATTAGTAAGGACCGCCGAGCAGACAGCGTTGAGAGATACATGCGAAATATCCTCGAATTTACGTTTATTAGAAAGTAATTCCTTTAAAAATTTCGCATATTTGGGCATTTGCGAGATAGCCTCGCAAAAAGGAACATTAATATGAATTTGTTTTAATAATAAAATAAATTTTTCATATTGCGCGTCCTTACGCTCGTTATCTAACTTATGCGGATATGGAAGGGCCTTGTTTAAAATAATTTTTTCTTTTAAAATCGGTAAAGGTGGCATAATCGAAGAAAGGGGAAGAGGGGTCGGAGGTGAAATATGTACCTGAGGGTTGGTCCGTTTTGGATTGACCACCTCCTTTCCACTACGGAGGGTTATAGCATTGGCGTTCTCTCGCGGATTGGGCTCCGTGTTTCCCGACAGTGCCCCGAGCGTGCGCTCGGACATCATCCTCGCCAATTGTCAACCTATTTTTCGAGAGTTTTTAGCGATCTGGTGATGTTCCGGATATTTGACTCATTGGACGCAATATACTTCAAAAATATTTCCTCCATCGGGGAGGGTTTTGGAAGAGGAGGAGGCGGTAGAAATCCGGGCTCATAAGAAATAGGGGGATGTTGAGCATTGTTCGGGTTGCTCCAAGAGAAATTGGGGTGATTCCTCTAACCCGAATTATAGTTATTACAATAAGGCTTGTTGTTGGGGTTGAAGGAATGACGACCCGAATTTCGCATGAAATCCACGAACTCTTCAGCCACGCAGACGTTAGGGGGAATAAAACAAGGCGGAGTGGAGGAGGCAGCAGACATCTCCACCACCTGCTTTGTTATCCTTTCAACTTTTAGGGTTAAGAGAGCAGTGGCATCCACTTCAAAAAGACCAGCCGTCGGCTTTGGGCGTCACCGCGGGACGTTCCATTGATAGGCGTTCATAGCCATCTCTTCGAATAAAGCCTGGGCGGCCTCGGGGGTTTTGTTGTTTAGTGAGCCCCCGACAGTCGCGTCAATCATTTGACGCGTTTGAAAATTAAGCCCATTTTAAAAAAATTGTACATGCAACCACGTTGGCAGCGCGTGGTGCGGGCACCGGCGGAGGAATTCCTTAAACCGTTCCCAAGTCTCATATAGAAACTCAGGATTGTTTTGCACAAATGAAGAAATATCCGCCCGCAACTTTGCAGTTTTTGCGGGCGAAAATAACTTCGTTAGGAAGCACTGCGTCAACTCAGCCCACGTGGTGATACATCCTCGCGGGAGGGAATTCAACCACGCCTTGGCTTTGGACTTAAGGGAAAAAGGAAATAAGCGCAAGCGAATGGTGTCGTCATCAGTGACGCCATTAATTTTGAAGGTGTCACATATTTCCAAAAAGTTGGACAAGTGGACATTCGGTTCCTCATCCGGCACTCCATCGAATTGCACGGCGTTTTGGACCATTTGAATGACACTCGACTTTATTTCAAAATTATTATTCGCCACCGCAGGGCGAACATTACTAGACCCAGTATCATCCAGGTTAGGCCGGGCGTAATAAGACATAGTACGCTCGGCCGCCGGGGCAGGGTTTTGGGCGACCATAACTTCGAAAGAGGGTTCGCCGATAGATTCTTCGGGGTCTAAAGAAGGAATTCGGCATTGAGATCGAATACGCGCAAGGGAGCATTCGATCTCAGGGTCGAAGTTAAAATCTTCAAACTCAGAGGGTTTTCCACGTGTCATACACTCAAAGAAAAAATAAAACAAAATAAACCCTTTTTTTATTTTATTTAAAATATAATTTTTTGTTGTTCTTTTTTTTTTTAGTTTATAGAAAATAAGTAAAAGTAATAGACTCCGGATTTCGAAATAGCAACTCAAAGAGTCCCCTGTAACAGCGCCAAAAATTTGATGGGCCCGCGAACAAACTCTTACTGTGGTTGGTTCAGTGAGTTGATCGCCGCGGGCTAGCTCCAGGAGGCAAGTGCACCTATCGCAAGTAGTACTCGATATTCGGGGGAATACCGATGTCGTATTGTTCTCGGGGTCATGTTGACTATTCTTACTCCTCCGGGAGGACTCTTATTTTACTGAAAGAAAGGTGGAGATTTTAATTAAGTAAAGACGGAAAAAGTAAAAGAGCGAAAAAATGATTTAGAGAAATTCGATGAAGGGTTAATGCTCGGCATCGAATCAGATTAAGACAAAAATAACTTTTAATAATTATAGGACTTAGTTTTCAAATTAATAAAAAGCAACTTGGCCATGGAGGTTCCATAAATGTGAGCTCACCTAGCTATAGGGAAATTGCTCACCTGAACATTAAGACTATTCGACCGAACGTTAGTCCAACGAAGGATTGCTCTTAATGCCCGCTTTACGCTAAGAACCTCGCTATTGGGTTGGGAACCCAATCCAGAAGAATTACGCTTGTCCTCTCTCGAGGGTATGCACGCAACTCTCTTTACCCAGGGGTGATCTGTCCATACGCATGGCCTCTCGGCTAGCTAGCGTATGGATAACAGAAATATGGCCCACACATCGATTTGTGGTCCTACGCGTCGTTAACCCGTGGTAAACCTTAAGTGCTTAAATTAAAGTGAAAATAAAGAGCTTTAATTATTTCAAATCATTTTAAATGTCCCAATGCTCTTTGATGCCGAGGCTAATAGCGATTAGCCACACATCGGTATGGGGACGGCTTTATAATTTAATGAGGCGCGAATTCGAAATTAAGCGCTAAAAGGTTATAAGAATAAAACATGAAAATGACAAACATTTAGAAACTATAGAAGTTAGCTAAAACAAGAACTCATGCACACTCCAAATTATAAATAAAACAGAATAATCTAAATTAAAAAAAGGAAAATTACAAGTCCTACTCAAACGAGTAGGCAGGAAATAAAGGGCACGTCATTTAACTCTTAACGAGTAGGCAGAAATAAATACAATTTCAAGTCCTAATAAAATAATTACAGAAAAATAAAAGACCAGCCATTTAACTCAAATGAGCAGGCGGTAAATAAAATCCGGCCATTTAACTCCTAGCGAGTAGGCGAAAATAAACGCTAACACACACACTCTACATAATTGAAAGAAAGCAATAAAACTATCTCGTACACACACGCACTCTACGTAATTGAAGAAAGCGATAAAATAAAGCATGAAAATTTATCTCCTACACACACACACTCTACATAATTGAAGAAAGCAATAAAATAAAGCATGAAAATAAAGCATGAAAATTTAACACCTACACTCACACACTCTTCATAAATTAAAGAAAGCATAAAGATTATTCTCATACACTCACACACACATTTGAAAACAAAATGAAAGTTACATAAAAATTAAAACTACTACTTTTCTATACTTAGGTTTTACCAAAAACAAATAAAAAGAACAAAATAAAATATTAAGAAAACAAAAGTTTTTTTCAAAACAAATCAAAAACCAAAGTTCTTGAAAAATTAAAATAATAAGATTTTCAGTCTTATGTTTTCATAAAAGTGATAAAAAAGTGAAAATGAAAATGAAAAGAACAAAAAAGGCTTTACAATCCTACAAAAAGAAAAGCAAAGTAAAAAAAATCAAAATCACTTTCAATACTCTTTTATAAATACATAAGAATGAAAGCATAAGACTCTTAAGAAAAGGACATGATGAAAATAAGGAAAACTTATCATACCACATTTGATTTGGAAATCAAATCTACTACAAAACCTAACATGAAGACAAGTTAAAAACATGAATAATAAACATGTTACACGCATACACACACACACACTTTTCATAAAGGGAAAAAAACAATGGAGAAGCTAAGGATGAAATGAGAAGAAAAGTGGGCACATGAGTTCATTCCAAAGCCATTTAAGAAGAGAGAAACTAACATTTTTATTGATTAAAGATGACAATTACAAAGCTATTACAAAGCTAAAGCTAAATCAAAAACAAACATGAAAGAAAAGGTGGGAGAAATCTCCTTACATAGCAAAGGAATCCACAGATGCAGCCCACAAAACCCACTAAAGTGGCTCAAAAATGTGAACCCTTGGTCATTACACAAGTGGGGAATTTATAGGAAAAAAAGCTAAGTACACGCCCTCCGACACGGGCATGTCGATGGGCGTGTCACTACTGTTTGCAAAGGTGGACGGTGACTTGACGGCATAGTTGACTTCATGCTGGACACATGTCGGTCACGCCGAGGTCACGGCCAGGTCATGGGTGTGACGGTGGGCGTGTCCGCGAGGTAGAACTGGGCGCGGGTTGCGTCGAAAGTCGCCGCGCGGATCTTGTCGAGCCAGGTGGAATGGTCATGCCCCAGGTCACGGCGTGACGCTGGGCGTGTCGGTTGGTGTCGACACTCGACAATCATCGAGCGGAAAGTGTCGAGTTGAAATCGTCGAGCTGAGTTTGAGTCACGCCCTAGGTCACAGGCGTGACTCTGGGCGTGTCGCAGAGGAATCGACGATCGTCGAACAGAAAGTCGAGTTGATATTGTCGAACGAGAATTCATCGAGTGGAGAGATGAGTCACGCCCTAGGTCACGGGCGTGACTCTGGGCGTGATATGTCAATTTTTTGACAATTTCCTGAAAAATTTCAGAAATCAAAATTAAGTTAGGTTACGCAAATATTTACAAAAAGAGACATATTTATAAACAAAAAATAACTAAAATTTATGAATAAGAACTAAAATGATATAACTAAAGTACTAAAGTATGCGTATATTTACAATTCATCATTGGGCTTTCAGGAGATCTCAATCGTTAGGAAGTACTTGAAAGACCCCATATCTTTTGTAATAAAATACTTAAGAAGATGCTTCTTTGTCAGGTCAATGTTCTTATTATCATCCCCTGTAAGAAAAATGTCATTCACATAGACTGCAACAACAACTAGGCCAGTAATGGTTTGCGAATGAATAGAGAGTGATCTGTAATACTTCGAGCAAACCTAATAATAAAAATAACATTGTTGAAATCTCAACCTAGTCTCGCGAACTTTTTTTAAGGCCATAGATTGTCCTCCTCAATTTACAGACTTGAGACTCCCCCTAAGAAACATACACAGGATGTTGCTCCATATAGACAGTCTCATATAACTCACCATAAAGAAGGCATTTTTGACATCCAACTGAGACACCTCGCAGTCTCTGTTAATAGCCACTAAAAATACGGATTGTAGTATATGAGCAACATGAGAGAAAGTGTCAAAGAAATTCACATTAAGCCTTTGTAATACCCTTATCGACAAGACGAGACTTGAAACGACCAATTATACCATCATGAAGAAATTTGATCACAAAGATCCCGCGACAACCAACCACATCATCACCTGGAGGGGTAGATACAAGAGTCTAACTACCCCGCTCAGTCTGAGTCTTCATTTCTTCATTTCTTCATCCACGACGGCTTTTCAATGAGGAACAACAAGTGTCTCTTGATAGGTAGCTCGGATAACAATTGTCGAGAGAGCGAGAGCAGAGCTTTTAGAGGTAGGGGATAGCCGAGCATAGGAAACAACATCATGAACATGATGTTGAGTGCATGTCCGAACTCCTTTTTGAAGAGCTATAACACTCCCATCTTTCATGAAGTATATAACAGAAGGTTTGGTCGGGGCCCCATGACATATTGCACAAATGTCAGCGGAGCTACACATTCATTCCAACATCATACACATTTCCTAACTAAGAGTTACATTCCAACAAAAAACTTTTAGGTAATAGAACTCAACACTAGGAATGTCCACTACAAACTATAGGAATGATATATATATATATATATATATATATATATATATATATATATATATATATATAACACAAAGTATTTTGGCCTTAAGGTCTTACAACTATTCTCATCACAAAAGTATATTACGTACATCGGCAAACAGGCTATCCAAATATGAAAATAGTAAACACTTTTCTTGGCCTTCGATGGTCGGCATAGCACAAAGTGGCTTCAACCTACTACTTACCACTCAGCCTTCCTGCACCTACACAAGGACAATCCACCAAGATGTGGCAAACAACGCAACGGCCTGCTTTAGCTGACCAATTTATAATGACCCCACCGCTCACTTGGGGTGGCTTTGTTCCTTCCCTGCAAGCAGCAGAATGGCAGTTATATGCATATATGTGCAATTTAAGCACCATTCACCATAAATGTTGGCATGCACGACCACACATCCCGCATACTCATTGCACATTTTCGGTGTTTTGGACATTTCCATACCAACCAGTATACTTAATCCCAGACCGATGGTCAAATTCGGTGTTTTGGACTTTCCCAGGCTCACCACCATCTTCAGTCCTAGACTGATTATAACATTTGAGCATTCTAGTATTTCTGACTCGTAGCCTAAGACTGTAAGTATGTCAATAATGAAATCCAAGCCTTTATGAAATCAAGTAGAAGAATGACATAGCGCAGGTACAGATCAACTATTTCTCGTTCCTCAAACTATTGTGACTTCACCGAAAACCAAGGAAATCAAGATGGATGACATGACGCGAGTCAGCCTCCCCTTTCCCGTACCAACAATACATAATCTCGTTATGTTTCAAGGCTAGCGATAACGACCACCGTAGTTGGGCACTCCAGGCTCAATAGCTCAATATGGTGCCGACATTGTTTGATGGACACATGCATTACAACCACACAACATCTCACTAGAGCTAACGCTAGTTATAGCACTACCGCTGTACGGTAGGGGAAAGAATGTCATTTCTTCCACAAAATTTTGGTGTTTCCTGGATACCAATGTCGTACTCTCACTACAGTAACCTGCACACCTTATGATTATGTAAACTACACATTTAACCATGGAATCTTCTCCAGCATGAAAACAAAAGATAACCATCACCAATCCAGACAAACCTATCCAGATAGGCTCCTCATAGTATGCATATTCTGTACTTCTATTCCAGATTTTATACTCAATTTCTACCTAGGATACTTTGTATCGACCCGTCAAAAATCTCTTCTCTCTCCACCAAATATTGGGGACTACATGCAACTATGTCAAATTAATGACTTCACATGTCAAATAAGTAAGATCGTTATCCTTATCGATCGTTTAGGAGCCATGAACTTGTACTTGATCCGGAAGGAATGGATCACAACACTTCCCTCTCAATGGATCTAGCTTCATCTTGCTACCACAATCACATGAATGCCACTGAAGCTCTTCGCTATGGCTGGTTCAACCTCCCCTTCCTCTTCGTCTTTCTCTTCTTCTCTCTTCTTTCTTCTCTTCTTAATGTGCAAGAGAGAGAAAGAGAGAGAGAGAGAGTAATATAATGAGAAGTTCTAACCTCTTCAAATCCTCTTAGCACTCCAAGACGTACTATAAGCTATAGGATCTTCACCACCTAAAGAGTGGATGGCCATGATTCATTGAGTTCACATATTAAATCGCTACCGTCGTGAGGTAACTCGCTACAGCCGCACGGTGCCTCTCTACCGTCGCGCATTGCCTCACTACCGCCGCACGGTGCCTCGCTTCCGCCGCGCGGTGCCTCGCTTCCGCCGCGCGGTGCCTCGCTTCCGCCGCGCGGTGCCTCGCTGACGCCTCGCGGTGCCTCGCTGACGCCCCGCGGTGCCTCGCTGACGCCGCGCGGTGCCTCGCTGACGCCGCGCGGTGCCTCGCTGACGCCGCGCGGTGCCTCGCTGACGCCGCGCTGTGCCTCGCTGATGCCGCGCGGTGCCTCGCTGACACCGCGCGGTGCCTCGCTGATGCCGCGCGGTGCCTCGCTGACGCCGCGCGGTGCCTCGCTGACGCCGTGCGGTGCCTCGCTGACGACGCGCGGTGCCTCGCTGACGCCGCGCGGTGCCTCGCTCCCTCCTCGCGCTGCCTCGCTCCCGCCGCGCGGTGCCTCGCTCCCGCCGCGCGGTGCCTCGATCCCGCCGCACGGTGCCTCGCTCCCGCGCGCGGTGCCTCCCTCCCGCCGCGCGGTGCCTCCCTCCCGCCGCGCGTGTCTCCCTCCCGCCGTGCGGTGCCTCACTCCCGACGGGCGGTGCCTCGCTCCTGCTCCTGATGCGCCGTGCCTCACTCCCGCTACCGACTTGCGGTGCGTCGCTGCCGCCGTGCGGTTTCTCGCTCCTACCCCGTGGTGCCTCGCTCCTGCCCCGCGGTGCCTCGCTCCCGCCGTGCAGTGCCTCGCTCCTACCGCGCGATCCCTCGCTCCCGCCGTGCTATGCCTCGCTCCCGCCGTGCGGTGCCTCACTACAGGCATGTGCTACCTCGCTAGTGCTGCACGGTGCCTCACTACAGGCATATGCTGCCTCGCTACCATCGCGTGGTGCCTCGCTACCACCGCGTAGTTCCCCGGTACCGCCGCACGGTAACTCGCTACCGCTGCACGGTAACTCGATACCGCTGCATGGTAACTCTCTACCGCCACGCGGTTACTCGCTACTGCCACGCAGTATCATAGGTAATGGTGGTGGTCTCATCCAGCACTGCTTTACCACTCAACCCCGCCTCAACACATCATTATACATAGCCTCCTACAGCCAGCGAAACATTTACCGTCGGGTGGTACCTTCCAGAGATAAAGGTTGAATTAATTCATTGTTTGTCGCCACGCGGTATCACACTACTGCCGATCGGTACCTTCTGGATACTGGTTTTTTAAATCAAGTGGATACTGCCAATGCTAGCTTTACTGCCTGGCGGAAACCTCTAGTGACCATCTTTTTGTTATTTTAGGAAATTTGGGGCATTATAATTCTCCCCTGCTTTAAGAGATTTCATCCCGAAATTATACTTAATAGGAAACAATACATAAGTACAAAACATATAAAATGTACCTCCATAGAACAGTTCAGGGATGTCTTCTCGCATGGTCTGCTCGCGCTCCCATGATTGCTCCTCCCGTCCATAGTTGTCCCAATGGACTTTGACCGTTATGATCTTTTTATTCCGCACTCGTTTGATCTCCATGTCCTCAATTTGAATGGGCTTGACTTTCATTGTTAACCCACTATCGACCGATACTTGATCTGCAACAACCACTTACGTAGGATCTTGCACAACCTTCCACATCACGGATATGCGAAAACACATCATGCAAACCACTGTGTTCAACTAAATAATCAGCCGATAGGCAGCTTCACCAATCCGCTCAACGATTTCAAACGGCCCAAGGTATCTTGGATGCTGCATTTTCATGCGTCAAATCCTAGATACACCTTTAAATGATTTCATCTTGAGATATACCAAGTCACCCACCACAAACTACACGTTTCGGTGTTTAGCATCGTAGAACTTTGCTTGCCTATCTTAAACAATAAGCAACCACTCTTGAATCAAATGTATTGTCGAACTCGCATCTTCGACGTCTTTATGATTAAACAACTTTGATTCACCCATTTCTACCTAAGCCAAGGGAGTACGACACTTCCTACCGTGTAAGACCTCAAAAGGCATCATTTGAATACTTGCTTGGTAGCTATTATTGTAGGCTAATTTTATCATATAAAGATGGTCCTCCCAAGTTTTCCTAAAATCCAGGGAACACATGCAAAGCATATCTTCTATCCTGTTATTTACCCTCTGAGTCTGATCATCCGTTTGAGGATAAAAGATCGTGCTGAATTTCAGCTTGGTACCCAGCAGTTGATGAATATGCTTTGAGTCATTTGACGTGAAACGCCCATCTCGGTCACTAACGATGTTATGGGGCACACCATGCAATCAAACGATCTGTTTGACATAAAGATTGGATAAGTTTTCCACTGAATCGTCCCTCCAATTTGGAATGAAGTGTCACAAATGGCATCGCCTCCGCATTGCAATCTCGATAAACCATGCACAAAATCTATAAATATGTCGATAAACTTGCACTCTGATATTGGTAACGACTTTAGTAAACCATCGGGTTTTTGACATTTAGCCTTAAATAGGGAGGTAGTATGACATTCACCACATAAAGAGTTATGTCCTTCTTCATCCCTGGCCAGTAAAATAGATTTTTCTTATCCTGGAACATCTTTGTGCTCCCTGGGTGGATTGAGTACTATGTAAAGTGTGCTTCGTAAATCAATTCCTCCCACAATTTGACAATGTTTGGGACGCACAATCAAATGTCCTTCCATAAAATTCCATTGTTAATTGAGAACTGGGAATTTGACCTATCCGTAGACTGTTCCAAATAGCATTACATGCAGCCAACCTGCTCCAATGCTTGACAAATCCTATCAGTGGGTCCATATAGCACCTCCTTCCAGTTTAAACAAGCATCTGTGCTCATTCTCCCATCAGCACAAGAGATGTCCAAAGCCTCCAATTCGCAAATCAGGCGCTCATCATGCATCTGCAAACAATTTGCTCATGCTTGAGCCTTACGACTTAGTGCATCCGCGACTACATTTCCCTTCCTGAGAGTGTAATGGATTTTGAAGGTGTAGACCCCTAGGAATTCCATCCACATTCGTTGTCACATATTTAGATCCTTCTGATATAACAGATACTTCAAGCTCTTATGGTCCGTAAAGATGTCGACCTTCACGCCAAAAAATAATGCCGCCACAGCTTAAGAGTGAATTTCACGACCGCCAAGTCCACTAAGAAAAGCCACTGGAGATAGCCAAAACTCAAACTTAGAGAACTTGACATATAGTTGATTCCTCCCCAGGGTGTGCAGAACTATCCTCAAATTAATAATTCACATGATCCTCTTCTGACTGAGAGTATACCAGTATGTCGTCAATAAAGACAATCACAAATATGTCCAAATAATCTCTAAAAGTCATGTGAATCAA
Source organism: Platanthera guangdongensis (assembly GCA_039583875.1). Lineage (NCBI taxonomy): Eukaryota > Viridiplantae > Streptophyta > Magnoliopsida > Asparagales > Orchidaceae > Platanthera > Platanthera guangdongensis. Next base: position 176,411,555 of record CM077166.1, on the reverse strand, counting down.
GTCATAAATACTGTAGGAGCATTAGGGAGCCGAAAAGGCATCATAGTAAATTCATAATACCCATAGCGTGTACCAAACACTGTCCTTGGAATATCACTTTCCAAAATCCTCAACTGCCAATAGCTGGACTTCGATTATATAGTCGATCCAATCAGCTCATCAAACAAATCATAAATTTGTGGAATCAGATACTTGTTCTTCTCTATCAGCTTGTTCAGTTAAAGATAGTCAATGCATAGATGCAAGCTTCCATCCTTCTTCTTCACAAAGATAACTGCTGCGCTATAAGGAGACGTACTTGGACGTATAAAGCCATGCTCTAACAATTCCTATAATTGTACATTCAACTCAGCCATCTTCTTTAGCGCTACTTGATACGGTGAGCGTGACACTTGTTTCACACCTAGCACCAACTCAATAGAGAAGTCAATCTCATGTTGGGGTGGAAGTCTAGGAAGATCCTTCAAAAACACATCCGCAAACTTTGACATAATACTAATGTCACTCAAACTGAACTTCGACACTACAACGCCCAATAGCGTGAAGAATAACTTCGCGCCATTCTGAACCGCCTTGATCAGTTGGAGAGCAGATATCAATATCTTGCTCGATCCTCGCATACCACTGAATGTAGTCCCTTGTTCGGTGTTTTGTCCCAGTATGACTTCCATTGAGTGCAGGCATGCTGCTTCGAGAGCCATTCCATGCCAAAAATCATATCAAACTCAGATATCAGTAGAACAGATGCTTCCAATCCAAAATCATGACTTTCTATCCAGACCTTAACATAATAGTCTTACGTGCATCAAAACCCATTAGGAAGCAACACATTCACTCTAACTGTCGATACAAAAGAAGGCACTCTGATACGCACCACGAAGTCCTCAGACAGAAAGGAATGAGAGGCCCCTGTATCGAATAGTGCTTTTGCCAGAAAATCCAAAGTCATAACAAACTTGTCACCAAGCCACTTTGTTTAATGGTCTCTTATTGTCCAACATTATATACGCGGGGCTGCGCTTGGGATGCAATTGACTCCATTTACTTTCCCTTTTCAGCATACAACACTCCCATCTTTTTCTCCGTACCACTCCAAGAATCTCTAGCCATATGTCCTACCTTGCCACATCTGTAGCAAGAAAGTAGACTTCGCCCTGTCATCAATACAAAAATTGCAGAACAAGTTGTTAACACAGTCCAAGCCTTCTTCCTCCACCTTCCTTCACCTGAAAAAGCCTCAAGAACTCCTCCATCGAGATCTTAATCAATGTCCTACCAGCAAACTAGTACAACTTTAACTCATCCCACCATAGTCTCGTCTCTCAGTCTAACAGGAAGGTAGCTATAGTGACTTTTTGCCACTCCTCCATCTTTGTTACTATCATGGTTCTCTTAATTTGAGAGAGCTAATCTTTGGCTTGCGTTGGTGTTCCAATACCCACGAACACTAGAGGGTTATAAATCATCAGCATCTTCAACTATTATTTTGCTGCTCGCCGTATAGCCACTTGGTCCATGTCCACTTATCTCACTGCCACAGGATCAACTATGCCAACCGGCTCCTTGGCCACCCCAAGGGTAGGAGGTTGTACTTGCCCTCTTTGTTGCACATTGATTTGCATGAGCACGACTTCAAAAACTATTCTTATAGTTTCAGTAGAAGGAGGAGGTGTAGGAACCTTAGCTGGTGCGCTACTCGCCGTAGAACGTTGGGGTTCAAACTGCCCCGCACCTCTCCTTGCCGCCAATAATACTGAAACACACAATTAAGAGACAAACAAAATTGCAAAAAGCAATTATAGGAACACGCAGGTTCTATAAACATGTGTATTTCATTCCTAAGTGGACATTCATGGGTTCTTTCATGTAATAATTACGGCGCACATGCGTGCTCACCACCCCTTGAAAGAGTTCGACCACTAATTTGACAAAGGAAGACCGACACTAGAAGCTGATACCAAATTGTAACACCCTCATCCGTCATGAAGAATATAACGGAAGGTTAGGCCAGGGCCCCATGCCATATTCCACAAACAGTCAGCGGAGCTATGCATTGATTCCAACACCATACACGCGTCGTAACTCAGAGTTATATTCTATCGGAATCTTTTAAGTAGTAAAACCGAACACCAGTAATATAAACTATCAAACTGTAGGAATTATATATATATAATATGAAAGTGTTTTGTCCTTAAGGGATTATAACTATTCTTTTCACAAAAGAATATTACATATATCGCAATACAGACCATCCACACATGAAAACAGTAAACACTTCGCTTGGCCTTTGAGGGCTAACATAGCATAAAGGGGCTTCAGCCTGCTACTTCCCGCTCAGGTATCCTGTACTTGCACAAGGACACTCCACCAAGATGTGGAAAATAAGGCAACGTTCAGCTTTAGCTGACCAATTTATTATGACCCGACCCCTCACTTGGGGTGGCGGTGCTCCTTCACTACAAGTAGCAGAATGATATATGTGTATATATATATATATATATATATATATATATATATATATATATACATATATATATATATATATATACATATATATATACATATATATATACATATATATGTCTATATATATATATATGCAATTTAAGCATCATTCATCACAAATGTTGGCATGCATGACCACATGTCCCGTGAACTCAGGGCATATTTTGGGTGTCCTGGTGTAAGAACCCCTCCCGGAACACAAGACATGGACGAGTGGATTCTTATGCCCAGAATAGCCACCTTGCGGTAATGCCAACAGACGGGTTGACCGACACCACAAGACACCTATCCTGCCGTCTAAAACCTATATCATCCTAGCCAACCCAACATAAAGAGAAAAAATAAGTCATAATATACATAAGTAATAAGTCCGCAAGTACATCAATAATAAGAAGAATCAACAAGCTTCTATAATATCAGAGTTCGTAAAACTTTGCCCAATGGGCTACAACTCGAATCTCTCAAAACTCACATCAGTAATTGACGACATCGATGGTATCGTCACATCTGGCCCTATCACCCTGACCTGGCTGCCCTCCCGCGCAATTTGCTGTTGCTCTATCTGCGGAGTTTCCTCCTAAAAGGAAGATGTAGCAACCGTTAGTCATAAATACTTAGTGGCTATCACATTCTCTCCCCTGCGACTCTTACGCACTAGGAGGAGAAAGGAAAAGGGTACTATATATATGTAAGCAGTAATACAAGTAGGTGGTATGATACTAATCAATATCAGAGTATCCAACATGTAAAACAAGTGAGTATATCAATCTACAGTAGCAATTCTATTATCAACAGCGTTATATAAGTATAATCCTACAACAATAAGGTAACTCAACTTATATAAATGCCCAAACAGGTATATAAGTTAAGGTTCGTCTTAACAGTAGAGTAACTCATCATATAAGAGTTCTCATACCAACTTATATGATGAGGATCTTGTGTATGTATTGTAATGTAATGTTATGAATACAATGTTATGACTCACCCATGCACACACACACATTACTATATCGACACAGACTTGTAGTTCCCACTTTTCGAGCAGGTAGCTAACCTCTCAGGCGCCATCCATCGTGGCCATACGGTGATAGTGGAACGGGTTATCCACTATTAGGAGGGAATCCATGTTACTAAGCCTAGGCATCCATACGACTCCATGCTAAGAACATAATAGTGGAGATCACATGTGTACTACGGCTCAAAGGGGTCTTGGGTAGATGTGCACCAAGAACACAGCCCAAATTAGCCTACTTGTATGACACGGAAAGGGCCTCGGTAATGAGCACCAAGTACACAGACAATCCATTCACTTGGCATGGAAAGGGCCCTGGGAATGAGCAATTTGGACACATCCCAACCGTCCAAAGTCTATCTATCAACTCCCATCGGTGTGATGACTAGAGAGCCCGTAGACCTGCCACATTATCCTTAACCCAGGATTATGAGATATCTTGTCGACTCATACTGCATGTAATTATAAATTTAAGGGCTCCACACCAAGTCCCTTATCAATACATCATCCAGTGTAGCAAACACAGACGCACCTCTAACCCTTTCAAATTTCAGTACCATGTGGGGGTTCATAATTTACACAGGTAGCAAGCCACCATATACATCACACCAACCCGACACTGCTACCCGTAGAGAGACAAAACTTTAAGCAGTGGTCTACTAAACACATCCCATTAATCATCAATTTATATGGCCATGCATTAACCACATCCAATTCCTTTCCACATGATCAAGCGTTCCCAACAAGTGTAACACCATATGAAAACCACAACAATATAATAATACTTCACATAAACATTAATCATGATAACATAGCTACGGGTTATGTATTCAGTTGTCGAACATCACACCTTCCTTCCAAAAACAATTTCATTCTCCGGATTATAATAAAGTGCATCCATATCAGATTTCACAAGAATATTAATTGTACAACCAAACATATCAATTCATTTGTTCACTAACTTACCCAAACCGTTTGTTTATCGAGCTCCTTCAAACCATTTGGACAATCAAGTTTCAGAAAACCATTTGTTTATCACGATTATGTATAGACTAAGTTTACCAAAATCTCAACATTATTTTGCAACGATCTCTCTACCAAAACCAAACTCGGTTCTACACAAACCCGAGAACATGTACTTAAGCCATGACTGTACAACAACTTCAAATGGACATTCATGAGGCTTCAGGAATCATATGAAAACGTGTAAGCATCCATTGGAAAGGTCTTTTCAAGGGCTACGACTTTTTTGTTTATCCAACAACCCAGATCTGGCCGTAACATACTTGAAAATGGCCTTGAATTTCACTGTACAAAGAAAACAGGTTTCTGCACGCATCTTAAAGCAAGATGAACAACATCAGTTAATCTTCTTCCTTTAGATATTTATTCAAGACCACTCACAGATTTTCCTACTCCCATATTCACCCTCAATAGACAATTCCTCTTCACAAAACAAAGTCAATCATCTTCACAATAAAGAGAGGAGAGGTTGATGACATCAAATCCCTACGACAAGCTCCTAGCATGGTCTCTTCCTAGGAGATCTTCGTATCACAAGTCATACTCTTCTGAGTTACATCTCTCCTAGATAATAACTATAGATCTAGAACCAAGGGAGAGGGCAGGAAGCTCACCTTGTTTCCGGCCATAGATCTTGTTATCCTCCTTAGTGGCATGATTCTTCTCCTTCGGTATTATTTCGACAAAGAGGAAGATCAGCACCAGCAACTTTGGCACCAGCTTTTCTTCTGACTCATTCGGCAAGTAATGGCTCGGCAAGGAAAAATCAGCGTGATGGCTAGTGTTCGTCTCTTCCTTTTTATAAGAAAAATTAGGGCAAAACCTCTACCACGTGTCACCCTAGTATTTGACCGCCCATTATTATTTAATTAAGTCTTGTCGAAAAGACAGGCTCCTGATTAGTCAATCGACACATTTCTCGAAAAATCGGTTCTGCCCATGTATAGGAATAGAAAAAATTCAGAGCCGAAAAAATCCTCTAAGCCAAAATCGTCGTGTATAATATACATACTCGACGAATCGTCGATATTCATCATGACCAATTGATGCCTATACTGTCCAGCAAACTTTCATGTTAAAATCATCAAGTATGCATGACCATTCGTCGAATGGTGTTGAGTTTACTCAACATACTCGACGCTTCGTCGGGTGGCGTTGATGCGCACGAAGCCCGCCTCTTATTTTATCTAGGGAGCACGACGGGTCCGAATTTCGCACGGTGAATTATAGGCAAGTGCACCTATCTAAGTAATATAGGATATTCGGGGGAATATCGAGATCGTAAATTTCTCGGGAACGGGTTGATTATCCCTACTACTCCGAAAGAACTATTATTTTATCGAAATATTTAAGTTGTCGATTTTAACTAAGAAAAGTTGAAAATAGATTAAGTACAAGGTCGATGAAGAAATAACACTCCGTATCGAATTACGTTAGGACTAAAATAGATTTGAATAATTAGAGATCTTAGGTTTCAATTCAATTAAAGCGAAAACTTGGCCATGGAGGTTCCAAAAGAATGAGCTCTCTTACCTCTAGGAATATCGCATACCTGAACATTAAGACTATTCGACCAGGTTCTCGTCCGACGAAGGATTCCTCTTAATGTCCGCATTATGCTAAGAACCTCACTATTGGGGGGGGGGGGACCAAATCCAGTAAAATTAAGCGCCTCCTCACTCGAGGGTTAGTACGATACTCACTTTACCGAGGGGTGATCAGTCCATATGCATGGCCTCTCGGCTAGCTAGCGTATGGATAATGGAAATAGAGCCCACACATCGATATGTGATTCTACACATCGTTAACCCAGGGTAAAACTTAAGTTTTTTAATTAAATAGAAAAACAAGACCTTTAGTTATTTAAAACATTTTATATCCCAATCCTCTTCCATACCGAGGGCTAAAAGCGATTAGCCACTCATCAGAATGTGGATGGTTTATGAGTTTGGTTAGGTGTGAGTTCTAAACTATGCGCTGAAGGGTTACAAAAAAATAAGAAAAAAAAAGATAACCTAATATTAGAAATAGAAAAGCTATGAAAAAAATTAAGAACACACGCACTCAACCAAACGCATAATAAAGGAAAAAACTAAGTTAAAAAAAAAGAAAAATTGCATAATTGAAATGACAAGTCCTATGCAAATGAGTAGGTGGGAAATTAAAGCTGAAAATGACGAGTCCTACTCAAACCAGTAGGCGGGAAATTAAAGCGGTAAATTGCAAGTCCTACTCAAACGAGTAGGCGGGAAATTAAAGAGGTAAATTTCAAGTCCTACTCAAACGAGTAGGCATGAAATGACAAGTCCTATTCAAACGAGTAGGCGGGAAATTAAAGCGGAAAATTGCAAGTCATACTCAAACGAGTAGGCGGGAAATGACAAGTCCTACTCAAATGAGTAGGCAGGAAATGAAAGCTGAAAATTGGAAGTACTACGCAAACGAGTAGGCGGGAAATTAAAGTTGTAGAAGATAACTGTCACACACACACACACACACACACACACACACTTTAAACGAAAGCATGAAAAAAAGCTAACTCTCATACACACACACACCATTTGAAGGAAAGCAAAAAAAGGGCTAACTCATACACTCACACACACAAGCAAAAATAGTGAAAAGCAAGTGATTGAAAAATTAAAACATTTACATTTTTACCGCTAGAATTTGACGGAAATGCATAAAAAGTAGAAATAAAAATTGTTTGAGCAAAAGAGTTTTCAAATTAATGCGAGAAAAGCAAGTACTTACAAATTGAAATGACACATAATCCATTCTTATAAATATGTAAAAGGGTTTAAAAAGTGGAGGAAAGTTAAAAAGAAGCAAAAGTTTTACAATCTCAAAAAGGGAAAATCTAAGTTAAAGAGTATTGAAAACCACCTTCGAAATCTTTTTAAAAGTTTATAAGAATGAATATAAAAGCATAATAATCCTAAATCTAAACCAACATAAGAAATAATATAAGGAAAAAGGCTATAACAACGACTAGTAATTTTGAGAAAATCTAATGTAAAGCAGAGCAATTTTTCATTTTAAAGCAAAAATTCCAGAAATCTAACTCATACATGCACACACCCATATGAAAATGAAAAAATAATGATAGATAAGATTGATGAAAGGGAGGCATTCAGAGACATTCCAGAATAATGTAAGGATGAAAAAACTACCAATTTTTTTAAGAAAGAATTTGATTACAAAAGCAAAAAAACAAACGCAAAATTGAGGGGGGGGGGGAGAATATCCTTACATAGCACTAAGACAAGCTCCTAGCAGCAGCCCCTTACACCAAAATGGTTAAAAATTTTGAACCCACACACCTTATAGCAAGGTCCTATTTATATCCAAAAAAAATTAGATTACACGCCCAATGTCACGGGCGTGTAAGGGGGCATGTATGTACTGTTGGTGAAGTGAAGCCGAGCATTCAATTCCTGTTGACTTTGTGGTGATCCATATGGAAGTCACGCCCGTGATGCTGCTGACACGGGCGTGTAGCATGGGCGTGTCCGGAAGGTATATCTAGGGGAAGTCATCGCGTCATTTTATCGTCGGTGATGTATTATCTCGGATAGGTGGAGAGGTCATGCTTGTGTCACATCTTAACACAGGTGTGTTGGTCGGTTTGATGATCTTCGAGCGCAAATCATCGAGCTATGACACGGGGCGTGGTCATGGCTGTGTAACATTGGACACGAGCGTGTAGAGGGTCGTGACTTGATTTTTCTTTGAATGCAGCTGAATTCTAGTGGAATTGAAGTAACACGCCCAGGTCATGGGTGTGACCTAAATTATACGGGTGTGTACATGGTAAATTTTGACTTTTCCTGAAAAATTTCAGAAAAATAAAATAAACTTAAGTTAGAAATTATATAATTAAAAATGAGTATTTTATTGAACAAAATTAACTAAAAATAACGAAAATAAATGATAACGAATTAATTAATATACATAAAATACGTATATTTACAACTTATCAAATACTCTCATACTTAAGCTTTTGCTATTCCAGAGCAAAAGTTGAAGATGTACTTATAAGGAATTAAAAGTAATTCTAAATTTAGCTACTGCTTGAATTAATTTAAAGAGAGATCAAAGTTATTATCAGAGGTATAAGAGTTAAGTCCTAAATCATGAAATTGATTAAAATAGAGGAAACGTTTTGGCCAAAAAGACTTCTTGAAGTAGCCAAATAGCATGCAAAAATTGTAATCATTTGCTAACAAAAATATATTGGAATTATAGGAACTTTAGCTTAAGAGTTTAAAAGAAATAATGCAATTTAAAAATTATGCTCTCAAAAAGATTTTATATTAACTCTTGAATCATTGAATATGGCTAAGGAGATTGTTTTGTTTTATGAAGAGGGCTTTGGAGGAGGTGAGGTATATTTTTTTTCTCAAACCTCGAATACAATTTTTTTTGAATATGGATGTTTAGGAAAACGAATTTTTATTTTCCATAAAATGCAATAGTAATTTTTTTTGTACAACTTCATATAACCCAATGTATGTGTATAGGAGTAATGAATTTTATCCTCTAACTCAGTAACATATAATCTTTTCAAATATTGGATGTCTATATTTGCGGAACGAAATCTTATTCCAATTGACATAGGTTCTTTTAAAGCTAAAATATATGGAGATGAGTTTTTTCAAAAATAAAACTAGATTTTAATAAAAAATAAATTTGAGAGCAACCTTTATAAATTGAACGTTCATGTGTTTCTAAAAGCTTGAAGTAGAAATAATTGAAGTCTATAGTTGTTTTTTTCTTACATAATACACATGCCTCTATTTTAGATAAATTAGAAGTAGTGCCGAAAACAAATCCCTTATCATAATAACAAAGCATAATTTTTTTTTTAAAACTTATCCCAGATATTTAAATCTATCAATCTATAATTAATAAACGGATAGTAAATAAAGAATTAATGAAATTCACTTATAAATAAACTTGCAACAAAATTTTTTGAGAGAAAAAAGGGTTATAAGTGAAATATTTGATTTATTTGTTTCATAAAAATTTGTAGGGATTTTTTGGGTTTTCATCATTTTTTTATGTTTTTAATTTATTAGTTTTTTTGGAATTTTTTGTTTTGTTTTATTGTTGTTTTTGGAATTTTTGACTTATTAACTTTTTTGTGTGTGTTTTGTGTTAAATTTTGTTATTATATACATACAAAAAGTGCAAAAAGATATATATATATTTTGAACTATTTTTCTTTTTTAATTTTTTGTATTTTTGTTTTTTTATAAGCAAATAGTTATAAAATAAGGAGAGAGAGAAAAGAGTTATTTACAAAGAAGAGAAAGAAAGGAAGGGGGGAAGAGAAAGAATATTTACAAAAATATTTACAAAAAGATATTTTCATAAAGTATTTACAAAAATTATTTACAAAATAAAACTAAATATGTTTTGGAATTTTTGTTTTATAATAATTTTTTTTGAAAATTTTGTTTTTTTGATGATAAAAACAAAATTTTTTGGAGTTTTACTTTTCAATTTTTTTTATTTTTATATATTTTTTGAATTTTTCATTTTTAAAATTTTTTTGTTTGAAAATAAAAGTGCAGAAAATAGAAGTGCATAAACACCTCCATACTTAAGTTCAACATTGTCCCCAATGTTGTAATATAAGTAGGCAGAAAAAAATGCAATATGTACAAACAAAATAAAGAGAATGGGGCGGGGGGTAGAAGTTGCCCTGAAAGGAGGTCGCGGAGGCCCAATTTAGGAACTCTGCATTAATAAGAAAAAATAGCAAAGAAAAAGTAAAGAAATAGCGAAAAAGATAAACACGGGGTGCATCATAGGAGCACTTTGTTTATAGTCGTGTAGCTTGACTATGTTGGCGGTTTACATGTCGAGGAGGGTTATTGAGAAGATATTACAGCCCACAGGATCTCCTACTAGATATAATTTTAAGCGATGACCATTCACTTTAAACGAGCATTTTTTCGGGTGGGAGACGAGTACGGTCCCATATGGCCAAACCTCTTCAACTTTGAAGTGGACGGACCATCGTGATTTTAGTTTATCGGGAAAAGTCTAAGTCGTGAATTATATAGAAGAACAAGATCGCCCCGAGAAAAAGTTTTTTGGGTCTTGATTTTTTGGTCGTGGTAAAACTTAGAACGCTCCTTATAGAACTTATTGCTCTCATAAGCGCTTGCACACCATTCATCGAGCTTATTTAGTTGCAGTTTTCTATTTCGAGCAGCTAAGTTAGCATCGAGATATAAGAGTTTTAAAGCCCAAAGAGCACGATGTTATAATTCTACTGGGTGATGACACACTTTACCGTAGACTAATCGATACGACGTTCAACCAATTGTGGTTTTGTATGCCGTACGATATGCCCACAACGCATCGTCGAGTTTGATGGACCATTCATTCCTATTAAGTGAAACGATTTTCTCTAATATAAGCTTAATATCTCGATTTACTACCTCAACTTGGCCACTAGTTTTCGGGTGGTAGGGGCTGGCAAGTTTGTGCGTGACGCCTTATTTAGCTAACGTTTTAGCCATCTGGGTGTTGCAGAAATGTGTTCCCCTATCACTTACAATAGTGCGAGATGTTCTGAAGCGAGAAAATAGTTTTTTAAGAAAAGTAATGATGACTCGTGCATCGTTGGTGGGGAAAGCTTGTGCTTCGGCCCACCTCGATACAAAGTCGACCGCCACTAAAATATAATTAATTTTAAAAGACGGAGGAAGGGGGCCAACGAAATCGATGGCCAATAAATCGAAGACTTCGCACTCTAAAAACAGATTTTGGGGCATCTCGTCGCGACGAGATATGTTACCCGGCCGCCGGCTGCTATCGGAGGAGCGCACAAAATAGTGAGCGTCTTTGAATAATGTGTGCCAAAAGATGACCACCTCCAACGCCTTCCACGCGGTCCGATTAGCTTGATAATGCCCACCAACAGGACCCTCGTGGCAGTGCCAAAGTATTTGCGTGCACTCCACACCCACGACGCATCTTTGAACCATTTGATCCACGCAAAAAAGAAAAAGAAAAGTGTGCTCCCAAAAGAAATATTTCAAGTTAGAAAAGAATTTCTTCTTTTGCTGGCTTGAAAAGTCTTTTGGGAGAACCCGCGCAACTAAATAGTTACAAAATCTCTGAACCACGGCAGGGAAGATGAACTAATATTTATGGCTAGGAGGCATTCCTCAGGGAATCTATCATTTATGTCAAATTCGACGATAGCTTCCGCGCCAAGATTTTCTAAGCGAGAGAGGAGTTCGGCGGTTAAATTTTCAGCACCCTTCTTATCCCGGATATCCAAATCAAATTCTTATATGAGGAGGATCCATCGAAGAAGGCGGGGTTTAGCGTCCGTTTTTGCTAACAAATATTTTAAGGCGGAGTTGTCGGTAAATACAATAACTTTAGATAGCGTTATATACGAGCGAAATTTAACAAATGCAAAAACGATGGCTAAAGGTTCTTTTTCCGCGGTTGTGTAATTTCCTTGTTCGGAAGTGAGCGTCTTGCTAGGGTAGTAAATAGGATGAAAATATTTGTTTATACGTTGGCCAAGAACGACACCTACGACAAAATCACTAGCGTCGCACATAATCTCAAACGGAAGGGTCCAATCGGGCGCCACTAAAATGGGTGAATTGATAAGTTTTTGTTTTATAAAATTAAATGCAGACTCCTATTCGCTACTAAAGACAAAATTTTATTCCTTTTCTAAGAGGCGAGTAAGCGGCTTTGTTATTTTTGAATAATCTTGAATGAAACATCTACTAAAGCCTGCATTGCCTAAGAAACTCCTAATAGATTTAACGTTAGAAGGCGGGGGAAGTTTTTCGATAATTTCAACTTTGGCCTTATCAACCTCCATCACCTTAGATGAAATCTTATGGCCGAGAACCAAACCTTCTCGAACCATAAAGTTACATTTTTCCTAATTTAAAACAAGACGCGTGTCCTCACATCGCTGAAGGACACGATCTAAATTGTGAAGACAAGACCGGAAAGAGCATCTGAAAACAGAGAAGTCATCCACAAAGGCTTCCATAATGTCTCCTATCAGCATGCCAAAGATCGCCAACATATATCTTTGGAATGTAGCTGGCGCATTGCAGAGGCCAAATGGCATTCTTTAGTATGTGAAGTTGCCAAATGGGCACGTAAAAGTTATTTTCTCTTGGTCATCGGGGGAAATGGTGATTTGGAAAAACCCCGATAAGGCATCAAGAAAACAGAAATATGGATGACCGGATAAAAGCTCCAGAATTTGGTCTAAGAACGGTAGTGGGAAATGGTCCTTACGGGTGGCATCATTTAGTTTTCTATAATCGATGCACACCCGCCAACCCGTAACAATACGAGTTGGGATGAGCTCATTATGCCCATATTCCACTACGCTGAGACCGCACGTTTTGGGCACGACGTGAATGGGACTAACCCATGTACTATCTAATATAGGATAAATAATACCCGCATCTAATAATTTTATAATTTCGGCCTTAACGACGTCTTTCTTCTAATATAGGAAAATCTTATGGGTACAGAAAGAAGGGTTAATCCCTTTAGGTCAGAAATTTGCCACGCAATTGCGTGGTCATGTTTAAGTAAAACTTCCAATAATCGGAAGTCTCTGAATCGCTCAAATGCGAAGAAATGATAACGGGAAGGGTATTATCTTTTCCTAAAAAAGGCGTATTTGAGTGATTCAGGTAGGGGTTTGAGTTGAAGGCAGGGCGGTTCTTCTAATGATTTTTTAATTTTAATGTCTTTCGATCCAAAAGGTTCGAAAGATAAATTAGTAGAGTTATCCTCTTCGCAGTTAAAATTTTCGCGCGCAAAAATGTCGTCGTTTAAAAAAATAGACTCGAAAATAGGGGACGGAGCACCTAAACCTAATTTTTGAAAGGGCCAGAACGTCATCAAATTAATGGCCGCGCCTAAATCTACAAGAGCGTATTTTACTAATATATTACCAAAAAGTAATGGGATGGAGAACCGTCCCGGGTCATTTCTTTTAAGGGGGAATTTATTAGTAAGAGCCGCTGAGCAGACAACGTTCAGAGATATATGCGAAATATTTTCTAATTTTTGATTATTAGAAAGGAGTTGTTTTAAATATTTTGCATACTTAGGCATATGCGAGATCGCTTCGCGTAAGGGAACATTAATATGAATTTGTTTTCATAGTAATAAAAAAATTTTCTACTGCGCGTCCATACGCTCACTATCGAGCTTATGTAGATACGAAAAAGGCATTTTAATAATGTTTTCGCTTAAAATTTATAAAGGTGGTATAATCGAAGAAGGGGGAAGAGGGGTCAGAGGTGAAATATGTACCAGCGGATCGATATGTTTTGGATCGATCACCTCCATTCTGCTAAGGAGGGTTATGGCGTTGATATTCTCTCGCAGATTGGGCTCTGTGTTTCCCGACAGTGCCCCGAGCGCATGCTCGAACATCATTCACGCTAGCTGTCCAACCTGGAGTTCTATGTTTTTTAGCGATCCGGTAATATTCAGGATATTTGATTCATTGGAAGCTATGTATTTAGAAAAATTTTCCTCCATAGGGGAGGGTTTCGGAAGAGGGGGAGGCGGCAGAAATATGCGCGCAAAAGAATTGGGTTGGTGTTGCGTATTGTTCGCTTTGATCCATGAGAAGTTGGGGTGGTCCCTCCAACCCGGATTATAGTGATTACTATAAGGGCTGTTGTTGGGGTTGAAGGAAGGTCGTCCAGCATTTCCCAGATGGTCTATAAATTTGAAAGTGAGCTGTTAGATCAGGAATACTCAAGAGGGGAGGGGGGGTGAATAGAGTATTCAGGATTTATAAAATTTTCTTCTAATTTAATCTATAGCAGGAACAAAATAAAACAACAATCCAAACAAACAGCCACATCACAAAAACAAAAGGAAAGAGAAATCCACACAACATAAGAATTCATAGTGGTTCCCCTAAACATGGGTACGTCCACTCTGCTACCACCATGGTAGAAATCCACTCAGACTTTTGATCTGGTGCCTGACACCAATGAGCTTTTGATCAGGTGCTCAAAAACCAAACCTCAAGTCTTTTGGAAGGAGACTTGTGAACCAGAATAATTTTGAAGGGAATTAAAACCATGTACAGAGGTGGGGATGAGAGAGTGATGAAAGTATTCTTTTCTCAATCACAATGAGAAGACTATGTGGATTCAGTGATATTGTCAATGCTCCCCCTGAGATGTAAAAGGGTTCAGGCTGGGAAGCTTTGCACAGGGTGAGTAGGCCTTCACTTTACAGCCTTGACCAGAGAATTCTCCAGGAACTTCTTTGACAGATGGATTTTTTGTTATCCTTTGAAGTGTCCTGCAAAGATGAAGAAGGAAGACTCTTCATATTTGATTTATTGTTCTTCTTCTTTAGGAAGCAAATGTTCTTCTGGTCTGGGGCTTGTTTTCTGTAAGCAAAGTTCTTTGTAAGAAGGAGCAGAGATAGAGAGATCCTTATTTTTCAGACTGATTGTATTTTTTTTCCGTGTGTCTGTCTCTCTTGTTCTTCTGTATTATGTCTTCTATCGTTACAGGAAGAAGAGAGAAAATCTATTTTATATTTCCTGTCAAAAGTGGTCTTTTGAAATTTTGAAATCTTCTGTAATCAATGCTGACGGCCTAGAGAATAAACACATTGAATTATTTCCCCAACTGTCCCATGGAAAAATGGCAGGAAATAATCTTGGAGAATACCATAATCAATGCTCTTGTAACAGTTATATTCAGAGAATATTAGAGCACTAATTACTCAGGAATTATTACAGTAGAACGCGGACAGAAGGATGAAAAAATGACTAAGTCTGTATTCATCAAACTGATAATAGAAATCATTGAGCTGAGTTCAAAGTTCGTCGAGCTGAATTGCTGAGTTCGTCGACCAGATAACTTCTGTTTGTCGAGTTTAGTTCCAAGATCATCGAGCAGAGAGCAGAAAATTGCATTATCCAAACTTGCTTATTCTATGTCTCAAGTTCGTCGAGTTGAGATTGTAACTTCGTTGACTGGAGATGATTCTAGACTTGGAATAATTTCAGATGCTTCTGGATGAAGGTGTTTAAATGAAGTATCCAGAATTCGTCGACCTAAGAATTGGTTTCGTCGAGCTGAGGACCACTTAACTGCTGCTGGATAACTCTAGCTATTGTGGTCACAATTCGTCGAGCTGAGAATCAAGTTCGTCGACCAAAGTATGACTCTGGACTTAGAATAAAGAGATGTTTTCTAATCTTGAAGTGTTGAAGTATAGTGTCCAAAGTTCGTCGACCTGAGTACCAAGTTCGTCGACCTGAGTCTAGAGAACATCGGAACTTGGAATGCTGAAGGTAGTCAAGGAATCGTTGACCTGAGAATGAAGTTCGTCGAGCTCAGCTCATAGAATTTTTCTCTGTGATCGTCGAGCTGAGCATAACATTGTCGATCTGAGTTCGACGAACGTCGAACTCATTTTACTTGGTCTCTGGAAAATCTCGAAGTATTTGAGTCTCTGGCAGTCTGATGATGGCGGGTCCATGTGATGTTGCTACTGAGGACTTGACCTAGACTCTAGGACATAACTATGACCCTGGCTATACATTGTGGGTCATATGATCCTAACTTAGTGAACCTAGCCCAAATCTTACTAGGGATCCAACAATCTCCCCCTATTTGGGTGAGGTCACTAATTACATACTCATACTCAAGCTGAAAATAAACAAAGCAGAAAAAGCATATATCTGGCAGAGATCAATAACAAATGCAGCAGATATATATATACATAAGCTTTGTTCAGAAAATATAGCAGTTATAGATAATTGTAGAAAATAAAAGAGTTCAAAATTTACTTCTTTTATTTCTTTTCTTTGGCATTACTTCCTTGCTCCTCTCCAGGCTTTGTGAACACAATCTCTCTGTTTGGATATGAAGCTTGCACTTGTGTCATGGTCATATCAGCAGCCCCTATAATCTTCAAAGATGTGACTCTGGGGACAACTGTTTCTAGGTGCAACTTCATGTAGTCATCCACATTGAAAAACTTATTAGCTTTTTCATACCTCTTAAGCTCTTCTTTCCTGTACTTAGATATTGTGGAATATTCAGAAGGATCCTTTCCTTCAACTTTGGCTTTGTTAATCATAGAAAGGTCTACTAGTTCCTAGAACCTGGCCATTCTAGCAGTAGTAGCTATTTCTGGATCTTCAAAAGGAACAGGAGGGGAAGATGGACTTTTAGAACTTTCAGCTTTCTGATCTACATAGAATGTTTGCTGGTGTGGTTGATGTTGTTGTTGTTGCTGCTTGCCTGAGGAATAATGTTGTCTATACTGGCTGCTTCCAGAAGATGATCTCCCTTGATGTCTCTGATATGTTTGGAATTGGGTAGATCTTTGGGAAGTTGTGCCTGAAGCACCAACAGCTGGAGGAAGTGGATCTTTTCTGAATCATTGAACTGGAGGAGGAGAGTACCTTCTGCTTTTCTTCCTCTGCTTCTGCTGATTTTTGGACATCCACATCCAAGATGGAATACCTTTGTATGGAGTTATGTTCTAGAGGATATAATAGGGAGTATCATTGTTTGGATTTTGCTTTGGAGCAGGAGTAGGAGGAGCTTTTCTTTTCTTAGAAACTGGCTTCCTCTTGGGTTCATTATCAGAATCATCATCCTCATCCTCCTCCTCATCATCAAATCTCTGAGGGTTATCATATAAATCATTTAAAGCTTTTAGAGCCTCAGTAAAAATGATAGGCTTTTTAGGTAGAGATGGAGCTTGAGCAGGAACTTCAACAAGAGATGGAGGAGAAGCCACAGGAGAAGCTGGAGAACTAATTCTGACAGTGTTTTCAGCAGCTGCCTTTTCCTCTTCCTCAATGTCAGCCAAGATCAAGTCATCCATATCTGTCATTGGAGAGTCATCCATGACAAAATTAGGTGCAGAAGAAATTACTGGATAAGATGGAATGACTATTGGTTCTGGAACAACAAAGTTGTCACTAAGTTGCTTAGCAACTTTTGTACTAATAGGAGAAGTATAGGGGACAATAGCCAAGGATGGCTTAGTATACTCTGCTGGAGGAAATCTCAAATATGTAGTATCAAAAATGCTCAACAAATTAACTATATCTACTGTGGGATTTAAAATGAAATCACAAGCAGTAATAATGTCCTCAGTAACTGACCCTTCTATGTCCATGTCAGTATCAATAAAATTAATGAAATCAAGTAAATCTGTATCATCTGCTGTTGCTGCCTCTACATCTACTAGAGCTGGAGTTGCTGTTGCTGGAACTGCTGCTTCTACTGGAGCTGCTGCAGCTTCATCATCAAGCATCTCCCCCTACCAAGTTTCAGTGGTAACTAGAGCCAGGCCCCTGAATGAAGAGGGGGCAGCAGTGAAGGTAGAGAGTTGAGCAGAAAGGGTGGAGATAGAAGTAGCAAGAGGTGTAATGGCCTCTACTATAAGAGATTTTAGTAGAGGAGTGATGAGAGTAATTACAGAGGAGATGGTGGAGGGATCCAGAGGTGGAGTGGCAGATGGTGTTGAGGTGGAAACATGTGGAGGGATGATAGATGTTGGTGGAGATGGAGGAGGGACATATTGCATGCAGACATCCTGTGTGGATGGATGTGGAGGAGGAGGAGAATTGAGAGGAGATGTCAGCAGATTGAAGGATGGTATGGAGGATAAGTGTGGGGGAATTGGAGATGATGGTGTTGTTGGGGCTGTTGTATCATTGGGAGATTGGGGTGAATGAGGTGGAGTGGGTTGATGGTATTCTTGAATAGGAGATGAGGGGACGTTGGTAAGATCTAGGGGTGGAGAGGTGGCAGAAGATGTAACTGTAGTAGGGACATGAACTTGTTGGAGTTGTTGTTGGAGTTGTAGATGTGGTTGAAGAGAGGGAGTATGAACTGTGGAGGTTGATTGTTGTTGAGTTGCTGGAAGGGATGGAGGTGTGGGGATGATCTCTTCAGCAAGGTGGGTAGTGGCTTTTACAACCCTGATGCTTTCAGAAGCTGGGGTGGAAGAGGTTGAAGCCTTGGATGGCTTAGTTATGGTCATCTCCCACATACCAAACAAGGCACAGTTGAGCCTTTTGGTGGCATTTATGAATATGGTCTGTGAGACCAGGGATTCAACAACATTCTCCTTCAGGAAGAGCCCTAGGATCCTTCCAAAGCAAACTTCTTTCTTATTATTCTTTTTCCTTATCAGATCAAAGATGATCTGTGCCCAATCCACTTTCTTCTTATTGACCACTGCACACATGACCAAGAATTGATGCCTGGTGATGTATTCATGGGCAGTGTGCTTGCCCAGCAAGACTTTTCCCACTATATCTTCCAAAAACTTATATTCTGCAGATAGGTGCTTCTTGAACAGCTTATTTGGGTTATCTCCAGCATAACCCATCAGACTTAACATCCTATCATATTCTTCAGTATCTATATCTAGTTCTTCTTCTCCATTTATCAAATCAAAAATTTCAGTCAAAACCACGGGAGTTAAAGAAATGGCATTACTCGCGATTGTTCCTGTAATGTTGTTTTCCTCTGATGTAGATGAAGTATAGACCCATTCTCTAATTTCTGTTCCAGCCAGCTTTATTCTTATTGTCATTAGGTTTTTCAAATTCTGTTCTTCCAGTAGTGTCAGAATGTTCAGAAAAATTGGATCAGAGTGTTGAAATGAGTCGAAGTCGACATCAAATCCTGTGTCAAACTTCATAGCGGTTAGGGCTCCTGCTTGAATCGCCATGAAATCACCTGCAAAAGAGTGAAACGGCGATCAAGTGCAAGGGGAACAGAAAGCGCGGGACGGAAGTCGAAAAAAACATTGTTATAAGATTTTCTGGAATATGAATCGACAAACTCCGTTCCACGAAAAATAAGAAATTCTTCAACCTGAGATCGACGAAATAATTGATAGTGAAATAATTCATCGAGCTCAGCTGGAAGAGTTGAAGACATTTCGTCGAGCTCCGTTCGACAAAAGTTTTCTGAAGTGGATTCGTCGATCTCTGTTTGACGAAAACAACTTCACTCACAGAGAGTTCGTCGACATTCGTTCGACGAATATCTCCCGAACTTTCCCTAGTTCGTCGAGCTCCGTTCGATGAACTCTGAATAATTCGTCGAGTGCAGACAGAAACTAATCTAAGTCTTCTCCATTGACCATTACAAGCTGATTTATAAAGAATAAGTGATTTCTCTAATCCAGAGGTTTGGTGAATATATCAGATCTTTGTAAATCAGTGTAGATATAGATAAGATTAATTTTGTTTTTTTCTACACACTCTCTAATGAAGTGATGTCTAAGGTCTATATGCTTAGTCCTACTACGATGGACTGGATTTTGTGCTATTGCTATAGCACTTATGTTATCACAAAATAGAGTTGAATTATTTAAGTTGAGACCATAGTCTAGTAATTAATTTTGAATCCACAACATCTGGGAACAACAGCTACCAGCTGCAATATACTCAGCCTCAGCAGTTGAGGCAGACACAGATGATTGTTTCTTACAAAACTAGGATACCAACCTCATACCAAGGAACTAAAAAGTCCCTGAGGTTCTTTTCCTATCAACCCTGCATCCAGCAAAGTTATCATCTGAAAATCCAGTTAAATCAAATTCTGGCTCAGCAGGATACCATAGGCCTAGACTAGGACAACCCTTTATATATCTCAAAATCCTTTTAAAGAAAATTAGATGAGATTCTTTAGGGTTCACTTGGAACCTAGCACAAAGGCATGTGGCAAACATGATATCAGGTCTACTTGTTGTAAGATATAGTATGGACCCAACAATGCCCCTATATAATTTCTGATCCACAGGTTTACCATGTGCATCAGAGTCAATCACAGCATTAGTAGACATAGGTGTCTTCTTTGCTGAAGCATCAGCCATCCCAAACTTCTTGATAATCTCTTTAGCATACTTAGCTTGAGATATGAAGATGACATCAGGTAACTGCTTCACTTGGAGACCAAGTAAGTAGGAAAGCTCACCCATGCTACTCATTTCAAATTTTGAATGCATGAGGTCAGAGAACCTCTTGCATAATTTGGAATCAGTAGACCCAAATATGATGTCATCCACATATATTTGCACTAACAATATTGATCCTTATGATGTCTAGTGAAAAGTGTTCTATCTACTATGCCTCTAATGAATTTATGCTCTATCAAAAAGCTAGCTAAGGTCTCATACCAAGCTCTTGGAGCTTGCTTTAGAGCATAGAGGGTTTTATACAATTTGAATACATGATAAGGATGAGTTGGAGAAATTATACCTGAAGGTTGTTCCACATAAACCTCTTCTTTAAGTACTCCATTCAGGAATGCACTCTTCACATCCATCTGATACACCTTGAATTTTTTGTATGCTGCATAGGCTAGAAAAATTCTGATGGCCTCCAACCTTACAACTGGTGCATATGTTTGGTCATAGTCAATCCCTTCCTCATGCCTATAACCTTGAGCAACAAGCCTAGCCCTGTTCCTCACTATTGTACCTTGGGCATCCAATTTATTTCTGTATACCCATTTTGTTCCAATAACTGGATAGTCTTGGGGTCTTGGAACCAAATTCCAAACTCTACATCTCTCAAATTGATTTAATTCCTCCTGCATTGCAATGATCCAGTGGGGATCTTGCTCTGCATCATGGATGGATAGAGGTTCAACCTGAGAGAGAAAGCAGGCATGCATCACATCTTGATTGAGTTGATGCCTTGTCTGTACACGTACTGATATGTCTCCAATCACTTGAGATCTGGGGTGATCCCTAAGTGTGACTAAATTAGTGGGTGGAGTTGGTTGTGCAACTGCATTAGGAACTAATTCCTCTTGTGGAATTATGTTTTCTATTGAGGGAGGATCAATTTCTTCAGTGCCTTCATCTTCACTTTCTTCAATTACTTGTGGAGAAGGATGTGTTGGAACCTCTTGGGTGAGGTTTAGTCCATCCAAACTCTCACACAAGTAAGGTACCTGTAAAGTGCTGTTGGTAGAAATCTCTTTCTCCTTGCAAGACATGTTAGTTTCATCAAAAGAAACATGAATGGATTCTTCAATTTTTAATGATGATTTATTAAAACCCTATATGCTTTGCTTACTTGGGAATATCCTAGAAAAATTCCCTCTTCAGCCTTAGCCTCAAACTTTCTAGTGTATCATTTGTTGTTGTTGTGAATATAACATATACATCCAAATACTTTAAAATAGTTGATTTTTGGTTTCTTCTCTTTAAGTAATTCATAGGGAGTCCTATTCTTCAGTTTATGTATTAGGCTTCTATTTAGGACATAATTTGCAGTGTTTACGGCCTCTGCCCAAAATAATAGTGGCATGTAAGCATCTGCAAGCAATGTACCTACAGCTTCAATGAGTGTCCTATTTTTCCTTTCAGCTACCCCATTTTGTTGGGGAGTTCTAGGAGCTGAGAAACAATGCCTGATACCTTCCTTCTCACAAAACTCATGCATAAGAAGAGACCCAAACTCTGTGCCATGATCACTTCTGATCAATGCAACATGAGTAGAGAACTCAATCTGTGTAGTCCTGAGAAAATCTGTATGAACCTTGAAGGTATCTGACTTAGATCTCAGAAAGGATACCCAAGTGAACCTAGAGAAGTCATCCACAATAACTAAGGTGTAGGATTTCCCTCCTAGGCTTTGTACAGCAATGTGTCCAAAGAGATCCATATGTAGCAAATACAAAATCCTAGGTGAATTACTTTTATTAATAGATTTAAAGCTAGATTTAGTTTACTTTCCTAGTTGACAAGCCCTGCAAAGGCCTTCCTTCTTGTAGGGACCAGAAGGTAAACCTCTAATAAGGTTGTCTTTTGATAGCCTAGTAATGTTTTTTAAGTTTACATGACCTAGCCTTTTATGCCATAAATCATTCTGATTACTAGTAATATTAAGTAAGCAAATATCAGAATTGGCAGAAAGAAAATTAACTAAGTATATGTTACCTTGTCTATTCCCAATTAAAAAAGTTTGGTTTTCTGTATTGGAAATAATGCAAGAAGATGAGTTGAAGTGTACCTGATAACCTTCATCACATAACTAACTTATGGAGATGAGGTTATGCTTGAGTCCTCTGACATAAGTTACTTTCTTGAAAGTAACAGCTCCAATCTTCACTTCTCCAAAGTCTTCTGACTGGCCACATTTGGAATCCCCAAAGATAACCTTTGGTCCTAGCTTGGACTTGTAGTTGGTTAAGATGCCCTTGCTGCCAGTCATATGCTTGGAGCATCCACTGTCCAGGTACCATGTTTGATTATTTACTGGACAGCTCTTCACCTGCAATGAAAAATAATTAGTTATTCTTGACCCAGGTTACCTTGGGTCCTTTGTTTTGCTGGTATGAAAAGCTAGAAATGATAGAAAATTATGGTTAGGATTTGTATCCTAAAGGGTGATATCTCCTAGGTGGTATAACGCAATCAGCTACAGGATTAAATTGTTTTCTTGAATTATTAAAGTTCCTGTTAAAATTACAGTTTTGGTTAAGTCTTTCTGGGTTCGATGAATTTCTGTGAGTTCGTCTACCAGAGTTCGACGAATAGGGATGAGATCGTCGATCTCTACCCAGAGGATGAACATGTTCATTTTCTGTTCCCTACGTTCGTCGACCTCAGCTCGACGAACCATACAGAGTTCGTCGATCGTAGTTAGATGAATAATTATAACTATAGTTTTCGTTCAGAATTCGTCGAGTGGGGTTCGACGAACTGGCTGCATTTCGTCGATCTAAGTTCTACGAATTCTGCTGAACCTTCTTTTTAATAGTTTCTGATTTTTGGTTTTCTGACCTATTAATTTGGAAATATTTTCTATTGTTTGTTTATTGTTTATCTTTTCTTTCCCCTTAGTAGAGACAAATTTGATGGGGGTAGTCAGGATGTTCTTCTTGAGAATAGGGGGCAAACTTGATGAAGCACCCAAGCCTAGTTTGCCTTTAAGTCTGGCATTAATTGTGCTTGTGATGTCCATCAACTTGAGGCTTCTTCCATTAATAGTTTCCACAAGTTATTTAGCCTCACTAAGCTCAGTATTCAACATTATGATTTGTTTATTGCCTAAACATAGTTCATCTTTTAATCTATTATTTTCAGAGTATACATTTTCTAAAATTCCTAGTTTCTCCCTAAGAGTTTTAATCTCCTTTTCTGAATTAATCAAATCTATACACATTGTTTTGAATTCATATTTAGAGGAATCAGAACTGTAATCAAAAGAAGACAATACCTTGTCAGCTTCAGAATCTGAAACTGCTTCATTGTCTGAGTCCTCTTCTTCTGAATGGCTCCTGGAAGCATCAATTGCCATGAGACAAAGCTCCTTGGCCCTTGCCTCTTCCTCATCTTCACTAGAGCTAGAAGATGTTGATTCTTCTTCAGTCTCACTCTAGGTTTCAGCCATAAAACCGTTCTCCTTCTTCTTGTATTTACTGGAAGAAGGCCTGCTGTTGTGCTGTCTCCTGGTATCTTTCTCTCTTCTCTTGTCTTTCTTCTGATTCTCTGGACACTCAGAGATGAAGTGCCCAGGCTTCCTGCATCTAAGACACATAACCTCTTTGGTTGGTGTCTTATCATATCTAGGATTGTCATCCTGAAATCCTTTCTTGCCATTTTGTAGAATCTTTTGGCAAATAAACTCATCAGTTCTTGATTTGTTGAGGGAGTATCTATCTCATCAGCAGCTTTGAATGCTATGCTTTGTTCTTTTCTAGCTGGAGGGGGTGTTCTATGCTCAGCTGCCTCCCTGGATTTAATCAGTTGTTCATAGGACTTTAGTTTGCCTAATAGAGATTCAGGGGATATCTAATTTAGGGTTCTGGCCTTCTTGATGGGCCAGATCCTTGAATCCCATGAGCTTGGGAAGCACATAAGGATCTTGTCATTCACTTCAGTCAAGGTGATTTCTTTATCTAAGGTCCTTAGCTCACTGATGATGGAGTTAAGCCTATTGTACATCACTTCAACTGTTTCTACTTCATCCTTTTTGAAGTTTTCATATTGTGTGATGAGGTTTGATCTTCTATCTTTCCTCTCATCTACTGAGCCAGCAACCATTTGGTTAAGTGAATCCCAGATTGCTTTTGCAGAGGTGCACTCAGCCACCTTTTGAAAAATGTCATCAGACATTGTTTGTGCAGTATGTTCATTGCCTTGGCATCTGCAATCTTTGCTTTCTTCTGGGCCTCAGTCCACTCAGGTGGTGGAACTGCAGTTGTGCTTGAAGATGTTGCTGTAAAGTTAGATGGAGTGGCTTGAGGAGGACCTGTCAAGATGGAATTGTAGATATCTTCATTAATAGAGTTCATGTACAATTTGATTCTTGCCTTCCAGATGGCAAACCTATTTAGGTTGCAAACTGGACGTCTGGTGCTTGCATAGTCCTTGTTATGTGCCATAGTTGTGTATATAAATCTAAATGTAAAGAAAAAAAATAAAATTTAGATCTAACAAAGGATCTTTGGTTCAAGGGTTAGCTTGTACAACCAAAGGAACCTGCTCTGATACCAATTGAAAGTGAGCTGTTAGATCAGGAATACTCTAGAGGCGGCGGGGGGGGGGGGGTGAATAGAGTATTCAGGGTTTATAAAATTTTCTTCTAATTTAATCTAGAGCAGGAACAAAATAAAACAACAATCCTAACAAACAACCACAAAAAAATAAAAGAAAAGAGCAATCCATACAACACAACAATTTATAGTGGTTCCCCTAAACTGGGTACATCCACTCTTCTACCACCCTGGTAGGAATCCACTAAGATTTTTGATCAGGTGCCTGACACTAATGAGCTTTTGATCAGGTGCTCAAAAACCGAACCTCAAGTCTTTTGGAAGGAGACTTGTGAACCAGAATAATTTTGAAGGGAATTAAAACTCTGCATATAGGTGGGGATGAGAGAGTTATGAAAGTCTTCTTTTCTCAATCACAATGAGAAGACTATGTGGATTCAGTGATGTTGTCAAAGCTCCCCCTGAGATGTAAAAGGGTTCAGGCTGGGAAGCTTTGTACAAGGTGAGTAGGCCATCACTCTGCAGCCTTGACCTGAGAAATCTCCAAGAACTTCTTTGACAGATGGATTTCTTGTTGTCCTTTGAAGTGTCCTGCAGAGATGAAGAAGGAAGACTCTTGATATTTGATTGATTATTCTTCTTCTTTAGGAAGCAGATGTTCTTCTAGTCTGGGGCTTGTTTTCTGTAAGCAGAGTTCTTTGTATGAAGGAGCAGAGATAGAGAGATCCTTATTTTTCAGACTGATTGTATTTTTTCTGTGTGTTTGTCTCCCTTGTTCTTCTGTATTTTGTCTTCTGTCATTACAGGAAGAAGAGAGAAAATCTCTTTTATATTTCCTGTCAAAAATGGTCTTTTGAAATTTTGAAATCTTATGTAATCAATGCTTATGGCCTAGAGAATAAACAACATTGAATTATTTCCCCAACTGTCCCATGGAAAAATGGCAGGCAATAATCTTAGAGAATACCATAATCAATGCTCTTCTAAGGGCTATATTCATAGAATATTAGTGCACTAATTACTCAGGAATTATTGTAGTAGAACGAGGACAGAAGGATGGAAAAATGACTATGTCTGAATTCGTCGAACTGATAACAGAAATCGTCGAGCTGAGTTCACAGTTTGTCGAGCTGAGTTGCTGAGTTCGTCGACCAGATGACTTCTGTTCGTCGAGCTGAGTTCCAAGATCATCGAGCAAAGAGCAGAAAACTGCATTATCCAAACTTGCTTATTCTGTGTCTCAAGTTTGTCGAGTTGAGATTGTAACTTCGTTGACTGGAGATGATTCTGTACTTGGAATAATTTCAGATGCTTCTAGATGAAGGTGTTGAAATGAAGTATCCAGAATTCGCCGACCCAAGAATTGGTTTCGTCGAGCTGAGGACCACTTAACTGCTGCTGGATAACTCTAGCTATTGTGGTCACAATTCGTCGAGCTGAGAATCAAGTTCGTCGACCAAAGTCTGACTCTGGACTTAGAATAAAGAGATGTTTTCTGATCTTGAAGTGTTGAAGTATAGTGTCAAAAGTTCGTTGACCTGAGTACCAAGTTCGTCGACCTGAGTCTAGAGAACATCTGAACTTGGAATTATGAAGGTAGTCAAGGAATCGTCGACCTGAGAATGAAGTTAGTCGAAATCAGCTCAGAGAATTTTTCTCTGTGATCGTCGAGCTGAGCATGACTACCGTCGATCTAAGTTCGACGAACGTCGAATTCATTTTACTTGGTATCTGGAAAATCTCTAAGTCATTAAGTCTCTGGCAGTCTGATGATGGCTGGTCCATATGATGTTGCTACTGAGGACTTGGCCTATACTCTAGGAAACAACTATGACCCTGACTATACATTATGGGTCATATGATCCTAACTTAGTGAACCTAGCCCAAATCTTACTAGGGATCCAACAGAATTCTTCGACTGCACTGACATTAGGGGGAATCCCCCAAGGTGGAGTGGAGGAGGCAGCAGACATCTCCGCCACCTGCTTTGTCAGCCTTTCGACTTGAAGGGCTAAGTGGGTAGTGGCATCAACTTCGAAGAGGCCGGCCGCCTGCTTGGGACGTCCCCACGGGACGTTCTATTGGTAGGCATTCATATCCATCTCTTCGATAAGAGCTTGGGCAGCCTCAGGGGGGTTATTATTTAGAGTAACCCTGGTAGCTGCGTCAATCATTTGATGCACCTAATAGTTAAGCCCATTGTAGAAGATTTGGACCTGTAACCAAGCAGTCAGCGCGTGGTGCAGACACTTGCAGAGCAATTATTTAAACCTCTCCCAAGACTCAAATAGAGACTCGGAATCGTTTTACGCAAACAAAGAAATGTCCGCTCGCAACTTTGCACTTTTTGGCGGGCGGAAAATACTTCGTTAAGAATCATTCTGCAAGCTTGGCCCAGGTGGTGATACATCCTCGTGGGAGGGAATTCAACCACGACTTAGCTTTGGAATTTAATTAGAATGGAAAAAGGTGCAATTGAATGGCGTCATCAGTGATGCCATTAATCTTAAAGGTATCCCAGATTTCCAAAAAACTTGACAAATGAACGTTCGGGTCCTCATCCGGCAGTCCATGAAACTACACGGCATTTTGGATCATTTGGATAACGCTCGATTTGATCTCAAAATTATTGTTCGCCACCGTTTGGCGAACAGTACTGGACCCACAATCGTCTAAATTCGGTCGGGTGTAATAAGATATACGGCTGCGCTCTGATTAGGGTCGGCCATATCAACACAGAGGGTTCTCCGACAGATTCTTCGGGATCTAAAGAGGGATTTCGGCGTTGAGATCGAAAACGCGCAAGTGAGCGTTTGATCTCAGGATCAAAATCCAGATTTTCGGACTCTGAAGGTTGTCCGCGGGTCATACACCTTAAAATATAAACTACAAAAAATTAACTCCTTTTTTTGGATTTTTAAGCAGAGTTTTTAAGATTTTTTTAGTTTTTAGAAATATAGGTAAAAGTAATAGACTTTGGATTCGAAATAACAACTCAAATAGTGCCCGACAAAGGCGCCAAAAACTTGATGCGTGCGAAGCCCGACTCTTATTTTATCTAGGGAGCACGACAGATCAGGATTTCGCGCGGCGAATTATAGGCAAGTGCACCTATCGCAAGTAATATAGAATATTCAGGGGAATATCGAGATCGTAAATTTCCCGGGAATGGGTTGATTATCCCCACTGCTCCGAAAGAACTATTATTTAACCGAAATATTTAAGTTGACGATTTTAACAAAGAAAAAGCTGGAAATAGATTAAGTACAAGGTCGATAAAGAAATAACACTCTGTATTGAATTATGTGAGGACTAAAATAGATTTGAATAATTAGAGATCTTAGGTTTCAATTCAATTAAAGAGGAAACTTGTCCGTGGTGGTTCCAAAAGAATGAGCACACCTATCTCAAAGAATATCGCTCACTTGAACATTAAGATTATTCGATCGGGCTCTCGTCTGATGAAGGATTACTCTTAATGCCCTATTATGCTACGAACGCCGCTATTGGGGGGGGGACCCAATCCGATAGAATTACGCGCCTCCTCTCTCGAGGGTTAGTGTCAAACTCTCTTTACCCAGGGATGATCAGTGCATACGCACGGTCTCTCAGCTAGCTACCGTATGGATAACAGAAATAGAGACCACACATCGATATGTGGTTCTCTGAGTCATTAACCCGGGGTAAACAATATGTTTTTTAATTAAATAGAAAAAACAAGACCTTTAGTTATTTAAAACATTTTATATCCCAATGTTCTTTGATACTAAGAGCTAAAAGCGATTAGCCACTCATTAGAATGGGGATGACTTATGAGTTTGGTTAGCCGTAAGTACTAAACTATGTGTTGAAGGGTTACAAAAAAATAAAATAAAAATAATATAACCTAATATTAGAAATAAAAAAGCTACTAAAAAAATTAAGAAAACACACACTCAACCAAAAGCATATTAAGGGAAAAAACTAAGTTACAAAAAAGTAAAATTGCATAATTGAAATGACAAGTCCAACTCGAACGAGTACGCGAGAAATTAAAGCTGAAAATGACGAGTCCTACACAAACGAGTTGGCACGAAATTATAAATGTAAATTGCAAGTCCTACTCAAACGAGTAGGTGAGAAATTAAAGCGGTAAATTGCAAGTTCTACTCAAACGAGTAGGCGGAAAATGACAAGTCCTACTCAAATGAGTTGGCGGGAAATTAAAGCGGAAAATTGTAAGTCCTACTCAAACGAGTAGGCGGGAAATGACAAGTTCTACTCAAACGAGTAGGTGGGAAATGAAAGCTGAAAATTGCAAGTACTAATAAAACGAGTATGCGGGAAATAAAAGCTGTAAAAGCTAACTCTCATACACACACACACACACACACACTTTAAAGGAAAACATGAAAAAAATCTAACTCTCATACACACACACACACACCATTTTAAGGAAAGCATAAAAAGGCCTAACTCATACACTCACACACACAAGCAAAATAGGGAAAAACAAGTGATTGAAAAATTAAAACGTTTACATTTTTACGGCTAGAATTTGATGGAAATGCATAAAAAGTAGAAATAATAATTGTTTGAGCAAAAGAGTTTTCAAATTAATGCGAGAAAAGCAAGTGCTTGAAAAATTGAAATAACACGTAATCCATTCTTATAAATTTGTAAAAGTGTTTAAAAAGTGGAAGAAAGTTAAAAAGAAGCAAAAGTTTTACTATCTAAAAAGGGGAAAAATCTAAGTTAAAGAGTAATGAAAACCACCTTTGAAATCATTTTACAAGTTTATAAGGATGAATATAAAAGCATAATAATCCTAAATCTAAACCAACCCAAGAAACAAGATAAGAAAAAAGTCTATAACAATGACTAGTAATTTTGAGATAATCTAAAGTAAAGCAAAGCAATTTTTCATTTTAAAGCATAAATTCCACAAACCTAACTCATACACGCACACACAGATAAAAAAAATGAAAAAATAATGATAGATACGATTCATGAAAGTGAGGCATTTAGAGACATTATATAACAATGTAAGGATGAAAAAAGTTCCAAATTTGTTAAGAAAGAAGTTGATTACAAAGCAAAAAACAAACACAAAAGGAGGGGGGAGAATATCCTTACATAGCACTAAGACAAGCTCCTAGCAGCAACCCCTAACATCAAAATGGTTCAAAATTTTGAACCCACGCACCTTACAACAAGGTCCTATTTATAGCCAAAAAATCAGATTACACGCCCAATGTCACGGTTGTGTAGGGGGCGTGTCAGCACTATTGGTGAAGTAAAGCCGAGCATTCAATGCGTGTTGACTTTATGGTGGTCCACGTGGAAGTCATGCCCGTGAACCTGCTGACACAAGCGTGTAGCATGGGCATGTTTGGAAGGTACATCTGGGGGAAGGCATCACATCATTTCATCGTTGGCGACGTCTTGTCTCGGACAGGTGGAGAGGTCACGCCAATGTTGCTTCTTGATACGGGCATGTCAGTCGGTTTGACGATCTTCGAGCGCAAATCGTCAAGCTATGACACGGGGCATGGTCACGGCTGTATAACATTGGACATGTATGTGTAGGGCGGGCATGACTTGATTTTTCTTCGAATGCGGCTGAATTCTGGTGGAATTGAAGTAACATGCCCAGGTCATGGGCGTGACCTGAAGTACAAGGGCGTGTACTTGGTAAATTTTGACATTTCCTGAAAAATTTCAGAAAAATAAAATAAACTTAAGTTAGAAATTATATAATTAAAAAGAGTATTTTATTGAACAAAATTAACTAAAAATAATGAAAATAAATGAAAACGACTTAATTAACGTACATAAAAATACATATATTTAAAACTTATCAGGCGTCGAGTCCACACAATGCCTGCAAAATCCCGAATCATTCTAAGTTAAATTCATCGAGTGGTGTCGAGACCACTCGACGCACTTAATGCTTCGTCGAGTGGCATCGAGACCACATGATACACTCGACGCTTCGTCGATTCTAGAATTATTCCTAGTCAAAATTGTCGAGTATACCTATACTCACTCGACGAATCGTCGAGATTTCTCGAGATCACTCGACGCCTATAAGTCCAGAATATTTTCTAACTATCACTTGTAGAGTATCACTCAACGATTTATTTAATGTCATCGAGTCCACTCAATGCACTCGACACCTCCATAAATAGAAATGTTCGAAGTACAATTCATCGTATATACTTGACAAATTTGTTGGATATTCGTGACCATACTCGATGAGTAGTATTGGTCTCAACACATAAGTCATACTCGACAAATTCGTCGGATATTCGTGATGATATCGAACAAATATTACTTATCGAGTCTGGTGCTTCCCGAGCCCGAGTCATCTATCCTGACTCAAAATACATGCGAGGGGTCTAAGGCAAAATGGGACGTTAAGCCTGGACATTCCCAAGCCCACTACCACCCTCAATCCCAGATATATGTTCAAATTCGGTGTTCTAAACTTTCCTAGGCCCGCCATCATCCTCAGTCCCAGACAGATGTAACACTTGAGCATTCCAGTCTGTCCAACCCATATCCTAAGACTCTAACTATGCCAACAATGAAAGCCAAGACTTTAGGCAATCAAGTATGAGAACGACGTATAGTAGGTATAGATCAGCTATTTCTCATTGCTCAAACCACCGTACCAACACCGAAAGCCAAGGCAATCAAGACGAACAACATAATGTTGGTCAGCCTCCCCTTTCCATTATAAAACATACATAACCCCATTATATTTCAAGGCTGACACTCATGATGACTGCAGGTGAGCACTCTATGCTCAACAACACAATATGTCACCTACCTTGTCTCATGGACACATGCTTCACAACCACAAAATAGCTCCCTAGAAGCTAAAACTAGCGGTAGAACTACTGACGTGCGGTTGGGGACATAACGCCATTTTCTACAAAATTTTGGTGTTTTCCTGGAGACCACTCCAATACTCTTACAACAGCAAACTACACATCCCATGACACCGTAAACTACACGTTTAACAACGGAATCTTCTCCGACAAGCAAAAAAAATAACCATCAGCAATCCAGACCAACGTGTCCAGATGAGCTTCTCATAGCATGTCTATTATGTACTTTGATTCCAGATTCTATATGCAATTTATACTGGGAATACTCTGTATCGACCCGTTGAAAATCTCTTTGCTCTCTACCAATTAGTGGGGGAAATCATGCAACTATTCTAAATTTAGGAATTCATATGTACAAGAAGGAATATCATTACCCTTTTCAAATATTTAGGAGTCATGATCTTGCGCTTGATCTAGATGGAAATGACCACAACACTTTCCTCTTCATGGATCTAGCTTCAGCGTGCTACACCAATCACAAGAATGACTCCCGAGCTATTCACTTTGGCTGGTTCAACCTTATCCTTCCTCTTCTTCTAGCTCTTCTTCTCTCTTCTTCCTTCTCTTCTTAGAGTGTAATAGAGATAGAGAGAGAGAGCAATAAAATGAGAAGTTCTAACCTATTTATAGCCTTTTAACACTCCATGTCGCACTATCAACCATAGGATATCCACCTTCTAATGAGTGGATGACCATGATTCATTGAGCTCATATTTAAAATAATTATCGCCATGCGGTAACTCGGTATTGCCATGCAAAAGCTTGGATGGTGGTAGTGGTCTCATCTAGCACCGCTTTGCCGCTCAACGACCTCCACAACACGTCATGACATGTAGCATCCTACCACTAGTGAAACCTCTTCGACAGGTTGGTACCATCCAGATACAATGGTTGAATTAATTCATTGAATACCGCCACATGGTATCACACAACCGTTGTGCGGTACATTCAAGATGCACTGGTATTTTAAATCGGGTGGATACCGCCAGTGCTAACTCTACCTCCTGGCGGTAACCTCCGATGACCATCTTTCTGTTATTTTCAAGAAATTTGGGGAATTATAAGAGCAATTGGCAGATCAAGATCTGTAATTGCTTGAGCATCAGATCCTTCAGTTGGAGTGATTGCTAGCTCGGGAACTCTCATTGGTGGCTCAGGGAGAGAAGCTGAATCAGGAGAGGAAGGAGGAGACTCAGAGATAGTTATTGAAGGGAGAGACATTGGTTCAGGTGGAGGAGCAGAGAGAATGGGTAGAGAAGAGTTGTTGTTGAGTATTGCATCATGAATAACCCAGATTTGTATGAAGTCACACCTGAACTAAGATGAATTAAGTTTGTATTTGATGCCTTTTCAAGTTAAGTGTTTGCAGTATATAATTGCCAAGTGTAAAGCAATGTCAGTCTACAATGAGTCACCAAACATAGGACCATACAATGTAATCCCTCATTGTGTGATCCATGGTATTGACTCATGTATAGTCTCTCTATTGGGACACACTTCTTTTTCAAATACTAAAGATATGG
Source organism: Platanthera guangdongensis (assembly GCA_039583875.1). Classification (NCBI taxonomy): domain Eukaryota; kingdom Viridiplantae; phylum Streptophyta; class Magnoliopsida; order Asparagales; family Orchidaceae; genus Platanthera; species Platanthera guangdongensis. Next base: position 176,378,068 of record CM077166.1, on the reverse strand, counting down.
AAGAAAGGCTGGTTGCTCAATTTCTTGAGAAAATCATTTTTCTGAATATGAAAAAAATTTAAGTATTCTTCTCGAGAAGGACTTTTTGTACTTGAGTAGAATTAAAGTTAGTAATCGAGTGAGCTCAGTCATGTATTCGAGTAGCAGAAGTTGTTCTCGATAAAGAATAGTGCAGTTCTCGAGAAGGCCATGCATACTCGAGTAGATCATAATTCTCCTTCTCGAGTTACCTCAAATTCAAGTCAAAATATTTTTAAGTATATTTCTCGAGAAGTCAAAGATTTTTTTCTTGAGAAGGCCATGTATAGTTCTCGTGAATCAGAAACTTTTCTCGAGGCCTAGAAATCCTTTCTCGAGAGTCAAAAACTTTTTCTCGAGATAATTCCTTATTCTCGATTACCAGAATAAGTTTTCTCGAGAATAGATGTTTATTTTTATCGAGTAGGTCTTCTCATTCTCGAGAAACAAGGAATTCATCCTCCACACTTTCCTTAAGTATAACTTCTAGAGAACTTTATACCTCTTCTCGAGAAACAGAATCATCTTCTCGAGTACACTTACCTCTCTTAAGAAATGCAGTGCAGATTTCTAAAATTTCCTAAGTACCTGACAGAAGTAATTTCAAATTGATCTCTTTTCTTAGTAGTCCACGTGTTCTGTCATTAATGATTATGACCGTTAGGCAAGTCCTATAAAGGGTCTTATCATAATCGAATGACCCTAACAAGAGAAATCTAAGTATTCTGAATCGCACATTTTTCATTCTAAATCGGGAAGTGCCGCTGTCGCTGTTTATCGTTTTCTTCACCACTAACTTTCTTCTATCCATGAGATTCAGAACACAAGGTTTCAACAGATCAAGATTTTCAACATCGACAAATCTATTCCTTGATTGTGCTGATTCTAAATCTTCCAGATCCAGAGATTTTGCCTTTGCCTTCTTTGATCCGTTTCTGACAAAGATTCAAATTTCAAGAAGGAAGAAGGGCTGAAGATTCAGATCTGAAATAATTTTGTTTGTATATTTTCTGTTAAACATTTTATTTTTGTAGGAGATTCTTCTCTGAGTTGTATGAGCTTTGTTCTCCGAGATTTTCATAGGAGTGTTTTGAATCAGAGTTGTAGGGGCATTGCTCAGGGTGGTAGGATTGTTTTTAATGCGAGAGAATAGTGAAGTAGCCAAGTCTACTACGTTGTTAGATTAGTGAGGTGGAAAGTGGATGTACCCAAGGTTGGGTGTCACAACCCGCATTTTCTCAACGATAGAATCATATCAGAGCAAGAGAAAACACGTGCCGTGATGCCACATCGTGCAGGGGATAACTGCACACGCTCAGGCAAAACTCCAGACCTTAGATTTTAAGGAAAATCGTTGATTAAATATGAAAGAAAATCAGTTATGTTGAAAGGCCGTATCCCTCGGCACAGTGGATCAGCTAGTCCACAATTAAAAGTATATTTATACGCAGCAGAAAATACTTTGGTTCAATTAAGTTGACATCCTAAACGAGCATAAGTGTCCCCGAGGGACGACTCATGGTATGCACGACTCTAAAGTGAATATAATATATATGAAAGATAGTCTTTTTATGCTAAGGAAATATTGTGTCATTGTTTTATAAATATGTTATGCATGAGATACATATAATAATGTTTTTAGGGTTTAAAATATCTAACATGCAACCTAGCATAAATTCTTCCCAGAAGCAAGTAAACAACCACAAATAGGCAAAAATAGCAGTTTAAGTTCATACCCAGCACCACAAGAAGCCACCAGTGGGCGTCAACAACCTGACACGAACCCACTGGTGAGTATGTATGTCTATACAGAAAGGTAAAGAACTACCTCACGAAATCGGGGATAAGCTATCTCCGCTACACAAGAGGCCACGAACAAGCCCCTCCAAAAGAACTAGCCGCTGAACCGACTACAACCTGGACCTGAAGCATTCAAGAAAAGAACACCTCAGCAAGAAAATAATCAAAAAGGTAAGTAGAGCATTAGATTTATGAGCAAATAAGAAGGGTTTACCAACCCGGCAACAACTGCTATAAGCAAAAGAAAGGGCATGATAGTAAGAAAAGAGCACTGTCTAAAGCACAGCAAAGCACACCGAGTGCGAGCAATAAAAGCAACATGCCCTACAAGGAGTCTGCAACAACAACAAGACATGTACATATATGCCAAAAGAAAAAGCCACAGAATAGGAAAGGGACTAACAGTCCTAACACGTCGGTTAATGGTGGTGGTCAAACATGGATATGAATACATAACCAAAACCAGATCCAAAAAGGGCTAAGGGGTCAACAGTGGCAGCTTTAGGGTCCACACACGCCATCCCAAAACTGGGGCAAAAGGCGGTGGCCACAGCTCTCCACATCAAAATCCCCCCTCCCAGAGGCCACCAAAACTCCACCACCTGCCACAACCCAAGAGTCGGCAAGCAAAAACTAGCCGAAACACCCAATACCACCCCCTAGAGAAAGGGAAAAGTCACACTAATAATCCTAAGGAAACACACAAACCCAAGATAGAAATGTCGAGCCCACTCGACGCGATGTTGAGTAAGCTCCGCTTACTTGATGCCGAAAATACTTAGCCGCAAATCCTACGCTAGGTCACGGAGTTGAGTGAACTCGGCTCACTCGACGCTGTCAGCGCTTTTCACTTAGGGTAAACGTAAGTTTTAGTCACAACCGCAGCCTAAACTCTCTCAACGCGCGAAAACAGGGAGTTGGGAATTTAATCCCAACCCTCTGTTCCATCCTAACTACTCGGGGCTACCGCAACTAAACCTAAACTGTAACTAACAGCAGCCTCACCCTAACTCTAGCTACCCACTGGACACCAATCCTCAGACAAACGAGAGAACATTGATTTAATTGTAAAATGGCAAAGAAACGACCCATGACTGAAATGAAGGAAAAAAAGGCATCCTATTGCTGTAACTTTCTAAGGAGGAAAAAGATAAAGAATACAGAAGTATTGCACAGGAAAATGAAAACAGAGCAAGAGTTAGAATAATTTGGCAAGGGCAAGGGAGCCACTTGCCTCTACCTCCAGGAAAAACAACAGCTAACACCACTGCTTAGCACCGGCGGCAAGATCGGCCACCTAGAAGACCAAAACTGAAACTTGAGGAAAAGAAAAGAAATCACATAATCTCAACTCCTAGAATCAACCCTAAATCAAGAAAAAACTTACATGGAAGGGAAGATCTAGACGAGAGCAAGCCAAATCCGCTATCACATGAGAAAAGCGGTCTCTAACCCTCCCGAAATCGCCGGCCAAAACAACCACCGCCTCCTCTCCAAACCCTTCCGCTGGAAGCTCTCCAGACTCGAGAACGATGAAAATAAGAAGGAAAAATGGTTCACGGCAACAAAAGATGCTCTCAGGAAAAAAGTACGGAACACGCCCCAGACACGCCCGTGACACGGCTCGACACGCCCGTGTCACGGGGCGTGTACTTACACACTCGACGAACGTCGATCTCCACTCGACGAAAACACGGGACACGCCCCAGACACGCCCGTGACACGGCCTGACATGCCCGTGTCACGGGGCGTGTACTCACACACCTACACAATCGACGATAGTCGATCTCAGCTCGACGAAACAGGTGAGACGCCCTGTGACACGCCCGTGTCACAGGTCGTGTACCAACTCAAAACACCAGTCGACGATCGTGGAGCGCCGATCGTCGAATAGAGAGACACGCCCCATGTCACGCCCGTGTCCGATACGACACGCCCGTGACACGGCCGTGTTCTCACTAAACACCGACTGACGACCATTGAGCACAGCTCGACGAAGGGGGACACGCCCTGTGACACGCCCGTGTCACAGGCCGTGTTTCTACAAAAACCCCGTCGACCAAAAATTCGTCGACCAGAGAAACGGGAGCTCTACCCGAGCATGACACTCCCTGGGTCACGGGCGTGACCCAGGCCGTATCACCCAAACTTTCACAAAACAACCTGCTAACTCTTAGCAAAAAGACAAGGCACCAGCCTACTAGCTTGGCTACATCAGGCCACGCACAGCACAACAAACATTACAAACATTACAGCTAACAGAACAATCGTCGAAATAATGCAAAAGCAAACGATCCGGGATTTCGACCAAAACTCGCACCGTAGCTAAACTCCAAGACTACGAAAACAACGGTGAGGTCGAAAACAACATCCGACGATCGCACACTCGGGCTAACACCTCCCGAAGCCAAAACACAAGCATTTCCCTAAGAGCCCCAACCGAGTCACCAAAACAGACTCCGGCTAGCTGGGGAAACTTGCTAACATGCTACAACCAGGCTACACCAGGAACCTAAAGAGCTAAGACCATGCTCTACAATGGCAAAGGGCCGGAAGTTCGTCATCGTAACGCCAATCCAAGATCAAACAAAACAAAGAGAAACCGGGGGCGTTACAGCCACTCCTTCTAAAAGAAAGTTTCGCCTCGAAACTTTACTCACAACACTCCTATAAAGAAGGAGAGAGAAGGAGAGAGAAAGAGCCAGGAAAGGGCTATATATAAATAAATAAAGCAGAACATACCAGGCACAAGATCAGGGAAACAGATGAGGGTGAGCCTCCCTCATAGCCGACTCCAATTCCCAAGTCACGCTTTCTACATCCTGATTCCTCCATAAAACTTTAACCATAGGAATAGTCTTCTTTCGCAACGCACGAACCTGAGAATCTAGAATGCGGACAGGCACCTCCACATAAGAAAGATTCGACTCCAATTGAGGCACTGAATCGAAAACCTGCCTGCCATGCATCACACATTTCCGCAGCTGACTGACGTGGAAGACATCATGCATGCCAGGGAAATTTGCGGGCAAAGCCAGCCTATAAGATGATATCCCAATCCGCTCAACAATCGAAAATGACCCCATGTACCTCGGGTCCAACTTCCTGCTCTTGCCAAACCGCTTGACTCGGATCAACGGGGAGACATTTAAGAACACTGAGTCCCCCACCACAAATTCCAAGTCCGATCTACGCCGGTTGGCGTTCTTCTCGTATCTCTCCTGGGCTACCCGAAGCTTTTCCCGTATAAGCTTCACAGCGGTTTCCATCTCCTCGAGTGCTTCTGGACCCAACAAAGGTCTCTCGCCAACCTCAGCCCAAAACAAGGGAGTCCTGCAGCGCCTCCCATACAAAGCTTCAAAAGGAGCCATTTGCAAAAGATTTCTTGATAACTGTTGTTATACGCAAATTCCATAAGCCGCAAGCGCTCATCCCACGCTCCTTCATGGTCCAGAATATAGCATCGGAACATATCTTCTACAATCTGATTTACTCGCTCCGTGTGACCATTGGTCTGCGGATGATAAGTTGTGGAATATCTCAAATCTGTACCCAACCCTTCTTGAAGGCTCTTCCAAAAAAGAGACGTAAACCTGTAGTCTTGATCTGATATGATACTCACGGGTACACCATGAAATCTGATAACCTCATCCAAATACAGCTCGGCTATCTTCCTCATCGGATAATTGTCTTAAATGGTACGAAGTGAGCAGACTTCGTCAATCTTTCTACGATCACCCAAACTGAATCATGCCCCCTTAGGAGATCTCGTAAGCCTGTAATGAAATCCATCGAGATACTCTCCCACTTCCCCACATCGGAATGTCCAGGGAGTTAGCTTGCCACCAGCCTCCCATGGGTCGCTTTCACACGCCTGCAAGTGAAACACTCCGAAACAAATCTGGCTATATCCTTCTTCATCCCATACCACCAGGCAATCTGCTTTAAATCATGATACATCTTGGTAGACCCTGTGGTAAGCAACACTAGATCCGTGGGCTTCTCTGCACACTATATCCCGAATATCTCCAACTGCGGGATGCAAAACCTGCCACGATACTTCAAGGTACCCGCATCATCTATAGAGAAATCTGGTAATTCATCTTTTTCAGCTCGAAGATACAAATGCAGAAGATCGGGATCATCCTTCTGATGCAGTCTCGTAAGCGTAATCCACGAAGGTTCTGCCACTGCCAAGCTACTCTGCGAATCGCAGCTTCCCACAGAAATGTCCATCAGAAGAAACTCTTCCACTAGGCGCTCGGCGGAGAGATTGAAAATCTTCCCTGACTTCCGACTCAGGGCATCGGCCACCACATCCGCTTTGCCCGGATGGTACTGGATTTCAACATCATAGTCGGCCACATACTCCAACCATCGCCTCTGGCGCAGATTCAATTCTTTCTGGGTGAAGACATACTTTAAACACTTATGATCCGTGAAAATCTTGCACTGCGCTCCATATAGCAAATGCCTCCACAATTTCAACGCATAGATCACAGCTGCAAATTCTAGGTCATGCGTAGGGTAATTCCTCTCGTGAGTCTTAGGTGCCTCGACCCATACGCAATCACCTTCCCGCCCTGCATCAATACGCAGCCCAGTCCGACATGCGACGCATCCACATATATATCATACTCACTATCTTCAGTAGGGAAGGACAAAATTGGAGCTGAACATATCCTTCTTTTTAGTTCCTCAAAGGCCTCCTCACATTTTCCATCCCATATGAAGGCTACATTCTGCTGCGTCAACTTGGTCAACGGCGCAGACAAGGTAGAGAAGCCCTCTACAAATCTTCTATAATATCGAGCCAAGCCCAAGAAGCTTCTGACCTCTTTGGGAGTAACAGGTCTCGCCCATTCCATAACAGCAGCGATCTTTTCTGGGTCCACCGATATTCCCTCCTTATTAACCACGTGGCCGAGAAAAGAAACTTGAGGAAACCAAAATTCGCATTTGCTCAGCTTGACGTATAGCTTATGGTCTCTCAGAGTCGCCAAGACCAGTCGCAAATGTCGATCATGATCCTCCGCATCTCTAGAGTACACCAAAACATCGTCTATAAAGACAATCACAAACTTATCAAGAAAATCCTTGAAAACTCTGTTCATCAGATCCATAAAAGCTGAGGGCGCATTAGTCAAACCAAATGACATAACCAAAAACTCAAAATGCCCATGACGAGAGCGGAACGCCGTCCGCGGAACATCTGACTCCCGAATCCTCAACTGGTGATAGCCCGAACGAAGATCAATCTTGGAAAACACGACACTACCACGCAGTTGGTCAAACAAGTCGTCAATTCGAGGCAAAGCGTACCTGTTCTTAATAGTAACCTTGTTCAGCTCTCTATAGTCGATGCATAGCCTCATCGACCCATCTTTCTTTTTAACGAACAGCACTGGTGCACCCCAAGGTGAAGAACTCGGCCTTATGAAGCCTTTTGCCAATATCTCATCCAGCTGAATTCGCAACTCTTCCAGCTCTCGCGGGGCCATCCGGTACGGCGCCTTTACAATAGGACGCGTGCCTGGCTCCAAATCTATAACAAACTCGACATCTCGATCGGGTGGAAGACCGGGAAGATCATTAGGAAACACATCAGAGAAGTCACACACCACAAGAATCTCTTTCAAACACGGCACTCTGACAACTGTCCCTACCAGAGAGACCACACAGGCAAAACAGCCAGAATCAAGCAACTTCCGAGCACGTACCGCAGAAATGACTGGAGACTCTTGGAGAGAATACACATAAACGCTCCCTGGCTGACCGTTGTGTTTGACGAAGTCCAAGAGCTTACCCTTGCACTGGATCACATCATCGTACCTTGACAACCAGTCCATGCCCAAGATAACATCGAAGTCCTCCAGGTCAATCACCTTCAGATCTGCCTTGGCTAGAAAATCCCCCAACAAAATCTGATAATCGAGGACACCCAGGTCCGTAACCACAGAGTCACCGGAGGGGAACTTAACGCAAAAGGCACCAACAACACGATCTAGGCCCAAACTGAACCGCTCCACGAAGTCTCTATCCACAAACGAGTGGGTAGCGCTGGAATCGAAGAGAACGCGCGCCCAGTAGTTCTTTACCTTAAATCGTCATACAAATAGCTCACGCATCTAAGGCAACAAACGCAAAAATGAAAACTACAACCAAAAAGGGAACATAACGAAACGACTGGGGAGGAGTCGACCTGAAATAACCTGGGTCGAAGTCTGCGCTTCGTCTGCCGAAAGCACATTCAGCTTCCCCTTTCCTCTATCCAATTGCTGAGGCGGTGGCAAAGCCTGGAGGGGAACTGGCTGCAGAACAGGCTGGAACTGTCGGCACTTTGTCTTGAGATGGACCTTCTGGCCGCACTGAAAACAGACCTTATCTTTTAACCAGCAACGGGCAGCCTCATGCCCCTTCCTTCCACATAAGGCACATACCAGGTCTCCTCTGGGAGCACCCTGAATCGGGTGCACCTGTTCCTTCTTCTGCGCTCCTAACCTTTTGAAACACTTCTCAAAGGGTTGGCCTGGCCGGCGGCAGAAACTACAAACCTCTTTGTTCTTCTTTCTCGAGACAGCATCAGGTTCCTGAGGGCTCTTCCCTCCAACGGACTTCCGCTTATCCTTCCTCAACTGCTGGCCTCTATTCTTGGCATTCTCAATGGCCTCAACTCTCAAGGAAGCTTCGACCATGCTGGCATAACTGACTGCTCCGTAGGCATTCACTAATTGCTGAATGTCGCTTCTTAGTCCACCCAGAAATCGCTTAACTCGGTCTGCTTCAACACTCACCAGACCAGGAGCAAACCGACTCAACTTACTAAACTCAATCTCATACTCACTAACCGTGAGTTTCCTCTGCTTCAAATGGAGAAAGTCATTCATCAGCCGGTCCCTCTCGACTGAAGGAAGAAATTTACTCAACAGCATCACCTTAAATAACTCCCAAGAGCATCCTGCCACCAAGCTTTCTTTCTCCCTCAACCACCAATTGTTTGTTAAGCCCTTGAGCTGGTAGGCAGCGAGCATCACTCTCTGATCGTCTATAATCCCTGAGTAAGAGAACATCTCCTCGATGGTAATCAGCTAGTCATCCAAAATCATGAAATCTGCTTCCCATCATAAGTAGGGGGCCTAAGCCGCTGAAACTGGGATATAAACGCCATCTCCAGGGGCACCACAACAAAAGGCACGGGAGGAGAAGGAGGGGCAGGAACAGCTACCCCCTCAGCGGGGTCGGAACTCTCGGAGCCTGTCCCTCCACCACTGCTACGAGGGACTGAATCTGAGCCTCCATAGCCACTACCTGTCTCGATAAGGCCTCATTGCTCTGCCGCAGGTTTTCTACCAACGCCTCGCTCTGCGCTCTTGACATCTCACCCTCGGATTGGGGGGTCGATCTCATCACAAGACGTCTCGCCATCCTATAATCGCACAAGCTTTAGACAAAACCTAGCACAACAGCTAGAACAAAACTACCCGGTACAGACAAACACACTTAAATATAAACTTCAACTGCTAGACTTGCTCTGTGAGTTGTTTTTACCATGATGATGTTATGCTTAACCTAAGATGGTTCACCACCATCAAACTAACTCATGTGCCTAAACCATGAATGCATGTATTTGTATTCTTTTTGACTCAAACCAATGTGTGTACATATGTCATCTTGCAAATCTTTAGCTTGGCACGTTGTGCTTATGAGATGTTATGCTATGCATGATGTGCTATGCATTCTAAAAAGGCCTTAATGCATGCCATGGGCGGCGTACACATGAAAATATTATGCATCCCATACTACATAACATTCCCACACAACGAAAAAAAAGAAAACGTACTAGCCGCATTCATGTGGTGAGGTTATGCATCCCATACTGCATAACCCTCACATGTTGCCTCCTATGGTAGATCCATATACAAACACATATTATGCATCCCATACTACATAATATGCCCAGTATACTTCTTTATGCTCATGAGTGTAGTGTTCGTGCTTTAGCCAAGACGTGCTGATGACATATCGGTGTGTGTATGGTATGACGCTAACCACTAATGCAAACAAGGGAAAGGTTGCCCGACCATTTATCAAGCAACCTCCTTCTGATACCAACTGTCACAACCCGCATTTTCTCAACGATAGAATCGTATCAGAGCAAGAGAAAACATGTGCCGTGATGCCACGTCGTGCAGGGGATAACTGCACACGCTCAGGCAAAACTCCAGACCTTAGATTTTAAGGAAAAGCGTTGATTAAATATGAAAGGAAATCAGTTATGTTGAAAGGTCGTATCCCTCGGCACGGTGGATCAGCTATTCCACAATAAAAAGTATATTTATACGCAGCAGAAAATACTTTGGTTCAATTAAGTTGACATCCTAAACGAGCATAAGTGTCCCCGAGGGACGAATCATGGTATGCACGACTCTAAAGTGAATATAATATATATGAAAGATAGTCTTTTTACGCTAAGGAAATATTGTGTCATTGTTTTATAAATATGTTATGCATGAGATACATATAATAATGTTTTTAGGGTTTAAAATATTTAACATGCAACCTAGCATAAATCCTTCCCAGAAGCAAGTAAATAACCACAAATAGGCAAAAATAGCAGTTTAAGTTCATACCCAGCACCACAAGAATCCACCAGTGGGCGACAACAACCTGACACGAACCCACTAGTGAGTATGTATGTCTATACAGAAAGGTAAAGAACTACCTCACGAAATCGGGGATCAGCTATCTCCGCTACACAAGAGGCCACCAACAAGCCCCTCCAAAAGAACTAGCCGCTGAACCGGCTACAACCTGGATCTGAGGAATTCAAGAAAAGAACACCTCAGCAAGAAAATAATCAAAAAGTTAAGTAGAGCATTAGATTTATGAGCAAATAAGAAGGGTTTACCAACCCGGCAACAACTGATATAAGCAAAAGAAAGGGCATGACAGTAAGAAAAGAGCACTGTCTAAAGCACAGCAAAGCACACCGAGTGCGAGCAATAAAAGCAACATGCCCTACAAGGAGTCTGCAACAGCAACAAGACATGTACATATATGCCAAAAGAAAAAGCCACAGAATAGGAAAGGGACTAATAGTCCTAACACGTGGGTTAATGGCGGCAGTCAAACATGGATCTGAATACATAACCAAAACCATATCCAAAAAGGTCTAAGGGGTCAACAGTGGCAGCTTTAGGGTCCCACACATGCCATCCCAAAACTGGGGCAAAAGGCGGTGGCCACAGCTCTCCACATCAAAATCCACCCCTCTAGAGGCCACAAAACTCCACCACCTGCCACAACCCAAGAGTCAGCAAGCAAAACTAGCCAAACACCCAATACCACTCCCTAGAGAAAGGGAAAAGTCACACTAACAATCCTAAGGAAACACACGAACGCAAGACAGAAATGTCGAGCCCACTCGACGCAGCGTTGAGTAAGCTCCGCTTACTTGATGCCGGAAATACTTAGCCGCAAATCCTACGCTAGGTCACGACATTGAGTGAACTCGGCTCACTCGACGCTATCAGCGCTTTCCACTTAGGGTAAACGTAAGTTTTAGTCACAACCGCAGCCTAAACTCTCTCAACGCACGAAAACAGGGAGTTGGGAATTTAATCCCAACCCTTCGTTCCATCCTAAATACTCGGGGCTACCGCAACTAAACCTAAACTATAACTAACCGCAGCCTCACCCTAACTCTAGCTACCCACTGGACACCAATCCTCAGACAAACGAGAGAACATTGATTTAATGGTAAAAAGGCAAAAAAACGGCCCATGACTGAAATGAAGGAAAAAAGGCATCCTATTGCTCTAACTTTCTAAGGAGGAAAAAGATAAAGAATACAGAAGTATTGCACAGGAAAATGAAAACAGAGCAAGGGTTAGAATAATTTGGCAAGGGCAAGAGAGCCACTTCCCTCTACGTCTAGGAAAAACAACAGCTAACACCACCGCTTAGCACCGGCGGCAAGATCGGCCACCTAGAAGACCAAAACTGAAACTTGAGGAAAAGAAAAGAAATCAGATAATCTCAACTCCTATTATCAACCCTAAATCAAGAAAAAACTTACATGGAAGGGAAGATCTAGACGAGAGCAAGCGAAATCCGCTATCACATGAGAAAAGAGGGCTCTAACCATCCAGAAATCACCGGCCAAAACAACCACTGCCTCCTCTCCAAACCCTTCCGCTGGAAGCTCTCCAGACTCGGGAATGATGAAAATAAGAAGGAAAAACGGTTCACGACAACAAAAGATGCTCTCAGGAAAAAAGTACGGAACACGCCCCAGACATGCCCGTGACACGGCCCGATACGCCCGTGTCACGGGGCGTGTACTTACACACTAGACGAACGTCGATCTCCACTCGACGAAAACACGGGACACGCCCCAGACACGCCCGTGACACGGCCTGACACGCCCGTGTCACGGGGCGTGTACTCACACACCTACCCAATCGACGATCGTTGATCTCAGCTCGACGAAAGAGGTGACACGCCCTATGACATGCCCGTGTAATAGGCCTTGTACCAACTCAAACACCACTCGACGATCGTGGAGCTCCGATCGTCGAACAGAGAGACACGCCCCGTGTCACGCCCGTGTCCGATACGACATGCCCGTGACACGGCCGTGTTCTCACTAAACACCGCCTTACGACCATCGAGCCCAGCTCGACGAAGGGGGACACGTCGTGTGACATGCCCGTGTCACAGGCCGTGTTCCTATAAAAACCCTGTCGACCAAAAATTCGTTGACCAGAGAAACGGGAGCTCTACCCAAGCACGACACTCCCTGGGTCACGGGTATGACCGAGGCCGTGTCACCCAAACTTTCACAAAAAAACCTGCTAACTCTTTGCAAAAAGACAAGGCACCAGCCTAATAGCTTGGCTACATCAGGTCACGCACAGCACAACAAACATTACAAACATTACAGCTAACAGAACAATCGTCGAAACGACACGAAAGCAAACGTTCCCGGATTTCGACCAAAACTCGCACCGTAGCTAAACTCCCAGGATACGAAAACAACGGTGAGGTCGAAAATAACATCCGACGATCGCACACTCGGGCTAACACCTCCCAAAGCCAAAACACAAGCATTTACCTAAGAGGCCCAACCGAGTCACCAAAACAGACTCCAGCTAGCTGGGGAAACTTGCTAAAATGTACAACCAGGCTACACCAGGAACCTAAAGAGCTAAGACCATGCTCTACAACGGCAAAGGGCCGGAAGTGCGTCATCGTAACGCCAATCCAATATCAAACAAAACAAAGAGAAACCGGGGGCGTTACAGCAGCTCAGTTGGTGAAGAGAATGTTGGATGGTTTACTTATCAAGGGTTGCGGGTTCGATACCTAGCGCCAATAACGCGCCTTGCTGAAAAACAGGCGGGAGAGGCGTTGGGGTGTATTGGGCTGCAGCCCTGTAACGTTGTCACGGGTGAGACAAGCTGTTCGGCCCATGTGGGGTGCGGCAGCCTCTGAGCTCTAGGCTGGGCCGTTACATAAAAAGTGCACTTTTTATGTAACGGCCCAGCCTAGAGCTCAGAGGCTGCCGCACCCCACATGGGCCGAACAGCTTGTCTCACCCGTGACAACGTTACAGGGCTGCAGCCCAATACACCCCAACGCCTCTCCCGCCTGTTTTTCAGCAAGGCGCGTTGTTGGCGCTAGGTATCGAACCCGCAACCCTTGATAAGCAAACCATCCTACGTTCTCATCACCAACTGAGCTGCAGCTCAGTTGGTGATGAGAACGTTGGATCGTTTGCTTATCAAGGGTTGCGGGTTCGATACCTAGCGCCAACAACGCGCCTTGCTGAAAAACAGGCGGGAGAGGCGTAGGGGTGTATTGGGCTGCAGCCCTGTAACATTGTCACGGGTGAGACAAGCTGTTCGGCCCATGTGGGGTGCGGCAGCCTCTGAGCTCTACTCTGGTCCGTTACATTGGGGAACCAATATAATTTTTGGTGTCATCTGTGATTGCTTGTTTATTTTTTGTGCAATGCTCGTACAAGTTTTTAATCTGCAAAAAGATGCATACCTCACCTATTCAACCCCTATAAGTAATTTAGGTATACAACTAAAAATATCAATTGGTATCAGGGGCAGGTTGTTCATCAAAAAAGTTAACACCTTAAATAGATCTGCTCCTAGTTTTCTTAAGAGGATAAAAGCATATATAGAGCGAAGCATTTTGCTAAGCTTCCCGTATGCACAAATGCTAACTTCCCATGTGGAATGAAAGAATAAAATTCTTAATGGAAGCTGTGGATCCAAGGATCTTTATGATAGTGGAAGAAGGACCCTATGATCCAATGACAGCCTCCACCATTGACTTAACATAGCTAGTTCCAAAGATGCTTATGGATCTTGACAAAGATGAATTGTATTTGTCTCTTTAGACAAGAAAGCCAAGAATATCATCGCAAGTGCAGTCGATTATTCTATGTTGTAGAATCTGATTCACTGCCAATCTATCAAGGAAATTTTGTAGTCTCTAATCATCCTGATGGAAGGTACTGAAGAGGTAAGGGATGACAAAAGATCCCTCCTGAATCAGAAATATGAAGTATTCAGACAGGGTCCCAATAATTCTATTGCCAATACTGTTGAAAGCATCTTCAAGATTGTCAACGGCCTAAGAGTCTATTGCCGGGTCTTCACTAATGGAGAACTAAATGTCAAATTTCTGAGATCCTTGACTAAGGAATGAGACAACAGAGTCTGTGCAATCTAGGAGTTTGGTAAGCTGGTAGAGACTGAACATTAGAATCTCTTTGGAAAGCTTATGTCATATGAGCTCTAAATAAACTCAATAAATGCTAAAGAAGATAAAAGCCAGTCTTTATCGAAGGATAAGTCTATCGCTCTAAAGGCAGACATCTCGAGGAAGTCAAAAGCTGCATCTCCTGCCCCCACACAAGAAGAGAGTGAAGAAGAAGCTTCAGAGCCAAGTACCTCGGGCTCAGAGCTATCTGAAGGAGAGTTTTCTCTTCTTTCAAGGCAGTTTAAGATGTTCTTAAACAAGAAGAATTAGTGGAGAGACAAAGATGCCTCATCCAGAAGATCACGCCATGATGGTGATCGTCACAAGAAAGGCTCAAGTCGCCAAGACAGGTCTCACACAAAACCGAACAAACATATTTCTTATGACATTGTTTGTTATTGTTGCTATAAGACGGGACATGTCATAGCTGATTGCCCTCAGAAGAAGAAGGAGTATGGAAGAAGAGAGGAGAAGAAATCTTCTTATAATAAGAAGAAAACTGAAAGAAGCCTGGTAGGCAAGAAGTCAAAGACTCTCAGTGACTCTAACTCATCTGAGTAAAGTGATGAAGAGGAAGCCTACTTTGGGCAGATGGCACAGAAAAACGAGGAAGAAGAGCCCCTGTACACTGGGAAGGTAAACTATCACACTACTCTATCAGAATCTGATGCTTCAGACCATGATCATGAGGACTGCTCTTCTGATGATGAGTTTGAACTCATGATTCAATACAAGGAATTAATCAAAGCCTATAATAAATGTCAAAGAGTTGTTAAAACTCAGTGCAAGGATATTAAATTTCTCAAAGCTCAGGAGAGCACACTGAGAGAGGAAGTGGCAAATACGGACTCACTCAGAGAGGAATTCAATGCTACAATTGAAGAATATAATAAGGCTC
The DNA here is from genome assembly GCA_039583875.1 of Platanthera guangdongensis. Classification (NCBI taxonomy): domain Eukaryota; kingdom Viridiplantae; phylum Streptophyta; class Magnoliopsida; order Asparagales; family Orchidaceae; genus Platanthera; species Platanthera guangdongensis. Next base: position 176,362,572 of record CM077166.1, on the reverse strand, counting down.
TTGAGCACCTATATCTGAAGGAGAAAATCATCAAGGAATTGGAAGAACAACTTGCAGCTGAAGAGAAACTTGTTGAATGTTTCTCCATGCCCAAAATAACCCTTCTGTTTGTTGCTGAATTCTCCGCTCAGGCCAAAGGTGCTGGATTAGGCCACGGGGGTGCTCCTAGTAAATCTTCTAGGAGAAATAAAGCTCAATGAATGAATAAGACTGCCATACTATGCGTTCGATTTTGATTCATCCTACGGTCACGTTTCTAGCCATACTTATGTAGAGCCCATATCCCGGTACCAAGGACGGACAAATCCCTGGAACTTTGGTGAAAGTGTCTTCAAGGAACCTTATGAGGAGATCACTTTGCAGAGCTACGACCCTTATAGTCATGGTCATAACATCAAGAAAGCTCCAAATGTTAAACCCGGTGTGGAAAAGCCTCTTGAGGAGAAGAAGTCATGTGAGAGCTATCACCACGAAGCTTCTACCTCCAAGTCTGCTGCCCCTACTAGACCACACACTTAAAAGGTCAAGAAGGAAAACTTTAGGAAAAAATACAATAGGTTTGAATGTTGGTGTTGCGGCAAAGTTGCTCACTTTTCTATATATTGCTGGCTTAACCCCGGATATTATGTAACTCCTCAAGTTAATTATATAAGAAAGACCACTCATAATGTTAACACACGTAGGGGGAGTATGTTAACTAGAGACCAAGGACCCAAACGAGTTTGGTTTCCTAAGGCAAACTGATTTGTGAATGCAAGTATGTCCAAAGGCCACCAAAAATCATATCTAGTATTTGGACAGTGGATGCTCTCGGCATATGACTGGGACGAGTCAAAGGTCATCTTTGGTGGTTCTGACAGCGGGATTACAACAGGCTATGGTATGATTACTAATGGTAGTGTATCCTTCTCAAATGTGGCTTATGTTGAAGGATTGGAACACATTATTATAAGTATAATCCAGTTTTGTGATAAAGGATACATAGTAGAATTTCATGCTGACAAGTTTTTTATAAAATCGGTTGATAACTTAGAAACGATTCTATGAGGAACTCGTAGTAGAAATATATTTTGATTAAATTTTATTTGCTTAGACTCTTCTACGCCAGAGTGCTTTTTGCCAAAAGATAGTGCGTCTCTTGTTGACCAATAGCACAAAAGATTAGCACATATAAATTACAAAACTATTAATAAATTATTTTCTCTTAATTTAGTACTTGATGCCCCCAATGTTAAGTGCTTTAAAGATAGACCTTATCACACATGCATAAAAGGAAAGCAAATAAGGGCTGCCTTTAAAAGCATTATTAGCAAAGGCTCTTATAGGTGTTTGCACCGACTTCATATGGACTTGTTCGGTCCACTACAAGTTAGAAGTTTAGGAGGTAAGGATTATACATTTGTTATTGTTGATGATTATTGTTGCTTTGTGTGGGTGTTCTTTCTAAAACATAAGTCAGATACATTTGATATCCTTACTAATTTTGTCAGGCAAGTTCAGAATAAAGACAGCTTCCCCATTGTCAAAATCAGAAGTGACAATGGAACAGAGTTCAAGTTTGGGGCCATGACAGAATTCTGTGAAAGTCTTGATATCTTTCATGAGTTTTTCTTTCCTTGTACTCCTCAACAAAACAGAGTTGCTGAGAGAAGAAATATAACACTCAACAAGAACTGCATAACCATGTTGAGTGATGCCTCACTACCGGAATATTTCTGGGCTGAAGCCGTCAACAATACATGTCACGTGCAAAATCAAGCACTCATAAACAAGAACCATAATAAGACACCTTACGAACTTCTAAAGGGCAGGAAACCTACTATTTCATATTTTAGAATATTTGGTAGTAAATGCTTCGTCCTTAACAATGCGAAGTATCACACAACTAAATTTAGTGAAAAGAGCTTTGTAGGTATTTTCATAGGTTATAGTAGTTGTAGTAAGACATATAGGATTTTTAATAAGAAAACCATGATTGTAGAAGAATCTATCAATTTTTTATTTGATGAGACGATCTTGCTGTAAGGCATCTCTTCTAGTGTGCTTATTGAAGATGCAGGTTCAAGACTAAAGGAATTAAACTTGGATCAGCCGATTGAAGAAAAAGCTCAAAATTTCATCAAGATCACCACTCCAACCCTAATTGGAGAGGATGATCACCATGATGAAGTTGTCATCCAAGTTGATGAAGTCACTCCAATGGTAGAGGAAGATCTAGATGTAAGGACTTTATAGCTCAAACACCTGAAGGATCACCGAATTGATCAAATCATAGGAGATCCCCGAGATGGTGTCAGAATTCGTAGTGGTACAACTAATGAAAATCTATATTTAAGTTTCCTCTCGTAGGTTGAACCAAATATTTTTGAGAAAGCAAAGTCAGACCCATCTTGGGTAATGGTAATGGAAGAAAAGCTGAATCAATTCAAGCATTGTCAAGTCCGGAAGCTTGTTCCAAAACCCAAAGGTAAGAACGTTATCAGAACAAAGTGGGTCTACAGGAACAAGATGGACAAAGATGGAACAATTACAAAAAACTAGTCCAGACTCGTCGCCAAGGGATACCAACAAGAAGAAGGAACTTACTTCGATCAGACGTATGCTCTAGTGGCAAGGCTGCAGGAAATCAGGTTGTTCCTAGCATATGCAGCACTTAAGGGCTTCACTATCTATCAGATGGACGTGAAGTCGGCCTTCCTTAACGGTGACATCAAGGAAGAAGTGTATTTGGAAAAACCTCTAGGTTTTGTTGATTCTAACCATCTGGGGCACATTTATCTTTTATTTAAAGCAGTATACGGTTTGAAACAAGCTCCTTGAGCTTGGTATGAGACGCTGTCTAACTATCTTCTTGAGAACAAGTTCAGAAGAGAAAAGATAGATAAGACATTATTTCTTAGGGAAATAAAAGTCAAGTTTTTGCTAGTGCAAATCTATATCGATGACATCATATTTGGCTCTACTGACGATAACCTCGACAAAATGTTTTCCAAACTTATGCAAGGGAAGTTTGAAATGAGCAGTTTGGGAGAACTGAAGTATTTCTTAGGACTTCAGGTGAAACAATTTGAAGATGGAATTTTCATCTCTCAGTCGCAATTCATAAAGAAGTTAAGTAAGAAATTCGGAATGGAGAACAAGAATCCTACTACTCGAGAATAAACTTTCATTTCTCTAGTACATCATTTCTTCTATCCGAGAACAGATACCTCACTCGAGAAATCAGATGCAATATCTCTCCCCAAGTTTAATTTTTTGATATTGGCACCCAACACTTCAACCCCCTTACTCCAGGTATTTTAGCATTGTTTATTTCATTAATCATCAAGATTTAAGAAAATTTATAAATAGATTTTGTCCAGAAATTTCTTATTCTCGAAATTCCAAACCATGCTCTCGAGAAAACTCTTCTCCTTCTCCGACTCCACTGCACTGCCGAAACAACCGTATTTCCCTTCTCGTCGGCCAGCAGACGCTTCGTTATTCAATCAATGGCCTCCTCATTGAAGCTAGGCATTGGCAGAGAACTCATCTCCATTAGAATCAGTGACATTTCTGATGATTTCAGAAATGTCCTCATCTTGCTCGACACTGCCAGATTATCTTTCGTTCTTGAACACCCTTGTAGAGTACTTGTTTCTAATGTAGAGGAATTCTTCCAACATGCCAAGATCAAGCGGAATGGGAAAGTGCTGAAATCCATGGTTCGGGACATCATACTCTGTTTCAAAGTTTCTGCAACAACCAGTTATCGACATGGAAGATGACCTCATAGGTTTAGATTATGAAAGGTCTTACGTTTTCTGTGGCCTTCCCAATTCTACCCAAATAGTTCGTTGATAATATATGAATATAGAGAGCACATTGCTTGCATACATTTTTGGAAAAGTCCTTCTTTGCCACACAAGCTCTATAAGCTATATCACACCATAGTTCTTTGACATGATGACTGTTGTTTTCTGTAGAAAGAAATATTAATGGGGCATGATGATTTTTGATAAAATCAATGCAAGTATCAAGAACACCAATTATGGAAATATTTTATCTCTTTATTTGAATCAGTTGAAGCCAGATGTGTTTTCCATGTCTAAGGGCATGACCATTCACCACATGACAAAAGTCTCTATCACCGCAATCCAAAGATGGGAGATCAAGCTTCAAAAATCAGGCCAAGCACCAAGAACATATGAAGATGATGTCAGGACTCCATCTCCACCATCTCATCAAATAACTGATTCAGTTATTGAGGGGGAGCCTGCTCCGTCCACGCAAGTACAACCTACTCAAAGTTCAACTCCAGCCACAGTCCATACGGAAATTCCATCCCATGTCACCACTTCACCTGTTGCTGTAAATACAGTTCTAGAAGAATATTCAACCCCATCTGCTCCTGCCAAAGACACCTCTCTCCCAGAAGATAACTCAGGATTTATTCCTGCAGACATGGCTGATCCAGAAATCCTGATTGAAGCTCAAGTAAATGAATAAATTCTGTCTACAACTCAAGATATTAACAAGATGATATAGAAGCACACATCCAAAGAGCCTCTATCCCCTCTGCTAGAAGTAGACCATCCATCTCAGCATGATAATTCATCTCAACCAGAACCATCCCTTCCAGAACATTCTCCTGAACCAGAACATTCCCACCCCCAATATTCTATTTAGGATGTATAACGTGAAGAACCAGTTTCTATTTCTGATGATAAAGAACTATCTCCTGAAGAAGATGAACCACCCCTTGGAAGAGTAGACTTCTCCCTCCATACTATTATTGGTGAGGAAGGATATGTCATGATTCATACCATCAGAGGCCAGAACTCAGTAATTATTGAATAAATGATTCCCTGGACTGCTCCTATCCTACCTCCTCCACCTCCTACAACTGATGCAAATACTGCAAATACCCTCCTGGATAAGATTGAGTTTATGCTTGCCCTACAAAGAACATATTTTGACGACTCTCTTAAAGTTTTCACTGACAAAATGAATGCTCTAGAAAAAGAGATGGGCAGATGCTTTGCTGAAATACAGCATAATACTGATTCTCTCAAATACCTGTTCAAATAGGTGTGAAAGCCTTAGATCATACAGTCACTAGTATTGGTCATGTATTGGACCAATCAGTTACTCTAGAAAATAATCAAATTCAATTGGAAAAGAATGCTCAAAGTCACAACTTCAAGATATGTGAAGAAGTTGGAAAGTTCAAAGAGGATGCTATAAGTACCCTATCCAAAGAAGTCAGAAAGGGGGAGAAATTAGTAAAGGAATATCTAGAAAAATCTCATAGTACCATGAAAACTCTTTGGGAAGAAAAATGGAAAGACATGAATGCAACAGTACAAGACCATATTCATGAGGTAAAACTTCACAAATATATGCTACAGCAGTTTGGATGCATAACCAAATTTTTCCTGAATTTCAAGTAGATCCAAATGCTGCTCTTCCTCATCTCAATCCTATTACTCAGCAACCTTCTGCTCCAATGCCCTAATTTTCTCAAAGACCTGAAGATTTTATAGGTCCTCGTGAAGAATATTCTCATGTTTGGTCTCAACAAGGTATGCCTCAAATTCTCCCTCCAGAAATTCCAACTCATAAGAAAAGGAAATATGGTGACGTCGCTTCTGCTAGCCGGTCCACTCCTAATCTAGAATCTGAAAGAAGAAAAGCTCATGAATTTCTGAAGTATGGATTCCAACCTCCAAATCCCTAATTCTTGAAACTCTTAAACTTGCTGTTAATTTTAATGAGAACAGAAATGATCATTATAGCTCCTATGAATGAGACTTATATGAGAAATTTCTTACCAAAAGGAGACTCTTTGACAGAAAATATGGAAAGAACAAACCCAAGGCTCCACCCAAACCTGCCAAATACTTTCCTAAACCTTTCAGTTATCTGAAGAGGCAATAAGAGAAGAAGGAGAGGCAGCAACGACAACAGAGCTAGTAGAAATTGAAGAAGATCAGCAATTTCATTTATAAGATCTTGTTTAATTGGATTTTTCTAGGACAATATCTATAAATATAAATCTTTTAATTTTGATCTTGTTGAATTGCATTTCTCATTATTATTTTGTTTGCTAGCTACTTTATTTGTTTATCATTATGTAATGCACGTTAGTGTAGAGGGTTCTAACTTCTACAAATAGGGGGAGATTATTGGGTATTGCATCCACAATAACCGAGATTTGTATGAAATCACCCCTGAACTAAGATGAATTAAGTTTGTATTTGATGCCTTTTCAAGTTGAGTGTTTGCAGTATACAATTGCCAAGTGTAGACCAATATCAGTCTACAATGAGTCACCAAACATAGGACCCTACAATGTAATCCCTCATTGTGTGATCCAAAGTGTTGTCTCATGTGTACCCTCTCTATTGGGACACACTTCTTTTTTTGCACTAAAGATATAGAAGAAAGGCTAGTTGCTGAATTTCTTGAGAAAATCATTTTTCCGAACATGAAAAATTTTTAAGAGTTATTCTCGAGTATGACTTTTTGTACTCGAGTAGAATAAAAGTTAGTACTCAAGTTTGCTCAGTCATGTATTCGAGTAATAGAAGCTATTCTTTAGAAAGCTTCGTGTATTTCTTGAGAAATCCATGCGTACTCTAGTAGATCATAATTCTCCTTCTCTAGTTACCTCAAATTCAAGTCAAAATATTTCTAAGTATTTTTCTCGACAAACCAAAGATTTTTTCTCGAGAAGTCCATGTGTAGTTCTCGAGAATCAGAAAATTTTCTCGAGATCCAGAAATCCTTTCTTGAGAGTCAAAAACTTTTTCTCGAGATATTTCCTTATTCTCGAGTACCAGAATAATTTTGCTCGAGAACAGAAGTTTATTTTTCTCGAGTAGGTCTTCTCATTCTCGAGAAACCAGAATTCATCCTCCACTCATTCCTTAAGTATATCTTCTCGAGAACTCTATACGTCTTCTAGAGAAATAGAATCATCTTCTTGAGAGCACTTACCTCTCTCGAGAAATGCAGTGCAGATTTCTGAAATTTCCAAAGTACCTGACAAAAGTAATTTCAAATATATCTCTTTTCTTATTGGTCCACATGTTCTGTCATTAATGATTATGACCATTAGGCAAGTCTTATAAAAGGTATTATCATAATCGATTAACCCTAACAAGAGAAATCTAAGTATTCTGAATCACACATTTTCATTCTAAATCGAGAAGTGTCGCCGCCTCTATTCATCGTCTTCTTCACCGCTGACCTTCTCCGATCCAAGAGATTCAGAACAAGATGTTTCAACAAATCACGATTTTCATCATCGATAGATCTATTCCTTGATCGTGCTGATTCTAAAGCTTCCAGATCCAGAGATTTCACCTTTGTCTTCTCAGATTCATTTCTGACAGAGCTTCAAATTTCAAGAAGGAAGAAGGGCTGAAGATTCAGATCTTAAATAATTGTTTTTGTTTATTTTCTGCTAAACATTTTATTCCTGTCGGAGATTCTTCTACGAGTTGTAGGAGCTTTGTTCTCCGAGATTTTTGTTGGAGTGTTTGACTCCAAGTTGTAGGGGTGTTGCTCCGAGTGGTAGGATTCTTTTCAATCTGAGAGAATAGTGAAGTAGCTGAGTCTAGTGCGTTGCTAGATCAGTGAGGTGGAAAGTGGATGTAGCCAAGGTTGTGGAACCACAATAATTTTTGGTGTCATCTATGATTGCTAGTTTATTTTCTGCGCATCGCACGTACAAGTTTTTAATCCGCAAAAAGACACATACCTCACCTATTCACCCCCTCTAGTTGATTTAGATAGACAACTAAAAAAATCAGGTGTCATTAGAAGGTAGAAGCGTAGTAGTGCGAGCAAAGTAAGGGGTATCTTCAAAGAAAGTGATGTGTGTTGAAATATATTATTTATGTATAAGAGCATCATAACATCGATCTCATTTCAATGTCAAATAGTAGCATAAAAAGATACATTTAACTGAGTGAGGATAGAGTTTGTCACGTATAGGAGAAGGAGTGTGAACAAAAACAGTGCATCCAAAGACACGTAGAGGTAAAGGAAACGGTATCGCATAAGGATGCAGAATGGAGAAAGTATTTTTGTCATTGAGAACTGAAGAAGGGACTCAGTTGATGAGGTAACAAGAAAGAAGAACAACATATCCACAATAAGATCGTGCAATACGCATCTAAGTGAGTAGGGAGCGTGCCACATCAAGAAGATATTTGTTTTTTACGTTCAGCAACACCCTTCTGTTGTGAGGTGTAAGGATAACTAGTCTAATGGATTATGCCACGATGCATACAAAATATAGAGAACTTATTACTAAGGTATTATTTATCTTTATCTGTGCGTAGAATTTTAATAGTAGTATAAAAATGATTACAAACCTCATTATAAAGCGTACAGAAGACGGAAAAAACTTTAGAATGTTCTATCAATAAGTACCACCAAGTACATATAGAAAAATCATCAATAAAAGTAACTACGTCATTGCTTTGGTGGAAAATATGTACGATGGTGTTTGTCGAGTTAGCAGGCTTAACAACTGAGAGAAGAGTATCCCTGAGTTTGGGGAAGAGTTGGTAAAGAAAATGAGGAGCAGGATGTCCAAGGCGAAGATACTGTTGTAGAAGAGTAGTGGAGGCAGAAAAAGCAGACATGCTGTCGAGGTAGAACAAGCTAGAAGTTTCAGTCCGAGTTGGAATCATCTCCTTGGACTGAGAATCTTGAAAAGTGTAAGTAGATGTTGTAAAAATAGTCGTGCAATTTAGCTATTTACACAGAGATGTTACAAAAAGTAGATTGCACGGGAAAGTTACGATGTAGAGAGTGTCTGCAAGTTGAAGAGGAGTAACATATACTACTCTAGTGCCATTCATAGGGGATGGAGAATTGTCTGCAATAAAATTAGAGGTAACTGATTATGTGTGTCCAGCTAAGAGAAAAGATAATGAACGTCTGTCATATGATTCATAGCACCAGAAATCAATAAGCCACCTACTCGTAGTGGCCACATTAGTATTACCCGAAGATGTAGCAAGAGAAGTATACTTCTTTGAAGTGGTATCACCTAGAGCAGGGAGAAGATGAGGATGCTTGACGTAGTAGAAATCAACAAGCTGACCAATCTTGGCACAGTGAGAACATGGATATCTAGAGTGGCTGCAACCATCAGAGCGGCCTCCACGACCACTGGGAATAACGTGACGGACTTGATGAGAAACAGTGCCTGAAGAAGGTGGAGAGGTAAGCGAATGTCGCTGGAGTAAAGTAGTAATAACGAAAATATGTGCATTAGGAGCTCTAGAGTAGGAGTATCAGCTTTACTAAGAATTTGCTGCTGAATCGTATCATAAGAGTCAGGTAAGTGAAGCAAATAACAGACAACCAGAAGCTCCTAAAATTGTTTATGTTGCTCGATATGATCAGCAAAAAAGGGGCGATGTTGAAGAACCTCAGCACAAGAGCTTGCACTTCCTCATAGGCAGCTGCAAGTGTCATGATAGGTCGGGCAAAAAGATCTACATACAACATAAATATACGTGAAGTTTGAGCTCCTTTGGAGTATAGGGCAGCAAGATGATTCCAGAAAGCCTTAACTGTCACATCATGTTAAATGATGGGAAGGCACTCATCAGATAGAATGTTGGCAATCCACGTTCTTACTAGAGCATCAGTGGCATCCCCGTCGCCAAAAGTGGTAGACCCATAAACAGGAGGGTCATCAGTAAGATGATGAAGCTTACGCTGAGAGCATAGCAAAAATATATAGGAAATAATCCAATATGGATAATTTGGTCCAATAAGTTTGGAGGAAGTACCCAGATTGCTAGAGGCATAGACAAGAGTAGGTAGAACCAGAGGAGCGGATAAGGTAGAGGATGAGAAGTTTGTGTTCTCCATGGAAGAAGAGGAGTGAGAAGACGATGCAAGCTACACAATTCAAGAAGATAAGTCGCATGGTTAAATAAGAGAATCCGTGCGGACATAGACGACAAGCTGCGCAGACGCTGACGAGAAGACGCAAGAAGAGCGACATGCAAAGGGAGGGAGGGAAACCACGATTAAGTAAACCGTGGTAATAGAGAAGAAGAGGAAACTGTTGTTAAGAATATAAACTATGGAAAAGAAGAGGAGACTGCGGTTATGGAAATCATGATAAGAGAGAAGAAGAAGAGGGCACTGTTAAAGAAATAGTAACAGCGTGCACTGGCGCTTGACCAAAAAATAGAAACTGGAGCAAATGAACAGAAAGTACTGATACCATGTGAGAAAATAGGTAAATAACAGAACATAATAGCTCCAAACAATTACATAATACAATGGTATACCCCCTATTTGTATAAAAATGGAGGAAGAGAGAGAAAACAAGAGAGAGAAAATAATGTCTGTCACAAGTCACTAGGTGATGCGCATTCGGCAAGTGCACAAGTCGCACTAGTAAAAAGGGAGAATATCCCCAAGTATTGATCTCTTGAGGAATGCAGAGTAAGTGTGATTCAATTGTTTAAAAAATTAATTATAAAGGAAAGAAGAAAATCCAGGGCTTGGTTTGTAACATCCCAATTCGACCTAGACCCCCCGAATGACTTTTGTCACTACATGTCAGCCTAGACTAGGTAGAATTCCTCAGGCAGTGAGGCAGTAATGCTTGAGTCATGGTTAAAATAGAATACTGATTTAAGTTAAAAAATTACAATTAGGAGAGATTGCTATAAGATAATCAAGCCATAGGTATATCGATGATGGTAACATTCACCTAGAAGGCATATGTCACCTAGAAAGCACGTGTTGCCTCGAAGGCAGAGTGCCGCCTTAAATAAATTATAGCACGTGCACAAGATCAAATAACATGGTTTGCAAATAGCACAGTTATGCAAAACACAGAAATCGATCAAACAGCCTCAGACATGATATCAGATAATTTTATTAGACTCATGACGATAATACATGTCCAATAGAGTCATCCGTTCATGACTCTGAGGTAATTTGGACAGTTTTTAGGTTTAAGTAAATTGGCCGCAAATGATCCAGAGAGCATAATTTGAGCAATCGAACTTGAAATGTAATATGGCTCAACTCGATATGTGTGTATCGGTGAGACGGTCATAACAAACCTATACGAAGCAAATTTTGAAGTCAACGAATGGCTATGTTTTCACATGTAGTTCAACGGGTATCTCGTGGTGTAGCAAAAAGCTGGACTCGATGTCCATCTCTATTACCAAAGTAGAGTACAAGGCTTTGACCTTGGCAGCTCTGGAAGCCATCTGGCTTAGGTGGCTAGTAGAGGACGCCCATAAAAAAGTATGGGGTCACACTCTACTATATAATGACAACAAAAGTGCCCTTAGACTGGTTAACAACCCAGTTTGTCATACGAGGATCAATCATATTAATATCGAGCATCACTTCATATGAGAGAAGGTGTTAGTGGGGTCTCTTGTAGTCGAGCATGTGTGGAGTGAGGATAATGTCGCAGACATCTTTACAAAGTCGCTGTTGAAGGGGACATTTGGCTGGTTACAGGGACTACTATGACTGGTTTCCACTTATCAATTCAAGGGGGACTGTTGAATATTTTGAAGTGAAAGTGGCAGTGTGGCAGACTATACACACGGACTGGGTGGACAGATGTGGCAGCCTAGGTGGTCTGTCAGTGTAGACTGTTCAGATAGGGTTGGATACTAGCCAGGTCATCTAGTGGTTCTACAGACGTCTTGTTCCTATTATGTAACCAGGTGGATAGGATTGGTATCCATATGAGTGCTGACTCATCTGGATTTCGCTGAGTCTGGGTTGATTGCGAACTCTCCTGGAGCTTGAGAGAGTGGCATAGGTTTGTTCCTTGGACTTGATTTGGTGGAGCGGCTTTGGAGTAGCCGTAGGGTTTGCCGGTTTGGAGTCCACACTATAGACTCTTGGTGGTGTAGACTGAGTCTGATTTCAAAAAAGTCTGTTTGTGCTCAGTAAGAGAGTTTGCACGATTAATGCAGACTGCTTCTCTATCTATCGAGCTCAGCAACTTGTCAGCTTGGTATAGTTGCAAGCTCGGAGTGTGATGACTGGACCAGTGTCTGCATGATGTTACATATTGGTGGCAGTATCTGCAGTGTCTGCTGGTATAGCAGACTAATCCAAGTTTTGGCCTTTGGCAAGTTGGCTTATTCGGTCGTATGGTCGACAAGGCGGGGTGGCTTTATGTTCTCATTGTGCGAATATGGTTTGTACTCACCGCAAGATGGGTAGTGTTACTATCGCTAGTGAGCAAATACACTCCTCTTCATACCTATAAAAAGCCCCCCTGTTATATCAACAGTACAACCGAATGAACAGTAAGTGAGCTCGGGTTGTTGGTGCAGACAAGTTTTTGATCCGCGTGGTTTGAGAAGTTGACCTATTTTTTAATGTGCAGATTATGTGGCTAGTGCTAAGAATACATGTACTTGGTTCTAACATTGGTCATAAATTAGTGCGGACTGTGCAGATACAATCGACGGTTATCAACGGGTCACATCTTGTGACCAAGCGGTCTTCTCTTTTACAATCCTTTCCCAGTTCAATAAAGTTGTCCGCTTCTAGCGGTCTGTTCAGTTCGATGGCAGCTGTTCACATTAAATTTGTCTACTAGGCGACCTCACAATTAGCTAGCTTACATATTGCTGATGGCCCTCTGTGGCGCCCGACCTTTATTTAATTAGTAATGCGGGGGTTGAATTTTGTGGCGGGAACTAAAGGAGGCAAGTGCACCTATCGCAAGTAGTACAATATATTTGGGGGAATATCGAGGTCGTATATTTCTTAGGGCTAGTTGATTATTTTTATTCCTCCCGGAGGGTCTATTATCTTACCGAAAATAGAGTTGTCAGATTAACTAACTAGGTGGTTATAATGAAAACGTAGAAAGGTTACTGGAAAAAAAAATCAATGAAGGAATAACGCTCGGTATCGAATTACGTCAGGACTAAAATAGATTTATATAACTAGAGATCTAAATTTTCAAATTAATTAAAGGCAACTTGGTCGTGGAGGTTCGAAAATTATGAGCTCAGCTATCTCTAGGGCTATCACTCATCTTAACATTAAGACTATTCGACCGAGCTCTTGTTCAATGAAGGATTCCTCCTAAAGCCCGCTTTACGCAAAGAACCCCGCTATTAAGGGGGGGGGACCCAATCCAGAAGAATTCCGTTCCTCCTCTCTTGAGATTTAGCATGAAAACTCTTTCTACCCAAGGGCGATCAGTCCATACGCACGGCCTCTCAGCTAGCTATCGTATGGATAACAGAAATAGAGCTCATACATCGATATGTGGTTCAATACGTCGTATACCCGGGGTAAACCTTAAGTTCTTTAATTAAAGTGAAAAAGAAGACCTTTAATTATTTAGAAAGATTTTTATGTCCCAATTCACTTCGATAATCGAGGGCTAATATCAATTAGCAACTCATCGGGATGGGGACAGATTATGAGTTTGGTGAAGCGTGAATTCAAAACTAAGCGCTGAAAGTTATAAAGAAAAAGACATGACATAACATTAGAAAGAGAAGTGCTTACTAAAAAAAGGAGAATGCACGAACTAATTCAAAGCCATAATAAAGGAAAAACCTAAGTTACAAAAAAGAAAAAAATTACATAATTGAAATTACAAGTTGTACTCAAACGAGTACGTGAGAAATTAAAAGTCCTAATCTAACGAGTAGGCGGGAAATTAAAAGTCCGACTCAATCGAGTAGGAGGGAAATTACAAGTCCTACTCAAACGGGTAAGGTGGAAATTACAAGTCTTACTGTTGGATCCCTAGTTTGATTTGGGCTAGGTTCACTAACTAAGATAATTGACCCACCATGTATAGCCAGGGTCATGTTTATGTCCTAGAGTTTAGGCAAATTCCTTAGATTCAACCTTGCATGGACCGGCCAACAGAAGACAATAGAAGACTCAAAGACTTAGAAGAATATCATGTTCGGAATGTGTGTTCGACGTTTGTCGAACTCAGCTTGACGAAAGTCATTCTCCACTCAACGAACTCAGAGTCAATTCTATGAGTTCGGCTTGACGATATTCGAGATCAGGTTGACGAATTTTGGAAGTTCAACTTCAACTCATTTAGTCCAGAATACTTTCTCTGAACTCAAGTCGACGGAGTTATATTATCAGCTCGACAAACATGGAGCAAAGAATTGGGAAGTTTCTCACAGAAGGCAGTTAGCTAATCTCAGGTCGATGAAAATGGATCTTAGGTCGACGAACAAGTATTCTCAGGTTGACGAACAGGATTTCTCAGGTCAACGAACTTGGATCTCAGGTCAACGAAATCTGTTCTCTGGTCGATGATTTCTATGCAGTTCCAGACTTGGAATTCTCCTTCATTTTTCCATATTCTATAGTAGTAATTCCTGAGTAATTAATTTTTTTATTCTCTGAATATAGCCGTTAGTGACATCATTGATTATGGTCTTCATCAGGAATATTACTTGTTGTTTTAATAGGATAGTTGGGGAAATTCTTTAATGCACATATCCTCTCCTGATGCATTACATTCTTCAGGGATTCAACATTCAATGCAAAAGGAATTCAAAATTAAAAGGAGAATTTGACTGAAAATATAAAAGAGATTTTCTTTTCAATTGACCTGGGTAATAAGCAGAGACAGAACACAAGAAATCATTCAAGAAAAAGAAATCTTCTCTGTCTTCATCAAGTGCTGATCCTCCAGTAACTTCCAATATACAATCAATTTCAATCTGTCTATAGCTTTCTGGAGAACTTTTTAAGAAGTCCTACTCACCCTACAAAGCTCTCAATCTTCCTTAACAGAACTTTATCTCAGGGGAAGCTTTGACACCATTAAGGATCCATAAGTCTTCTAAGTTATTTTGAGAAATGAGAAGACACCATATAGATTTTATTTGTTTCACCCCACTATATACAGGGTTCTAGCTCCCTTCAAAAGTTAAACACTTGGTTGCAAGTCTCCTGATTAAAAGACTTGATTTGGTTTTCTGGCACCTGATCAAAAGCTTGAAGGGTTTCCTGATCTACATGAAGCAGATCTTGTGGTGACAGGCACCTGAGCAAAAATATGATTGGTGATAGGGCACCTGGTCAAAAACCTGAGTGGATTCCTACCAGGGTGGTAGAAGAGTGGATGTACCCAAGTTTTAGGGGAAATACTATAAAATTGTTGTGTCGTCTGTGATGCTATCTTATTCTTTACTGAGTGTTGCTTGCCGTCCAGCATAGTTTTATTTTGCACTATCTGTTTACACATACAAGTATCATAATTTTAACTCTGAAATAAAAATCTAATAAGAGTTTTAAAATACTCTATTCACCCTCCCTTTAGAGTTAAACATCCTAACCATGGGTGGTATCTTTGATACCATCCTTCAATTGGTATCAGAGCAGGTTATCTTTGGTTTCACAGATTCACATCTGAACTAAGATCCTTGTTAGATTGTTTTTCTCTTCTTTAGTTTTTCTATTATTACAACAATGGTTCAGAATAAAGATTATGCTAGCACCAGACCTCCAGTCTGTAACTTGACCAAATTTGCAATCTTGAAGGAAAGAATTAAGATCTACATGAATTCGATTGATGAGGATATTTTTAATTCTATTTTGACATGTCCTTCTCAACCAACAACATCTACATCTACAACAACTTCTAGCACTCATGCAATTCCACCACCTGAGTTAATTGATGCTCAAAAGAAAGCTAAAATAGCTGATGCAAAATTTATGAATATATTGGCCCAAAATATGTCAGATGACATATTTCAATATGTTCCTGAATGCACAACTGCCAAAGAAATCTGCGATTCTCTAAACTATATGGTAGAAGGCTTAGCAGATGAAAGAAAGGACAGAAGATCCCTTCTAATATCTCAATATGAGAACTTCAAGAAAGAGGAAACTGAATCAGTGGCTGAAATGTATAACAGGCTTAATGTTATCATCAATGAACTAAAAACCCTGGATAAAGATATCTCCTAAACTGAGATCAATGACAAGATCCTGATGTGCTTCCCTAGCACTTGGGATTCCAGGATCTGGCCAATCAAAGAAGAAAGGAGTTCGAATGTGATAACCACTGAGTATCTTCTGTGAAAGATCAAATCCTATGAGCAGTTAATCAAGACCAGAGAGGCTGCTGAACTAAAGCCCTCAACCTCTTCAAAGAAGGAGCATAATATTACTTTCAAAGCAACAGAAGAATCAGAAATCCTTCCTGCCAATGAAGAGTTGATGAGTTTGCTGGCCAAAAAGATCTACAAACTGGCCAAGAAAGACTTCAGAAGAAGGCCATCCAAGAGTGATGACAAACCTAAGTATGATAGAACTCCTACCAAGGAGATTGTCTGCTTTGGCTGCAGAAAGCCTGGGCACATTATTCCTGAATGCCCAGAAGCTCAAAAAAGAGACAGAAGAAAAGAGAAAGAAAATAAAAAGAACTCAAGCAAACACTCCTCCAACAAATATAAAAGAACGGAAAAAATGATTCATTATTGAAACTTGGAGTGATACTGATGAAGAGACATCATCTTCCAGCTCCAGTGCAGATGAAGAAGAAGCCTAGGCAAGAGGAGTTTGCCTCATGACAATTAATGCCTCATGCAGCAGGCCTGATGCTGAAGATCAAGAAGAAAGTCATTCTGAGGAATCAAGAGAGGAATCTGAGACAGAAGAGGATCAGGTAATCTCTTCCTTTGATCTCAATTCTACTGATTTTAAAAATGAATTTAAAGCTTTATGTAATGACTTAGTCAAATCTGAAAAAGAAATCAAAATGCTAAGAGATAGGCAAGCTGAATTTGACAATTTATATCCTGAAAACACTAAGCTCAAGGATTATTTAGTTTTAGCAAATGAACAAATCATTTCACTAAAAACATAATTATGTGAGGCCAGGCAACTTGTGCAATCTATCAATTGGAGAAACCTTAAGCTGATGGACATCACAAGTACAGTCAATGACAGACTGAATGATAAAATGGGCTTAGGTTCTTCATCAAGCTTACTCCCATACTTAAGAAAAATATATTATCAACTCCCATAATATTTATTTCAGCTAAAGGAAAAGAAGAAATAAACAATAAGCAACCCATAGAAGATTTACTTAACTCGAAAAATCAAAAGAATAGAAATAAGAAAAATTTAAATAAAAATAAAGTTCAACAGATTTCGTCGAACTCAGATCGATGAAATGTGGCTAGTTCGTTGAACTTAGATCGATGATCTTTGAATGGCAACATTAGCTATAATAATTCGTATTACTACGATCGACGAACCGTGTATTATTCTTCGAGTAGAGATCGACGAACCTGGGGCACAAAAAATGAATATATTCATTCTTTGAGAAGAGATCGACCATCTCATCCCATTTCATCGAATTCTGATGGACGAACTTACAACATTTCGTCGGACCCAGTTAGACTTAACAAAAATCATAGCTTTAACAGGAACTTTAATCAACCTAGAAAACTGGTTAATCCATTTGCTAATTTGGAAATTCCACCTAGGAGATACCATCCCTTAGGATATAAATCTCAACCTAAATTTTCTTTTATATCCAGTTTTCATATCAGAAAAATAAAGGTCCCAAGGTAATCTGGGTCAAGAACAACTAATTTTTTACTTTCCAGGTAAAGAGCTGTCCAGCTTTAAATCAACAATGGAATCAGGATAGTGGATGCTCCAAGCATATGTCTGGCAGCAAGGGTAACCTAAATAATTACAAGTCAAAGTTGGGACCAAAGGTGATCTTTGGTGACTCAAATCGTTGTCAGTCTGAAGGCTTTGGAGAAGTTAAGATTGGAGCAGTTACTTTCAAAAAGGTTAAATATGTAAGTGTACTGAAACATAACCTCATCTTCATAAGTCAACTATGTGATGAAGGTTATCAAGTATATTTTAACTTCAGCTCTTGTATTATTTCTAATAAAGAAAACAAAACTGTTTTAATTGGAAATAGACAAGACAATATATATATAGTTGATTTTCATTCTGTAACATCAGATATATGTTTACTTAATCTTGTTAGTAATCAAATTGATTTATGGCATAAAATATTAGGACATGTTAATATGAAAAACATTGTTAGGTTATCTAAAGACAATCTTTTTAGAGGATTGCCCTCTGGTCCCTACAAGAAGGAAGACATCTACAAGGATTGTAAATTAGATAAGTGAAAGGATTGGTTTCAAGACTACCTAAATCACCTAGAGGGGGGGGTGAATAGCTACAATTCCTTTTTAAACTTTAAGACAGATTCCTGTTTTTGTTTTTACTGTCTTTAATACTATTAGAAACACGGAAAAACAGCAATCACAGAGCACACAGTGGTTTATAGTGGTTCCCCAAAAATTGGGTACATCCACTTTCCCCCTTCGCCTATCTAGTAGTGTACTAGATTCGGCCTTACTCCCTTCCTTTTTCTCAGATCCTCAGATCTTACAACTCAGGCTAAAACAGCCCTACCTCAGCCTTCAGCAAGGCCTACACACAGGCTAAACAACCCTACCTCAGCATTCAACAAGGCCTACACTCAAGCTAAACAGCCCTACCTCAGCCTTCAACAAGGCCTACACTCAGAGAATAAATTCTCCTACACTCAGGCTTAAAAGCCCTACCTCAGCCTTTATAAATTTAGGCTTACAACTCAGATCCCTTAGGATCCTACAAAAATATAATAAACGGTTTTAGTTTACCACTCTGTTTGAGAGAATGAAGAGGGAAACCTTCTTGATCAGTTCTTGATAGAACTGATTTCTAAGATCAACTTTGTCTTTGCTTTCTTCAAGGCTTCTTGAGTCTGAACTCAGTAAAAGTAGATCTTCTTGAAGTAGTCTGGCTGGCAACTTCCTTTTTAAGATGGAGAATTAAATCTGGATCCCTCTTTGCAGTCTGGTTCAGAACCTGCTTCTTAAGAGATTTGATTAAATAAGTCTCTTTCTTGATTTGAATTACTGGAGTTATCTCTCTCCAAGTAAATCTAAAGTTTCTTTAAAATACTGATTTACAGTTTTCTCTGGATCTGTATTATACAATGATTGATCGTCACTTTCTGTTGAAGGAGAAAGCCTTTATATAATCTTTCTCCATGGTAACCGGCTGATCCGGTTTTTAACAACCTTCTAACAGCTTTGACAATTGCAGTTGACCGATTGAAATGGCAGATGTCAAGTCATCCAGTCACTTCTTGAAATCACTGTCTCTGTCTGAAAGTGTCGAGGCTGTTCTTCATTATGTGTCGACACAAATAGACTAAGTGTCGACACAAGTGGACTAAGTGTCGACACTAGCCTTGGTGGTGTCAACACAACTTCTTTTGCTGTTGTAACAACTTCTCCACACAGCTTCTGTTGAATGTGTCGACACTAATTCTGTGTGTCGACACAAATACTTCTTATTTAAAACTTAGTTGAAATTCTGTTGTGTGTCGACACATCTCCTTTGTGTCTACATAACTTCTTTTGTTGTTGATACTTGTTGAGTGTCGACACATCTCCTTTGTGTCGACACAAGTACTTCTTTACTTTAACTTTGTTGAAGCATTGCTGTATGTCGACACAATTCCTGTGTGTCGACACAGTTGATGTTTGACAAATACTTCTGTGTGTCGACACTGCCTCTTGGTGTCGACACATTTAATTTCGACTAAGCTTCTCTGGGTGTCGACATAATTTATGTTGACAATTCTTCACATTGTGTCGACACTGCCTGTATGTGTCGACACATTTCTTCTAGTGTCGACTCTACCTTTCCTGGTGTCGACACAATTTACTCTAAGTGTCGACACAGCTTTTCTCCAGTGTCAACACAATCCTTCATAAGTGTCGACACTGCTTCTCTAGGTGTCGACATATGGACTTAGAAATTTTTTCAGCATTTCCTGCAACTACCTAACCTGCATATATAAACTCAAAACACATCAAATACACCTTGATGTATATCTTTGAGTAGGGTGAGGCTTCTTCAAATCTGGTACATATTTTCAATTGTACGCAACAATCTCCCCCTATTTGGAGAATTCATAACCCTTAGTCAATGATATACACCATACATAACAAAATCACAATATGATGTATAACAGCATTATATGATAGGGTAAATACTTAAAACAAAACATAAAAGGTATTTAATCACAGAATAAGTATGCTAACACAATGATCATTCATTATAGTTTTGTTTCAACTACCAAAAGTTTCTTTAATCAAAAGTTTACATGGATTTTAACACAAATGATTACAATGATGTAAACTTAAGAAAATCTAATCTAAGGCTGCTCTGCCTCCTTGATGACAATGCCCTTGCCTGATTGAATCTTGGATTTCACAGGAACATCAGAGTCATCCGCAGGCTTCTTTCCCTTTAGATCTTTCTTTTTCAGCTCTTCAGCCCTTATCTTTTGTCTTTCAAAATAATGATAAGGCTTGGAGAAATATTTACTAGGCTCCTATGCATTAGGAGGTAGCTTCCCAAGTTTAGCCTTTCTTCTGTACTGAACAATAGCCTCTTGCCCTGCTTCATGTTTTCTCCACTCTTGTTCAGAGTACCATTTACCCCTTTCTAGAGTATTGTCCTTAGCAGCTTTCCAAGCAGTTAGAATGATATTCCTAGAAGTAGGGCTCCACTGCTCAAAATCTGGCTTTAACTCAGCCTATTCTCTGAACCTCTTCTTTGACAATAGAGCTTCTTGCTCTTTCAAAACTGCCTCTGGCACAGGCTAATCTACTTTCTCAATGATAATATTTTTATTACCCTCTAGAGGGCTATACATTGATTGTACTTCATGATGAATCATTTCAAAATTTGTAGGAGGATAAATGACTTGAGCAACTTCAGTAGGCTCTCCTCCAAAAATAGCAGGATGTATTCCAGATTCAGCTACATTGTCATCATCACAAAGGGGTGGATATCCAAGAGTGGCTCTAATGCTATTGGAAATCCATTTTGCATGATCAGATCCAGCTTTGACTAGTACTCTCTCCCCCTTTATGACTTCTCTAGTCACATGATCTCTAAGATCATCCTTCTGAAATCTGATTTGGTCATCTAGATAATTAACTCCATCCTTATAAAAACACCTTAACTTCAGCAGCAGTCCAGAAAGAGTCTTTTGAGACAACTCTATAGTTATTTTGATAGCAGTTATGCCTTCTTGGAAGTCCTTAGTAAACTTCTCCTTATCAAACTCTGGTTTGGGTGGAGACTTATCAGCAGTTGGGGCAGTTGCAATATTCTTTATTTCAGTAACAATTGCATTATGGGATTCAGTTATATTATCATTCATTCTAATCTAATTTTCTAAAACATATCCCTGCTTCCATGGTATATCATCCACCTGTGTCTTTATCTTTTCTTGATGAGTGGCTAGGTAAACCACTACATTACCTCCTTTGTGGAAACAGTCAGTCATTTCCTTATTATTTTGATTTACTTCAAATCTTATAGATTTGATGTCTTGGGCCAAGGAGAATTGGATATCTTTGTGAGTTTTATCCATATACTTCTCCATTGCTATTCTTTGCTCATCCAACTTTACTTGTAAAGATACTAATAATGAACTATAATCTATTGATGGGGCAGGCTGTGGAGCAACAGTTTGCAGTGCTTTCTTGTAGCTTTGGCTTCTCTTTTCGAAGACCATAAGCTTTCTCTCCTTTACTTGAGCTTCAGCTGCATCCTCAGAATCAGATGTACAAGCTATATCAACTTTATCCTTTGGACTACATGGTAAGTCCTGTGCAGTCTTATGTAGCTCCTCTTGAGTCCTTTGTTCCTCAGTTTCAACTCTAGTTTGCTCCTTCTCATTCCTTGCAGTCTCCTCATGAGATCGCACATGCTCCCCCTCAAGATCTACCTTCTCCCCCTCAAAAACAGCTTTCTCTCCCTCAAAATCAGTTTGAACCAAATCAGGGAATAGCTCCTCTAGAGTAAACTCCTATTGAGTAGGGACAGGAGAATTTCTTATCTCAGGAGCATTATCAACAACTGATGTATCTTCAATGACAACTTCTTATGGTTGACAATTTAACTGAGTTTGCTAATCAACATCAATTAAAGACTCAGTTAATACTTCATTCTCAATATGGAAAATTGATTGATTAACTTCATGTATTATCTTAAGGATTGTTTGAGTTGCCATTTCACTGTCTAAGTGAGTAGGCTCTTCCACATGTTGAGGCTCCCCCGGGAGTGGATCCAGGTGGATGGGGCTAGCAGATGGTTGCTCCCCCTACCTCTGTGCATCTTCATTTCTTGTTGGTGACTGTCCAGCATTTCCAGCCTCTCCATCATCAAAAATAAAAACTACTTGCTCCTCTGAGCTACTGGATGATTCAGGAGCCATTATGGCTTTCTTCTTCTTCTTCTTCTTCTGTGGAGGTGTTTCTTTCTCTGGAGTAGGCATGTCTTTAGTTAACACCCTATCCCATCTTGAGATAATTTTGATATCCATCCTCCTTATATGGTTAATTTTCGAACCAGCAGCTTGGTTCATGACTTCTGCAATAGTTCCAGATAGGTACAGACTCATAATTCTACCCAAATTGGGCTTCTTCAGACTTTCCATAATCTTTTCAAACATCACTGCTGACCAATTAGTTTTTAACTTAAAGATAATTCTTGTCATTAAGCTGAACATGTGAGCTGATATCCTATCATACCCACCTAGCTTGCTCAGAATCACCTTTCCTACTACTTCTGACAAGAACTTTCCCTGCATATTCATGCCTTTCCTGTTAAAAACGGAGCCAATCTTCATGGTTGAATCTATTCCACACCATTGCAGTGCATCCCTTATCTTAGATGTAGGAATATCTTCCTCTTCTTTAGTTCTTGGTTGATGTAGAACTTTTCTTAGACTCTTCTGGGTGAGTTTTACTTTTACTCCATGGACTATGGATTTAATCTTGAGTCCAGTCTCATCAAGGGTAGCTGCACCAAAGAATTCGATTACTTCCTTATTCTAAATCTTGGTTGGTTCTGAAACTAGAACTTCTAACCCATTCTCAGTAATTAGGGTTATAACATCCTGAATTTCTTATTCCGCATGGTCAAATGCGTTGCGTACTAGCTCATAACCTTCATTGACGTTCTCCTCGAGCTTTGGCGCCATTAGGGTTTAGAGAAATCTTGAATTTATATGAGAGAGATGTCGACACAATGTTTTGGTCTCGAAACTATTGAGAGCGTGTCGACAAATAATGGTGAAGACCTATTTATACCTTTCGAAAAACGAAGGTGAAAAGGCGCGTCATAATACTCTTAATGTGTCGACACTGTTGAAAAGTGTCGACACAGACTACTTAAGTCTCGACAATAGTGTTGACTTATATATGTCGACACCAATTATGATGTGTTGACACTTATACATCTGCATTCGACGATTAGTCGATACTTCACTCGACGAAATCAGTGTTAAACCTAAGTGTCGACACCACCCTGAATGTGTCGACACCAACTCTGGATGCGTCGACACCATTTCTCTGAAGTGTCGACACAGACTTCCTAGATGTGTCGACATCATTTCTCTGAATTGTCGACACCTTTTCTATGTGTCAACACAGACAAATCCTTGTGTCGACACTATTTTACTTAGCCAATTTTCATCAAACTATTCTAAGTTCAACATTCCTAATTCAATTTTAAACTTATTGAATTTAGTTTCATCAAGAGGCTTAGTAAACATATCAGCAATCTGATTATCTATTTTAACATATTCTAGGGAAATGTCCTCTTTCTCTACATGTTCTCTAAGAAAATGGTATCTAATTTCTATGTGCTTAGTCCTATTATGTGAGACAGGATTATTTGCAATATAAATAGCACTTGTAGAATCACAAAGCAAAGGTGTTCTACTTACTTGAATACCATAGTCTTCTAGCTGATGCTGAATCCACAATAGTTGTGCACAGCAGCTTCCTGCAGCAACATATTCTGACTTAGCTGTGGAGATTGCCACACTGGTCTGCTTCTTACTGCTCCAAGACACTAGTCTTCCACCTATAAATTGACAGGTGCCTGTAGTACTTTTTCTATCTTCCTTACAACCTGCAAAATCTGCATCTGAATAGTCAGTCAGTAGAAAGTCTCCATTCCTAGGGTACCAAAGGCCTAGATTAGGGGTTCCCTTAAGATATCTCAAAATCCTTTTGACTGCAGTCAGATGAGATTCTTTAGGGCATGCTTGGTACCTAGCACAGACACATGTAGCATACATGATATCTCGTCTACTAGCAGTCAGATATAGAAGGGTGCCAACTATCCATCTATACAAAGTTTCATCTTCAGGTTTCCCTGCATCATCTTTGCTAAGAGACACACTTGACCCCATAGGAGTTCTCATGGTAGTGGATGATTCCATACCATACTTCTTTATTAACTCCAGGGTGAACTTAGACTGAGTTATGGACAATCCATCTTCAGTCTGTCTTACTTGGAGACCCAAGAAAAACATAAGTTCCCCCATACTGCTCATTTCATATTTTCCTTGCATAAGTTTTGCAAACTTTCTGCAAAGATTACTTTCAGTAGACCCAAATATTATGTCATCAACATATATTTGGACTAGGATTATCTTACCTTTAGATTCCCTAAGGAATAAAGTCTTGTCTATTTTCCCCCTTGAGAATTTGTTCTCAATGAGGAAACTAGACAGGGTTTCATACCAAGCCCTTGGGGCTTGTTTCAACCCATACGAAGCTTTCCTAAGTCTATAAACATAATCAGGTTTGAGAGGATCAACAAAACCTGAGGGCTGCTCTACATACACTTCTTCCTTTAGATTTCCATTCAGGAAAGCTGACTTGACATCCATTTGAAATACCTTGAAACCTTGATATGTTGCATAAGCAAGGAACATCCTGATTTCTTCCAGTCTTACTACTGGGGCAAAGGTTTGATCAAAATCAATACCTTCTTCCTGCCTATATCCTTTTGCAACAAGTCTTGCTTTATTCTTTACAATGACTCCATTCTCATCCAACTTATTCCTGAGGATCCACTTTGTTCCAATGATGTTATGGTCTTTTGGTTTAGGAACTAGCTTCCAGACCTTGCATCTTCTGAACTGAATCAGCTCCTCTTGCATTACATCAATCCAATGTGGGTCTAGAACAGCTTCTTCAAATTTCTTTGGTTCCACTTGTGATAGAAAGCTGGAGCAAAGAACTGTGCTCAGATTTCTGCTTCTTGTTTGCACTCCTTGTCTTGGATCACCTATTATTTGATTTGATGGATGATCCTTTAAATATCTATTAGCTGGAGGTAGTCTATCTTCAGGTTGTACACCTCCAGCCTCTTCATTTAGCTGCACCTCTTGGTCTTCTTCAGCTTCTAGAGAGTCTTGTACTCCCCCTGGACAGCAGCCACCATTTTCCACTTGATGAGTTGCAGTAGCACCTTCTGTAATGGTAAGCTTGTCCATTCTCTCATTTATACCTGTAGATCTGCAACCACTACTTGGCAATTCACTGTTAATGAGTCTTGTTTCATCAAAGACTACATGTACAGACTCTTCTACAACTTGAGTGATCAAGTTGTAGACCATATAAGCCTTACTATTGTTATTGTACCCAACAAATATCCCCTCTTGGGATTTGGAAGCAAACTTGGTTAGATAAGACTTTCCATTGTTAAGTATATAGCACTTGCAACCAAAGATCCTAAAATAGGATAAGTTTGGTTTTCTGCCCTTCACAATCTCATAGGGAGTCTTTTTGTGGCGCTTGGTGATAGAAGCCCTATTGATCACATGACATGTAGTGTTTACTGCCTCAGCCCAGAAATATTCTGGGAGAGAAGTGTCACTAAATAGAGTTCTACCAGCCTCTATCAATGTTCTATTCCTCCCTTCAGCAATACCATTTTGTTGTGGTGTTCTTGGTGAGGAAAATTCCTGAAAAATTCCAAATTCTTCACATAGTCTTATCATACTTTCAGACTGAAATTCAGTACCATGGTCACTTCTGATTTTGACCACTGTACTGTCCAACTCATTCTGAATTTGTTTAACAAAACTATATAAGACACTTGGGGTTTCAGATTTTTATCTTAGAAAGAACACCCAGAAATATCTAGAATAGTCATCTACTACCACAAATGTGTAGACCGTCCTACCTAGACTGTGAACTGACATAGGACACAATAGATCCATATGCAAGAGGTATAGACACCTCACTGAATCCTTGTTTTCAAGGCTATGAAAGGTGGATTTGTTCTGCTTGCCTTTTTGACAAGCTGAGCATATCCCATCCTTTATACACTTATCTTGAGGACCATTCCTCACTAACTCTTTGCTAAAGGTTGGCCAATGGTCTTATAGTTAAGATGAGCCAGCCTCTTGTGCCATTTAACACAATGTGAGACTCTCTCATCAGCTATAATACAAATAGGAGAAACATTGTTCTCACACACAAAATTCAGACAATAAACATTTCTCTTTCTATATCCTGTCAACATGACCTTTTGATCATTTGACCTTTTGATATGACATCCATTCTTAATAAATGAAATATCATATCCTAAATCACTCAGCCGACTTATGCTTATAAGGTTGTATTTCAAACCTTTCACATAGGCCACTTGAGTGATAGTAATCTGATTACTAGAAATGTTACCAAAGCCTTTGATGATTCCTTTTTCTGAACCACCAAAGGTTACTTTAGGGCCATCCTTGATAGGTGTGAAGTCCTTCAGCAACCCACTTGTTCCAGTCATGTGCCTGGAACATCCACTGTCCAAGTACCATATTGGGGCATGACTGCTTGGACTTACCTGCAACACAGATTACTTAACCTTAGGACCCAAATAACGTTTGGGTCCTTGGTGCAAGTTAGTCTATACTTTAACAAATCTACCTATAGCACTTCTAGCAGGCAGATTGCTGCTATCCTTGACACTAGAATTGTGCCAATAATCTAAGGCAAAGTGGCCTACCTTGCGACAACACCAGCACTCAAACCTGTTATACCTTTGTTTAGGTACTACCCTGGCTGAATTATCCACACCAGGCTTCTTGTTTTGTGCTGTGGCTTTGTCTTTAGATTTGGACCTAGCAGTCCATGCAGTTTTCTTAAATCATAATCCAGCATTACCCTTTTGAGGTACAAACTAATCTATCAAGGGTAAAACAGTTTTAGGTTTAGAAAAACTAGCTACTATATCTTTGTCTTTCTGAAGTCTAACCTCCAGATTTCTAATCTGATCATTCCTGAATGTGATAGTACCCATCTGAATAACTGTAATTTTTTCATTCTGGCTATCTCATTCAGTTTTTGATCTAGCAACTTCTCTGAATCTACTGCAGGCAACTTAAGATCTGCAATTACCTTAGCCTGAGATTTGGCCAAGTTTTTGCTCTTCTAAAGTGCCTGCAGCAAGTCTCCATATTCATCTATCAACTGATGAATATCACATTCAGATTCAGACCAACCCACATCACTTGATGCAGATGTATATGACTCTGACTCAGTACTATAAATTGAACTAGAAGAACAACTTTGTACCTCACTTGATCCAGGCTGATCCTGGTTCTTGTCTCCTTCAGATGTAGCCATCATTCCCTTGTACTGATGGTTTTCATGCTCATAAATTGAGTTCATTAGCTGCATGAACTCATCTTCTTCCTCTTCAGCAAATAATCCAATGTAGGCTTCATCTTCTGATTTTGTTTCTGAAGATGACTGGTCTGACAGACTCTTATCTTTCTTAGCAACAAAGGACTTTTCTTTTTGCTCTTAAACTGAGTCTTCTTTTTGTCAGCTGACTCCTTCCTCTTTTTAGGACAGTCAGCCACTACATGTCCCTGTCTATTGCAGCAATAGCAAACAATCTTTGAAGATGTAGCTTTGATTGGCTTGGACCTACTTCTATCATTCCTAGATGACTTTCTCTTCTGATAGTAGTCATCTTTTGGCTGAGAAGTGGAAGGCTTAGACCTCTATTGCCTCTTCTTTAGAAATATTTGAAAGTGCCTAGAAAAAGCAGCAATGTCTTCATCACTTTCACTGCTATCAGAACTCTTACTATCTGAATTATCTGTGACAGCCTCAGCAATTATTTTAGGTGGAGATAGAGACTTGCTTCTATACTTCTTAGTGGCTTCAGTCTTTAAGGTCACAGACTTTTCCTTGTGCTCCACTCTAGTATTCTTCTCTTCCTCCTTTCTAGCCATTAACTGCATCTGATAAGATAGCAGTTTTCCAAACAAAGTTGAAGGAGGTATATCAGCAAGTTTGGCCACTTTCCTAATGGCACAAATCTTGGTGTCCCAGTCTTTAGTCAGGGATCTTAAGAACTTGTCATTCAGCTCATAGTTGCAGAAGACTCTTCCATAGGACATCAACTCATTAACTATCCTATAAAACTTCTTGTAACATTCTGTAATGCTATCAGACTTTCCTTTTCTGAAGCTTTCATATTCCTGATTTAACATTGACTTCCTATCTTGTCTTACTTCCTCTGATCTCTCCATATAGACTATTAATGTGTCCCACATTTCTTTAGAGGTTTTATAATGAATTAAGTTCTGCAATGTTGAGTCATCAATGGTACTAACAATTATATTATGTGCTCTCTTGTCCATAGTGGCCAGGATGATTTCATCTTTAGTCATTTCAGAAAAGTCCTTGGGAGTTTTCTGATTTGCATCCAGAATGGATATCTTCATTGGCACATATGGGCCTTCTTTGACTGTAATATATATCCTTGGGTCAGAAGCTTCCATAAAGAGTCTGACCCTTTCTTTCCATATGCCAAATATCTCTTTTCTACATATTGGCAATTTCATTGACCCCAGCTCTTTGTGATTCTCACTAGAACTCATTTTCTTGATTCTTGTTTGTTTTGAATCTACCTACATGATCTTACTCAGACTGTTAAGTCCTTTTTTTTGAGCAACCTCCCTCTGATACCACTGGAAAGGATTGGTTTCAAGACTACCTAAATTACCTAGAGGGGGTGAATAGGTACAATTTCTTTTTAATCTTTAAGGCAGATTCCTGTTTTTGTTTTTACTGTCTTTATTACTATTTGTAACTACCACATACACAGAAAACAACAATCACAGAGCACACAGTGGTTTATAGTGGTTCCCCAAAAATTGGGTACATCCACTTCCCCCTTCGCCTATCTAGTAGTGTACTAGATTCGGCCTTACTCCCTTCCTTTTCCTCAGATCCTCAGATCTTACAACTCAGGCTAAAACAACCCTACCTCAGCCTTCAGCAAGGCCTACACTCAGGCTAAACGGCCCTAACTCAGCCTTCAACAAGGCCTGCACTCAGCCTAAACAGCCCTACCTCAGCTTCAACAAGGCCTACACTCAGAGAATAGATTCTCCTACACTCAGGCTCAAAAGCCCTACCTCAGCCTTTATAAATTTAGGCTTACAACTCAGATCTCTTATGATCCAACAAAAAGATAATAAACAGTTTTAGGTTACCACTCTGTTTGAGAGAATGAAGAGGGCAACCTTATTGATCTGTTCTTGATAGAACTGATTTCTGAGATCAACTTTGTCTTTGCTTTCTTCAAGACTTCTTGAGTCTGAACTCAGTAAAAGTTGATCTTCTTGAAGTAGTCAGGCTGGCAACTTCCTTCTTAAGATGGAGAATTAAATCTGGATCCTTCTTTGCAGTCTGGTTCAGAACCTGCTTCTTAAGAGATTTGAATAAACAAGTCTCTTTATTGATTTCAATTATTGGAGTTCTCTCTCTCTAGGTAAATCTGAAGTTTCTTTAAAATACTAATTTACAGTTTTTTTTGGATCTGTATTCTACAATGATTGATCGTCACTTTCTGTTGAAGGAGAAAGCCTTTATATAATCTTTCTCCATGGTAACCGGCTGATCCGGTTTTTAACAACCTTCTGACAGCTTTGACAGTTGCAGTTGACCGGTTGAAATGGCAGCTGTCAAGTCATCCAGTCACTTCTTGAAATCACTGTCTCTGTCTGAAAGTGTCGAGACTGTTCTTCATTATGTGTCGACACAAATAGACTAAGTGTCGACATAAGTGGACTAAGTGTCGACACTAGCCTTGGTGGTGTCGACACAACTTCTTTTGTTATAGTAACAGCTTCTCGACACAACTTCTGTTGAATGTGTCGACACTAATTCTGTGTGTAGACACAAATACTTCTTCTTTAAAATTTAGTTGAAATTATATTGTGTGTAGACACATCTCCTTTGTGTCGACACAACTTCTTTTGTTGTTGATACTTGCTGAGTGTCGACACATCTCCTTTGTGTCGACACAAGTACTTCTTTACTTTAACTTTGTTGAAGCTTTGCTGTGTGTCGACACAAGACCTGTATGTCAACACAGTTGATGTTTGACAAGTACTTCTGTGTGTCGACAATGCCTCTTGGTGTCGACACATTTGATGTCGACTAAGCTTCTCTGGGTGTCGACACTGCCTCTAAGTGTCGACACAATTTATGTTGACAATTCTTCACAGTATGTCGCCACTGCCTGTATGTGTCGACACATTTCTTCTGGTGTCGACTATGCCTTTCCTGGTGTCAACACAATTTACTCCAAGTGTCGACACAGCTTTTCTCCAGTGTAGACACAAGCCTTCATAAGTGTCGACACTGCTTCTCTAGGTGTCGATATATGGACTTAGAAATTTTTTCAGCATTTCCTGCAATTACTTAACCTGCACATATAAACTCAAAACACATCAAATACACCTTGATGTATATCATTGAGTAGAGTGAGGCTTCTTCAAATCTGGTACACATTTTTCAATGTACCCAACAATAAGCAAACTAAATCTAGCTTTAAATCAGTTAATCAGAGTGATTCACCTAGGATATTTTACTTGCTACACATGGACCTTTTTGGCCCAATTGATGTACAAAGACTAGGAGGGAAATCCTAAACTCTAGTTATTGTAGATCACTTCTCAAGATTCACTTGGGTGTTCTTTCTGAGATCTAAGTCAGATACATTCAAGTTTCATACAAATTTCCTCAAAACCATAAAGATTAAGTACTCTACTCAAGTTGTATTGATCAGAAGTGATCATGGTACTGAGTTTTAGTCTCTTCTTATGCATGAGTTCTGTGATAAGGAAGGTATCAGGCAGTGCTTCTCAGCTCCTAAAACTCCTTAATAAAATGGGGTAGCTGAAAGGAAAAAAATAGAACCCTATTTGAAGTTGCAGGCACATTACTTGTAGATGTTTACTTGCCCCTTTAATTTTGGGCAGAGGCTGTGAGCACAACAAATTATGTACTGAACAGAAGTTTAATACATAAACTTAAGAATAAGAGCCCCTATGAATTACTTAAAGGGAAGAAACCTGAAATCACCTATTTAAAAATATTTGGTTGTATATTTTATATTTATATCAATGATAAGAAATATAGTAGAAAGTTTGAAGCTAAGGCTGAAGACATAATTTTTCTAGGATATTCCCAAGTCTGCAAAGCTTATAGGGTGTTTAACAAATCTTCTTTAAAAATTGAAGAATCTATACATGTGACTTTTGATGAAGCTACCATGTCTTATAAGGAAAAGGAAATTTCTACCAACAATGCTTTGCAGGTACCTCACTTGTATGAGAGATTGGATGATCTAAGCCTCACCCAAGAGGTTCTAATACATCCCTCTCCACAGGTTGAAGAAAAAAGTGAAGAAGAAAGTAAGGAGGTGACTGAACCCTTTCCAACAGCTAATGAAATTCCGCAGGAGGAATTTATTCCCCAAGTTGTTGCCCAACCAGCTCCTCCCACTAATTTTGTCACACTTAGAGATAATCCTAGATCTCAAGTGATTGGATACATTTCAGCTCGTGTGCAAACAAGGCATCAACTCAACCGTGACTTGATGTTTGCTTGTTTCCTCTCTCAACATGAGCCCCAATCCAATAAAGATGCTTAACAAGATCCCCACTAGATCATTGCAATGCAAGAGGAGCTCAATCAATTTGAAAGATGTAGAGTTTGGGAATTGGTTC
Source organism: Platanthera guangdongensis (assembly GCA_039583875.1). Lineage (NCBI taxonomy): Eukaryota > Viridiplantae > Streptophyta > Magnoliopsida > Asparagales > Orchidaceae > Platanthera > Platanthera guangdongensis. The sequence goes on along the minus strand of CM077166.1, from coordinate 176,330,618 downwards.
CTAGACCCAAAGACTATCCAGTCATTGGAACCAAATGGGTGTTGAGAAATAAGTTGGATGCAAAAGGAAACATTATGAGGAACAAGGCAAGACTAGTAACTCAAGGCTATAGGCAGGAGTAAGGAATTGACTATGATCAGACATTTGCTCATGTTGCAAGACTTGAGGCTATAAGAATCTTTCTTGCATATGCTGCATTCAAAAAGTTCAAAGTCTATCAAATGGATGTTAAAAGTGCTTTTCTAAATGGAGTACTCAAAGAAGAAGTATATGTGGATCAACCACCAGTGCACTCATGGTGATTCCAGCGAGCGCTCTTTCCACAATGAAATTTTATATGGGCTTTTATATTGATTTCGACTCATTCCAGCATTCCGACGCAATCTTTGTAGAAATTCTGAAGTTATTTGAAGATCAACATCTGAAGTAGTTCATGACACTTAGAATCAAGATTGCAATGACAGAAATCAAAGAGTGGGTCTTTTCTTCCTCAACATCTGAAGATAACATGAGAGGAACTATTTCTGGTAATCAAGTCTCCCTCTCTCCTAATATACTAACCAACATTTTCGGTCTACTGAATGGTGCTGATGAGATAGAAATGGACTCTGAGGAATATAACAATATGTTAATCAAAATGGGTTATTCTGGAGATAACCCTAACAAGTTGCTGAAGAAGAACTTGTCTGCTGAATACAAGTTCTTAGCATATGTAGTCGGGAAGGTACTGCTGGGAAAACACACAGCATATGACAACATCACCAGGCACCAGTTCTTGGTGATGGGTGCCTTGGTTGATAAGAAAGGAATAAACTGGGGTAAGTTATTGTTTGATATGGTTAAAAAGAAGAACAATAAGAAAGAGGTCTATTTTGGACGGGTTCTGGCATTTTTTATGCAGGAAAAGGCATCTGAACATCTAGTTTTCACAACAGTGTTCATAAATGTTTCCAAAAGGCTAACCTCTGCCCTGTTTGGGTAGATGGGAGAGGAGAATCACAAAGACATCCTAAGCTTCCTCCTCCATGCCATTTAAGGGAACCAGGGCTGTGACAGCCATTCCCCACGCTACTGCTGAAGAAGTTCCTCCTCCACCACATCCTTCAACAACATCTCTTCCAACAATACTCCTCCATCTCCCCATCCATCATCACTTGCTCCTCTACAACCACCAGCTACATCAATTCCTTCATCAACACATCAGCACACACCTACTCAATCTCCACAACATATCACACCTCCTCAATCTCCACTACCATCCCACCTACAAGAAATTCACAATGAATCATTCATGTCATCTCCCACCATCAATCTGCTTACCTCCTTACCATCTACACCCACTTATCCCATTCATGACCTTCCCAGTCCAACACCATCCCATGCCAGATCATCTAAACAGGATGACATCCTACCAGATGTCACTCCTTCTGCTCCTCCATCTGTATTCACTCAAACTCCACCTGAGTTTATGGATACTATTTCTACCTCCCTATCCACCATCATGGAGCACATCACTCCAGTGATTACGACTCTTATAGAATAGGCTATTACACCTCTTGCTAATTCCATTTCTTCTCTTGCTGCTCTCTTTGCTGCTTCATCTATCACTACTTCTTATACTAGGGGCATGATTCCAGCTTCCACTGAAATCAGGCAGGAGGAGATGCTTTGTGAAGAAGCAACTCCAGTTTCAGTAGCAATTGTAGAAGAAATAAATACAGATATCTATATGATTACAGATATAATTGTTACAAACATTGATACGCTCTGCACAGATACGAGTATATAGCCTACAGAAATAACTGTTGGTGATTGCATTGTCCATCCCATAGCTGATTTGTTTAGTTTGTTAAATTCTTTTGATATAATTTATTTAAATTCTCTTCCAGTTGTCTGCCTAAAGCCCTCCTTGGATATTGTACCATATACAGCACCAATGAGTCCCACAGTTGCCAAGCACCTTAAGGATAGTTTTGCAGTGATAGAGATTCAAACAGTATCCCCTTCCAAAGATATCTCTTCTCCAGAGGCTGTCTCAGCTCCTACTTATAAGATGGATGACAATCCTCTTCTAGATTTGGATGAAATCATCATGACAGATATAGAAGCAGAAAATGTATCAGTTGCTGAACCTGTCCCTGAAATAGTTGCTCGAGCTCCAGAACCTCCATTATAGCCTTAGGCTGAAAAGCAAATTGACAAAGATCATCTGAAAGCTCTGGATGATTTATATGATAATACTCAGGGATCCTTCTCTAATAAAGATGATGATAATGATGATTCTCATGATAGCCCTTCTACCAAGAAGAAAGTGTCTAAGAAAAGAAAGGCTCCTCCATTTTCTGCTCCCAAGCCAAATCCAACTCATGACACTCCTTATTATATTTTGTAGAAAATAACTCATTATCCCGGGATGCCAGCCTGGATGTGGCTGTCTAAGAATGAGCAGAAAACAAGAAAGAAAAGTAGGAGATACTCTCCTCCTCCTCCTCCTTAAAGAAATCGGAGAGGTCCTCCTCCTCAACCTGCTGTTGGTGCTTCAGGTAGCACTTCTCAGATGACTACCTCATATGCTCAAATCCACCACAGACATCAAGGTAGATCCTCATCATTTTAAGGAAGCAGCCAACAAAGGTACTCTTCAAGCAGATAACATCAACAACCACAACAACAGTAACAACCTCAATATCATCAGCAACACCAACATCAAGCTCCTAAACCACAAAAAGATGACAGTCCAAAAAGGCCAGAGTGTCCTCCCATTCCCTTTGTGGATCCAGAGACAGAGACAACTGCTAGAATGGCCATGTTCCAGGAACTTGTTGGAATTTTAATGATAAACAAATCTAAAGCTGAAGGGGAAGATCATTCCCAGTATTCTACAATGTACAAATACAGAAAAGAAGAACTAAAAAGGTATTACAAAACTAACAAATTCTTTAATGTTGATGCTTATATGAACCTACATCCTCTTAGTCCTGTTGTGTTCAGAAAGCCTAGCTTTCCTTGCAACCAACATGACTTTGAATCAACCTTTGGTCATCATTTCTGGCCCTCGGTTGCAAAGCCAAAGAGCCGATATGATGGTTGGACCTTTCCCCGGAACTTCGGTGAGAGTGCCTTCAAGGCACCTTATGAGGAAATCCACATGGGAAATTATGGTCAATTCTCTAGCGGCCATAATGGAAAGCAGGCACCAAAAGCCAAGCCTGTTATACAGAAGGTGACGAAGTCATATGACTGTTGTCACCATGAGGCCTCCACCTCCAGATCCAAGGCCCCAGCTGTACCCACCGTTCCCAGGATAAGGCAGGAGCCTAGGAAGAGGTACAACAGATTCGACTGTTGGTGCTGTGGCAAAGTCAGTCACTTTGCCATGGATTGTTGGTTTAATCCAAGGTATTACGAGACTCCCTATGTTAGCAATGCGAGGCCGACCACTCGTAGGGTTAACCAACCGAGGGGGAGTGTGCTAACCAGGAATCTAGGAACCAAGTTCGATTGGGTTCCTAAGGCAAATTAATTTTGTTTTGCAGGAATGTCCAAAGGCCACCAAAACGCCGATCTGGTATTTGGACAGTGTATGCTCCCAGCATATAACTGGGACAAGAAGTCTGCTGCGTGATTACACTCCAGTCAAGAATGGACCCAAAGTCATATTTGGAGGGTCAGATCGAGGAGTCACCAGAGGTTACGGTATGATTTCCAACGGTATAATCTCTATCACCGACGTGGCTTATGTTGAAGGGTTAAACCATAACCTGATCAGTGTAAGTCAGTTATGTGACAAAGGTTATGACGTTAAGTTCTGCAAGGATAAATGTCTGATAATTTCACGTACCTCTTCTGAGACGGTATTATCAGGCATTAGGAGCAGAAATATCTTCTCCTTAGATTTTCTCAGTGTAGATTCATCTACCCCCGTATGCCTTGTGGCAACAGGCAGTGCATCTCTTTGTGATCAATGGCACAAGAGATTGGCACATATTAATTTCAAGACAATTAGTATGCTGTTTTCTAAGAACTTAGTAAGGGATGCTCCCAGTATCAAGTGCATCAAAGATAACCCCTGTCCTGCATGCCAGATGGGCAAACAGACTCGGGCTACCTTTAAGAGCATCGCAGACAAAGACTCTTCCCGATGTCTTTACCTTTTACATATGGACTTGTTTGGTCCAATGCAAGTTCATAGCTTGGGAGGCAAGTCCTATATGCTAGTGATAGTTGATGATCATTCTCGGTTTACATGGGTGTTCTTTTTGAAACGAAAGTCAGATATATTTGACATCTTCACTAGTTTTGTGAAGCAGGTTCAGAACGAATTTAACTGCTCAGTGGTCAAAATCAGAAGTGACCATGGAATAGAATTCGAATCTGGTGCTATGACAGAATTTTGTGAAGAACAAGGTATCTTTCATGAGTGTTCCTCCCCGTGCACTCCTCAGCAAAATGGAGTTGCGGAGAGTAGAAATAGAACTCTCATTGAAGCCTGCACGACAATGTTGAAAGATGCTTCTCTCCCAGAATACTTCTGGGCAGAGGCTGTCAATACAGCTTATCATGTACAAAACCGAGCATTGATCAACAATCATCATCTTAAGACGCCTTACGAGCTACTGAAAGACAGGAAACCAGCCATGTCCTACTTGAGGATCTTTTGTTGCAGATGCTATGTACTGAATAATGGGAAGTACCCACGTACTAAATTTGGTGAAAAATGCTTCGAAGGCATATTCATGGGCTATAGTTCCCACAGTCGGGCATATAGGGTCTTCAATAAGAAAACCCTAGTGGTAGAAGAATCAATTAATGTTGTATTTGATGAAGGAAGTTTGCTTAACAACAATTCTTCCAGTGTTATTCTTGAAGATGCAGGTGCGCGACTTGAACAGCTGAGTCTCAATGAGACCGCTAAAGATGACACACCTAAGTATGTCAAAGTTTCCACCTCCACATCATCTGGGAATGTTGAAGATCAAAATGGAACAAATCTCCTAGAAGGAGGAGAAGCCCAAGAAGTAGTCGAAGCTCCAGACGCCAGACTTCTAGAGCTCCGGCACGTGAGGGATCATCCTAGAGATCAGATCATCGGAGATCCTCGTGTCAGTGTCAGAACTCGAAGAGGTACTATTTACGAAGTATTACATCTTAGCATCCTGTCACAGGTTGAGCCAAAGAAGTTAGACGAGGCAAACAATGATGCGGCATGGATTCTGGCCATGCAAGATGAACTACATCAATTCGAACGTTGCAACGTTTGGACGCTAGTTCCCAGACCATACAAGTAGAATGTGATTGGCACCAAGTGGATCTTTAGAAACAAGCTGGATGAACATGGTGTCATCATAAAGAACAAGGTAACGCTGGTGGCTCAAGGTTACAAACAGGATGAGGGGATTGACTTCGACCAGACCTTCGCACCAGTAGCAAGGCTCGAGGCAATCAGATTGTTCCTGGCGTATGCTTCGCACAAAGGATTCACAGTTTATCAAATGGATGTGAAATCAGCATTCCTGAATGGAGACCTGAAAGAGGAAGTATACATCGCTCAACCCCCAGGTTTTGTCGATCCTACTTATCCCAATCATGTATATTTTCTTAATAAAGCTTTATATGGGTTAAAACAAGCTCCACGAGCTTGGTATGAGACTTTATCTAGTTTTCTTCTTGAGAACAAGTTCTCTCGAGGTAAAATAGATAAAATATTGTTTCTCAGGGAAGTCAAAGGCAAGATTTTGCTGGTGCAAATCTATGTCGATGACATAATATTCGGCTCAACGGACAACAATCTTTGCAAAAAGTTCTCTAAACTTATGCAAGGAAAGTTTGAAATGAGCAGTATGGGAGAGCTCAAGTATTTCTTGGGACTTCAAGTGAAACAGTCTGAGGATGGAATCTTCATCTCTCAGACGAAGTTCACAAATGAACTCCTTAAGAAATTCGGTATGGAGAGCGCAACCTCTATGAGGACTCCAATGGGATCCACTATGTCTCTGGATAAGGATGAGAAAGGTAAACCTTTCGATGAAACCAAATACAGAAGCATCATTGGATCCTTGCTCTATCTTACTGCCAGTAGACCGGATATCATGTTCTCCACATGTGTCTGTGCCAGATATCAGGTGAACACTAAGGAATCTCACTATGTCGCTGCAAAGCGAATTCTAAGATACCTTAAAGGTACTCCCAATCTTGGCTTGTGGTACCCGAGAAACAATGATGTCGAGCTAATAGGTTTTTCAGATGCTGATTTTGTAGGGAGTAGGGATGACAGGAAAAGCACCTCCGGGACGTGTTAATTCCTCGGCAGGAGGCTTATCTCATGGAACAGCAAGAAACAGAATTGTGTTGCAACCTCTACAACAGAGTCTGAGTACATCTCGGCAGGCAGCTGTTGCACACAACTCCTATCGATCAGAAACCAGTTAGCCGACTACGACCTTCAGTTCAAGGAAATACCAATGTACTGCGACTCCTCTAGTGCAATTTCCATTGCCAACAATCCGGTCTCGCACAGTAGAACGAAGCATATTGAAGTGCGATACCACTTCATTCGGGAGCACGTGGAGAACAAGGATATTTTTCTCTATTATGTCCCCACGGACAAGCAGATTGCAGATATATTCACAAAGCCCTTAGACGAAGCCAAGTTCAGTCTCTTCAAAACTGAATTGGGAATGCTAAATTATGAGGAATGAAGACTACAGAAGCTCCAGGATCATGCATCTCGAGGGAACCTCTGCAAGGTACTCAAGTTGAGCCCAGGCGCAAGAACTGAGGGGGAGCAAGGTACTCAAGTATGAGCACAGGTGCAAGAACTGAGGGGGAGCACGGGGACAAATACTACAGACCCCGAATTTGCAGAAGCCGAAAAGGGGGAGATTACCCTCTCGGCTAAGGCTAAGGTGGCTCCAAGCTTGCTCTCAAGAAATTGGTATTGGTAATGAATAACTCACTCAACTCAATTTCAAGTTTATGATTTTCATTCCTATATTCTTTATTCACCTTAGCTTGTAGGGTTTAGGCTTCTTCAAATAGGGGGAGATTGTTGGGTATTGTATCCACAACGTACCTGATTTGAAGAAGCCCCTATACAAGCTAAGGTAAATAGGCAATGTTTTTGACAATTTATTTCAAGTTGTACTTGCAGTTATACCACTCTAAGTGCACAGCAATGTTAGGGTGCAGTAGGTCAATATACACGGGTCTGCACGATGTAATCCCTCGTTGAGCAGATCAGTATGTTGGCCTACGTGTACTCTCTCTATTGGAGTGCACTTACTTTCAAGTACAGGGCTGTGATCTTGCAAGAGCAGACAAGGAGCAAGGATGGGTCAAGGAGCACATCATGGGTGGAAAGACGAAAATTCATCTAAGTGTAAATCGGCGAGAATCGCCAAGTGATTCTCGCCGAATCGTCGAGAATCAGTGGCTGATTCCCACCGACTCAATCCAACTACTTCATTGCAAGCAACTCTGATTCTAAGTAAGAATCGACGAGAATCACCAAGTGATTCTCGCCGAATCGCCGAGAATCACTGGCTGATTCTCGCCGTCTCGACCCGGCTAAATCAGTGCGTGCAACCAAGTAACATTCGATGAGAATCATCTTTGATTCTCGCCGAATCATCGAGAATCACCTTTGATTCTCGGCGACTCAGCGAGATTCACTTTCGATTCTCACCGATTTTGACTTGGGCGATTTTCTGGAACTTCCTGAACCGGATTCTGCCGCTGTCAATGTTCTGGACCGGGATTTAGGGATTCTTCTTGTGGGTCCCACAATGGTGATATTGAAGTTGTCTACAGTATATATTTACGGGTATTTTGAACAGTAGAAAAATACACAGAAGGAAGCCGTGCGAAAACCTTGACCTAAAATCGCGATCTCCACTCCGCCGCCGCCGTCGCGCTCGAGCTAGTTGGTCGCCGCCTTTGATCGAGATTTCTTCGTGATCTTCCGGCGACAGAAGCTTAGCCAAGCTTAGAGTCTCACGTGTCTATCCAGAGATCCCTTGTCTCTCGATTTGTTGATCAGGAAAAACTTCCCCATCCGAATCGATCGAGACGACCGATCCTCGTGTGACCGTTGGTAGACCTAGCTTGCTTTGCTACGAAGTTTGGATCTCCAAAGAACAGCAGCCACACATCGTTGTTCCCGCCGATCCCGTGAACCTAGCCGCCATCCATCTTACCAACGCCGGTTCCGGGGAGATTCTCTACAAGAGAGACCAAGGTTGTGGACTCTTTGTAGACTTCAAGATCATGTCGTCAATGAAGAGGGACACCGTAGTCTCCACACGTAGTTTGTATTTCTTGTACATTCTATTTTACTTTTGTTGTAAAGGAACGTTGGTTCCTAGTTGTAAGGGTTGGGTGCAACCCGGTTTGTGGGAGTGTTGACTCCTACGTGTGGAAGGTTTCCTTCCGATAGTGCAAGGATTAGATTTCAATCTTGTTGGTGAAGAGACCGAGTCGTCCCTTGTTGGGAGATAGGTCGAAGGGGGAAAGTGGATGTACCCAAGTCGGGGAACCACTATAAATAGCTTGTGTATTCTGTGTGCTGTGCTGTTTATTTTTATTGTGCAGGTACAATCTTAAATTCCGTAAAAACGTTGCACGTCACCTATTCCCCCCCCATAGGTGAACATAGTTGACACTAGGTGGACTTTCACTTATAAGGAATTAAATGAAATCCTAAATTTAGCTACCGCTTGAATTAATTTAAAGAGAGATCTAAATAAACATCAAGGGTATAAGAATTAAGTCCTAAACCATAAAAATGATTTAAATAGAGGAAACGTTTTGGCCAAAAGTCTGCTTGAAGTAACAAAATAGCAAGAAAAATTGTAATCGTTAGCTAACAAAAATAGATTAGAATTATATAAACTTTAGCTTTTAAGAGTTTAAAAGAAATAATGCAATTTAAGAATTATGCACTCAAAAAGATTTTTAAATTAAGTCTAAAATCATTAAATATGGTAAGGGGGTTGTTGTGGTTTATGAATAGGGCTTTGGTTTTAGAGGTGAGATATTTTTTTTCCTAAACCTCTAATGAAATTTTTTAAAATGTGGATGTTTAGGAAAATGAAATCTTATTTTCCATAAAATGTAATTTTTGGAACAACTTCATATAACACAATGTATATGTATAGGAGTTTTGAATTTTATCCTCAAACTCCATAACATATATCTTTTAAAAATATTGGATGTTTATGTTTACGGAACGAAATCTTAGTTTCATTGACATAAGTTCTTTTAAGGATACAAATTTTATCATGTCAAGTAAGACATGATAAATATGGGGAGATGAGTTTTTTTCAAAAAGAAAATTAGATTTTAATAAAAACAAATTTGAAAGCAACTTTGATTAATTGAACGTTTTTGTGTTTCAAAAAGCTTGAAGTAACATAATTGAAGTCTAAGGTTATTTTTTCAAACATAATACACGTGCCTCTATTTTAGATAAATTATAAGTAGTTCCTAAAACAAGTCTCCTATCTTAAGAAAAAAAACATAAGAAATTCTTTAAAACTCAACCCCAAATAATTAAATCTATCAATCTCTAATTAATAAACGAATGAAAAATAAAAGATTAATAAAAGTTATTTATAAATAAACACGAAAAGAGATTTTTGGAGAGGAAAAAGGATAAGAATGGTATATTCGATTTATTTGTTTCTTAAATTTGTTTTGGGGATTTTCAGAGTTATCATCTTTTGTTGTATTTTTGATTTTATATATTTTTTGAATTATTATCTTTTTTGGAGTTATTATCTTTTTTATATTTTTTGTTTATTTCTTTAATAGATACATACTAAAGGAAGAAAAAGAGAAAAACTTTTTGAAAATTGTTTTTTGAGTTTACCAAATTTTTTGTGTTTTTTAGATTTTTAAGCAAATATCTCCAAGAGAGGAAAGAGAAATTATTTACAAAGATGAGAGAGAAAGGAAAAGGGGAAAGAGAAAAGGATATTTATAAAAAATATTTACAAAAATATTTACAAAAAATATTTACAAAGAATATTTATAAATAAAACTAAATATTTTTGGAATTTTTGTTTTATTATTTTTTTTTGAAATTTTTGATGTTAAAACAAAATTTTTTTGGAGTTTTCATTTTATATTTTTTTTTATTTGTTCTATTTTTTTTTTCACTTTTTTGTATTCTTTAAATTTTTTGCAATGCAGAAAATAGAAGTACAGAAAAGAAAGCACAAAACACCCTCATACTTAATTCCAACATTATCCCTATTGTTGCAATGTAAGTATGTTGAACAAAAAAGAAAAAATGCAACAAGAATAAAGAGTGGGGGTAGAAACTTCCCTGAAACGAGTTCGGGGAGACCCATTTAAAAACCCTGCACTATTAAGAACAAAACAACAAAGAGAAAATAAAGAAATAGCGAAAAATACAAACATGGGGTGCCTTACTGGAGCGCTTTGTTTATAGTCGTGTTGCTTGACTATTTGGGAGGGTTTATATTTCGAGGAGGGTTATGGTTTGATATTACTGCCCACTAGATCGCAAACTATATATAATTTTAAACGATGACCATTGGCTTTAAACGAGACTTTTTTTGGGTAGGAGACGTGTACGGTCCCATATGGCCAAACTTCTTCAACTTTGAAGGGGCCGGACCATCGTGATTTTAGTTTACCCGGAAAAGGCCTAAGCAATGAATTATAAAGAATGACAAGATCGCTCGGAGAAAAAAAATTTTGGTGTTTGATTTTTCGATCGTGATAAAACTTAGAACGCTCCTTATAGAACTTATTGCTCTTGTAAGCGTTTGCACGCCATTCATCGAGCTTGTTTACTTGTAGTTTTCTATTTTCAGCGGTTAAGTTAGCTTCAAGATTTACGAGTTTTAAAGAGAAAAGTGTGCGATGTTCTAGTTCTACGGGGAGGTGAGAAGCTTTGCCATAGACTAATCGATAGAGCATACAACTAATTGTGGTTTTGTATGCCGTATGATCGGCACATAACACATCGTCGAGTTTCATGGAACAATATTTTCAATTAAGTGAAACCGTTTTCTCTAATATATGCTTAATCTCTCGATTTACTACCTCAACTTGGCCACTTGTTTATGGGTGGTAGGGGGTGGAAAGTTTGTGTGTGACTTCGTATTTAACTAACGTCTTAGCCATTTGGGCATTACAGAAATGCATTCTCTTATCGCTCACAATAGCACCAGGCTTGCCGAAGCTAGAAAATAGTTTTTTAAGAAAGGTAACGATGACTCCCGCATCGTTGGTGGGAGAGCTTGCGCTTTCGCCCACCTCGATACGTGGTCGACCACCACTAAAATATAATTATTTTTAAAAGATGGAGGTAGGGGGATAACAAAATCGATGCCCCACAAATCAAAGACTTCGCACTCAAAAAACATTTTTTGGGGCATCTCGTCACGACGAGAGATGTTATTCGACTGCTGGCAGCTATCGCTGGAGTGCACAAAACTGTATGCGTCTTTGAATAGAGTGGGCCAAAAGAAGCTCGCCTTCAGCACCTTCCGCGCGGTCTGGTTAGCTTGATAATGCCCACCAGTCGGACCCTCATGGAAGTGCCTAAGTATTTAAGTGCACTCCACACCCGTGATGCATCTTCGGACGACCTGGTCCGCATATATATGAAAAAGAAAGGGGTCCTCCCAAAAGAAATTTTTTAATTCAGAAAAGAATTTCTTCTTTTACTAGATCGAAAAGACTTTTGGCAGCACTCACACAACTAAATAGTTCGCAAAATCTGTGAACTGGGCGGGAAAGACAAATAGTATTTATTACAAGGTGGCGTTCCTCGAGGAATCTATCATTTATTACAGATTCGACGAGCGTTTCCCCACCCGGAGTTTCTAAACTGGAGAGGTGATCGGCGGCAAAATTTTTCGTGCCCTTCTTATCTCGGATCTCCAAATCAAACTCTTGTAGGAGGAGGATCCATCGATGAAGGCGAGCATTGGCATCTGTTTTAATTAATAATTTTTTTAAGACATAGTGGTCGGTAAATTTGATAACTTTAGAAAGCATTATATACGAGCAAAACTTATCAAATGCAAAAACGACGACAAAAGTTCATTTTTTGTTTTCGTGTAATTTCCTTGTGCTGAAGTGACTGTCTTGCTAGCTTAATAAATAGGATGAAAATATTTGTTTATGCATTAGAAAAGAATGACACCTAGACAATATCGCTAGCTTCGCACATAATTTAAAACGAATGGGAGCAATCGGGCACCACTAAAGTGGGTGAATTGTAAGTTTTTATTTAATAAAATTAAAAGTGGACTCGCATTCGCTACTAAAGAAAAAATTTGATTCCTTTTCCAGGAGGAAAGTAAGCGACTTTTTTATTTTAGAAAAAATCTTGAATGAAATGGTTATAAAAGCCCGTGTGGCATAGGAAACTCTTAATAGATTTTTTGTTAGAAGGCGGGGGAAGCTTTTCCACAATTTCTACCTTGGCCTTATCGAACTCCATCCCCTTAGAAGAAATTTTATGGCCGAGAACCAAACATTCTCGAACCATAAAGTTACACTTTTCCCTATTTAAAATGAAATGTGTGTCCTCGCATTGCTGAAGGACATGATCTAAATAGCGAAGACAGGTCGGGAATGAGCTTCCAAAAGTAGAGAAGTCATCCATAAAGACTTCCATAATGTCTCCTACCAGCTCGCCAAAGATCGCAAGCATACATCTTTGGATTATATCCGACACATTGTCGAGGCCAAATGGCATCCTTTGGTATGCGAAAGTGCGAAACAGGCAGGTAAAAGTTGTTTTCTCTTGGTCATTATGGGAAATGGGGATTTCGAAAAACCCCGATAATCCATCCAGAAAACAAAAGTATGGATGACCAGATAAATGCTCCAGAGTTTGGTCTAAAAATGGTCGTGGCAAATGGTCCTTATAGATGGTATCATTTAGTTTTCTATAATCGATGCACACCCACCAACCCGTAACTATATTAGTTGGGACGAGTTCATTATGCTCATTTTCCACAACGGTAAGACCACCCTTTTTTGGCACGACATGAACGGGACTAACCCATGCACTGTCCGAAATAGGATAAATAATCCCCGCATCAAATAATTTTAAGATTTCAGCATTAACGATGTCTTTAATGTTTGGATTAAGATGCCGCTGCGGCTGAACAGTTTTGCGAAAATTATCGTTAAGGAAAATCTTATGTGTGCAGAAAGAGTGGTTAATCCCTTTTAAATCAGAAATTTACCACTGAATTACGTGGCGATGTTTAAGCAAAACTTCCAATAAATCGTAAGTCTTTGAATCACTCAAATGTGAAGAAATGATAACGGGAAGGGTATCATATTTTTCTAAAAATGCGTATTTGAGAGATTCGAGTAGTGGTTTTAGTTCTAGCAGAATGGTTCTTCTAACGATTTTTTAATCTTAATGTCTTTCGATCCACATGTTTCAAAAGACAAATTTGTAGAGTCATCCTCTAAGCAATAAAAGTTTTTGAGCGCAAAGATATCGTCGTTTAAAGAGGTAGTCTCGAAAATAGGGGAAGGACAATCTCCTTAATAGGTATCTGAATTATAACAAACGTCATCGCTTGATGACGAGTCCCCCATTGCGGGATTAATAGAGAAAGTAGCCTCATCATCTCATACCCGAAGGAGGAGACGACCGTTACTCAGATCAATTAATGCGCAGGAGGTGGCGAGAAAATTACGATCGAGTATAATTGGTACATTAGTATCCTCCTCGATGTCTAAGATTATGAAGTCAACCAGATAGATAAACTTATCAACTCGGACAAGAATGTCGTCCACTACCTCGATGGGAAACATAACAAAGCAATCCACTAGTTGGATACGCATTTTTGTCAGACTCGGAGCGCCCAAACCTAATTTTTGAAAAAGCAAGAACGACATCAAATTAATGCCCGCGTCTAAATCGGCTAGAGCGAATTTACTAATATATCGCCAAAAAGGCACGAGATGGAAAACCATCCCAGGACATTTCTTTTTAGGGTAAATTTATTAGTATGAGCCGCTGAGCACTCAATGTTGAGAGATATATGCGAAATATTTTCAAATTTTCTTTTATTAGAAAGATGTTCTTTTAAATATTTTGCATACTAAGGCATCTGCAAGATTACCTCGTAGAAGGGAACATTAATATGAATTTGTTTTAATAATAAAATAATTTTTTTGTACTGCTCGTCCTTACGCTCACTATCTAACTTATGTGTATAAGGCAAGGGGGTTTTTAAAATAATTTTTCATTTAAAATTGGAAAAGGTGATGTAACTGAAGAAGGTGGGAGAGGGGTCTGAGGAGAAATGTGTACCTGCAGATCGATCTGTTTTGGATCGACCACCTCCTTTCCGCTATTGAGGGTTATAGCGTTGATATTTTCCCGGGGTTGGGCTCCGGGTTCCCCGGCAGTGCCCCGAGCGCATGCTCGAACATCATCCGTCCCAGCTATCCAACCTATAGTTCTATGATTTTTAGTGATCCGGTGATGTTCTGGATATTTGACTCGTTGGACGCGATATATCTCGAAAACGTTTCCTCCATCGGAGATGGTTTTTGAAGAGGGGGATGCGGCAGAAATACAGGCACAAGAGAATTAGGCAGACGCTGCGTGTTGTTCGCATTGCTCCATGAGAAGGTAGGGTGATTCCTCCAACCCAAATTATAGTGGTTACTATAAGGGTTGTTGTTGGGGTTAAAGGAAGGTCGACGCGAATTTTCCACATATTATACGAACTCTTCAACTACACTGACGTTAGAGGGAAATGCCCAAGGAAGAGTGGAGGAGGCAGTAGACATCTTCGCCACTTGCTTCGTCAGCCTTTCAACTTGAAGTGATAAGTGAGCAGTGGCATCCACTTTGAATAGGCCGACCACCTACTTGGGATGTCCCCGCAGGACGTTCCACTGGAAGGCATTCATGGCCATCTCTTTGATTAGAGCTTGGGCAGCATCGAAGGTCTTGTTATTCAGACTACCCCACAATGGCCGTGTCAATCATTTGACGCGTCTGAGAGTTTAGCCCGTTGTAAAAGATTTGGACCTGAATCCATGCTGGCAGCACGTGGTTCGGACCCCGACGAAGGAATTATTTAAACCTCTCCCAATTGTCAAATAGATACTCGGAATCATTCTGAACAAATGAAGAAAAATCTGCATGCAACTTTGCAATTTCAGCTGATGAAAAATACTTCGTTAAGAATCGCTCTGCAAGCTTGGCCCAAGTGGTGATACATCCTTGCGGGAGGGAATTCAACCATGCCTTAGCTTTGGATTTTAAGGAAAATGGAAAAAGGAGCAAGCGAATGGCATCATGAGTGAAGCCATTAATTTTAAAAGTGTTGCAGATTTCAAAAAAACTAGATAAGTGGACATTTGGGTCCTCATCCGACAGTACATTGATCTGCACTTCGTTATGGATCATTTGAACAATGCTAGATTATATTTCAAAATTATTGTTCGTGACCGTCAGACGAATGATACTAGACCCAGTATCATCCAAATTGGGTTGGGCATAGTACGACATAGTACGCTCCACAACCGCATTTGGGATAAGGTCGGACATTATAGCGACAGATTGATCTCCGACGGATTCTTCGGCTTCCAAAGAGGCATTCTGACATTGAGATCGAATATGCTCAAGGGAGCATTCGATCTCAGGATCAAAATCAAAATTTTCTGACTCTAATGGTTGTCCACGGGTCATACACCCTATAATATATAATAAATAATTAACATTTTTGGGTTTTAAGTAGAGTTTTGAAGTTTTTTTTAAAATTTTTAGAAAAATAGGTAAAAGTAATAGACTTCGGAATTCGAAATAACAACACGAAGCTCCCTGACAACGGCGCCAAAAACTTGATTACCCTTCGTGGCACCCGACGTTTATTTATTTAGTGATGTAGGTGTCGAATTTCGCGGAGGGAATGAAAGGAGGCAAGTGTACCTATCACAAGTAGTACAGGATATTCAGAGGGAATATTGAGGTCGTATATTTCCCGGGGCGGGTTGATTGTTTATACTCCTCCCGGAGGGACTATTATCTCAATAAAAATAAATATGTTGGAATAACTAACCAAGGCAGTTATAAAAAAATGCAGAAAAGAGACTGAAAAAGATTGATGAAGAAATAACGCTCGGTATCGAATTACGTTAGGACTAAAATAAATTCATATAACTAGAGATCTAAACTTTCAAATTAATTAAAGGTAACTTGTCCATGGAGGTTCCACAAGTATGAGCTCACCTATCTCTAGGTCTATCATGAAAGTGAGGGATAGATCTCTTTTACACTAAAGGGGGGGATAGTGTATTTTAAAATTTTAATTTCTTTTTACAACTGAGTTAACGTAGGTGATAAATAAATATATAAAAAAAGAAAATAATCATAACACACAAATAAAAGATAACAACCATCACAGATGACATAAGAAAATTATAGTGGTTCCCTAAAATCCTGGGTACATCCACTCTTCTACCACTCTGGTAGGAATCCACTACAAGTTTTTGATCAGGTGCCCTGTACCTAAAATATCTATTTCTTTAAGGGAGATATAGCCACCCTTTTAGCTTTTGATCAGGTGCCCAAAAACCAAACTAAGTGTTTTGATCAGGTGACTTAATTTCCAAGGGGATCAACGTTTGAAGGGAGTTATAACCTTGTACACAGTTAGAAAAATAAAACAAAAAGTAATGTTGTCTTCGCATTCAAATTTCTCTAAGAAGACTGAGTGGATGATGAAGCTAAAAAGCTCCCCCTGATTTGTGTAGAGATTTTAATCAGGGAGGGAGACTTCTCTTTATGGTGTAGGCCTTCAACAATGGTATTTCCCTCCAGTAAAGCATTTAGACAAATGATATATTGATTGTCTCTTATAGAGTAGAAGATATTCAAGAACTCTGTGTGTTGATTTTTTTTGATGTCTCACTTATCTGTCTATCGGTTATTTAGCAGAGCAAAATTTCTAAGTATATATTCCTGAGAAGAAATCCAAGTATTTGAATTTTGAAAACATTCCTTGAATAACCCGAGGAGTCTCTAATAATTTGTAACGGCTGTATTTAAATATTGGATATAAATTTATTCCTTAAATGCCATGGTGACTAATTAGAATGAATTCTCTGTAATCAATCAGTATTTAATGCTGTCAGAAATGGCCATATTCATTAAGAATTGATTGCATTAAATATCAGAGATATAGTTGTCTGCAATCAAGAATTAGAATATTCTGCATATAAATCATCCTGAATTATAGCCTGAAAAACTGTTTCGCCTTCTGCAAATAGAACTGCAATAAATTAGTCAAACTCAGCAAAAACTTCGTTGACCTAAGCCTGGAGTTCCTCGAACTAAGTCTGCTTATTCGTTGTCCTGAGCTCAATGTTCGTCAAGTTGAGCTTGTATTTCGTCGAACTGAGTTTCTGAGTAGAGATCAGAGTTCGTCGACCAGAGCTCAATGTTCATCGAGGTAAACTTGGAGTTAAAACTATGAGTTCGTCGAATTGAGATCGCAGTTCATCAAACGCAGCTCTACTTTCGTCAAGCTTAATTCTATTATTGTCGAACTGCTTCTCTGGTGGAAATCTTCTAAGACAATAACCCTGAAAGTAATCCTATGAACCTAGACTATACTTGTTGGGTCAAACTAATATCCTAATAGTAGTCCTAAACCAAATCAATATTTGGGTTTCAACAATCTCCCCGTATCTGGGTGAGGATACTATTTACATAAAACACAAAAAAATATATCTAGCAGAATTAAAATCTTCAGCAAATATATGATATAGTGTTATGAGAGTTCAAAAATAATAACAACAAAGTTCAGAATAGAAGCAGAAAACTAAGAATCCTTTTTAGAAGCATCTGAAGTAGAATCTGAAGAGGGTTTTGTAAAGATCAACTTCCTGGTAGGATCTGCAGCTTCTTATTGAGTCATCTTCAGATCTTGAGCCCCAATAATCTTCAAGGAAGTAGCTCTAGGAACAACTACCTCTGTGTGTAAACTCATATATTTATAAACATTAAATAGGTTCTTTACCTGGTACTTCTCAAGTACTTTTTTTCTGTTAGAGGACATAGTCGAAAATTTAGATGAGTCCTTCCCTTCTGCCTTGGCCTTCTTAATTTGGGATAGAGCAATAATCTCATTAAACCTAGCCATTTTGAAGTTGGGATCCAACTCTGGATCATAAGTTGGAGAAGGAGGCCTCTCTAGGCTTGATTTATCCTGCTGATTACTTTGAGATGTCTGTTGTTGGCTGCATTGATTTCTTTGATGTTGTTGTTATATTCTTTGACATGTATGCTGCTGGATGTTGTTCTGAGATGGTCTGGAATGATGATGAGAGTAAGAGGTAGACCTGTGAGACTGAGAAATACTTCCTGCTGCTCCTGCTGTTGGAGGAGGAGAATGAGGAGGTCCTTTCCAACACTTCTGAGGTGGTAAATTATATCTCTTCATCTTTTTCCTGTCCATTAGCTCATTTTTGGAATACCTCATCCAGTGGGGAAGATCTGGAGAGAGGAGTATATTATGCTGAGTATAGTAAGGAAAACCATCCTTTGAAGAAGGTTGAGGAGCAACCTTAACATGAGGATTTTTCTTCGCTTTCCTTTTCTTTGAACCAAAGTCTTCTAAATCATCTGATTCAACATCATCATCATCAGATTATTCCTCACGATAATCATATAAATCATCTAACTGTTTAATTAAATTAGCATTATCCTTTACTTGTACTTCTTGCTGTATATTCATAATCTCTATAACAACTTGAGTTTGCATATTATCATCTTCTGGCATATCAGCAAACATAATATCATCCATATTTGGCATTGGTGTTTAATCCATCACATAAGTGGGAGGGGAAAAACCTTGCTCTATGACTTTTATTGTATTCTCAGTTGTTATACTCTCAGAGACTAAAGAGGTAATAACAAGAATATTACTGAAAGTAGATCTAATCTCTTCTAAAACTGGAAATCTACTGGAGTAGTATAACATACTATAGATTTAGCAAGCTCATTCTCATAAACTGGATAACTACTGTGCAGAGTATCAATATTTGATAAAAGAGAAAATATATCAACTATGGGATTAATGAAAACATGACCAACAGGAATGATTTCTGGAGCTGAATCTTTTGTCAACTCATCTACAACTGAAATTTCAAGCATTTCTGAATCTTCATTATCAACAACTACTATTTTTGGTGTTTCAGAACCTGAGACTGCTGCTTGAGGTGCATATTCATTAGACATCTCCACCTATCTAGATCCAGGGATACTTAAATCTAGGCCGCACGAAGAAGGGAAAAAAGAGGAGGAGGCAAGGTGTGAAGAAAGAGTGTTGATGGTAGCAATAAGAGGGTCTGCTGCCTCATCAATAAGTTTCCTAAGAGTGGGAGTGATAAATTCCAAAAGGTTTGCAACAATGGAAGAAAAATCCAAGAACATAAACTCAGATGGAGCCTGATTTAATGTGGAGGATGGAATGGAAGAGGATGGAAGGGAACTGTTGACACAGTTGGGGCAAAAGATGATGGCTGAGGTACAAGTTGAAGATTGATGACTGGTGGAATGAAATCAGGAATAATGTCTTCCAATACATGGGAGTGAGGTGGAGATGGAGAGATATGAATTTAGAGGGATGAGGTGGAGATGGGGGTAGTGTATTGATGTTAGGCAGATTGGAAATTTGAGGAGATGAGGGTGACTGATGAATGGGTGAATGTGGTTGAATTGATGAATGATGAATTGGTGATTGTTGATGAATGGATGTGCTTGGAATCTCTTCTGCTTGAAGAGCGGAAGGGGAGAGAGGAAGAGAAACATCAACAATTGGAGTTGATGATGGAAGTGGAGAATGATGTGGAGATGGAGGAGGAGAGGGAATGTGAGGAGCAGGAGCTTTTACTGGTGCCTTAAGAAGCTATCCTAGAAGAGGTAGACCTTGATGGCTTAGGGATAACCCTCTCCCATCATCCAAATAAGGCTGAAGTTAGCCTTTTGGATGCATTGATCTAGGTGGTCTAAGAGACCAATAGCTCTGGGCACTTGGACTGTAGGAAAATTCACAAAATCCTACCATAGCATACAACCTTCTTATTAATTTTCTTTTTGATTGAATAAAAAAGTATTGTTCCCCAATTCACTGATTTCTTAATCACCAAGGCACACATCACCATGAACTGGTGCCGGGTGATATAGTCATGGGCAGAATGTTTGCCTAACAAAACTTTGCCAACATCTGCTAGAAATTTATATTCAGCAAAAAAGTTCTTTTTTAGCAGATGGTTAGGGTTTCGCTGGGAGTGACCCATCCTCTCTCGCATTTCATCAAATTCATTGCTAGAAATTTCTATCTCATCTTCTCCATTAACAAATTCAAAAATTTCAGATAGAATTTCTTGTGTAAAAGTAACCTGATTGCCAACGATTGATCCAGTGATGGTTGTCTGATCGAGAACCTTAGCAGTGTGAACCCATTCCTTAATTTCAGCGACTAGAAGTTTTATTCTTCTTGTCATGAATTTCTTCAGATTTTGATCCTCAAACAATGTCAGAATGTCCATGAATATCCGATCAAAATGTTGGAATGAATCCATGTCAATATCAAAACTGGCATCAAACTTCATCGCCGCTAGAGTTCCTTGTGAAATCGCCATGTTCCTGCAAGATAAAGAGATCAAGTGCAATGGAAGATAGAAAAGCACGGGATAGATTTCGATGAAAAGCATAAGATATAAGTTTTTTGAAGTCGAAATGTTGAACTCTGTCCTATGAAAAGAAAAACATCAAACTCTTGTTCGACGAAAAATTTCAAAAGAAATGTGTTTTGTCAATATTAGGTCGATGAAAGTTTTGCGAAGGAAATATATTGTGTTGAGCTCCATTCGACGAAAAATAGTTGAAACTAATTCGTCAATCTCCATTCGACGAAAAATTTATAAAAATGGTTCATCTACCTCCGTTTGAAGAACGATTCACGAACAGAACAGAGTTCGTCGAGCTCCATTCGACGAAAAGTGTGCAGTTCGTCGAGCTCATGACAAAAAATTAAATTAATACTTCTCCATTTATCATGCCTAGATGATTTTGGAAGAACAGATATTTCTTTTCAACTATGGGCTTAGTAAAAATGTCTGCCCTTTGTAAATCAGTAGAAATGAAGACAAGATAAATTTTATTCTTGTCTACATTATCTGTTAGGAAGTGATGTCTAATCTCTATATGCTTGGTCCTACTAGGAATAACTGGATTTTATATAAAATAAATTACACTGGTATTATCACAGAATATTGTTGAATTATTTAAGTTGTATCCATAATTCAGTAGTTGATTTTCAATCCAAAAAATTTGAGAAGAACAACTACCAGCTGTCATATATTCAGCGTCAGCAGTTGAAGTGGATACAAAAGTTTTGCTTCTTGCAAAACCAAGACATAAGGCTATCACCAAGCAACTGACAAGTTCTTGATGTGCTTTTCCTGTCAATTCTACATCCTGCATAGTCAGCATCTGAGAATCCAGTTAATTCAAATTCTAACTCTATAGGATACCAAAGTCTTAGATTAGGGCTACCCTTTATATATCTTAAATCCTTTTAGGCAAAATTAGGTGAGATTCTTTTGTATTAACTTGGAACCTATCACAAATGCATGTAGCAAACATGATGACTGGCCTACTTGTTGTTAAGTATAATAGAGACACAATGATGGTCATGTACAACTTCTGATCAACAGGTTTACCCTGTTCATCATTATCAACAACAATATTGGAGGGCATGGATGTTTTCATAGCTGAGTCATCTGACATCCCAAATCTTTTAAGTAGATTTTTATCATATTTAGATTGGGATATAAAAATACCATCACGGGTTTGCTTCACTTGTAAATGAAGGAAGTAGAATAGTTCACCCATACTACTCATTTCAAACCGTGAATGCATCAGGTCAAAAACCTTTTACATAGTTTGGAATCAGTAGAGCCAAATATTATATCTACATATATTTGAACTAGCATAATATTATTCTTATGATGTCTAATAAATAAAGTCTTATCAACAATGCCTCTACTAAACTTATTCTCTAAAAGAAAACAAGCAAGAGTCTCATTCCAAGCTCTTGGAGCTTGTTTAAGACCATAAATAGTTTTGTTTAATTTAAAAATGTAAGTAAAGTGAGTTGAAGAGATAAAACCTGGTGGTTGCTCTACATAAACGTGTTCCTTAATCTCTGTATTTAGAAATGCACTCTTGATATCCATCTGATATACTGTGAACTTTTAAATGCTGCATATGCAAGGAAAATTCTGATATCCTCCAATCTAGCAACAGGAGCAAATGTCTGGCCATAATTTATGCCTTCCTCTTGTGAATATCCTTGGGCTACCAATCTTGCTTTATTGCTTACAATAACTCCTTGAGCATCCAACTTGTTCCTAAAGACCCATTTGGTTCCAATTACTATATCTCTCAAATTGATTGAGTTCCTCTTACATAACAATGATCTAGTGGAGATCTTGTTTTTGCATCTTTGATGGATTGAGGCTCAGTCTTAGAAATAAAACAAGCATGCATCTTATCTTGACTTAATTGATGCCTTGTCTGCACACCAGCTGACATGTTTCCAATCACTTAAGATCTAGGGTGATCCCTAAGTGTGACAAAATCACAAGTTAGTTGGTTGTTCAATAGTTTGTGGTGCTAATTTCTCTTGTGGAATTTCATTTTCCATAATGTCTTCAGCAAAATTCTCATGAATTTCTGCATCACTATCTCTATCAACAACATGTGGAGAAGGATGCACTATAACCTCTTGTGTTATGATTAATTCATCGAATTTCTCACACAGATAAGGTACCTGAAAAGAATCTATGGTAGAGACATTTCTCTCCTTGTAAAACATGTTAGTATCATCAAAAGTTACATGAATAGATTCTTCCATTTTAAGGGCTGATTTGTTAAAAACTCTATAAGTCTTGTTGACTTGGTAATATCAAAGGAAAATTCCCTCTGCAGTTTTGCCTTCAAATTTTCTTAGGTGTTTCTTATTATTATTATGAATGTAGCATTTGTACCCAAAGACTTTAAAATAATTTACTTTAGATTTCTTAGATTTAAGTAATCCATAGGGAGTCTTATCCTTAAGTTTATGTATTAATCTTTTATTAAGGACATAGTTTGTTGTGCTTACTGCCTCTGCCCAATAAGATAGGGGCAAGTGAGCATCAACAAGTTACATGACAGCAGATTCAATTGGGTTCTTTTTTTCCTTTCACCTGTCTCATTTTGTTGAAGAGTTCTGGGTGTAGAAAAATAATGTCTGATAACTTTTTTCTCACAGAATTCTATGAACAGAAGAGATTCAAAATCAGTGTCATGATAACTTTTAATCAATACAATCTGAGAAGAGTACTCATCTTTAAGCTCTTACGAAAGTCTATAAGAACTTTGAAGTTATATGACTTGTTTCTCAGAAGGAAAACCAAAGTTAATCTTGAGAAGTCATCAATAATAACTATGGTATATGACTTTCCTCCCAAGCTTTGTACTGTAATAGGTCCAAAAAGGTCCATTTGTAGCAAATACAAAACCCTTAGTGAATCACTCTTAAAAATGGGTATGAAACATTTTTATGTTTGTTTGTCTAGTTGACAAGTCCTACAGAGTCCTTCCTTCTTGTAAGAACCAAAAGGTAGTCCCCTAACAAGGTTGTCCTTAGAAAGTTTAGTAATAGTCTTAAGGTTTACATGTCATAACCATTTACGCGATAGTTCACTGATTTTACTAAACTAATTAAATAGATAAATTTAAGTTTTGGCAGATTTAAAATTAACTAAGAAGATATTGCCTTGTCTGATACCAGTTAAAACTATTTCATTTAAGCTAGTTGTAATGGAATATAAGGACTTGTTAAAAGTAATCTGGTAACCTTCATCACATAATTTACTTATGGAGATGAGGTTATGCTTGAGAGCACTCACATAGGCTAAATTTTTGAAGGTAACTGCTCCAATATTGACATTTCCATAGCCTTATGTCTGACCAAAGCTGGAGTCTCCAAAGATGACTTTTGGTTCAAGGTTAGCCTTGAAGTCCATCAGGTTTGCCTTGTTTACTGTCTTGTGATTTGACCAGCCACTATCCAAATCCACTGTTTCTCTGTGGTAGGATAGTTCTTTTCCTGCATAAAATAAAATTAGTTATTCTTGAACCAGGTTACCTTGGGTCCTATTTTTCTTTCATGATCATAACTGGACATATAAGAATATTCTGGTTGGTTTTTATAACCAAGTGGATGTTATCTTCAAGGAGGGATGATCCATTGAGTAAAGGGGGTTTTCAATTTTAGTTTCTGATTAGTGTTTTGAAAATAAATAAAATTTTTGTTTTCAAAAACAGGGTTTGACAAATTGAAATTATTTCGTCGAGCTTTGTTTGACGAATATTATTGATTTCATCGAGCTCAGCTCACAGAATGATAATATTCACTTTATTTGTTCTACGTTCGTCGATCTCTGTTCGAAGAATCATGTTGATTTTGTCGAGCAACAACTGTTGAGTAATTGTACCCAAATTCTGGGTTCAGAGTTTGTCGATAAACACCCGATGAATAATACTGATTTCGTCGTGCTTGGTTCGACAAATTTTGTTGAACATGATTTTTATAATAGTTTTTGGTTTTTTATTCTTGCTCTTTTGTAAAATCTCAGTACCTTTTTCCAAATTTTCTAACTTCTCCTTTCCTTTTGTTGATACGAAGTTTATGCGAGTAGATAGCATGTTTTTTTGAAGCAAGTGAGGCTGACTGGATGAATCCCCCAAGCCCAGTTTGCCATTGAGCCTGGCATTGACTGTGCTTGTGATATCCATCAGTTTGATGCTTCTCCCATTAAGACATTCTTCAAACTTCTTAGCTTCACTTAGCTTGTTTTCTAAAGAATTTATTTGTTCATTAGCAGTTTTTAAATTCTCTTTAAGTTCTAAATTTTTTATAGAGAGATTGTCTAATTGAGTTAGTTTCCCTCTGAGAAATCTTATTTCTTTCTCAGATTTAATAAAGTCTTTACATAGTAATTTGAAATCCAGTTTGAACTGATCTAGAGTAAAATTAAAAGTGGATATTACCTGATCTTCTTCAGATTCTGACTCAGGCACAGAATTGTTGCATGATGCATTTATTGCCATCAAACAGATTTCTCTAGCCTTAGCTTCTTCTTCATCTTCCCTTGTGCTAGATGAAGATCCAGATTCTGTATCACTCCAGGTTACAGCAACAAATCCTCTCTCCTTCTTCTTATATTTGCCGGAAGAAGACTTGTTGAGGTGCTTCTTGGAGTACTTCTCTTTCTTCTTTTCTTTTTTCTTGTTCTTAGGACATTCTGGAAGGATATGTCCTGGCATCCAGCAACCATAACAGACTATTTCCTTTGTAGGTGTTTTATCAAACCTTGGATTTTAATGGTCTCTGTAAGCTCTACTCCTAAAGTCCTACTTGGTCATCTTGTAGAATCTATTGGCAAATAGACTCGTGAGTTCTTCATTCACTGGAAGTTGTTCTTCCTCCCTAGTAGCTTGGAAAGCAATGCTCTTTTCTTTCCTTACTGGGGTTGAATACTTTTGTTCAGCTTCTCTGGTCTTGATGAGCTGCTCATAAGATTTGAGCTTGGCCAACAAGGTCTTTGTTGAGATTTCATTTAGACTTCTGGCTTCTTTGATTGGTCAGATCCTTGAATCTCATGTGCTAGGGAAACACATGAGGATCTTATAATTGACTTATGTCAATGTGATGTACTTTTATAAGGTTTTTAGCTCATTGATAATGAGGTTGACTCTTGTGTACATCTCAACAATTGATTCAGATTCTCCTTTCTTGAAATTCTCATATTGAGAGATTAAGTTGGATCTTCTGTCCTTTCTCTCATCAGCTGATCCAGCAACTAAAGTGTTTAGGGAGTTCCAGATATCCCTTGCTAAAGAGCATTCAGTAACCTTCTGGAAGATGTCATCTGACATTATTTGGGACAAGATGTTCATAGCATTGGCATCAGCAATCTTTACTTTCTTTTGTGCTTCTGTCCATTCAGGAGGTGGTACAGCACTTGTACTTGTTGTTTCCAATGTTAGAGGTGGAGCTGTCAAGATAGAATTGTAGATGTTTTCATCAATAGAGTTCATATACAATTTAATCCTTGTCTTCCATTATGCAAACGTATTTAGATTACACACTGGAGGTCTAATGCTTGAGTATTCTTTATTCTATGCCATGATAAACTTCTATGTAAAGAGAAATTCTATCAGATCTTATTATTCAGGTGTTAGCCTGTACAACCAAGTAACCTCCCTCTGATACCAATTGAAAGTGAGGGATAGATCTCCTTTACACTAGAGGGGGAGTGTGAATAGGGTATTTCAAAAATTTTAATTTGTTTTTATAGGGGATTTAATGTAGGTTATAAATAAATATATAAGAAAAGAAAACAATCACATCACACAAATAAAAGAGAACAGCAATCACAGACAACACAAGAAAATTATAGTAGTTCCCCAAAATCCTGGGTGCATCTTCTCTTCTACCACCCTGGTTGGAATCCACTACAGTTTTTTGATCAGGTGCCCTGCCATGAGAAAATCTATTTTTATAAGGGAGATATAGCAACACTTTAAGCTTTTGATCAGGTGCCCAAAAACCAAACTAAGACTTTTGATAAGGTGACTTAAGAACCAAAGGGTTCAACTTTTGAAGGGAGTTATAACCCTGTACACAGTTAGAAAAATAAAACTAAAAGTGATGTTGTCTTATCTTTCAAATTTCTATAAGAAGACTGAGTGGATTATGAAGCTAAAATGCACTCCCTGTTTTGTGTAGATATTGTAATCAGGTGAGGGAGACATCTCTTCAGGGTGTAGGCCTTCAACAATTGTATTTCTCTCCAGTAAAGCTTTTAGATAGATGAAAGATTGATTGTCTCTTGCAGAGTAGAAGATATTCAAGAACTCTGTGTTCATTTTTTTTCTGATGTCTCACTTGTCTATCTATCTGTTATTTAGCAGAGCAAAATTTCTGGATATATATTCCTGAAAAGAAATCCAAGTATTTGAATTTTGAAAACATTCCTTGAATAGCCCGAGGAGTCTCTGAGAATTTGTAGCGACTGTATTTGAATATTGGATATAAATTTATTCCTTAACTACTATGGGGAATAATTAAAATGAATTCTCTGTGATCAATATTTATTTAATGTTGTCAGAAATGGCCACATTCATTAAGAATATATTGCATTCAATATCAGAGATATAACTGTCTGCAATCAAGAATTAGAATGTTCTACATATAAATCATCCTGAATTATAGCCTGAAAAACTATTATGCCTTCTATAAATAGAACTGCAAGAAATTAGTCGAACTCAGCAAACACTTCGTTGACCTGAGCCTGGAGTTCCTCGAACTAAGTTTGCTTATTTGTCATCCTGAGCTCAAAGTTCATCGAGCTGAGTTTCTGAGTAGAGATCAGAGTTCGGCGACCGGAGCTAAACGTTCGTTCAGTTAAACTTGGAGTTGAAACACTTAGTTCGTCGAATTGAGATCGTCGTTCGTTGAACGCAGCTCTACTTTCATCAAGATTAATTCTGTTATCGTCGAAATGCTTTTCTGGTAGAAATCTTCTAAGACAATAACCCTCAAAGTAATCCTATGACCCTAGACTATACATGTTACTTCAAAACTAACATCCTAATAGTAGTCCTAGCCCAAATAAGTAATAGGATTTCAACATATCTCTTGCCTCAACATTAAGACTATTCGACCGAGTTCTCGTTCGGCGAATGATTCCTCATAATGTCCGCTTTACTCTAAGAACCCCGATATTGGGGGGAAACAAATTTGGAAGAATTCCGCTCCTCCTCCCTCGAGGTTTAGTGCGGAAACTCTTTCTACCCAAATGCGATCACTCCATACGCATGGCCTCTCAGCTTGCTAGCGTATGGATAACAGAAATAGAGCCCACACATCGATATGTGGTTCTACACGATATATACCTGAGGTAAATCTTAAGTTCTTTAATTAATGTGAAAAAGAAGACCATTAATTATTTAGAAAGATTTGTATGTCCCAATGCTCTTCGATACCGAGGGCTAAGAGCAATTAGCCACTCATCGAGATGGAGACGGCTTATAAGTTTTGTGAGGCTTGAGTTCAAAACTATACGCTGAAGGGTAATAAAGAAAAAGACAAGAAATAACCTAACATTAGAAAGAGAAGAGCTTACGAAAAAATGGAGAATACACACACTCAATCAAAGCCATAATAAAGGAAAAAAAAAGAAAATTACATAATTCAAATTACACGTCCTACACAAACGAGTAGACGAGAAATTACAAGTACTACTCAAATGAGTATGCGGGAAATTACAAGTCCTACTCAAACTAATAGGTGGGAAATTACAAGTCCTACTCAAACGTGGAGGCGGGAAATTACAAGTCCTACTCAAATGAGTAGGCGGGAAATGAAAGCAGTAAATTGCAAGCCCTACTCAAACGAATAGGCGAGAATTAGCAATTTCTAATGAAACGAATATGCGGGAAACTGTGAGCAATAAAAATTATCAAATGCACACACACACACACTTTCTTCTTAGAATTGAGAAAGCATTAAAGGAAAGCTAAAACAAACTAACACATACAGTCACACACAACAAAAAGATAAAACAAAGTTATCTAAAAATTAAAATAACAACATTTCTACTTCTAGAATTTACCAAAAAATAATAAAAAGAAAAACTAAAAATAAAAAGTGCAAAATTTTTTTAAAAAAAAAAATAAAACAAAAAATAAAGGGTTTCAAAATTTGAAATGATTAAATTTTCATTCTTATAAGTTCATGGAAGTGCTTAAAAGCGGAAGAAAAAGTAAAAGAACAAAATGTTTTACAAAAACAAAAACCATGTAAAAAAAATAAAACACTTTTTAAAACACTTTTATAAATTCATAAGGATGAAGAAACACACTTAAACAAAATATTAAAGCTAAACAATACAATGTGACAAGATAAGAAAATCTAACATAACAACTAACAAGTTTGACAAAATCCAAAACTAAACTAAGCAAAATGTTAATATGAAAACATAAAAATAACAAATCTAACTCATACACACACACACACCCCCATATTAAAGAGAAAAACAAAGATAAACAGGAGATAAAAGGGGAAGATAAGTGGACACTCAAGTGAAATCCAATACAACACAAGGAGAGAAAATCAACAAATTTTATTAATATAAAAGGAGTTACAAAAAGCTAAAACAAAGATATAGAGTGAGAGAGAAAATCTCCTTACATAACAAGAAAATGCACTTAGGCAGTTATAACACCCCTGATTTTTCGATATTTATTTTTATTCCTGTAATGGCGTAATTTAAACATCACGGCGTTACGTTAATACTTGTTTGGGCTAGTTCCATGGTTAGAGCATGATTTTGCTCTTTGAGTTTTCAGTGTGGCTGAGTTTAGCCTGTTTGCAAGATTCCGTAGCGAGCCAGGTCTATTTTGGTGAATCGGTGCAGCCTTTTGGGAATGCTTCTATTTTGTCTTAGGGAGGTGTTTGCCCGAGTTTTGTTTTTTGAATTTGAGCTTCGACTTTGCCATTCGATTCGTAGCATCAATATTTAGCTATGGTGTGAATTTCGTTAAATTCCGAGTTATTATGGATTTCAGATCATTTTAGGATTTAATGTAATGTGATATTGATTTGTAAATAATTTTATTATTATTATAATATATATAAATGTATATACGTAATAACGAAAACCTAGGTCACTATTCATCATCTCCCCCAACCTAATGACAGTTTTTGTTTCGTGAAAGAAGGAGATGTGCGAAGACGGAGCTTTCAGCAGACGTTTTTGGGTGATTGGGTGGTCAGTTTTTTGGTTGATAGGAGATTTGGAAAGCTCTCGGCGAGGGCTTCGCGATTGTGGTAAGATCTTCCTGTTTCCCCGATTTATGTACGTTAGGGTTTGAGATTTTGATCTCCTTATCTTCTCCAAAAGTTTTAGGAAATGTTTCTTAGGGCTTTCTATGACCGATCCTTAAAGCGACGCCAGCGGGCAGTTTTGAGGGAAGCGGATCTCTCTCCCTTGCTTATTCATTTTTACTTGACCTCTCTTCTCATTTTTTCCTCCTTTAGAGATTAGGAGTAGTATAGGAAGCATGAAAATGTCCCTCTTGGTTAGATTTAGATTTTCAGCCAAACCATAGAAATTAGGAAAAATTTGAGACAAGTAAAATTCGGCATATATCATGTAGTAATTCGTCGAGTTTCATAGTATCCAGGTAAGAAATCTTCCCCGACTAACGGTTTGTAGTCTAAGTAGAATTCGGCGGGTATCAGGTAGGAATTCGGTGAGTATCGCCGAATTGGTTAAGTCATATTCAGTGAGAATCAAAGATTAGTCGAATACAGCTCGACGAACGTCGAGTGCCGTTCGTCGAGTATCGATAAAATTCGTCGAGTATCGCCGAATTTCGCAAGGTTTTTCCGCCCTGTATTGAGAGATTCGTCGAGTAGCGCTTAGACTTTGTCGAGTATGCAAGTGATTTGTCAGGTATACTCGCCGAATTTCCTAGGACCTAGAATTTTTTCGTCATTTTTATCCAATTCGGCGGATTTACTCCTTAGGATGGTTTTAGTTTCTTGGGATTTAAAGTTGGGTTTTGGGTAGGAACTGATGTTTCTTCATGTACGAAGGTTGGTAGTGGATAAAGGACCACCAACTAGACGTCGATTTGTGGATCGTTGCACTTGGCAGAAGTTTGGTCTCTATTTTTGAGGACTGTTGGTTGGGTTTGGAAAATTCGTCACCACCATATGGCCTCTATTTTTGAGACATTTGGGCTTGGGAGCCTGGTTTGGGACAATTTGTCACCGACTCCGCCCAGTTGTTTTTCCCAAGTGTCAATGGTTCACATTTTATTCGAGCTATTTTATGCTCAGTTTACTTCTAGATCAATCTATTCTTTTATGCTAATCCTTGCAGATATTGTCGAAGCATGGCTTCGTTCCGTACTTGGTGCATTTGTTCTATCGACTCATTTACTTCAGATTTTTAGTGTACTTATAATTATTTGGCTATCCAGCTGTGGTTTTCAACATTTTGTACTCGGCTTTGGTAAACCCCTCTCTTATTTGCACCTTAACATGAGTTTTTTCCCTTAGCCACTTGTATTTTTCCAGCTGAGGTGTTCTTCCTTCAAATGACTCAGGTTCAGGGCAGTAGCCGGTTGAGCGGCTAAGTTTTGGAGCTTGTTAGTGGACTGCTTGTTGCAGAAGCATTCCTTACCCTTTTGAGGTATTTTCCTGGGTTGTTTACTTTAGTACAGACATACATGCTCACCAGTGGGTTTGTGTCAGGTTTTTGGCACCCACTGGTGGTTTTCTTTTGAAATGCAAATTAATTTGCTAAGATGTTGAGTTGTCTATTTTCTGTGGCTATTTGTGTTTGCTCTCTGGGAAGGCTTTATGCTAGGTTGCATGTTAGATATTTTAACTTATAAAAACATTATTATTAGTATTTCAAACTTGTCATCTCTTTCAAAACAAAAAAACTACTTTCTGGTTATCGTAAAGTCTTTTCCTATACTTATTATAAATCTAGAGTCTTGCATAGCATGAGTTGTCCTTCGGGGACGTTTATAATCATGTAGGATGTTGAAATCAACTTAATCAAAGTAATATTTTTCCGCAGTGTATAACTATATTTTTACTTGTGGACTAGTTGATTCCACTAAGCCGGGGGATATGTTTAACGGCGTAACTAAAACTGGATTTTCCATAAACAATTCATAATTTTTTAAAAAGGTGTTTAGTCGTGGTCTTACATGAACATCTGCAGTTATCCCCTGCCGACGTGGCATCATGACGCGTGTTTTGTCCTTACTCTGATATATCCTTTTATGAGGAGAAAATGCGGGTTGTGATAGTTGGTATTAGAGGGATGGGTTGTTAGATAATTGGTTGAGCAGCTGTCTCTAGTTAGCGATAGTTTTCTTGTGGCATCTCATACACACACCAATGTGTCAACAGTACGTCTTGGAGGAAGCATGAACACTACACTCATAGCATGATAAGAATTATACGGGGAATATTATGCAGTATGGGATGCATAATATGTGTTTGTATATGGATCCACCATAGGTAGCAAAATGTCACGGTTATGTAGTTTCGGATGCATTACCATCATCACATGGGTGCCATTAGCACATTTTATTTTTTCATTACATGCGATGTTATGTAGTATGGGATGCATAACATTTCATGTGTATGCCACTCATAAAATGCATTAAGGCACTTTTAGAATGCATAGCACAACATGCATGGCATAACATTGCAACTATACACGTGCCAAGCTAATGATTTATGTGATGACACATGTATACATATGGTTTTTAGTCAAAAAGATTAAGAAATTCATGCATTCATGGTTTAGGCATATATGTTATTAGGATGATAGTTTATCATCCTAAGTTTAGGCATGAAATCATTACTGAATATCATAGAGAAAGTTAACAGCTTTAGCAAGTACTTAAGCATGCTTTGTCTAGACTATATTGTTTGGGTGCTAGCAGTTGGGCTTGGTTTTGATTAGATGTTCGCTATTGGTTTAGATGGTACCTAAGCGTATGACTAGTAGGTCGACTCCCCAATTAGAGGTCAAGTCTTCAGGTGCGTAGAGCGAAGCGATGATTGAAAGTCTGCGGTAGAGTAATGAGACTTTGTCCTGACAGATGGTGGATATGCAGACGCAGATCCAAGCATTGTTATCGGTTGTGTCAGGATAGTTGCCGCGAGTGCAGGACTCTGTAGTGGGTGAGGCTGTACCTATTCCTCCTGCTCCTCTGGTGCCCCCGATGTTGTTTCCACCAGAGATGATGTTTATCTCGCAGTTCCATAGACTAGGACCCCCTACTTATGATGGTAGGGCATACATTATGGACTTAGATGATTGGATAATTACCATCCAGGAGATGTTTGCTTACTCGGCAATTTCTGTAGATAAGAGGGTGATCGTCACTGTGTATAAACTCAAGGGACTTGCTAAGAGTTTGTGGCTAATGGAGAAGGAGAATCTTACGGATGGATTCTCATGGGAATCTTTCAAGGAATTGCTACTGAAGAAGTATTTGCCTTCGGTCCATAAAGACCATCTGATGAATGATTTTCTACACCTTAACCTAAGGCAGCTTACTTTTACCGAGTACGAGGTGGAGTTCAGCAAACTGAGTCATTTTCCCCTGACATGGTGTCTTTAGAGTTGAACCGAGTTAAACAATTTTTGGGTGGTCTTAGGAATGAAATCTAGCAGCTAGCTTGTGCTTATAGATCTGAAAGGTATGCTGATGTTATAGAGGCTTCCCTGAAGGTTGAGGTAATTGACAATTCCAAGAATGGAGGTCAACAAATGAGAAAGGATAAGAAGAAGACCGTTGAGTGTAAGAGTTCCAAAGAATCTGGTACCACTTCAGGGGAAAGAAGCAAAGAGATATGCAGTTTCTGTTGTCGGGCAGGCCATCCGTTTAAGAGATGTTAACAGAGAATATGAGCCCAGAAGAAGAGCAGGTGCATGTGATTTGGGGTCCTCCTAAACGAGATTTAGTTTGTTCTGAATGTTAGCGGAGTGGGAACGATGCTCCCGTTGTTGGCAAAAGTATAGGATCTGCTTCCTGTGTGGGAAGAAGGGACATGTTAAGTCAAAGTGCCCGCAGGTTTAGCCCCCATTGCAACCAGTTCCACTCCAGGCCTTACCGTTGCCGTAGATTTTGGACAAGGGGAAAAGCAAGCTGAATGTGGTGTCTTTGGATGTAGCTCAGACATCTTTACAAGTTATAATAGGTTAGATCCTGACTTGTTACTTGTTTTC
Source organism: Platanthera guangdongensis (assembly GCA_039583875.1). NCBI lineage: Eukaryota > Viridiplantae > Streptophyta > Magnoliopsida > Asparagales > Orchidaceae > Platanthera > Platanthera guangdongensis. Next base: position 176,296,700 of record CM077166.1, on the reverse strand, counting down.
GGTTTGTAGCTGTAATTTGACGTTGATTTCCTTAGTTGCGTATACGATTTTATATAGGAAAGTTTAAGGTCAAGAACCATTGGGCACATGTTCTGTTCGATTCCGGTGCTACCCACTCATTTGTGGCTAGAGATTTTGTAGAGCGTCATAGTTTAACCCTTGATCTTGTTGGCGACGCGTTTAGGGTCAAGTTTCCTTCTGGTGATTCTTTTGTATCGGACCAAGGTATTCAGAGTTGTCTGATTCAGTTATGTGTTATTCTTGCGGTTGCGGATTTTAAGATGATTGACTTGGAAGATTTAAATGTGATTCTAGACATGGATTGGTTGTCCAAGTATGATACAGTTATCCAGTGCAAGGTCAAGTACTTGGACTTCTTGATAGACAATGGTCAACCCAGAAGTGTTTATGGTTTTCTGCGACAAGTTTCTCCGATTATTTCTGCTGTACGTGCTCGGAAGCTGGTGAATTCTTGATGTTTTTCTTGTTTGGTTTCGGAGTAGGCGACCGATGGTTATTTGCCGTGAGTGGAGGAGATTGTTGTTGAGCGCGTGTTTCAGAATATATTTTCGGATAATCTTCCTAGTCATCCACCCAAGAGAGGCGTGGAGTTCATCATAAATCTAGAGTCGGGTACTCGTCCTATTGCTAAGGCGATGTACTATATGGCCCCGTGCGAGCTGGAAGAGTTGCTTACCCAATTGGATGAGTTATTTTAGAATGGATTTATTAGGCCGAGTTCATCTTTGTGGGATGCTCCTGTGCTGTTTGTAAAGAAAAAAGATGGATCAATGAGGATTTGCATCGATTATAAAGAGCTGAATAAGGTGACTATCAAGCATAGATATCCCATGTCAAGGATTGATGACTAGTTTGATCAGTTGCGTGGTAGCTCTGTGTTTTCAAAGATTGATCTTCGTTCAGGCTACCACCAGTTGAGGATTCGTGAGGCAGATATTCAACGGACTGCTTTCCATTCACCATATGGGCATTTTGAGTTTTTGGTAATGTCTTTCGGATTGACTAATGCGCCCTTTGACTTTATGGATATGATGAACAAGGTATTTAAGGATTACCTGGACCGTTTCATGGTTATTTTTATTGACGATGTTTCGGTTTATTCCCGCAGTGTTGAAGAGCATGCCCAGCACTTGCGTATAGTTTTGTCTACCTTGAGGGGGCATAAGTTATATGCCAAGCTAAGTAAGTGCGAGTTTTGGCTTGCTTAGGTCTCATTTCTGGGTCTTGTGGTTAATAAGGATGGAATTTCTGTGGACCCTGAGAAGATAGCTGCTTTCATGGATTGGAATAGGCTTGTCACTCATAAGGAGATAAGGAGTTTCCTTGGGCTGGTTAGCTATTATAGAAGGTTTGTTAAGGGTTTCTCTACGTTGTCTGCGCCTTTGACTAAGCTTATGCAGAAGAACACAGCTTTTGTGTGGAGCGATAGGTGCGAGGAAGATTTTCTGGAATTGAAGAGGAGATTGTGCACTTCTCTGATTTTGGCCTTGCCTACTGAAGGGATATAGTTTGCTGTGTACGTGGACACATCACATGTTGGACTTGGTTGCGTGCCGATGCAATAAGGTAAAGTGATAGTGTATGGGTCGAGGCTGTTAAAGAATCATGAGAGGAATTACCCGACGCATTATCTAGAAATTGCAGCTGTAATTTATGCCTTAAAGTTATGGATACATCTTTTATATGGCGCATTGTGCAAAATTTACACTAATCATAAGAGTTTGAAGTACGTCTTCACTGAAAATGAATTGAATCTGTGCCAGCAGAGGTGGTTGGAGTATGTTGCAGACTATGATTTTGAGATTCAGTATCATCGGGGCAAAGATAACGTGGTAGCTGATGCCTTGAGTAGAAAGTCACCAAAGATTTTAATCTCTGTGGATTCATTGGTGGAAGATTTTCTTCTGTTGGATATATCGGTGGGGAGTAGTGACTCACCCAGTAGTTTAGAAGTATTAGAACATTCATGGATTTCACTCACGAGACTTCATCAATGGGATGATCCTGATTTGAGGCACCTTTATAATAGAACTACCAAAGGGGAACTGCCGGACTTTTCGATTGATGACGCGGGTACCTTGAAATACCGTGGTAGATTCTTTATCCCCAATGTTGAAGATATTCGAGTTAAATTCTGCAATGAGGCACATGGTTCCAGTGTTGCCTACCACTCTAGTTCTACTAAGATGTATAAAGATATGAAGCAGATTGCCTGGTGGTATGGTATGAAGGGCAATATAGCTAAGTATGTGTCAGAATGTTTTACTTGCAAGCGAGTGAAGGCCAATCATGGTAGGCCTGGAGGCAAGTTGACACCCTTATAGATTCTAAGTTGGAAGTGGGAGAGCATTTCGATGGATTTTATTACAAGATTGGCGAGATCTCCACAAGGACATGGCTCTGTTTTGTTTATTGTGGATAGATTGAAGAAGTGTGCTCACTTCGTGCCGTTTAAGATCGATTACTCCAAGAAGAAAATAGCTGAGTTATACTTGCATGAAGTCATCAGATTACATGAAGTGCCTGTTAGTATCATATCAGATAGAGACACCAGGTTTACGTCTCTCTTTTGGAAGAGTTTACAGGAAGGATTGGGTACCGATCTACGATATTCCACTGCTTATGATCCACAGACTGAGGGTCAAACAGAATGAGTAAATAAGATCGTTGAAGATATGATCAAATGTTATATTTTGGACTACGGAGGAGCGTGGGATGAGCATTTGAGACTGATGGAATTTTCTTATAATAACAGTTATCAAGAAAGTTTGTAGATGGCCCCATTTGATGCTCTATATGGGAGGCATTTTAGAACTCACTTGTTTTGGGCCAAGGTTGGTGAGAGTCCGTGGTTGGGTCCTGAAGCGTTAGAGGAAATCGATGTTTCTGTAAAGCTTATTCGAGAGAAGCTTCAGATAGCTTAAGAGCGATATGAGAAGAGTGCCAATCAGCGTAGGACAGATTTGAAATTTGTTGTAGTGGATATGGTGTTTCTTAAGGTTTCCCCGATGTCTAGTGTTAAAAGGTTTGGTAAGAACCACAAGTTGGACCCGAGGCTTGTGGGATCTTTTAAAATTGTTGAACGGATTGGTGTCGTAGCATATAGACTGGATTTGCCGGCAAGTTTCCATGGTGTGCATGATGTTTTTCACGTAAGCCAATTGCGGAAGTGTGTGCTAAGCAATAGGAAAGGTCTTGATTTTGTACCCCTGTTGAAGCCTAACAATTCATATATGGAAATGCCTGTTCTTATTTTGGATACTCAAGATCGGGTATTGCGAAGGAATACAATACCGATGGTCAAAGTTTTATGGCAGAACCAAGACGTGGAAAGTGCAACTTGGGAGTTGGAGTCAGCTATGAGGAAGGCTCATCCTCATTTGTTATCCTAAAATTTTGGTAAGTGTTTCCTCTGTTTGCATATGATTGTTTTTATTCTGATTAGGATTTGATCCTATTTATGTTAAGTTTCGGGACGAAACTTTCTTTTAGGAGGGGTGGTTGTAAGGCCCCTGATTTTTCGTTATTTATTTTTATTACTGTAATGGCATAATTTTGACATCAGGGTGTTACCTTAACGTATATTTGGGCTTGTGCCGTGGTTAGAGCGTGGTTTTGCTCTTTGAGTATTCAGTGTGGCTGGGTTTAGCCTGTTTGCAAGAATCCCTGGCGAGCTCGGTCTGTTTTGGTGACTCGGTGGAGACATTTTCGGAATGCTTGTGTTTCGACTTCGGGAGGTGTTTGCCCGAATTTTGTTTGTCGAATTGGAGATTCGACTTCGCCTTTGGATTCGTAGCATTCATATTTAACAAAGGTGTGAATTTCGTTAAATTCCGAGTTATTGTGGATTTCAGATCGTTTAAGGATTTAATGTAATGTAACATTGATATGTAAATAAATAAATTAATATTATTATTATAATATATATATATACGTAATAACGAAAACCTAAAGTCATTATTCATCAACTCCACCAACCTGACGATGGTTTTCGTTTCACAAAAGAAGGAGATGTGAGGCGGATCGAGCTTTCGGCCAGCATTTTCGGGTGATTGTTTGGTCGGTTTCGTCGATTGATAGGAGATTTGGAAAGCCCTCGGCGAGGGCTTTGCGATTTTGGTAAGATCTTCCCGTTTTGTCGATTTTTGTATGTTAGGGATTGAGATTTGGACCTCCATTATCCTCCAAAAGTTTCAGGAAACGTTGCTTAGGGCTTCCTACGTCCGATCCTTGGAGCGGCGTGAGCGGGCGGCATTTCTCCAAAGTTTTGAGGCAAGTGGATCTCTCACACTTTCTTATTCTTCTTTTACTTGACCTCTCTTCTCGTTTCTTCCTCCTTTAGAGATTGGGAGTAGTATAGGAAGAATGAAAATGTCTCTCTAGGTTAGATCTAGATTTTCGGCCAAACCATAGAAATTAGGAAAAATTTGAGACAATTAAAATTTTGCGCGTATCATGTAGTAATTCATCGAGTTTCATAGGATTCAGGTAAGAAATCTTCGCCGAGTAATGGTATGAAGTCTAAGTAGAATTCGGCTGGTATCAGGCAGGAATTTGGCGAGTATTGCCGAATTGGTTAAGTCATATGTGGCGAGAATCGCAGATTAGGCGAACACAGTTCGACGAACATCGAGTGCCATTCGTCAAGTATCCATAAAATTCGTCGAGTATCGCCGGATTTCGCAAGGTATTTCCACCGAGTGTTGAGGGATTCACCGAGTAACGCTTAGAGTTCATCGACTATGCAAGTGATTTGTCGGGTATAGTCGCCAAATTTCACGGGACTTTGAATTTTTTCGTCGTTTTTGTCCAATTCGGCGGGTTTAGTACGTAGGATGGTTTTAGGCCTGGTTTTAGTTTCTTAGGGTTTAAACTTGGCTTTCGGGTAGGAACTAATGTTTCTTCGGCTATGAAGGTTGGTAGTGGATAAAGGACCACGAAGTAGATATAGGTTTGTGGATTGTTGCACTTGGCGGATGTTTGGTCTCTATTTTGAGGACTTTTAGTTGGGTTTGGACAATTGGTCACCATCACAGGGCCTCTATTTTTGAGACTTTGGGCATGGGAGCCTGGTTAGGGACAATTGGTCACCGACTTTGCCCGGTTGTTTTTTCCAAGTGTCAAGGGTTCACATTTTATTCGAGTTTTTTATGCTCAGTTTGCTTCTAGATAAATCTATGCTTTTATGCTAATCATTGCAGATATTATCGATGCATGGCTTCGTTCCGTACTTGGTGCATTTGTTCTATTGACTAATTTATTTCAGATTTTTGCCGTACTTATAATTATTTGGCTATCCACCTGTGGTCTTCAACATTTTGTACTCGGTTTTGGTAAAGCTATCTCTTATTTGCACTATTACCTGACGATTTTCCCTTTGACACTTGTATTTTTCTTGCTGAGGTGTTCTTCCTTTGAATGTCTCAGGTTCAGGGCAGAGGCCAGTTGTAACACCCCTATCCGTCACATGGCATATAACAGAAGGTCCAGCTGGAACCCGACGCCATATACCACAGACAGTCGGAAGGGTTACCAAATGAATATTCAAACCATCCAATTAATACTACTCGTCCTACACAGAGAATTCTAGCGGAAATTTTTAAAGTTGAAAGAACCCAAACTTAATTCCATAAAATATGAATGTCCACAACACACTACAGGAATGAAACCCAAATACACTGAAAAGGTACATGGCCTTATGGCCTTACAACTGTTCACTTAACAAAATAGTGTTTTACATACATCGGCTCGCAGACCGACCACACATGACAATATAAAAACAATTATTCTACGACCTTCAAGGGCCAGCACAGCAACATGGGCTCCAACCCGCTATTTGGTACTCGGCTCCGTAGCACCTGCAAGCACAATTCCACCGCACGACGGCAAACAAAGCAACGGTCAGGCAAAGCTGACCAAATTATAACAACCCCGCCCCATACTCGGGACGGCGGTGCTCTTTCCATGCATACCATTAACCCAATAAAATAACAAAGCTCAACTATACTACACCACAGGTGTAAGCTCGCACAGCCAAACACCTCGTGCACTCAGGGCACATTAACGGTGAATCCTGACATATCAGTGTATTCACCACCATCCCAAAGATGGCAACCAAGTGAGCATTTAGCCTTTCTGACCACCGTCTAAGGCTTCCGACTATGCCTACGGCCAGTGTCCTTTTCGGATTTCTCGCACCGTACCACATAGCCTAGGTCCAATTCCACTTGCCCGTTGCTCACGCCGCATATACAATTTAAGTCCTACGCGCGGGCCAAGCTTCTCTCGGATCCCAAAATTTTCCAAAGAATCTCATAACCCAGTTATGATCAAGGCCGGTTCCCAGACTGCCAAGTTAGCAGAACACGTTTCTGCTCAGTTTTTCGGGTGCGCCTTGAAGCTAACCTCCAAGGATCCCTGCTGCAATCTACCGCGTAGAAACCCGAAAAACCCCAAAACACAGAGTCTTCTCCGGCAAATCATATCAAATACAACATCACAGATCCAGACGATACACGTCCGGGTAGGCTTCACACACAATGTCTATGCCCGTACTTATGATTCCGGACTCTACATGCAGCACAAGGGGGACTATTCACATCAACCCCAAGGAACACCAGGCACTCACCGCACACTCGCGGGAGCGGGATTCCCTATGCAGAAAGAAAGAGCTTCAAACGCTCAAGTTGAGAATTGTTACCCTTGTAGTCTGTTTTGCCGCCATGGAAAAACTACGCGGACAGAACTCTTCGCAACGACCTTCCCTCCACGGATCCACTCTAAGATTTCGAAATGGTGCTCCGGTGCTCTGCCGGTGGCCGGAAACCTCCTTCTTCTTCCTCTTCTCTCTAACACCTTGGAAAGAGAAAGCCTTGGAGAGAAATGAGGGATTAACTCCCTTATTCCCGGCCTTAAAAGAGCAGGAACTCATCTCGGCCGTTGGATCTTAATTAAAGAAAACGAACGGCTCCGATCTACACAAAATTTCCCAAACCTGGGCCGAACACGGCTTGGCACACGGCCGTGTCCCAGGCCGTGTGCCTCGATCCAGACATGATCGTCGACCACAGAAATGACACAAGGGCAGAGACACGCCTGTGTCTCACCTAACACGCCTGTGTCAGGTCCCTAGACAAGCCCGTGTCCGGGGGCGTGTCACCCATAACCGCCACGCCAACAGACACGACCCAACTACACACGGGTACGGACACAGGTAGGCACACACCCGTGTCAAATGATACGCTCGTGTCATCCAGCCGTGTTCCTGGCAGTGTACTTCTCGGGATGAAAACGGCCAAAAACACCTGCCAGACACGGCCTTGCACATGCCCATGTGCTAGGCTGTGTACCCCTATACAGGCACCAAAATTCCCTTTTACGCGACCGACTCAAATACAATTTTGGGGGCGTTACAAATCTCCCCCACTTAAGGAATTTCGTCCCGAAATTAAGTAAATGTACACAAATCTAAATAATAGTTGAGTGGAATAACTCGGGGTATTCCTCCAACATAGCTTGCTCTCGCTCCCAAGAAAGCTCCTCACGTCCGCAATTATCCTATCGGACTTTAACCATACAGATATACTTGTTGCGGAGTCATTTGACTGCAACATCTTCAATACGTACTGAAAGTTCAGGAGGTATGCTTGATAGCACCTGAAGGTGTTAGTTAGATCAGATATACTCTAGAGGGGGGTGAATAGAGTATGTTGGTGATTTTAAAACTTTTACAACTGTTGTTGTATTTTAGGTGTGTGTGCAGGGAAGCAAATACAATAAACCAAGATGCAGCAACTATCTAAACACAGCACATTCACAGAGCAAGGCCAGAAAACAAAAAGAAAAGAAAGCAACCAGACGACACAAGAATTTTATAGTGGTTCCCCAAATCTGGGTAGTCCACTCTTCTACCACCTTAGTAGGAATCCACTGCAGGAAGGGGTTGATCAGGTGTCCTGGCACCAATGGGGTTTTGATCAGGTTCCCAAAAACTAAACCCTCAAGTCTTTTGGAGGGAGACTTGCAACCAGAATAATTTTGAAGGGAATTAAAACCCTGTACAGAGGTGGAGCGAGAGGGTGATGAGGTCTTCTCTTTCTCAAGTCAAATGAGAAGACTCGTGGATTGTTGTTTAGCAGCTTTGCTCCCCCTGAGATGTAGAATGAATCAGGAAGAATGCTGGAGCACTACTTCAGGGTGATAGGTCTTCAAAGACCTAGATTTCCTGGTCCAGAGAAAGTCTCCAGGAACTTCTTGTGACTGATATGAATGTATTGTCTTTGAAGTTATCCTGAGTAAAAGTAGATGAAGAAGACTCTTGATATTGATGTAGTGTTCTTCTTCTTCTTCTTAATCAGTTTCTCTCTGGGCCAAGAATGAATTCCTTTTTCCGTGTTGTCAGAATCACTGTCTGTCTCTTTTTGTTTGTTGTATCTCACTGTATTACTGTATTGCTGGCTCTTTTCGTATATCTCTATGTCTCATAAGAAACCTTCGAATTTTGAATATAGAGCAGTAAAGGTAGACAACCTGGAAAGGAAGCAGCAATTAATTATTTCCCCAACTGTTTCCATGGGAAAATGGCATGTAATAATCCAGGATTAACTTCGCATTCTAACGGTAGTATTCTGGGAAGAACTGCCATTAAATGTTCAGGAATCAGCGCCATGGAATGAGACGGGAACGCAAGAAGACCTAGTCTGGAATCGTTGACCGAAGAACATAATTCGTCGAACTGAGTTTTGAGTTCGTCGAGCTGAGCCTGAGTTCATCTGGCTAAGCTGAGTTCGTCGAGCTGAGCTGAGTTCGTTGAACTAAGCTGAGTTCGTCGAGCTGACAGTCTTCATTCGTTGAACAGACAATCTTCAATATCAGACAATCTTTATTCGTTGAGCAGAGAACTAAATTCGTTGAGCTGAGAACTGAAGCCGTCGACCTGAGAATCTGAGAACTTGAGGTCCAGGTTCGTCGAGCTCAGAAAGTAATTCGTCGACCAAAGCTTGAAGTTGGACTTAGAGAAATTCTGAAGTAGTCCTGATAATGCTTGAAGTAGAATCCCGGTGATCGTCGAACAAAGAACACAGTTCGTCGAGCTCAGTACTACAAATTATCTCACGATCGTCGAGCGCAGAACTCCCTTCGTCGAGCTGAGTTCGACGAACGTCGAACTCATTTCACTTGATCTGAAAAATTGATAGATCTGGAGTTCCTGATGGTCTTGAGGAAGGCTGGTCCATCTGAAGTTTAGATAGAGGACTGTCCTGGACTCTAAGACATAAACTTGACCGAGACTATACATGATGGGTCACATCCTAAGTCAGTGGACCTAGCCGAAATCAACTAGGGATCCAACAATCTCCCCCTATTTGGGTGAGGTCACTAACAGAGACTCCAAGCAAAGAACATACAGAAAAACAAAGCAAAATTAAGAAATATATCTGGCAGAGAATTTACAACACATGCATCAGATATATATATACATATAGGCTTTGTTTTAATGCAAGATATAGTCTGAAATAGAAGCAGAAATGAAATAACCACAAAATTACTTCTCTGCCTTCTTCTGTTTTAGCTTGTCTCCTGGTGCTTTATCTCCTGGCTTTTTGAAAATGATTTCCCTATTGGGATCTGAAGCTTGAGCCTTGGTCATAGTCATGTCAGCTGCCCCTATAATGTTCAGAGAAGTGGCTCTGGGGACAACTACTTCTTGGTGAAGATGCATGTACTCATCAATATTTAGTAGCTTGTTTCCTTTCCCAAATCTCTTTAGCTCATCTCTCCTGTACTGAGACATAGTAGTTAAGCCTGTTGTGTCCTTGCCTTCAGCTTTAGCTTTGTTGATTAGAGATAAGCCAATGAGCTCTTGGAACCTTGCCATTCTGGCTGTGTTGGCTGTTTCTAGATCTTCAGGAGGAGAATAGGGCCTTTCAGCTTCATGTTCCTTATGTTCCTGGTGCTGCTGCTGCTGTTGTTGTTGATGGTGTTGTCTGCCTGAAGATGGTGGCCTTGGCTGACTACCACCAGAAGATCTCCCTGTTTGTCTTTAATAAGTTTGAATATGGGCAGATCTCTGAGGGCCAGAGCCAGAGGCACCTGCTGCTGGAGGATGAGGAGGATCCTTTCTGTATCTATGAATTGGGGGAGGAGAGTATCTCCTACTCCTCTTCTTCTCTTTTTGTTGGTTCTTTGATAGCCACATCCATGCAGGCATCCCTTTGTAAGGAGCAACATTGTGCAGAATATAGTATAGAGTGTCTGCAGTGGGATTAGGCTTGGGAGCAGGAGGAGGAGGCGCCTTCCTTTTCTTAGAAAGCAACTTCTTTTTCTTGTTAGCAGCCTACTCATCTGATTCATCATCATCATCATCATCATCAGAACCTGAACTCTGAGGATTGTCTTACAGAGCATTCAACTTCCTTAGAGTTTCATCAGGAATGATAAGAGGTTTTTCTTGAGGGGGGATAGAAGGTTCAGAGGGTCAGGGTTCAACAGTAGTAGAGACAGAGCTTTCAGCTGTTGCCTTGTTCTCTTCTTCAATGTCTGCTAGAATGAGCTCATTCAGATCAGGCATGGGAGAATCATCCATGACAAAATCTGGGACAGAGAAGATGTTTGGAATAGACACGGGAATTGGAACAGCAGTAGGAGCAACAAAGGTGTCACAGAGTTGCTTGGCAACTGCTGGACTAGCTGGAGAGGTATACTGGACAATAGCTAAATATGGCTTAGCAACCTATGCTGAAGGAAGCTTCATATATATAGATTCCAAGGTATGAAATATCTTAGATAAATTAACTGTGGGATTTATAATGAAATCACCAGCAGTTGTTATTGAATCTACTGACTCATCAAAGCTAATGTCAGTGTCCATAAATTGAATAAAATCAATGTTTTCAGAATCAAAATCTATAGCTGTATCTGTAACTACAACTGCATTATCAAGCACTGTAACAACTGTATCTGTATTAGCAAAAACTATATCTGCAGTATCAACTGTATCTGTATCAACTGTTTTGTCAAAAACTGTATCTGCCTCTGCAGCTACTGCACCATCTTCATCATGGAGCATCTCCCCCTGCCTGGGTTCAGGAGAACCTAGAGCCAGGCCCCTGAATGAAGAGGGGGCAGCAGAAAGGGATGTGATTTGTGCAGATAAAGAAGTAATGGAATTCACCAGAGGTGTAATGGCCTCTGTGATGAGTGATTGAATGATAGGAGTCAGAAGAGAGATGATGGAGGGAATGGTGGAAGAGTCTAGAAGTGGAGAAAGAATGGTGGAGGGGATAGAAGCAGAGGAGGAAGGAAGAATATGTGGAGGGGATAATGGAGGGAGAACAGGTTCTGGTTCAGTGGGTATGCTGTAGGATGGAATAGTGGATAGGTGTGGGGGAAGAGGGGATTGAGGAGGTGAGGGAATATGTGTTTCAGTAGGGGAAACTGGAGGTGTAGGGATATGTGCAAGATCAAGCGGTGGAGATTGATGTTGAGGTGGAGTCAATTGAGGTGCAGGAGGAGTGGGAAGAGATTTGGGAGGTGGAATGGCCTCTTCAGTGTCAGGGTGGGGAGTGACCTTGACGGTCCTTGTGCTCTCAGAAGCATTAATGGAGGAGGAGTAACCCTTGGAGGGTTTGGTGATTGTCCTCTCACATCTGCCAAATAAGGCGCAGGTTAGGCGCTTGCTGGCATTGGTGAATGTGGTCGGGGAGACCAAACATTCACTGGCCTTTTCCTGGAGGAAAATCCCCAGGATTCTGTCGTTGCAGACTTCCTTCTTGCTTGTTTTCTTCTTGATTAGGTCAAAGAATACCATGCCCCAGTCGACCTGTCGTTTGTTGAGCACTGCGCACATAATTAGGAATTGATGGCGAGTGATATAGTCATGTGCCGAGTGCTTGCCCATCAGAATTTTTCCTACAATGTCGGCCAAAAATTGATAGGCGGCAGACAGTTGCTTCTTCAGAAGCTTATTAGGGTTGCTGCCGGAGAAACCCATTACCTTCAATATATCAGAATATTTTTCAGCATCCATTTCCAAGTTGTCTTCACCATTGATCAGGCCAAAAATTTCAGAAAGTACTGCTGGAGATAGGGAAACGGCAGTGTTTCCAATATGTCCTGTCAGATTTCCGTCTTCAGAAACTGTTGCAGTGTACACCCATTCTCTTATCTCGGTTGAGTGTAGCTTGATGCTGCGAGTCATGAAATCCTTGAGATGCAATTCTTCAAGTAATTCCAGGATATAAAGAAAGATTGATCTGAATGTTGGAAAGACTAAAAATCCATGGAGAATGCTGCATCAAACTTTATCGCCGCAAGTGCTCCTGGAGGAATTGTCATTGATGACCTGCAAAGAAAATCACAGAGAAAACGACGATCAAGAGCAAAGGAAATCAAAGCGCGGGACGGAGGTCGAAGAAAACCTAGATATAAGATTTTCAGAATATGAATCGACAAGCTCCGTTCCACGAAAAGAGACAAATCTTCGAACTGAGGTCGACAAAATAAGTCAGAGGTGAGTAGTTTGTCGAACTCATGTAGAAGAATTGAAAACAGTTCATCGAACTCCGTTCGACGAAATGGTTTCTGAAGCAAGGTTCGTCGATCTCCGGTCGACGAAAATTGTTTCCACACAGAGAATTTGTCGATCTCCGTTCGACGAGAATCTCTCAAACATTCCCTAATTCGTCGAACTCCGTTCGACGAACTCTGGAAAATTCGTCGAATGCAGACAGAAATTAATTCAACTCTTCTCCATTAATCATTCCCAGTTGATTTATAAAGAACAGATGGGTTTTCTCATCTAAAGGTTTGGTGAAAATATCTACTCTCTGTAAATCAGTAGGAATATGAATCAAGTTAATCTTCTTTTTGTCTACATTATCTCTAATGAAATGATGTCTGATTTCAATATATTTAGTCCTAGAATGATGAACTGGATTCTGAGCTATAGCAATAGCACTTGTATTATCACAAAATAAGGTTGAATTATTTAAGTTGATACCATAATCTAGGAGTTGGTTTTGTATCCATAGCATCTGTGAACAGCAGCTGCCAGCAGCCATATACTCTGCCTCAGCAGTTGATGTAGACACAGATGTCTGTTTTTTGCAAAACCAAGAGACAAGTCTCATACCCAGGAACTGGCAAGTTCCAGAGGTACTTTTCCTGTTCACTCTACATCCAGCATAGTCAGCATCTGAGTATCCAGTTAACTCAAATTATGACTCTGCAGGATACCAGAGTCCTAAACTAGGACAACTCTTTATATATCTCAAAATCCTTTTTAGAAAAATAAGATGAGATTCTTTAGGATTCACTTGGAATATAGCACAAAGGCATGTGACAAACATTATGTCAGACCTGCTAGCTGTTAAGTATAATAGGGATCCAACAATTGCCCTATAATGTTTCTGATCTACAGGTTTCCCTGCTGCATCAGAATCCACAACAATATTGGTAGCCATAGGTGTTTTCATTCCTGAAGCATCACCCATCCCAAACTTTTTAATAAGCTCTTTAACATACTTAGATTGGGAGAGGAAGATACCATCAGGGAGCTGCTTCACTTGAAGACCAAGGAGGTAGGAAAGCTCACCCAATCTACTCATCTCAAATTTGGAATGCATGAGGTCAACAAACCTCTTGCACAATTTGGGATCAGTAGACCCAAAAATAATGTCATCCACATATATTTGTACCAATAAGATTTGGTCCTTATGATGTCTAGTGAAAAGTGTTTTATCTATGGTTCCTCTTGTAAATTTATGCTCTAAGAGAAAGCTAGCTAGGGTCTCATACCAAGCTCTTGGAGCTTGCTTTAAACCATAGAGAGCTTTATGCAATTTGTAAACATAAGAGACTTGAGTTAGAGAGATAAAACCCGGAGGTTGTTCTACATAAACCTCTTCTTGAAGTACACCATTCAGAAAGGCACTCTTAACATCCATCTGGAATACTTTGAACTTTTTGTAGGCTGCATTGGTTAGGAATATTCTAATGGCCTCCAACCTTGCAACAGGGGCAAAGGTTTGGTCATAGTCTATTCCATCCTCTTGCCTATTGCCTTGAGCAACAAGTCTAGCCTTGTTTCTTACTATTTTCCCTTGTGCATCCAATTTGTTCCTATAGACCCATTTGGTTCCAATAACTGGGTAGTTATGGGGTCTTGGAACCAAATCCCAAACTCTACATCTCTCAAATTGATTTAGTTCCTCTTGCATTGCAAGAATCCAGTGGGGATCTTGCTCAGCTTCATGGATGGTGAGAGGTTCAATTTGAGAGAGAAAACAGGCATGCATCAAGTCTTGATTGAGCTGATGTCTTGTCTGTACACCAACTAAAATGTCTCCAATCACTTGAGATCTGGGGTGATCTCTAAGTGTGACAAGATCAGTTGGTGGAGTTGGTTGAGCAGCAGCTTCTGTAAATAATTCCTCTTGAGGAATGGTACTGGCTGTTGATGGAAGTTCAGTTACTTCCTCTTGGACTTCTTCTTCACTATCTTCAGCAGCCTGTGGAGTGGGATGAGTTGGAACCTCTTGGGTAAGGTTTAGTCCATCCATAGACTCACACAGTGGTGAAACCTACAAAAAATTATTGGTAGAAATGTCCTTCTCCTTATAAGACATGTTAGGTTCATCAAAAGACACATGGACAGATTCTTCAATTTTAAGGGATGATTTGTTGAAAACCATATAGGCATTGCTTACTTGGGAATATCCTAGAAAAATCTCTTCTTCAGCCTTAGCCTCAAATTTACTGATGTATCTTTTGTTATTAGTGTGGATGTAACATATGCAACCAAAAACTTTAAAGTAAGTGATTTTAGGTTTCTTTTCTTTAAGTAATTCATAGGGGGTCTTATGTTTTAGTTTATGTATAAGACATCTGTTCAGGACATAGTTAGCTGTGTTTACAGCTTCTGCCCAAAAGGATAGAGGCATGTAAGCATCTGCTAACAATGTACCTGCAGCTTCAATGAGTGTCCTATTTTTCCTTTCAGCAACCCCATTTTGTTGGGGAGTTCTAGGAGCTGAGAAGCACTGCCTGATACCTTCCTTCTCATAGAACTCATGCATAAGAAGAGACTCAAACTCTATGCCATGATCACTTCTGATCAATGCAACATGAGTAGAGAACTCAATCTGTATAGTCCTGAGAAAATCTGTAAGAACTTTGAATGTATCTGACTTAGCTCTCAGAAAGGCTACCCAACTGAATCTGGAGAAATCATCAACAATGACTAAGGTGTAAGACTTCCCTCCTAGGCTTTGTACTGCAATGGGTCCAAAAAGATCCACATGAAGCAGATACAATATCCTAGGTGAATCACTTTTATTAATGGATTTGAAACTAGTTTTAGTTTGCTTGCCTAGTTGACAAGCCCTGCATAGGCTTTCCTTCTTGTAGCGACCAGAAGGTAAACCTCTAACAAGGTTGTCTTTAGATAACCTAGATATGTTCTTAAGGTTTACATGTCCTAGCCTTTTGTGCTATAACTCATTTTGGTTACTAGTGATATTGAGTAAACAAATATCAGTTGTGGCAGAAATGAAATCTACTAAATATATGTTTCCTTTTCTAAGTCCAATTAAAATAGTTTGGTTTTTATCATTTATAATAGAGCAAGAGGTAGAGTTGAAATGTACCTGATAGCCTTCATCACATAATTGACTTATGGATATAAGGTTATGTTTAAGTCCTCTTACATATGTCACCTTTTTGAAGGTCACTGCTCCAATGCTTACTCTTCCATATCCTTCTGACTGACCACTCTTTGAGTCTCCAAATATCACCTTTGGTCCTAGCTTGGACTTATAGCTTGAGAGTTTTGCTTTGCTGCCAGTCATGTGCTTGGAGCAGCCACTGTCCAGGTACCAGGTCTGACTTAACCTTGGACAGCTCTTCACGTGTACCTGCATTTAAAAATAAAGCTCAATTGTTCTTGACCCAGGTTACCTTGGGTCCTTGGTTTGGCTGAAAAGTAAAACTAGAAATGACTGAAAGGCAGGTTAAGACTTATACCCTAGAGGGTGATATCTCCTAGGTGGGATTATCCAATCAGCTACTGGATTAAATGTCTTGTTAGCTGCTTTAAAATTTCTATAGGAGAAATGATTTATATTTGGTCATTCTGGGATCGACGAATTATTGTGAGTTCGTCGAACCGAGTTCGACGAATGGGGATGAGATCGTCGACCTCCACTCAGAGAATGACCATGGTCATTTTTTGCGTCCCACGTTCGTCGACCTCTGCTCGAGGAACCATACACAGTTCGTCGATCGCAATTGGACGAATAATTATTTCTGAAGTTTGCGTTCAGCGTTCGTCGATCGGGGTTCGACGAACTTACAGGATTTCGTCCATCTGAGTTCGACGAATTCTGCTGAACTTGGTTTTTAACAGCTTTCTTCTGTTTTCTGTTTCTATTGTCTAGGGCATTTGACTTGTTTTTTGACATGGGTTTTTCAATTAGTTTCTCTTTACCCTTACCAGTGATAAACTTTATGGGAGTAGAAAGTATGTTCTTCTTTATTATGGGGGGTAAACTTGATGAAGCACCCAAGCCCAGCCTGCCATTTAATTTGGCATTTACTGTACTTGTGATATCCATCAGCTTAAGGCTTCTCCCATTGAGAGATTGCTCAAGTTGTTTTGCCTCACATAATTCAGATTTTAACTTGATTATCTGTTAATTAGCTAGTGTCAATTGATCAGTTAGTTTTCTATTTTTTGTGCTGACAGATTCAAGGTTTTCTAGTCTAGTCCTCAAGGTTTTTATTTCTTTCTCTGAGTTTATTAGATCCATGTACATAGTTTTAAATTCTACTTTAAATAAGTCAGAATTGAAATCAAAACTAGAAATCACCTGATCAGCCTCTGAGTCTGAGGCACCTTCATCTTCAGAATACTCTTCTGATCCACAGTTGCTTCTGGAGGCATCTATTGCCATTAGGCACACCTCCTTGGATCTGGCTTCTTCCTCTTCTTCACTGGAGCTGGAGGAGGATGTTTCCTCTTCTGTGTCACTCCAGGACTCAACAATAAATCCTTTGTCTTTCCTTTTATATTTGTTGGAGGAGGGTCTGCTGCTATGTTTTTTTCTAGAATCCTTGTCCCTGCCCTTGTCCTTTTTCTGATTCTCTGGGCATTCTCAAATATAGTGCCCAGGCTTTCTGCATCCAAAACACACAACCTCCTTAGTTAGTGTCTTGTCATATTTGGGCTTATCATCCTGCCTGGATGATTTTATTCTAAAGTCCTTTCTTGCCATTTTGTAAAATCTTTTGGCAAAAAGACTCATTAACTCTTCATTGGATGTAGATGTTTCATTGTCTTCAGAAGCTTTGAAGGCCAAGCTGTGCTCCTTCCTAACTGGGGTAGTTGCCTTCTGTTCTGTTGCCTCTCTTGATTTGACAAGCTGCTCATATGACTTCAGCTTGCCTAACAGAGATTCTGTTGAAATCTCATTGAGGCTTCTGGCTACTTTGATTGGCCAGATTCTGGAATCCCATGAACTGGGGAAACACATCAGTATCTTGTCATTCACCTCAGTTAAGGTGATGTCCTTATCAATAGTCTTGAGTTTACTGATGATTGAACTTAATCTATTGTACATCTCAGCCACAGATTCTGTCTCATCCTTTTTGAAATTCTCATAGAGAGAAATGAGACTGGATCTCCTATCCTTTCTTTCATCAGCTGAGCCTGCTACCATTTGGTTGAGAGAGTCCCAAATGGCCTTGGCTGAGGTGCACTCAGCCACCTTCTGAAATATGTCATCTGACATTGTTTGGGCCAGAATATTCATAGCCTTTGCATCAACCATCTTGGCTTTCTTATATGCTTCAGTATTGTCTGGAGGTGGTACTGCACTCAGATTAGTTGATGTGCTGGAAAAAGTTGCAGGAGCTGGAGGAACACCTGTTGAAATGACAGAAAAAATATCCTCATCAATGGAGTTCATATATAATATAATTCTTGCCTTCCAGATGGCAAACTTATTAAGACTGCACACTGGAGGTCTGATGCTTGTATAATCCTTGTTTTGGGTTATGTCTGTGAGAAGGATATGTCCAATAATAGAATAAAAACAAACAGATCTAACTAAAGGATCTTTGGGTTCAGGTGTTAGCCTGTACAACCAATCAGGTATGGTTTGTTAACCAACCCGGAGCACTGAATTAGTTGAATAGCAACCAACCAGTAAGGTCTGGTAATTTAACCAACCTCGCTCTGATACCAATTGAAAGTTCAGGAGGTATGCTTGATACCACCTGAAGGTGTTAGTTAGATCAGATATACTCTAGAGGGGGGGGGGTGAATAGAGTATGTTGGTGATTTTAAAACTTTTACAACTGTTGTTGTATTTTAGGTGTGTGTGCAGGGAAGCAAATACAATAAACCAAGATGCAACAACTACCTAAACACAGCATATTCACAGAGCAATGCCAGAAAACAAAAAGAAAAGAAAGCAACCAGACGACACAAGAATTTTATAGTGGTTCCCCAAATTTGGGTAGTCCACTCTTCTACCACCCTGGTAGGAATCCACTGCAGGAAGGGGTTGATCAGGTGTCCTGACACCAATGGGGTTTTGATCAGGTTCCCAAAAACCAAAGCCTCAAGTCTTTTGGAGGGAGACTTGCAACCAGAATAATTTTGAAGGGAATTAAAACCCTGTACAGAGGTGGAGAGAGAGGGTGATGAGGTCTTCTCTTTCTCAAGTCAAATGAGAAGACTTGTGGATTCTTGTTTAGCAGCTTTGCTCCCCCTGAGATGTAGAATGAATCAGGAAGAATGCTGGAGAACTGCTTCAGGGTGATAGGTCTTCAAAGACCTAGATTTCCTGCTCCAGAGAAAGTCTCCAGGAACTTCTTGTGACTGATATGAATGTATTGTCTTTGAAGTTATCCTGAGTAAAAGTAGATGAAGAAGACTTTTGATATTGATGTAGTGTTCTTCTTCTTTTCTTCTTGATCAGTTTCTCTCTGGGCCAAGAATGAATTCCTTTTTCTGTGTTGTCTGAATCACTGTCTGTCTCTTTTTGTTTGTTGTATCTCACTATATTACTGTATTGCTGGCTCTTTTCGTATATCTCTATGTCTCATAAGAAACCTTCGAATTTTGAATATAGAGCAGTAAAGGTAGACAACCTGGAAAGGAAGCAGCAATTAATTATTTCCCCAACTGTTTCCATGGGAAAATGGCATGTAATAATCCAGGATTAACTTCGCATTCTAACGGTAGTATTCTGGGAAGAACTGCCATTAAATGTTCAGGAATCAGCGCCATCGAATGAGATGGGAACGGAAGAAGACCTAGTCTAGAATTGTTGATCGAAGAACATAATTCGTCGAACTGAGTTTTGAGTTCGTCGAGCTGAGCCTGAGTTCGTCGAGCTAAGCTGAGTTCGTCGAGCTAAGCTAAGTTCGTCGAGCTGACAGTCTTCATTTGTTGAACAGATAAACTTCAATATCAGATAATCTTTATTCGTTGAGCAGAGAACTAAATTCGTCGAGCTGAGAACTGAAGTCGTCGACCTGAGAATCTGAGAACTTGAGGTCCAAGTTCGTCGAGCTCAAAAAGTAATTCGTCGACCAAAGTTTGAAGTTGGACTTAGAGAAATTCTGAAGTAGTCCTGATAATGCTTGAAGTAAAATCCCGGTGATCGTCGAACAAAGAACACAGTTCGTCTAGCTCAGTACTACGAATTGTCTCACGATCGTCGAGCGCAGAACTCCCTTCGTCGAGCTGAGTTCGACGAACGTCGAACTCATTTCACCTGGTCTGAAAAATTGATAGATCTGGAGTTCCTGATGGTCTTGAGGAAGGCTGGTCCATCTGAAGTTGAGATAGAGGACTGTCCTAGACTCTAAGACATAAACTTGACCCAGACTATACATGATGGGTCACATCCTAAGTCAGTGGACCTAGCCCAAATCAACTCGGGATCCAACACGTACTGGCTTGACCCTTGTGGTCAACTCATAATCAACTGGTACTTTATTATCCGCAATGATTAGCGAAGGCTCTTGCACTGCCTTATGCAACACCGACACGTGGAACACATCATACAGCCCATTCAATTCCGCCGACAGCTTCAATCTATACGCCGCCTCACCAACACGCTCCAGGATTTCGAATGGTCCAAGGTATCTCGGACTAAGCTTCTTCAAGCGTCGAACCCGCGATACACCCTTCAACGACTTG
Source organism: Platanthera guangdongensis (assembly GCA_039583875.1). NCBI lineage: Eukaryota > Viridiplantae > Streptophyta > Magnoliopsida > Asparagales > Orchidaceae > Platanthera > Platanthera guangdongensis. The sequence goes on along the minus strand of CM077166.1, from coordinate 176,276,467 downwards.
ATTTTTAGATACACCATGTCGCCAACATCGAACTCCACATTCTTAGGTTTGGCATTGTAATACTTTGACTGTCTATCATGAGCGATCTTCAACCTTTCCTGAATTGTCCTTATCATTGAAGTGACGTCTTCCACCGCTTGACGTTTATACAACTTCAATTCGCCTGCCTCCAACCAAGACAACGACGTACGACACTTCCTCCCGTACAAGGCTTCGAAAGGGGCCATACCGATACTTGCCTGAAAGCTGTTGTTGTACGCAAACTCCACCATGTATAGGTGATCCTCTCACTGCTTTCCAAAATCTAGGACGCACATGTGAAGCATGTCCTCCATAGTCCTTTTGACCCTCTCGGTTTGTCCATCCGTCTGCGGGTGAAATGCTGTGCTGAACTTTAGCTTAGTACCCAACAGACTATGCACCAACCTCCAGTCATTCGACGTGAAGTGTCCATCTCGATCACTAACAATACTGCGGGGCACACCATGCAATCGAACAATATTCTCCACATAGAGTTTGGCTAACTTTTCCACCGGATCTTCCTTCCAGACCGGGATAAAGTGTGACACCTTTGTCAACCTATCTACGACCACCCAAATGGCATCGTTTCCCTTCTGCGACTTCGGCAAGCCATGCACAAAATCCATAGATATGTCGTCGAATATCCATTCTGGGATAGGAAGGGATTTCAAGAAACCTCCGGGCTTTTGGCATTCCGCCTTCACCAATGCACAAGTACGACACTTGGCCACATAAAGTGCTACATCCTTCTTCAAACCCGGCCACCAGAATAATTTCTTCATGTCTCTATACAACTTCGTGCTTCCCGGGTGGATTGAGTACTTGGTATGATGAGCCTCATACATCAACTCCTCCCGAATATTATCCGCACTAGGAACGCATAGACGACCGTCCTTCCTTAGAAACCCATCTTCAACCACAAACTGGGAATTTGACCCATCCAAAGATTCATCCAAGATCTGCTTCATGCTGCTATCCTGAACCAAAGCCCGCCGAACTCTATCCGCTAGGTCACACTGTACCTCTGTCCAAAACAGTTTCGCCTCGGCACTAGACTGCTTGTCAACGCAAGATATCTCCAATGCCTCCAACTCTTGGACCAATCTCTCATCATGTACCGATAACCAGTTGGCTTGTGCGGGAATCTTACGACTCAACGCATCGGCCACTGCATTTCCCTTCCCAGGCACATAATGTATCTTGAAGGTGTAGTCCTCTAAGAACTCCATCCACCTCCGCTGCCTCATATTCAGATCCTTTTGGTCCAACAAGTACTTCAAGCTCTTATGATCGGTGTAAATATCGGCCTTCACACCGTACATGTAGTGCTTCCAAAGCTTTAGAGCAAATATCACGACTGCTAACTCTAAGTCGTGGACCAGATAATTCCTCTCATGAACCTTCAGTTATCATGAACCATAGGCTATCACTCTCCCTTGCTGTAACAGAACACAGCCCAAACCATTACCCGAAGCATCACTATAGAACTCGAACCCTTCGGTTCCAACTGGCGAACATAAAATAGGGACTGTGGTCAACCGCCTCTTCAACTCTTCAAAAGCCTGTTCGCACTCCGTAGACCACACAAACTTCTGATCCTTCCTAGTCAACATCGTGAGTGGTAGCGCTATCCGAGAGAAGTTCTCTACGAAGCGCCTGTAGTAGCCAGCAAGCCCCAGAAAACTCCGGACCTCTGCCACTGTAGTCAAAGCAGGTCGCTCTCATATCGCCACTATCTTCTCCGGATCCACAGCTATCCCTTCTACACTAACAACATGATCAAGGAATGCTATTGAGGATAACCAGAATTCACACTTGGAGAACTTAGCATACAACTGATTCCTTCTCAACGTCTCCAACACCATGTGTAGATGGTTGTAATGGTCCTATTCACACTGCGAGTACACCAGGATATCATCGATAAACACTATCACGAAACGATCTAGGTACTCTCTGAACGTCTTGTTCATCAGATCCATAAATAAGAATGGCGCATTCGTCAACCCAAACGGCATGAACGCGAACTCGTAATGTCCAAACCTCGTAATGGATGCTGTCTTTGGGATGTCGCTATCCCTTATCCTCAACTGGTAGTATCCGGATTTCAGATCTAACTTCGAATATACCGTTGACCCAACCAACTGATCAAACAGATTGTCAATCCTCAGGATTTGATATTTGTTCTTCTACGTAAGTTTGTTCAATTACTGGTAGTCGATACAAAGTCGCGAGCTCCCATCTTTCTACTTAACGAAAAGAACCGGTGCGCTCCAAGGCGACGAACTTGGAGGCACATATCCTTGCTCCAACAACTCTTGCAGTTGCACCTTTAACTCTGCCATCTCTTTTGGCGTTATACGATACGGAGAGCGTGACACCAGTTTGGCCCTACACCGAACCACCTTAACCACATGAGGGGCAGACATCATCATCTTACTCGACCCCCCCCCCACCCCCACCCCCTTTCATGCCCGCAAATGTCGTCTCATGACTAGCTCTCAACTGACCCTCTAGCAACTTCGATCAACGTATGCCTACTGCTACGAGAGACTCACCATACTAAAGATCATGTTGAACATTCCTAGCGCGCATTGAGTACCATAAGACAACAACATCTCTGAAACGTCTTTTGCCATCGAAAGAGGTATTCCGACATGCAAAACAATTCCTTTGGGCAAACGGAGATGCGAAGCCCCCTTTAACGGACGGTGCCCCGCCGGATAAACGAAATTCATAATAAAACTTGCACAAGTGGTTCTAGGCTAACATGCACAAAGGCAACAAGTGTCTAAAGCTAAATGCTAGAATTTTAAACCTTACCTGTCACCACGACCGCGTGCTTTCTGGCCTCTTGCTAACCCAGGCTGTACACTTCAGACTTCCTCTGGGACATAAAACATCTGTTCCAACAGCTACGGGAAAAATGCCCCACGTTTCCGCAGATATAGAAAACTCCTCGGACTCGACTTGTGGTTGCCCCCAACACATCAGCCGAAGGGGCTGAGTTTGAAGTCCTCTGCTTCTTGTTCCATCTGCGGAATCCTGACATAGAACTAGGCACTTTGAACTCTGCCTTCTTTTCTCCTGAGTCCTTACCTACTCCTGACACAGCTTCCTTAATATTCTGAGCACCATCCAAACATTCTCGGGCAAAGTGCCCTTTCTTGCCACAAGCTCGACAGTTGCACATAACTTTGCTAGTCCCAGCCTTAGCCCCCTCTTTGGAAGTTCTGCGGGATGCAGTCCTCTTAGGATTTACAGAGTTCGATACCCTATTCACTGGCATCGGGTGAATCCTCCCCAAATCTACGTCCAACGATCTAGCTGACTCCACCAAGGCTCGGAATCCCAATAGTTTTGGTCCTACCAGTAGGATTTGCAGCTCATCACGCAGCCCATTATAGAATCTATCAATTATAGACTGTTCGTTCTCCAATTCAAAGCATGGGTAGCGGCTTATGAAAAGGAACGCCTGCAAATACTCATCGACTGAGTGCGTACCCTGCACTAAGGACATGTTCAACTGCTGGTCTGTTGGCCTTCTTAAAGTCCTTTGATCCAACACACCACCCGACATTGAAGTCATCACAGGGACAAAGGGTTGCACATTGCTTCCCTGTTGTGCACTAGTTACAGCGAGGACCACTTCAACAATCCTTCTTATGGTTTCAAACGTGGAGGGGTCTCAAGCACGTCGTTGGGTGCACTATAATCCTCAGAAACCAGACGTTTTGTCGGCTCTGCGCCACTCCCGGTCACTTATAGTCATACAAAATACAAATAAGTGACTAAACAAAATTGCAAAAACCAACTATAGGAACACGCAGGTTCCTCTAAACAAGTGTATTTTTCATTCCTAAGTGGACATTCGTGGGTTCTTTTTGATGTTATAACGATGAAGCACACAAGTGCTCACCACCACTTAAAAGAATTCGCCCACGAATTCATTCAAGCCTGACCGTAACCAGAAGTCTGATACCAAATTATAACACCCCCATCCGTCACATGGCATATAATAGAAGGTCCAGCTGAAACCCGACGTCATATACCACAGACAGTCGGAAGGGTTACCAAATGAATATTCAAACCATCCAATTAACACTACTCGTCCTACACAGAGCATTCTAGCGGAAGTTTTTAAAGTTGAAACAACCCAAACTTAATTCCATAAAATATGAATGTCCACAACACACTACACGAATGAAACCCAAATACACTGAAAAGGTACATGGCCTTATGGCCTTACAACTGTTCACTTAACAAAATAGTGTTTTACATACATCGGCTCGCAGACCGGCCACACATGACAATATAAAAACAACTATTCTACGGCCTTCAAGGCCAGCACAGCAACATGGGCTCCAGCCCGCTATTTGGTACTCGGCTCTGCAGCACCTGCAAGCACAATTCCACCGCACGGCGGCAAACAAAGCAACGGTCAGACAAAGCTGACCAAATTATAACGACCCCGCCCCTTACTCGGGACGGCGGTGCTCTTTCCCTGCATACCATTAGCCCAGTAAAATAATAAAGCGCAACTATACTACACTACGGGTGTAGGCTCGCACGGCCAAACACCTCGTGGACTCAGGGCACATTAACGGTGAATCCTGACATATCAGTGTCTTCACCACCATCCCAAAGATGGCAATTAAGTGAGCATTTAGCCTTTCTGACCACCGTCTAAGGCTTCCGACTATGCGTACGGCCAGTGCCCTTTTCCTATTTCTCGCACCGTACCATATAGCCTAGGTCAAATTCCACTTGCCCGTTGCTCACGCCGTATATACAATTTAAGTCCTACGCGCGGGCCAAGCTTCTCTCGGTTCCCAAAATTTTCCAAACAATCTCATCACCCAGTTATGATCAAGGCCGGTTCCCAAACCGCCAAGTTAGCAGAACACGTTTCCGTTCAGTTTTTCGGGTGCGCCTTGAAGCTAACCTCCAAGGATCCCTGCTGCAATCTACTGCGTAGAAACCCCAAAACCCCCAAAAAACGGAGTCTTCTCCGGCAAATCATATCAAATGCAACATCACTGATCTAGACGATACACGTCCGGGTAGGCTTCGCACACAATGCCTATGCCCGTACTTACGATTCCGGACTCTACATGCAACACAAGGGGGACTATTCACATCAACCGCAAGGAACACCATGCACTCACCGCACACTTGCGAGAGCGGGATTCCCTATGAAGAAAGAAAGAGCTTCAAACGCTCAAGTTGAGAATCGTTACCCTTGTAGTCCGTTTTGGCGCCATGGAAAAACTACGCAGACAGAACTCTTCGCAATGACCTTCCCTCCACGGATCCGCTCTCAGATTTCGAAACAGTGCTCTGGTGCTCCGCCGGCGGCCGGAAACCTCCTTCTTCTTCCTCTTCTCTCTAACACCTTGTAAAGAGAAAGCCTTGGAGAGAAATGAGGGATTAACTCCCCTATTCCTGGACTTAAAAGAGCAGGAACTCATCTGGGCCGTTGGATCTTAATTAAAGAAAACGAACGGCTCCGATCTATACAAAATTTCCCAGACCTGGGTCGAACACGGCTTGGCACACGGCCGTATCCCAGGCCGTGTGCCTTGATCCAGGCACGATCGTCGACCACAGAAAAGACACACGGGCATAGACATGCCCGTGTCTAACCTGACACGCCCGTATCGGGTCCCTAGACACGCCCGTGTCCGGGGGCGTGTCACCCATAACCGCCACGCCAATAGACACGACCCAACTGCACACGGGTATGGACACGGGTAGGCACACACCCGTGTCAAATGACACTCCCGTGTCATCCAGTCGTGTTCCTGGCCGTGTACTTCTCGGGATGAAAACGGCCAAAAACACCTGCCAGACACGGCCTTGCACACGCCCGTGTGCTAGGCCGTGTACCCCTATACAGGCACCAAAATTTCTTTTTAAGCGACCGACTCAAATACAATTTTCGGGGCATTACAAATCTCCCCCACTTAAGGAATTTCATCCCGAAATTAAGTAAAGGTACAAAAATCTAAATAATACTTGAGTGGAATAACTCGGGGTATTCCTCCAACATAGCTTGCTCTCGCTCCCAAGAAAGCTCCTCACATCCGCAATTATCCCATCGGACTTTAACCATACGGATATCCTTGTTGCGGAGTCGCTTGACTGCAACATCTTCAATACGTACTGGCTTGACCCTTGTGGCCAACTCATAATCAACTGGTACTTGATTATCCGCAATGATTAGCGAAGGCTCTTGCACTGCCTTATGCAACACCGACACGTGGAACACATCATGCAGCCCACTCAATTCCGCCGACAGCTTCAATCTATACGCCGTCTCGCCAACACGCTCCAGGATTTCTAATGGTCCAAGGTATCTCGAACTCAGCATCTTCAAGCGTCGAACCCGCGATAAACCCTTGAACGACTTGATTTTTAGATACACCATGTCGCCATCATCGAACTCCACATTCCTAGGTTTGGTGTTGTAATACTTTGACTGTCTATCCTGAGCGATCTTCAACCTTTCCTGAATTGTCTGTATCATTGAAGTGGCGCCTTCCACCACTTGATGTTTATATAACTTCGATTTGCCTGCCTTCAACCAAGACAACGACGTACGACACTTCCTCCCGTACAAGGCTTCGAAAGGGGCCATACCAATACTCGCCTGAAAGTTGTTGTTGTACGCAAACTCCACCATGTATAGGTGATCCTCCCACTGCTTTCCAAAATCTAGGACGCACATGCAAAGCATGTCCTCCATAGTCCTGTTGACCCTCTCGGTTTGGCCATCCGTCTGCGGGTGAAAGGCTGTGCTGAAATTTATCTTAGTACCCAACAGACTATGCACCAACCTCCAGTCATTCGACGTGAAGTGTCCATCTCGATCACTAACAATACTGCGGGGCACACCATGCAATCGAACAATATTTTTCACAGAGAGTTTGGCTAACTTTTCCACCGGATCTTCCTTCAGGACCGAGATAAAGTGTGACACCTTTGTCAACCTATCTACGACCACCCAAATGGTGTGGTTACCCTTCTACGACTTCAGCAAGCCATGCACAAAATCCATAGATATGTCGTCGAATTTCCATTCTAGGATAGGAAGGGATTTCAAGAAACCTCCGGGCTTCTGGCATTCCGCCTTCACCAATGCACAAGTACGACACTTGGCCACATAAAGTGCTACATCCTTCTTCAAACCCAGCCACCAGAATAATTTCTTCATGTCTCTATACATCTTCGTGCTTCCCGAGTGGATTGAGTACTTGGTATGATGAACCTCATACATCAACTCCTCCTTAATATTATCCACACTAGGAACGCATAGACGATCGTCCTTCCATAGCAACCCATCTTCAACAACAAACTAGGAATTTGACCCATCCAAAGATTCATCCAAGATCTGCTTCATGCTGCTATCCTGAACCAAAGCCCGCCGAACTCTATCCGCTAGGTCATACTATACCTCTGTCCAAAACAGTTTCGCCTCGGCACTAGACTGCTTGTCAACGCAAGATATCTCCAACACCTCCAACTCTTGGACCAATCTCTCATCATGTACCGATAACCAGTTGGATTGTGCGGGAATCTTATGACTCAACACATCCGCCACTGCATTTCCCTTCCCAGGCACATAATGTATCTTGAAGGTGTAGTCCCCTAAGAACTCCATCCACCTCCGCTGCCTCATATTCAGATCCTTTTGGTCCAACAAGTACTTCAAGCTCTTATGATCGGTGTAAATATCGGCCTTCACACCATACAGGTAGTGCCTCCAAAGCTTTAGAGCAAATATCATGACCGCTAACTATAAGTCATGGACCGGATAATTCCTCTCATGAATCTTCAGTTGTCGTGAACCATAGGCTATCACTCTCCCTTGTTGTAACAGAACACAGCCCAAACCATTACCCGAAGCATCACTATAGACCTCGAACCCTTCGGTTCCAACTGGCGAACATAAAATAGGCACTGTGGTCAACTGCCTCTTCAACTCTTCAAAAGCCTGTTCGCACTCCGGAGACCACACAAACTTCTGATCCTTCCTAGTCAACATCGTGAGTGGTAGCGCTATCCGCGAGAAGTTCTCTACGAAGCGCCTGTAGTAGCCAGCAAGCCCCAGAAAACTCCGGACCTCTGTCACTGTAGTCAAAGCAGGCCGCTCTCGTATCGCCACTATCTTCGCCGGATCCACAACTATCCCTTCTCCACTAACAACATGACCATGGAACGCTATCGAGGATAACCAGAATTCACACTTGGACAACTTAGCATACAACTGATTCCTTCTCAACATCTCCAACACCATGTTTAGATGGTTGTAATGGTCCTCTTCACACTGCAAGTACACCAGGATATCACCGATAAATACTATCACAAAATGATCCAGGAACTCTCTGAACGTCTTGTTCATCAGATCCATAAATATGGATGGCGCATTCGTCAACCCAAACGGCATGACCGTGAACTCGTAATGTCCAAACCGCATACTGAATGCTGTCTTTGGGATGTCGCTCTCCCTTATCCTCAACTGGTAGTATCTGGATTTCAGAACTAACTTCGAATATACCGTTGACCCAACCAACTGATCAAATAGATCGTCATCCTCAGGATTTGATATTTGTTCTTCTTCGTAAGTTTGTTCAATTCCCGGTAGTCGATACAAAGTTGCGAGCTCCCATCTTTCTCCTTAACGAAAAGAACCGGTGCGCTCCAAGGCGACGAACTTGGACACACATATCCTTGCTCCAACAACTCTTGCAGTTACACCTTTAACTCCGCCATCTCTTTTTGCGGTATACAATACGGAGAGCTTGACACCTGTTTGGCCCTACACCGAACCACCTTAACCACATGAGGGGCAGACATCATCGTCTTACTCGACCCCCCCCCCCCCCCTTTCACGCCCGCAAATGTCGTCTCATGATTAGCTCTCAACTGACCCTCTAGCAACTTCGATCAACGTATGCCTACTACTCCGAAAGCCTGACCATACAAAAGATCACGTTGAACACTCCTAGCGGTAGTAACAACGCTTGCAAATCAAATTATTGACTCACAATCCAGACCTAAACGCAACAGATTCTATCAGTGCGCATTGAGTACCATAAGACAACACATCTCTGAAACGTCTTTTGCCATCGAAAGAGGTATTCCGACGTGCAAAACAATTCCTTTGGGCATACAAAGACGTGAAGCCCCGTTTAATGAACGGTGCCCCGCTGGATAAACGAAATTCAGAATAAAGCTTAGCATAAGTGGTTCTAGGCTAACATGCATAAAGGCAACAAGTGTCTAAAGCTAAATGCTAGAATTTTAAACCTTACCTGTCACCACGACCACGTGCTTTCTGGCCTCTTGCTGACCCAGGCTGTACACTTCAGACTTCCTCTGGGACATAAAACATCTGTTCCAACAGCTACAGACAAAATGCCCCACTTTTCCGCAGATATAGCAAGCTCCTGGGACTCGACTTTTGGTTGCCCCCAACGCATCAGCCGAAGGGGCTGAGTTTGAAGTCCTCTGCTTCTTGTTCCATCTGCAGAATCCTGACCTAGAACTAGGTACTTTGAACTCTGCCTTCTTTTCTACTGAGTCCTTACCTACTCCTGACACAGCTTCCTTAATCTTCTGAGCACCATCCAAACATTCTCGGGCAAAGTGCCCTTTCTTGCCACAAGCTCAACAGTTGTACATAACTTTGCTAGTCTCAGCCTTAGCCCCCTCTTTGGACGTTCTGTGGGATGCAGTCCTCTTAGGATTTACATAGTTCGATACCCTATTTACTGGCATCGTGTGAATCCTCCCCAAATCTACTTCCAACGATCTAGCCGACTCCACCAAGGCTCGGAATCCCAATAGTTTTGGTCCTACCAGTAGGATTCGCAGCTCATCACGCAGGCCATTATAGAATCTATCAATTATAGACTGTTCGTTCTCCAATTCAAAGCATGGGTAGCGACTTATGAAAAGGAATGCCTGCAAATACTCATCGACTGAGTGCGTACCCTGCACTAAGGACATGTTCAACTGCTGGTCTGCTAGCCTTCTTAAAGTCCTTTGATCCAACACACCACCCGACATTGAAGTCATCACAGGGACAAAGGGTTGCACATTGCTTCCCTGTTGTGCACTAGTTACAGCGAGCACCACTTCAACAATCCTTCTTATAGTTTCAAACGATGGAGGGGTCTCAAGCACGTCGCTGGGTGCACTATAATCCTTAGAAACCAGATGTTCTGTCGGCTCTGCGCCACTCCCGGTCACCTATAGTCGTACAAAATACCAATAAGTGACTAAACAAAATTGCAAAAACCAACTATAGGAACACGCAGGTTCCTCTAAACAAGTGTATTTTTCATTCCTAAGTGGACATTCATGGGTTCTTTTTCATGTTACAACGATGACGCACACAAGTGCTCACCACCACTTAAAAGAATTCGCCCACGAATTCATCCAAGCCTGACTGTAACCAGACGTCTGATACCAAATTGTAACACCCTCATCCGTCACATGGCATATAACAGAAGGTCAAGCTGGAACCCGACGCCATATACTACAGAGAGTCGGAAGGGTTACCAAATGAATATTCAAACCATCCAATTAAGACTAATCGTCCTACACAGAGCATTCTAGCGGAAGTTTTTAAAGTTGAAAGAACCCAAACTTAATTCCATAAAATATGAATGTCCACAACACACTGCAGGAATGAAACCCAAATACACTGAAAAGGTACATGGCCTTATGGCCTTACAACTGTTCACTTAACAAAATAGTGTTTTACATACATCGGCTCGCAGACCGGCCACACATGACAATATAAAAACAACTATTCTACTGCCTTTAAGGGCCAGCACAGCAACATGGGCTCCAACCCGCTATTTGGTACTCGACTCCACAGCACCTGCAAGCACAATTCCACCGCACGGCGGCAAACAAAGCAACTGTCAGCCAAAGACGACCAAATTATAACGACCGCGCCCCTTACTCGGGACGACAGTGCTCTTTCCCTGCATACCATTAGCACAGTAAAATAATAAAGCACAACTATAATACACCACAAGTGTAGGCTCGCACGGCCAAACACCTCATGCAATCAGGGCACATTAACGGTGAATCCTGACATATCAGTGTCTTCACCACCATCCCAAAGATGGCAACCAAGTGAGCATTTAGCATTTCTGACCACCGTCTAAGGCTTCCGACTATGCCTATGGCCAGTGCCCTTTTCGGATTTCTCGCACAGTACCACATAGCCTAGGTCCAATTTCACTTGCCCGTTGCTCACGCCGCATATACAATTTAAGTCCTACGCACGGGCCAAGCTTCTCTCGGATCCCAAAATTTTCCAAACAATCTCATAACCCAGTTATTATCAAGGCCGGTTCCCAGACCGCCAAGTTAGCAGAACACGTTTCCGCTCAGTTTTTCGGGTGTGCCTTGAAGCTAACCTCCAAGGATCCCTGCTGCAATCTACCGCGTAGAAACCCAAAAAAACCCCAAAACATGGAGTCTTCTCCAGCAAATCATATCAAATGCAACATCACCGATCCAGACGATACACGTCCGGGTAGGCTTCACACACAATGCATATGCCCGTACTTACGATTCCGGACTCTACATGCAACACAAGGGGGACTATTCACATCAACCACAAGGAACACCACGCACTCACCGCACACTCGCGAGAGCGGGATTCCCTATGCAGAAAGAAAGAGCTTCAAATGCTCAAGTTGAGAATCATTACCCTTGTAGTCCGTTTTGGCGCCATGGAAAAACTACGCGGACAGAACTCTTCACAACGACCTTCCCTCCGCGGATCCGCTCTCATATTTTGAAACGGTGCTCCGGTGCTCCGCCGGCGGCCGGAAACCTCCTTCTTCTTCCTCTTCTCTCTAACACCTTGGAAAGAGAAAGCCTTGGAGATAAATGAGGGATTAACTCCCCTATTCCCGGCCTTAAAAGAGCAGGAACTCATCTGGTCCGTTGGATCTTAATTAAAGAAAATGAACGGCTCCGATCTACACAAAATTTCCCAGACCTGGGCCGAACACGGCTTGGCACACGGCCGTGTCCCAGGCCGTGTGCCTCGATCCAGGCACGATCGTCAACCACAGAAAAGACACACGGGCAGAGACATGCCCGTGTCTCACCTGACACGCCCGTGTCGGGTCCCTAGACACGCCCGTGTCCGGGGGCGTGTCACCCATAACCGCCATGCCAACAGACACGACCCAACTGCACATGGGTACGAACACGGGTAGGCACACGCTCGTGTCAAATGACACGCCCGTGTCATCTAGCCGTGTTCCTGGCCGTGTACTTCGCGGGATGAAAATGGCCAAAAACACCTACTAGACACGGCCTTTCACATACCCGTGTGCTAGGCCGTGTACCCCTATACAGGCACCAAAATTCCATTTTACGCGACCGACTCAAATACGATTTTCGGGGCGTTACACCGGTCGGGCGGCTATGTCTTGGAGCTTGCTAGTGGACTATTTGTTGCAGAAGCTTTCCTCAACCTTGTGAGGTAGTTTCTTAGGTTGTTTACTTTAGTACAGACATAGATGCTCAGCAGTGGGTGTGTGTTAGGTTCTTTTCGCCCACTAGTGGTTTTCTTTTGAAATGCTAATTACTTTGCTATGTTACTGAGTTGCCTATTTTCTGTTGCTGTTTGTACTGGCTCTCTGGGAAGGCTTTATGAGAGGTTGCATGTTATATATTTTAACTTATAAAAACATTATTATTAATATTTCATGCTTGCCATCTCTTTCAAAACTAAAACACTACTTTCTGGTTAGCGTAAAGACTTTTCTTATACTTATTATAAATCTAGAGTCTTGCATAACATGAGTTGTCATTCGAGGACGTGTATACTCATGTAGTATGTTGAAATCAACATAATTAAAGTATTTTTCCATAGCGTATAACTATATTTTTACTTGTGGACTATTTGATTCCACAAAGCCGAGGGATACGACAAACTGCTTAACTTGAAACTAGATTTTCCTTAAAATAATTCATAAATCTTTAAAAAGGTGTTTAGCTGTGGTCTCACCTGAACATCTGCAGTTATCACCTACCGACGTGGCATCATGATGCATGTTTTCTCCTTACTCTGATATATCCTTTTATGTGGAGAAAATGCGGTTTGCGACAACATCCCACTAACAGCAAAATGGTCCAAAAAAGTGAACCCTTGGCTCTTACAGCAAAGTCTTATTTATAGGCAAAAAATTTGTTTTACACGCCCCTGTAACGGGCATGACAGGGGGGCGTGTCGGTCTGGCGGGATGGAGAAGTCTAATAGTTAATGGCGGGTTGACTTCGGTGCTCTTCTGGAAGTTCCATGTGGCAGTCACGGGTGTGCGCCGAATGACACGGGCGTGTTCAAGTCATTGAGTGTCAAGTATTCTTGACACGGGCGTGACTAGGGAATTGAGTGGTTCACTTGCTGAAGGCATTGAGTGTCTAGTCTGCTTAACACGAGCGTGAATGGGGTGTTGATTGGTTGTTCACGGGCGTGTTCCCATTTTCTCTTGCAGATTCTCGGCAGGCATCAGTTTTCCACATGCGTCAAAATAACACGCCAAGGTCACGGGCGTGACTGAAGTAATAGAGGCGTGTACTTTAAATTTTTGACTTTTTTCTGCAAAATTTCTGGAAAATAAAATAAATCTAAGTTAGAAGGGAATATAAAAAATGAATATTTTATTGAAGAAAAATAACTAAAAATAATGAAAATAAACTAAAACGACCTAAATAAAGTACTGAAAAATACCAATTTTTACAACTTATCAATTGCAAACATAATGCTTCAACAATGGAATAACGGGGTGTTCGCGCAGTTAAGTTGCGAGTTGGCCACTTAGCTATTTCAGCGAACTCCGTAGATAAGCTCTGCAGAGTCAACAAACACCTTTTTCTATCCGCACGACAAGCTTTTGTGTTATTATTTTTTTGCTTCCATCATGGACAATGGCAAATAATTTCTAGCAATTTATTCCTTTCACTCTAAAGATCTTCGATAGAACAAGATTTACTTGTTTTTTTGTCGGCATCTGATATACTTGGCTTGGATGAGTGTTCCTGCGACCTAGTTTCCAGGTTTTCGCATTTAGCAAATTTTAACATGGTATCAGAGGGGACAAAGGTTTGAGCGGTGATGAATAGTCAAACTTGCCTTTTTGATTCTAGAAGTTTAAGTAGACCAGTGTTGTGCAATGGTAGGAGGATTCTCAAGAGGTCTTGGAATCTAATTAAAGTCGACCAACTTTAATAAGTGGAGGTCATGTTGGTTTTACCAAAGTGATCTGGAAGTGATCAAACATATAGTCTCACTTCCAATGCAATATGAGCCTATAAGGTCGCACATATGAGCATTGGAGAAGTTGGTAAGGTTTGTGTTGGTCTTGCTCATATGTGATATGAGTGAAGAACCAAGCCTAGGACGTTCTGGAAGTGAAGGTTTTTCAATCTAGAACATATATTGTGAATATGAGTCATCAAGTTAGTGGTCGGAAGAATATATAGGAAATTCATCGAGTACAGTAATAAGGTTTCGACGAATAGTCTTTAATTCGCCGAGTATAGTCGTCACATTTCAACGAGTCTATTTGAATTCATCGAGTATCATTATGTTATCTCGACGAAGTGCACTTGGCTCATAGAGTATCGTCATGAAAGATTCGACGAGTTAAACCTGCTTCATCGAATATCGCCTTAATACTTGGACGAGTTGTCTGTCATCATTCACCGAGTATACTCGTGTTATTTCGACGAATAACTTTTGATTCGTCGAATATCAATGGGAATAATCGTCGAATTCTATATCCTCCTGTTTATTTCCTTTAAGTCTGTTTCGGTGTGGTCTGCAGGTTTTGGAAGTTTTGGTGTACTATATATATTGTAAATAGTAAATAATAAATGTAACTGTTCCTTTTGACCTAATCGACCGATACTGAGAGATACGATCTTCTGCCTCCCAATGGAACTATTCCGCTAGGTCGTGAAAGTCGATCTCGCCGCTGACCGACCGTCGTTCTTGTACATCGTCGAAAGTCATTTCCTAAGCGCCATATTCGTTAACACCGCCTATCCATGAATGGATCTAGTAGTCCGCAGAGACGTTGCGGGAAAGCCTTCTTCCGACCACGATCTTGTGTGACAAGAGTCTAGGGCTCTTCGTTCTCCTGTGGATATCCATAGAGGCATGGACACTATTCTACGCTCGCACCTTTGGTCGTTGCCAATTATTGGACTTCATCGGAGAACCTTGGTTGAGTATTTACTCAATCCATAAAAGGTATAATTTTATTAATTGCATTTTACTTCTGGATTAATTTTCATCGCTAGATCCGTGAATAATAATGCATCCCTGAACATGTGGTGAAGTTCGCATGATATTGAGAAAAGTTAGGAAACCTATTGGGTAACCCTTCTAGTGAGCTAATATGCCATAAGGTACACAAGTAGTCCTTAAGATCACATAGAGTGTAATTGCATGACCTATATCTCCCACAGCGTTAGAGTTACGAAAACTCACTATGGGTAGCAGTGATAGTAGGGTGTGTGATAAGTCAATATTTATATTTATTTTAATATAGTTTTTATTTAATAAATAGTTATATTTTTATTTAGTTTTTATTAATATTGTTATTAATTACTTTCTTTTCTTATTTCAGGATAATCTAGGCAGCTAATAGCATTTTGGAGCTTGCAGGACTGATCAGGAGAAGAAACTAAGAAAATCTGGGAAAATCTCATTTACACGCAAATGTCATGGGCGTGACCCTCAGGTCACGGGCATGACCATCAGGTCATGGGCGCAATAAGAGTGTGTGACCTATACAGTGCTTCTATAACCCAATGCCATGTCAATTAAAATTACACTCCCCCATGTCACGGGCATGACATGACGCGTGATGAGGACACGGGCATGGCTGACAGAAGGGCCTCCAGATTACAATTCTATGTCAGATTAAATTAATATGCCTCAGTCACATGCATGAACTTTAGGTTACGGGCGTGAATCATAGGCGTGACATCCATCTCAGGCATGTCGTTGCTTTAAGATTCCAGTTACAGATCAAGGACATTTCAAGATTACATGCCCTAGGTCACGTTCTTGACATCTTCAACAATTGTCAGGTTAACACCCGTCCTTTCCCCATCCCACTGTTTCTACTAACACTATAGACACGCCCTATATCACAGGCATGACCTAGGGGGTGACGTGCAAAATAGCAATTTTGGAAGTTTTTGTCCAAACGTTCCTGGGATTTCAACAAGATGGTTTTGTACCTTACATGCCATCTAGTCACGGGAAAACGCAGGGACGTGACTTTTCAAAAAAATTCCTATAAATTCCAGACAAAGCAAGGAGCATAGAAATCATCTAGGAGTAGATTTTAGGAAGTTTAGTTGCTTAGTTTCCACTTTTCTTGCATTTATTTTACTTTTCAATTTCTTAGTAGTTTTAGTTTGTTAACTTTTAATTCTAGCTCTTTTATTTCAATCATGTTGCTCTTCTCTTTTATGTAGTTTTTATATCTTGTTGAGTAGCTAATTTCATTAGCACTTGATCATGATAAACATTGAAATTAAATAAACTTCTTTTTTCAAGCTCTCTTTATCTCCACTTCGGTCTATCTTTGATTTTATATTTCATGATTTCGATATTAGATTCGTATCCTAGATTTACCGAGAGATTTTGGATATGAGTAGATCACTCAAAGGTTGAAGGAGTTGCATGTACTCTGTTGGGTCCATTGATCCTAATGGCCCTGATTTGAAGAAGTCAAATAGGTGAATTATATACACATAGTTTTATTTGATGTGTGTGTAAGTTCATGCATGCAGGGTAGTCTATCACAACCCGCATTTTCTCAACTTTAAGTTATATTAGAGTAAGAGAAAATACGCGCTGTGATGCCATGCCATGTAGGGGATAACTGCAGGCGCTCTGGAAAACTCCAAACTCTACAGTTTATATGAATTAATATGTTTTTAAGTAAACACCATTTTAAGTTTAGATGGTCGTATCCCTCGGCACATTGGATCAGCTAGTACATGAGTAAAAATATAGTTATACGATGCGGAAATACATTGATTATGTTAGATTAACATCCTACACGAGCATAAACATCCCCGATGGACAACTCGCGATATGCAAGACTCTAGATTTATTATAAGTATAGAAATAGTCTTAACGTTAGTTAGAAAATAGTATTTTAGTTTCAGAATGATGGTATGTATGAAATACTAGTAGTAATGCTTTTATAAGTTAAAATACCTGACATGCAACCTAACATAAACATTCCCAAAGAGCAAATAAATACAACCACAAAACATGCCAACTATACAACTTAGTAAAATACATGGCACTTCAAAAGAAAACCCAACAGTGGGCATCAACAACCTGACACTAACCCACTGGAGAACATGTATGTTTGTACTAATATGAAAGCAACAAAACACTATGTTGGGTACATTGGAAAATGTGTACCAGATTTGGACAAGCCTCACCTAACTCAATGATATGCATCAAGTTGTATTTGATGTTGTGTTGAGTTATCATGTGCAGGTTTAGTAAATGGAAGAAAAATTTTCTAAACCCAAGTGTCTACACTTGGGAATAGCTGTGTCGACACTAAGGGCAAGATTGTGTCGACACCAAGAATCTGTGTTGACACACAAAAAATATGTCGACAACGCTATGTCGACACTAAGGGCCAGATTGTGTCAACACACAGAATTTGTGTCGACATACAGAGAAGTTGTCGACACATTCTAGAATTCTGTCGACAACGACTGTGTCGACAAACAGAACTTGTGTTGACAAACACCCGAATTCTGTCGACACCAACTTTGTCAAGACAAGGAGTGTTTGTGTCGACACATAGGACTTGTGTCGACACATTCCATAGAAGTTGTGTCGAGAAGTAAAAGTGAAGTTGTGTCAACATCATCAAGACTTATGTCGACACATGGACTATGTGTGTCAACACATGTGAAGTATTCACTCTACATTCTCTACTGCTGAGTCAAAGTAAAATGAAGGTTGAAGTAATACAACTGGAAACTTGATAACTGTCATTGCTGACATTGCTGTCACATCTGTCATAGGTGTCAGAAGACCGTTTGGAACCGGAACAGCCGGTAACCATGGATTAAGCCTATATATAGATATGCACTCTCAATAATTGTGTGATGATGAACAATTATCAATTGTGAAGAAGTGATCGTGAACACGATCAGTGAATAAAGAATAATCTCTGAAGGATTGAGAATCTAGAAGAAGAGAAAGAAGAAACAGTCAACAGATTGTAGAGAGAGAAAAATAAGAAGGAGAGAAGTCCTCATCCAGTGAAGGCAGATCCTGAACAGTCTGCCAGAAGAATTCAGATCAATTCTGAAGAAGAATTCAGATTAATTTCTGAATAAGAAGGAAGCTGATTGAAGATCAACTCCAACACCAAGAAGATCAACCCTACTTTGTTCAGATTCAAGAAGCTTTGAAGAAGCTAAGACAGGTTGATCCATAAGTAATCAGTTCTATCAAGAACTGATCAAGAAGCCTTCAACCAATTCTCTCTCCATCTGGTTGAAGATATTGTTATCTTTTCATCAATAATTGTTGTAGGAACTGTAATAGATCTGAGTGTAGGAGATTTATTTCTCTGAGTTGTAGGCCTAAATTATAAAGACTGAGGTAGGGCTGAGTGCCTAAGGTAGGGGAATCTGTTCCCTGAGTTGTAGGCCTGTGAAAAGGCTAAGGTAGGGCTTTCGCCTGAGTTGTAGGAGTGGGGTGTCACTTTGAGTTGTAGGCCTGTGAAAGAGGCTGAGGTAGGGCTTGTGCTTGAGTTGTAGGAGTGTGGATTCACTCTGAGTTGTATGAACCATTCTTGGTTCTAAGCTGTAAGATCTGCGGATCTGAGAAGAAAGAAGGAAGTTGGGCCGAATCTAGTACACTGCTAGGTAGGCGAAGGGGGAAAGTGGATGTACCCATCATTTGGAGACCACTATAAATCTGGTGTGCAATCTGTGGAATGCTGTGTGTATGTGAATGTTGTGCTGTGATATCTGCTGAATAAATTGCTAAACTAGATAGATTAGTCTGCCTAAGTTAGAAAAAGAATTGAACTTATTCACCCCAACTTATAGATGTTTAGGACATCTTGAAACCAATTCTTTCAAGTGGTATCAGAGGGAGGTTACTCAAAGATTGACTTATCAGTCTGAGTAGATCTCCAAGGCAGAAATCTATTAGGCAAAATGGGTTTCATTGAGAATTATATGGAGTTTGGTTCCATGAAGTTACCTATATGTAGGAAAGAAATTTTTGGCATATGGAAAGAAAGAGTTTGACGGTTTATGGAAGCTTCAGATCCAATAATCTATATGACAGTCAAAGAAGGGCCATTCAGACCAATGAAAGTCTCAGTTCTTGATGTAAATCTCAGGACACCAAAGGAGTATTCTGAAATGACAAAGGATGAGATCATCTTGTCTACTATGGATAAGAGAGCACGAAATATAATAGTCAGTGTTATAGATGATTCAATATTCCAAAATTTGATTCACTGCAAGACCTCCAAAGAAATGTGGGACACCCTGATTGTATGCATGGAAGGTTCAGAAGAAGTTAGAGATGACAAAAGTCTATGCTAAATCAGGAGTATAAAAGTTTTAGACAATCTAAAATAGATAGCATAACTGAATGTTACAAGAAGTTCTTCAGAATAGTTAATGAATTGATGTTATATGGAAAAGTATTCAGCACATATGAGTTAAATGATAAGTTTCTGAGAACATTAACTAAGGACTGGGACACCAAGATATGTGTTATTAGGGAAGTGGCAGACTAGCAGAAATCTCTCCTCCTACATTATTTGGCAAACAACTTTCATATGAGATGCAGCTGATGGCCAGAAAGGAGGAGGAGAAAAGTAATAAAGTTGATTACAGAGATATGTCAGTGGCTTTCAATTCTGAAGCCATAAGAAAGGACAGAAGGATATCTCCATCTCCTCCTAGGAAAGCTGCAGAAGTAGTTTCAGAAAGTTCTGACAGTCGCACATCAGATAGTGCAAATTCTGATGAAGATTTAGCTGCTTTCTCAAGACAATTTCAAAGATTCTTGAAGAAGAAACGGTGGAGATCCAAGCCATCCTCCTCACAATCCAAGGATGATTACTATCAGAAAAAGAAATCTTCTAGAAAGGACAGGTATGGCTCTAAACCTAGTAAATTATCTTCAACTAAGATTGTTTGCCATTGTTGCAACAGGCCTGGACATGTGGTAGTTGATTGTCCTGACAAAAGGAAAGAATCTAATGACAAGAAGAAACTAAAAAACAAGGGCAAGAAGGAGAAATCCTTTATTACTAAGAAGCAAAAAATGCTGGTCAGATTCTTCATCATCAGATTCTGAGGCTGAAGCTAAAGCTGAATCATACATAGGACTATTTGCAACTGAAGAGGATGTTGAAGAGGCTGAGTTCTTGAAATTATTGGACTCAGTAAATGGAATTGAAGAACATTGTTGTAAAGGGCTGATGGCCTTGATAGAAGAAGATAGTGCAAGGATCAGTCTGGTCCTAGTAAGGTAAACAATTCTTCAATAGTTTCTGATTACTATACTGGATCAGAATCAGAAGCATCTACATCAAGAGATGTGGATGAATCTGAATCTGAAAGAGATGTTCATTAACTTATTAATGAATATGGTGATCTGCTGCAAGCACTTAAGAAAAGCAGAATCCTTAACAAAGCACAAGATAAGGAAATTGCTGCCCTTAAGCGGGCTGCATTAGATTCAGAAAAAATGCTGGATCTAAAGATGAATGAAGTAGCCAAACTAAAAAACATAACTGTTATTCAGAAGGGTGCTATTACATTCAAGAATGATCAAATCAAAAGTCTGGAAATCAAAATTCAGAGGGAAAAGGATCTGGTGGCTAAACTCTCTAAGCCAAAATCAGTCTTACCCTTAATTGATGACTTTATTCCCAAAAAGGGTAAGATAGGATTGGGTTTTCAGGGAAATGCAAGGGCTGCCAATTCCAAAAGAAAAGGCAAAGCCCCAGTACAGCCACTAGCCTCCAAACCCCCCATTTCCTTCAGAAAAGTGTGGCAGCCAACTAATAGATATGATCATGATATCACACATGGTTATGGTAAGCCTGATATTCTGAATTACAATGGTGTAGCTCCAGTACTGAATAAAAGAATCACTGTACCAACAGTGTTAAGAATTGATGACAGCAATGCTGTTAAAACTGTACCTAAATAGAGGTATAATAGATATGAGTGCTGGTACTGTGGTAAGATAGGGCATTATGCCAAGGATTGTTGGCACAACACTAGTGTCAGGAAGAATGCTAGCTTACCTGTGAGGAAGGCTGCTGGTAAGAATATCAAGTTTCAATCTAACTTGAACCTAGAACCCAATAAACATTGGGGTTCTAAGGTAAATTAATTTTATTTGCTGCAGGTGGGTCGAAGTTGCCATACCCCTATATGGTACTTGGACAGTGGATATTCCATGTACATGACTGGAACAAGAAGAATGTTAAAGGACTATACTCCCATAGAGAGTGGACCCAAAGTGATCTTTGGTGGATCAGAAAAAGGGGTCATAAAAGGGTTTGGTAACATTTCTACTAGTTCTATAACAATCACTCAAGTGGCTTATGTAAAATGTTTGAAACATAACTTGATAAGCATAAGTCAGCTGAGTGATCTTGGGTATGACACTTCATTTATTAAGAATGAGTGTCAGATTAAAAGTACAAGTGATCAAAAGGTGATCTTGTCTAGTTATAGAAAAGAGAATGTTTATTGTTTAAATTGTGATTATGAAAACACGAACTCTCATGTATGTTTAGTTGCAGATGAGAAAGCATCTCAGTGTGTCCAATGGCACAAGAGGCTAGCTCATCTGAACTATAAGACTATAGGCCAACTCTATAGTTTAGAGTTAGTGAGGAATGGTCCTCAGTTTAAGTACATAAAAGAGGGTATATGTTCAGCTTGTCAAAACGGTAGGCAGACAAATCCTCTTTTCATAGTCTTGATACCAAAGAGTCTGTGAGGTGTTTGTACCTCTTGCGTATGGATCTATTTGGTCCTATGCCAGTTCATAGTCTAGGTAGGAAAGTCTATACTTTTGTGGTAGTAGATGACTACTCTAGATTTACATGAGTTTTGTTTTTGAGACAGAAATCTGAAACCCCTACTATCTTTCATAACTTTATTAAACAAATTCATAATGAACTTAACAATTCAGTGGTCAAAATCAGAAGTGACCATGAAATTGAATTTCAGTCTGAATGTATGACAAGGTTTTATGAAGAACTAGGGAATCATCAGAAATTCTACTCACCTAGAACACCTCAGCAAAATGGAATACCTGAAAGAAAGAATAGGACTCTTATTGAGGCTGATAGAACTCTACTAAGTTACACTTCTCTCCCAGATTATTTCTGGGATGAGGCAGTAAATACTGCTTGTCATGTTCTCAATATATCATCTATAACTAAGAGCCACAAAAAGACACCCTATGAGATTATGAAGGGCAGAAAACCAAACATATCCTACTTTAGGATTTTTGGTAGCAGGTGTTATGTGCTTAACACTAGCAAGTCTCACCTAACTAAGTTTGGTGCCAAATCCCAAGATGGGAAATTTGTTGGGTACAACAATAACAGTAAGACATATAGGGTCTATAACTTGACTACACAAGTTGTAGAAGTATCTGTTCATGTAGTGTTTGATGAATCTGAGCTAATTAACTGTGAGTTGTCTAGCAATTCTTGTAGCTCAACAGGTTTAAAAGAAAAGTTGGACATGCTGACCATTAATGAAGACCAAACTGCAAGGCAGGATGAGAAAAATGATGGTTGCTGTACAGGGGGAGTACAAGGTCCACAAGCTGACATTGAAGATAATGAAGTTCAGCATGGTGGAAAAATTGAAGAAGTTCAAATTGCTGATAGAATGCCTCCAGCAATAAGGAATCTAAAGGATCAACCAGTACACCAAATTATTGGTGATCCAAGACATGGTGTGCAAACCAGAAGCAAACACATGAACACAGTGCTTTGCTTAAGTTTCCTATCACAGATGGAACCAAAGAGATTTGAAGAAGCCATACAAGACTCCAACTGGATTGATGCAATGTAGGAGGAGCTGAATCAGTTCAGAAGGTGTAAAGTATGGGAGCTAGTTTTAAAACCAAAGGATCATAACATTATTGAGACTAAGTGGATCTACAGGAACAAACTAGATGAAAATGGCATCATAGTGAAGAACAAAGCAAGACTGGTTTCCAAAGGTTATAGACATGAAGAGGGCATTGACTTTGATCAGACATTTGCCCCAGTGATAAGGTTGGAAGCAATAAGGCTATTCCTTGACTTTGCTGCTTTCCAAGGGTTCACAGTATACTAAATGGATGTCAAGTCAGCATTCCTGAATGGTAATTTGAAAGAAGAAGTCTATGTTAATCAGCCCTCAGGTTTTGTTGATCCACTTTATCATGATTATGTTTATAGGCTTAAGAAAGCCTTATATGGTTTGAAACAAGCCCCTAGGGCTTGGTATGAAACATTGTCTACCTTCCTCATTGAGAATAAATTTTCAAGGGGGATAATAGACAAGACTCTATTCCTTAGGGAGTCAAAGGGCAAGATGATCCTAGTCCAGATTTATGTTGATGACATAATCTTTGGATCTACAGAAAATAACCTTTGTAGGAAGTTTGCAAAACTTATGCAAGAGAAGTTTGAGATGAGCAGTATGAGTGAGCTCAAATTCTTCTTGGGACTGCAAGAAAGACAGACTGATGATGGTTTGTCCATATCACAGTCTAAGTTCACCAAGGAGTTAATTAAGAAATATGGTATGGAGTCATCCACCACCATGAGAACTCCAATGGGGACAAGTATGCCTTTAGGCAAAGATGATGTAGGAAAACCTGTAGATGAGTCTTTGTATAGAGGGATAATTGGCTCCCTTCTATACTTAACTGCTAGTAGACCAGACATTAGGTATGCTACATGTGTATGTGCTAGGTACCAATCAAGCCCTAAAGAATCTCATTATACTGTAGTTAAAATAATTTTGAGATATCTTAAGGGCACATCTAATCTTGGTCTTTGGTACCCTAAGAATAGAGACTTTCTACTGACTGGTTTTTCAAAAGCAGACTTTGCAGGTTGCAAAGAAGATAGAAAGAGCACCACTGGCACATGTTAGTTTCTAGGTGGTAGATTGGTGTCATGGTGCAGTAAGAAGTAGACGAGTGTGGCAATTTCCACTACAGAGTCTGAGTATATTGCTGCAGGCCGCTGCTGTGCTCAGCTTTTATGGATTCAACATCAACTTGAATACTATGGTCTCAAGGTAAGTAGAACTCCACTATTTTGTGATTCTACAAGTGTTATTTCTATTGCTAAAAATCCTGTATCACATAGCATAACAAAGCATATATAAATTAGATTTCACTTCATTATAGAGCTTGTTGAAAAAGAAGATATTTGTTTGGAATTTGTCACCACAAATAATCAAATTGCTGACATGTTTACTAAACCACTAGATGAAACTAAATTCAATTATTTCAAAATTGAATTAGGCATGTTAAACCTCGAGTGACTTGGTAAATCTAACTAAGTAATTCAATGTCGACATATAGTAGTTTGTGTCGACACATAAGGAAAGTTGTGTCGACACAACAAAATAGTGGTGAGATAGTGGTGTCGACACTCAGAGTTTGGTGTCGACACATAGTCGTTCTATCATTTAGATAGTAGTGTCGACACATACAGTTGTCTGTGTCGACACGCAGATATTAGAGTCGACTATTAAGAAGTCTGTGTCGACACATCGCAAACTGTGTCGATATATAGTGTTGTCTGACTCTATCGAGACATTAGAAGACTGTGTCAACACATTAAGTAATTATTACCATGCCTTTTGACCTTCTGTGTTGATAAACATATAAATAGGTCACAGAACAACTTTGTCGACTACGATCTCAACATTTTCGAGACCAAATCTTTGAGTCGACAAACCTTCATCTCTCTTCTCCTCAAATTTCTCGTCACCAATGGCGCCAATATTGGAGAACGACATCAACGAAGGATATGAATTGGTTCGCAATGCTTTTGAGAGTGCTGCGACTGAGATCAGAGATGTGATAACCCTAATCCAAGAAAGTGCTTTAGAATATCTAGTTTCAGAACCTACCAAGATCTGGAAGACGGAGGTTCTTGAATTCTATACCATAGCAACCCTAGATTCAACTGGATTGAAGATTAGGTCATCAATTCAAGGAAACAAGGTGAAACTTACCCAGAAGCATCTGAGGAAGACACTACAGTTTCCCAGGACTTAGGAAGATGATGAAGTCACATCTTCAATGACAAAAGAAGCTATTCAATGGTGTGGACTGGATCCCACCACTAAGATTTAATCATCAATGCCGAGGAAACGGATGAACTCCCAAGGAAAGATTCTTTTAGAGATTATGGGAAAAGTAATTCTCTACAAATCAGGAGGGCATGATAGGATCTCATCCTATATGTTCAGCTTAATGACCAGAGTTATTTTCAGAGTAAAAACTAAAGTGTCTGAAGTGATATTTGAAAAGATGAAGGGAAGTTTGAAGAAACCTAATCTAGGAAGAATACTGAGTCTGTATTTGACAATGAATATTCCAGAAGTGAGGAACCACTCAACAGGATCTAGGATAAACAACATGAGAAGGATGGATATGAAAATACTATCCAGGTGGGAAAGAGTTCTGACATAGGATAGTTCTACACCACAGAAACAACCACAACTGAAAAAAAAGACAACCCCCAGGAAACCTGAATCTTCTAGCGATTCAGAAGAACAAGTGATCTTCAGTTCAGATGAAGAACAACAAGAATCTGTAAGGAAATCATCTGCCCCTCAGAATGTAGATGATAGTCAGATGCAGGGGGAGCATATTCCAGAAAGCACCATCCAAATGGATCAAGTTCAGGATGTGCCTCATCTAGGGGGAGCAAATGAGCTTTCTCCAGCTCAACAAGAGGCATTGCCTCCAGAAGTTGCTCATGAGAAAGAGCAAGCTGCATTAGAGAGTGAAACAGCCACTCAAACTATTCTTGAGGTAATAAATAATATTAATCAAACTATACTAGATACTGAGCCAGATACACTAACTATGCTTCTAACTGATGTTGAACAGACACACCATGACAACATCCCTGCACAGGATTTAATAATGCATGATAAATCTGCATTAGATGATGTTCCATTAACTATACAAGATAAAGATGTTCCTCTAGTTCAATAGCAACAAGAATTCACTCTTGAGGAATTGTTTCCTGACTTACAAGAAGTAAGGACTGAGGAAGAGGTGCAAAGTACTGAGGGGGAGGAGTCAGGGACTAAGGGGGAGTTGCCAAGAACTGACAAGGAGCTGCCCTCTAGTCCAAAGGACACAGTGAACCTTGAAAGTACTTCTGAATTTGATGATGGAGAAGCACTCAGAGAAAAGAAGAGAAAACTGATGGTTTACAGGAAAAAAAGCTCAAGCTATAAGAAAGCTTTGCATACTGCCTCATAACCCTCAGCCCCAGTAGTTGACTTCAGTTCACTGTTGGTTGCTCTGCAAGTTAAAATGGATGAGCAAAGACAAGCACTTGAAAAATATGTGGATGAAAGCCATAAGGAACTCCAGTTCACTTTGGCTCAAGATATAAAATCAATCAAATTTGAAGTAAACCAGAATAAGAAGGAGATGACAGACTGCTTCCATAAAGGAAGTAATGCTGTAGTTTATCTGGCCAAGCAGCAATAAGAGGCCAGGACTCAAATTGATGACATAGTAGTTAAGCATGGATATGTTCTGGAAAATTTGCTCAGGATGAATGATAATCTTACTGAATCACATAATGTGATTGTTACTGAGTTAAAGAATACTGTAACTGCACTACCTGAGGAGAAGGCTAAAGAGAATACCAAGTTTGATCAACAACTTCAAGAATAATTGGCTGCTATTCAAATGGCTATACAAGCCTCACAGAAACTCCTCTCAGATCAGCTATTGAAATTCAGATCTTTTTATAAGGAAGGCATCAATTATCTGGATGAACAAGTAAGATTTCAGAAAGATGACTTAAGAGATCATGTCGAAAGAGAAGTCATAAAGGGGGAGAGGGTGTTAGTCAATGTTAGCTCAGAGCATGCTAAATGGATAACAAATGTTATTAGAGCAACTATGGGATATCCTCCCTTGTGTGATAATGGTAATACAGCTGAGTCAGGCATTCAAGCTGCATGAATTGAAGGGGGTCAGCAGGAGGCAGCTCAAATCATCTACACCCCTTCTAACTTTGAGGTAATTCAATAATTAGTTCACCACATGTATAGCCCTCCAGAGGCTACTAAGAATGTTATAATTGAGAAAGTGGAAATGTCAGAGGCAGCATTGAATAAAGAGCAAGAAGCTCAACTCTCAAAGAAAAGGTTTAGAGAGCAGGCTGAACTAAAGCCTGATTTTAAAAGATGGAGTCCCACCTCCAGAAATATAATATTCTTTGCCTAGCAAGCTGTCAAAGACAAAATGCATGATAGAGGCAAGTGGTATTCTGAACTTGAGTGGAACAAATGTCTGCAGAGACAAGATGATATATATCAGTTCAGAAGGGATCACAAGGCTGGGAAAATACCTGCTACAGCTGTGGAGCACAGTAATTACTTTCCCAAGCCTTATCACTATTTTGAAAGGCAAAAAGTTAAGGCTGAAGAACATAAGAAGAATGATCTCATAGGAAAGAAGCCAGTTGAAGATACTGAAGCTCCAGTACAAGCAAGGATCCAGTCTGGCAAAGGCATAGTGATCAAGGAGTCTGATCAGTCTTAGGATAGATTGACTAGATTTTAGAACATTGAAATCTTCAGTTTTAAAATCTATGTAATCAATTAACAAACGTTTTTGAAGTTTAAACAAATCAATGATTCATGCTTATTATGTTTACATCATATTCTGTGATGATATAATTTACTTGTTGTGTTTATATGTTACCCTGTCATTGAATGCTTTTATACATCATATTGTTTATTTTTATTATAAGTGATGTATATCATTGACTAAGGGTTATGACTTCTCCAAATCGGGGGAGATTGTTGGGTACATTGGAAAATATGTAACAGATTTGGAGATGCCTCACCTAACTCAATGATATGCATCAAGTTGTATTTGATGTTGTGTTGAGTTATCATGTGCTGGTTAAGTAAATGAAAGAAAAATTTTCTAAGTACAAGTGTCGACACTTGGGAATGACTGTGTCGACACCATGGGCCAGATTGTGTTGACACCCAGAATCTGTGTCGACACACAGAAAATATGTCGGCAACGTTGTGTCGATACCAAGGGCCAGATTGTGTCGACACCCAGAATTTGTGTCGACACACAGAGAAGCTGTCGACACATTCCAGAATTCTGTCGACAATAACTGTGTCGACACACAGAACTTGTGTCGACACACACCAGAATTCTGTCGACACCATCATTATCAAGACAAGGAGTGTTTGTGTCGACATACAGGACTTGTGTCGACACATTCCATAGAAGCTGTGTCGAGAAGTAAAAGTGAAGTTGTGTCGACATCATCAAGACTTGTGTTGACACATGGACTATGTGTGTCGACACATGTGAAGTATTCACTTGACATTCTCTGCTGCTGTGTCAAAGTCCAATGAAGGTTGAAGTAATACAACTAGAAACTTGACAGCTGTCATTACTGACATTGCTATCATATCTGTCAGAGGTGTCAGAAGACCGTTTGGAACCAAAACAGCCGATAACCATGGATGAAGCCTATATAGATACGCTCTCTCAACAATTGTGTGATGATGAACAATTATCAATTGTGACGAAGTGATCGTGAACATGATCAGTGAATAAAGAATAATCTCTGAAGGATTGAGAATCCAGAAGAAGAGAAAGAAGAAACAGTCAACACATTGTAGAGAGAGAAAAAAAATAAGGAGAGAAGTCCTCATCCAGTGAAGGCAGATCCTGAACAGTCTGCCAGAAGAATTCAGATCAATTCTGAAGAAGAATTCAAATTAATTTCTGAATAAGAAGGAAGCTGATTGAAGATCAACTCCAACACCAAGAAGATCAACCCTACTTTGTACAGATTCAAGACGCTTTGAAGAAGACAAGACAGGTTGATCCTTAAGTAATTAGTTCTATCAAGAACTGATCAAGAAGCCTTCAACCAATTCTCTCTCCAGCTGGTTGAAGATATTGTTATCTTTTCATCAATAACTTTTGTAGGATCTGTAATAGATCTGAGTGTGGGAGATTTATTTCTCTGAGTTCTAGGCCTAAATTATAAAGGCTAAGGTAGGGCTGAGTGCCTTAGGTAGGGGAATCTGTTCCCTGAGTTGTAGGACTGTGAAAGAGGCTGAGGTAGGGCTTTTGCCTGAGTTATAGGAGTGGGGTGTCACTCTGAGTTGTAGGCCTGTGAAAGAGGCTGAGGTAGGGCTTGTGTCTGAGTTGTAGGAGTGTTGATTCACTCTGAGTTGTAGGAACCATTCTTGGTTCTGAGCTGTAAGATCTGCGGATCTGAGAAGAAAGAAGGAAGTTGGGCCGAATGTAGTACACTGCTAGATAGGCGAAGGGGGAAAGTGGATGTACCCATCATTTGGGGAACAACTATAAATCTGGTGTGCAATCTGTGGAATGCTGTGTGTATGTGAATGTTGTGCTGTGATATCTGCTGAATAAATTGCTAAACTAGATAGATTAGTCTGCCTAAGTTAGAAAAATAATTGAACCTATTCACCCCCCTCTAGGTGTTTAGGATATCTTGAAACAAATTCTATCACACTACCTCACTATAGTGAGGAAAACCTCTACAAAACAGCAGTCCACTAGTAAACTTCCAAAAACAACCTAGCCGCTCACCCGGCTACTGCCATAAACCTGAGGCATTCAGAAAATGAACAACTCAGCAAGAAAATACAAGTGGCAAAAAAGAGACAATAATCAGGTAATAGTATAAGGGATTACCAAACCCAATTATAAGGAAAACTGTTGGGTACATTCGAAACTGTGTACCTGATTTGGAGAAGTCTCACCTTACTTAATAATATACATCATTATGTATTTGATGGGTTGTTGAGTTTTGATGTGCAGGTTAAAGAAATGCAGAGAATTTTCTAAGTACAAGTGTCGACACTTGAGATGGAGATGTCTCGACACCAGAAGTCAGATTATGTCGACAACAGGACCTGTGTCGACACACAGAAATTCTATCGACAACAAATGTGTCCATACACAAGACTAGTGTCGACACACTCAAGAATTCTATCGACACCAACTATGTTAAGACCAGAAGCAGATTGTGTCGACACACAGGACTTGTGTCGACATACAAATATTCAGTCGACAATAAATGTGTCGACACACAGGACTTGTGTAGACACACACAAGGATTCTATCAAACATCAACTATGATGAGAGTAGAAGCAATTATGTCGACACACAGGACTTGTGTCGACACATTCCACAGAAGATGTGTTGAGAAGATAAAGAAGGGTTGAGTCGACATTGTGTGAGCTGTGTCGACATCATCAAGAATTGTATCGACACATGGTGTATTTATGTCGAAACATTTGAAGTTTTTTCTCGACACTTTTCTGCTGAGATAGAGTACATTGAGGTATCAAGTGTCAAGACTGTAGACTTGACAGCTTTCATAACTAACAAAGTTGTTGCATCTGTTAGAGTTGTCAGAAGGCCGTTATGAACCGGATCAGCCGATAACCTTGGATAGGGTCTATATAAAGACACGTTCTATCATCAAATAAAAATCGAACAAGAAGAAGAGAAGTCTTCATCCAGAAATTAACAAGTCTCTGGCAGATCTTGAACAAGTCTGCAAGAAGAATTCAGAGCCACATCTGAATAGAAGAAGGAAGCTGGATTGAAGATCATCTCTAACTTCACAAGACGATCAACCTTTGTTCAGATTCAAGAAGCCTGGAAGAAGCTAAGACAGGTTGGATCTAAAGCAATCAGATATATTAAGAACTGATCAAGAAGCCTTCACCCCTTTCTGTCTCTACCTGGGTGAAGGATTTATTCTCTTTATAATCAATTTTCTCTGTAGGATCTTTTATAGATCTGAGTGTAAGAGAGTTATCTCTCTAAGTTGTAAGCCTAAATATATAAAGGTTGAGGTAGGGCCGAGTGCCTGAGGTAGGGATTAATTTCTCTGAGTTGTAGGCCTGGTGAAAGAGGCTGAGGTAGGGATGGATTTCCTGAGTTGTAGGACTGTGGACTCACTCTGATGTAGGGTTCTCTGGAAGAATCTGAGTTGTATCACTTGGTGAAGTGTGAGCTATAGGAACCTTTCAGGGTTCTGAGTTGTAAGACCTGAAGATCTGAGAAGAAAGAAGGGAGTTAGGCCGAATCTAGTATGCTGCTAGATAGGCTAAGGGGGAAAGTGGATGTACCCATCTCATGGGGAATCTCTATAAATCTGTGTGCATTCTGTGTTGGATGTGTGTGTTTTTAAACTGTACTATGATAATTGCTGAATAAGTAGTCTAACAGAAATATATCTTATCTACCTTAATAAAAAGGAATTGAACCTATTCATCCCCCTAGGTGTTTAGGATATCTTGAAACCAATTCTTTCAAGTGGTATCAGAGCCAGGTTACTCAAGAATAGACTTAACAGTCTGAGTTGATCTATAAGGCAGTTATTAGTTATAATCAAAATAGGTTCAGGTGAAAATCACAAGGAACTTGGATCCATGAAACTACCTATCTGTAGAAAAGAAATTTTTGGCATATGGAAAGAGAGAGTCAGATTGTTCATGGAAGGTTCTGACCCAAGAATCTACATCACAGTAAAAGAAGGGTCATTCATTCTTATGAATATCTCAGCTCTTGATGCCAACATCAGGACTCCAAAAAGCTACTCTGAAATGACAAAGGATGAGATCATCTTAGCCACCATGGATAAGAGAGCATATAATATAATAGTTAGTGTTATAGATGACTCAATCTTCTAAAACTTAGTTCAATACAAAACCTCCAAGGAGATGTGGGATACTTTAATTGTGTACATGGAGGGATCAGAAGAAGTGAGAGAGCACAGAAAATCTATGCTAAATCAAGAATATGAAAGCTTTAGACAAACCAAGACAGACAGCATAACTGAGTGCTACAAGAAGTTCTTCAGAATAGTTAATGAGCTAATGTCATATGGAAGAGTATTTATCACATATGAGCTCAATTATTAGTTTCTCAGATCACTAACCAAGGACTGGGATACCAAGATATGTGTCATCAAGGAAGTGGCCAAACTTGCAGATACCTCTCCTCCAACTCTATTTGGAAAACTTCTATCTTACGAGATGTAGCTTATGGCCAGAAAGGAGGAAGAGAAAGGCAATATGTCTGAGTATAAAGCAAAATCTGTGGCCTTCAAAGTTGAAGCCACAAAGAAGGATAGGAGGATGTCTCCATCTCCTCCTAGGAAAGATGCTGAAGTTATCTCAGATATTTCTGACAACAACACATCAGACAGCCCTAATTATGATAAAGACTTTGCTGCCTTCACAAGACAATTCCAAAGATTTTTGAAGAAAAAACAGTGAAGAACCAAGCCATCCTCCTCATAGTCTAAGGATGACTATTACCAGAAAAAGAAAACTTCCAAAAAGGACAGGTATGGCGCTAAACCTAGTAAATTAACTTCTTCTAAGATTGTTTGCTATTATTATAACAGGTCTGGACATGTTGTTGTTGACTGCCCTAACAAAAGAAAGGAATCTAATGACAAGAAGAAACATCGAAATAATGGCAAGAAGGAGAGATACTTTGTTGCAAAGAAGCAGAAAAGCTGGACTGACTTCTCATCATTAGATTCTGAAGCTAAGGCTGAAGCTGAAGCCTATATTGGAATGTTCACAACTGAAGAGGATTCAGAAGAGACAGAATTCTTGTAAATGCTGGACTCTATCAATGGGATTGAAGATCTTCATTGCAAAGTGCTGATGGCTATATCTGAGGAAGATCAGTGCCAGGATCAGCCTGGTCCCAGTAAGGTAAAAAACTTATCTTCAGTTTTTGATTATTACACTGGATCAGAATCAGAAGCATCTGCATCAAGAGATAACGATGGTTCTGAATCTGAAGGGGATGTTCATCAACTAATTGATGAGTATGGTGATTTGTTGCAAGCTCTTAAGAGAAGCAGAATCCTTAAAAAGAAACATGCTGAATAAATTACCTCTCTTAAATTGGCTCCATCAAATTCAACAAATATGCTGGATTTGAAGTTAAATGAAGTTCTCAAACTGAAAAATATAACTTTTATTCAGATGGGTACAATTACATTCAAAAATGATCAAATCAAGAGTCTGGAAGTCACACTTCAGAGAGAGAAGGATCATGTGGCTAAATTCTCAAAGCCAAAATCACTCTTACCCTTAATTGATGTCTTCATCCTCCAGAAGGGTAGGACATGATTATGCTTCAAGGGAAGAACTTGGGCAGCTAATTCCAAAAGAAAAGGCAAAGCCCTAGTTTAGCTAGTAGCCTTCAAACCCCATATTTCTTTCAGGAAAGTGTTGCAGCCTACTAACAGATAAGGGTGCAAATGCCAATAGGGCAGCCCATCAACAAACACACCATGTTCTTCAAGAATCATCAGTGTTTGATGCACCAGCTCCAGCACTCAATAAAAGAACCACTATACCTATAATTTTAAGGACTGCTGACAGCAATGCTATTAAGACTGTAATCAAAAGAAGATACGATAGATATGAGTGTTGGTGTTGTGGCAAAGTGGGTCATTATGCCATTGATTGTTGGCACAACACTACTGTCAGGAAAAATGCCAGCTTACCTGTCAAAAAGGTTTCAGGCAAGCATGTCAAGTTTCTGTCTAACCTGAACCTAGAACCCAATAATTATTGAGGTTCTAAGGTTAAGTAATTTTGTTTGATGCAGGGGAGTCCAAGTGGCCATACCCCAATATGGTACTTGGACAGTGGATGTTCCAGGCACATGACTGGAACAAGAAGGATGCTGGAGGATTACTCTCCCATAGAGAATGGACCCAAAGTGATCTTTGGTGGATCTGAAAAGGGGGTCATCAAAGGGTTTGGTAACATTTCCAATAGCTCTATCACTATCACCTAAGTGGCTTATGTGAAAGGTCTTAAACATAACCTAATAAGCATAAACCAACTAAGTGATCTTGGTTATGACACTACTTTCATTAAGAATGAGTGTCGAATTAGAAGGACAAATGATCAAGAGGTCATCCTGTCAGGCTATAGAAAAGGAAATGTTTATTGTCTAAATTTTGTGAGTAAGAATAAAGATTCTCCTGTGTGCCTAGTTGCAGATGAGAAAGCTTCTCATTATGTCAAATGGCACAAAAGGCTTGCTCACCTTAACTACAAGACCATTGGTCAACTCTTTAGTAAAGAGTTAGTGAGAAATGGTTCTCAAGTCAAGTGCATCAAGGAGGGTGTATGTTCAGCCTGTCAAAAAGGCAAACAGACCAAGACCTCTTTCCACAGTCTTGATAGCAAAGATTCAGTTAGGTGTTTGTACCTCCTACATATGGATCTATTTGGTCCTATGCCAGTTCATAGTATAGGAAGGAAAGCCTATACAGTTTTTGTTGTGGATGAATATTCTAGATTTACATGGGTTTTCTTCCTGAGACAGAAATCTGAAACCCCTATTATCTTCCACAATTTTGTTAGGCAAATTCAGAATGAACTTAACAATTAAGTGTTCAAAATCAGAAGTGACCATGAGACTGAATTTCAGTCTGAATGCATGACATGGTTTTGTGAAGAACTAGGGATTCATCAAGAGTTTCCTCACCTAGAACTCCCCAGCAAAATGGTATTGCTGAAAGAAAGAATAAAACTCTTATTGATGCTGGTAGAACACTACTAAGTGACACTTCTCTCCCAGAATATTTCTGGGCTGAGACAGTAAACACTGCATGTCATGTTCTCAATAAAGCTTCAATCACCAAAAGCCACACGAGGACACCCTATGAGATTATGAAAGGCAGAAAACCAGATTTAGCCTACTTAAGAATCTTTGGTAGCAAGTGTAATGTTCTTAATAATGGCAAACACTATTTAACTATGTTTGCTGCCAAATCCGAAGAAGGGATATTTGTTGGGTACAACAACAACAATAAGCTATACAGGGTCTACAACTTGACTACTCAAGTTGTAGAAGAATCTGTCCATATAGTCTTTGATGAATCTAAGCTAATTAGTTGTGAGCTGTGTAGCACCTCTTGTAGCTCTACAGGTTTGAAGGAAAAGATGGACAACCTAACCGTTAGTGATGACCAACCTGCAAGGCATGATGAAGAAAATGATGGATGCTGTCCAGGGTGAGTACAAGAGCCACAAGCTGATGATTATGAAGACAATGAAGTACAACTTGATGAAGAGATTGGAGAAAATCAAGTTGTGAATAGACGGCCTCCAGTAATAAGACATCTAAAGGATCATCCAGCACATCAAATTATTGGTGATCCAAGACATGGTGTTCAGACAAGGAGCAAGAACTTGAACACAGTTCTTTGCTCAAGTTTCCTGTCGCAGATGGAACCCAAGAAATTTGAAGTGACCATACAAGACTCAAACTGGATTGATGCCATGCAGGAAGAACTGGATCAATTCAGAATATGTAAAGTCTGGAAGTTGGTTCCTAAACCAAAGAATCACAATATCATATAGACTAAGTGGATCTACAGGAACAAGTTAGATGAAAGTGTCATTATAGTCAAGAATAAAGCAAGACTGGTGGCAAAAGGCTTCAGACAGGAAGAAGGAATAGACTTTTACCAGACATTTTCCCCAGTGGAAAGGTTGGAATCAATAAAGCTGTTCCTTGCCTATGCAGTTTATCAAGATTCAATGTATTCCAGATGGATGTAAAGTGAGCATTTTTGAATGGTGACTTAAAAGAAGAAGTTTATGTTGCACAACCCTCAGGTTTTGTAGATCCTCTCTATCCTAATTATGTGTATAGGCTTAAAAAAGCTCTATATGGATTGAAACAAGCCCCTAGGGCTTGGTATGAAACACTGTCTACCTTCCTCATTGAGAACAAATTCTCAAGGGGGAAAATAGACAGAACTATATTCCTAAGGGAATCAAAAGGCAAGATCATCCTAGTACAGATATATGTTGATGACATTATCTTTGGATCAACTGAAAATAACCTTTGTAGAAAGTTTGCAAAACTTATGCAAGGGAAGTTTGAGATGAGCAGCATGAGTGAGTAGAAATTCTTCTTGGGACACCAAGTTAGACAGACTGATGATGACTTGTCCATATCTCAGTCTAAGTTCACCAAGGAGTTAATTAAGAAATATGGCATGGAGTCATCCTCCACCATGAGAACTCCAATGGGGTCAAGTATGCCTATAGGCAAAGATGAAGCTGGAAAACCTGTAGATGAGTCTTTGTATAGTGGGATAATTGGCTCCCTTCTTTACTTAACTGCTAGTAGACCAGACATCTTGTATGTTACATGTGTCTGTGCTAGGTATCAAGCTTGCCCTAAATAATCTCATTATACTGCTGTCAAAAGAATTTTGAGATATCTTAAGTGAACACCAAATCTTGGCCTTTGGTACCCTAAGAATAGAGATTTTCTACTACCATGCTATTCAGATGCAGACTTTGCGGTATGCAAAGAAGATAGGAAAAGCACCACTGACACATGTCAGTTTCTAGGTGGAAGAATGGTGTCATGGTGCAGCAAAAAGCTAACAAGTGTGGTTATATCAACTGCCAAGACAGAATATGTAGATGCAGGCAGTTGTTTTGCTCAGCTGTTGTGGATACAACATCAACTTGAAGATTATGGCATCAAGGTAAGTAGAACTCCATTATATTGTGATTCTACTAGTGCCTTATCTATTGCTAGACATCTTGTTTCTCATAGCAGAACTAAGCACATAGAAATCAGATTTCATTTAATTAGAGATCATGTTGAAAAAGAAGACATAAGTTTAGAATTTGTTAATACTAATCATCAAATTGCTGACAGGTTCACCAAACCACTGGATGAAACTAAATTCAATTACTTTAAGATTGAATTACGCATGCTCAACTTGGAATAAGAATAATAAAAATGAATAAGTAAATCTTTGTCGACACATAAAAACATCTGTGTCGACACTTAGTAGTTGGTGTCGACACATAAGGAAAATATTGTCGACACATTAAGAAGATTGTGTCGACACTCAGAATTTGGTGTCGAAACATAGCTCTCCTAACACTTAGATATTGGTGTCAACACATACAGTCGACTGTTTTGACACGGAGCAATTAGTGTAGACACTTAAGGTTGTCTGTGTCGATACATCACAAATGGTGTCGACACATAGTATTGTAATACCATAAAATCCTCTGTCAAGACTTTAGTAGTCTGTGTCGACACAATCCCAACAGTGTCGACACAATAAGCTTATTTCTACCCGCCTTTTGACCTTCTTTGTTTAGAAATGTATAAATAGGTGGAAACAAGACCTTGTCGACCACGCTCTCAGAATTCTCGACACCAAACCATTTGTGTCGACAAAACCTTCATCTCTCTACTCCTCAATCTCTCATCCCTAATGGTGCCAAAGCTGGAAGAGAACATCAACGAGGGCTATGAACTAGTTCGCCATGCGTTTGAGACTGCCATGCCAGAAATCAAAGACGTAATTACCCTAATCACAGAAAATGGACTGGACTACTTAGTCTCAGAACCTACCCGGATATGGAAGAAGGAGGTTCTTGAATTCTACTCGACAGCATAAATGGATTCAACAGGCCTGAAAATTAAGTCATCTATTCAAGGAACCAAGGTCAATCTCACCCAAAAGAGTAAGGAAGACACTACAACTTCCCAGGATTAAAGAAGAAGGTGACAT
Organism: Platanthera guangdongensis; assembly: GCA_039583875.1. Taxonomy (NCBI): domain Eukaryota; kingdom Viridiplantae; phylum Streptophyta; class Magnoliopsida; order Asparagales; family Orchidaceae; genus Platanthera; species Platanthera guangdongensis. The sequence continues at coordinate 176,238,458 of CM077166.1, read as the reverse complement.
AACATCTTCCATGACAAGTGATGCTCTCTAATGGTGTGGACTGGATGCCACTACCAAGATTGGGTCATCCATGAACAGGATGGGACTAAATTCCTAGGGCAAATTTCTTTCTGAAATTATAGGAAAAGTTATTCTGTCCAAATCAGGAGTACATGATATGATTTCAGCCTATATGTTCAATCTAATGACCATAGTTATATTCAAGGTGAAAATAAATTGGTCTGTTGTTGTCTTTGACAAGATCAAAGAAAGTCTTAGGAAACCTAATCTGGGCAGAATACTAAGCTTATATCTGGCTGTGAATATTCTTGAAGTGATGAATCAAACTGCAGGTTCTAAAATAAATCACATGAGGAGAATGGACTTAAGAATAATGTTCAGATGGGATAGAGTATTAACCAAGGATGTTTCAACTCCTCAGAAACAGATACATCATATTCAGAAAAAGAAGAAAACAGCACTGATGTTTTTTGCTTGCTAATAAGTAATAACTCAATGTGATTTCATTCTACATTCAAATACAACTATGTAGATGGACTTAAAATAGATTGAATTAGCATTCAGGCAAGTGCACCTGTGAATCATAATATAGGGGAAATCTACATCTCATGTCGTATTCCACAGGGTCGTTTCAACTACTCGTACTCACCCTCCCTTTATTATCATACCTCTAAATAAAAGTGATATTTAAACTACATTAGCCTAACTATGACCATTTGGATGATTCAGTATTGGAGAAGTAAAAACGATAAAAGACATGAAGCTTTTAAACAATTACATGAACGAATTCATTTATTAGTTCAATTCTAAGTGATCATGACATGAAAAGACTATTAAAATTATTGTAATGTAAAAGTTAAATTTTCATCAAAATTCTCTCTCGAGCAATTCCAAATCTAAACCTAAGATAGTAAATTTTCTCTCGAACAATTTACAACACCCAAGTTCTCCTTTAGTAAAGTACCATTATTGCTACATAAATTCATGATTTTTATCTCTAAATTACCATGAATCCTTTTACTCGTGTTCTAATTTTCCAAACAAAATATCTCTCGATCATAGAGTTTGAATTACAAAGAGAATTAACATCACAATATGAACATACAAATATCATTGCAAAGAACCAATTTCTCAATCTAGCAAATTGCAAATTATGTAAAGCTAAAAAGTAGATCATAAGGAAGATTAAACTCTTTGTTTGAAAACACAAACACAAATAAAATACAACAAATTTAACATAAACAAAGTGATACATGATTACTAGAATGTTCAAATATGAGTTCATGCAAATTAAACGAAAATTGAAGATGAATCATCAAGAGAAAGGAAGGATTCAAAGGGGTTAATGATTAAATAAAAATACATATGAAATACCCTTCAATCCTCCTTGTCTTGGATGCTCCCTTCGGCCTCCAGCAGTTCTCCAATCCAGAAATGATCCAAAAGTCGTAAACAATTTTTTCTACAGGAAATTTATAGTCCCATTACAAACAGGTCGGACACGGGTTCCAACACGGCCATGTGTCAGGCCGTGTTGATGGTTCCTAGGCGGTTCCCCACGAGCAGGCGTATCTGGTAGTGGGCCGTGTCAGATGACACGGATATGGACACGGCCGTGTTCCTCAGACACGGGTTTGTCGACAATCGTGTTCAAATATGACACGGGTAGGCACACGGGCGTGTGCCCTACCCGTGTGAGGTTCCATCGCCTGCGCCCAAAATCTTCAGCTCCAGGTGCATAGGACACGAGTAGGCATACAGTCTTGTGTCTGGCCGTGTGCACCAAGTTTTCGTCCTGCCATCAGCCATGTTGACTCCGTAAACTCCTCTGTTTGCTCCGAGACTTTTAGGTCCATTGTTTAGCATTACCTGCAATAGAAAAATGAAAGTCTCAGTAAATAGTTTATTACAAGAACTGCCAAAGACTTCTAAATGCGCTCTTCTATCTATGATACGACAATTTCTTTACTATTATCATGAAATCAACATAAAAAGGGGCAGGAAATAGTAGACATGATTACAATTATGATAGTAAAAAGCCTATCATAATCGTACTCATCAAATACCCCCAGACTTAGATGTTTGCTTGTCCCTAAGCAAACTAATTCAAACACTTGGGTTACCATTAAATAATTTTGCCTCCGCACACTGGTTGCTATGAATTTAAGAGAACTTTGATGATGTAATCGCATAGGAAATAGTTTAGTAGACTTTTCTAAATATAGATTTATCTTAAAATTCCTCTAATATATCTTTTAACTATCTCTCACTCGCTTTTAGAAATAAAAGTATAGTCATCTTTAACAAATATGAGGAGAAAATAACAATCTCTATAAGATACGTATTAGTATTTCAAAACTTATAAGTACCATATTGATAATCATGAGCTTACCCTTTTTACACCCTCATCACATCACTATTTAGAATTAGTAAGGTCGGATCCTTAGGACTTGAATTTTGGTGTAGCCTTTTTGGCTTAGGATAGAAGATTAAAGGTGAGGTAATCAAAGATAAGTTCGATGAATTTTTCACACCTAAAACTTGATTGAGCCTTATGTTGGAAGATATCTTAACATATTTCAATTTTATGTAAACTCCCCCAGACTTTGCAATTTGTATATTTCCCACATTTTGAAGGGCACTCTATTTTTTTATATATATATTTTTTTAACCAAGGGACCATAGTAGGGATCATTCCATGTGGGTGCAAGTATACACGCACTCAGGCCACATATCACTATGTCTTTTTTTTGGGTTCAAAGTAGGGATCATTCCAAGTGGGTGCAAGTATACACGCACTCAGGACATATATCACAATGAACAAATCATTCTAAGAAGGCATCAGTGATAGGTGTGCTAATAGGTAAGGATTTGGCCTTGGTGAATTTTAATAGTAGAGCATCAAAATAATAGGGATTATGTTCAAATTGGGTGTGCAAGGGTATCATGTTAAAGGTTTTGGGTTAATAAGTCTCAAGCTATCCAATAGGAGGCCTAAGTCATTTCCGCCCTTAGTAATTAACCTATGTAATGTTTTGAGGAATGCTAGAGGGTAAGTCCTAGACATCAATAGGGAGTAATTTTTCACTTTGAACCCCTAATACCAAATTATAAAAATGTTACACTCATCGACTCACTTTATTATAGATAAGTATATTTTCCAAAATAGAGTGTTGGATAGTTACTAATATAGATGAGTAATCTTAAAAGTAAATTATATAGAGAAAATTAAGCTAAAAAATTTCTATGCTTAATTACGAAATCAACAAAGTTGAATACTCTATGAGTCTACCTCAATTCATTTTAATCAGCGTGCGAAGTTAAATTAGATATTTATAATCCCAAATGAATGAATAATGAGAGCTTAAAAAGATCAAACAAAAATTTGTAGGGGGGTATAACAAACTTGAGTATTATGATAAGCAGATTAGAATCAATTGTAACCACATGAATAGCCATTCTACCCCCAGACTTTAGATTTGCAATGTCCTCAGTGCAATGTAAAAAGCGGATATAGAGTGATTTCATGATAACATAAGAAAGAAAAAAAAATTGCTATCATAATAAGTAGGAGAGCACAGTAAAGAAACATGAGCTGTAATGAAATGTACTGATATATAATAGCTGACAGAACTAAATACACTGATATAAAAAAATTACAAGATGAAATACATAAAGATAACACTACATCGATATATATCAGAAGTAAGCAGGGTGGTCAGTCGCATCATCAGGGAAGGAAGGCGGGGCTGGAGCTATCGTCTGGCGAGGAGCGATCCCTAGGTGGTCTCTGATCTGGATGAGGAGGTCCTCGGTCCGCTGCTACGACTCCTCAATGTGCTGTAGGCGTGGAGAGAGCTCGGTCTCGAAAAAATGTAGAAACTCGCGCGAGTACCGTGAATTAGGTGGAGGAGGTGCAGTAGACGACTCGCCATGAGCGTAAGTGGAATGGGGTGGAGGCACCAACGGCACATCGAGGTCAGGATCTACCTCATCATCACTGTCATCTTGTACATGGGGTCCACGTCGTGCAATAGAATATATGACCCCTCCTCGGACCTGACGGGCGGTGATGAGGCGGAGGGAGCGAATACTAGCCATCGTGATAGGCATGGTCTTTGCGACCACTGTCATATGGGGGAGGGCTGAAAAGATGCCCATATTCTTCACGAGGCGAGTAATGTAGGGTGCTACACAAATAGACCCTATATGGGGGGTGTCGGCCTGATGGAGAATGAACTGGGCTAGAAGATAACCGAGATGTAGAGGATAATGTGAAGTCATGCTGTAGAGGTATAACAGGATCTATCGACTGACAACTCCGGAGCTTTCGCCCCGGCCGCTCAATGTGTGGCTAAGGAGATGGTGGATGTAATAGAGGGCGGGAGAAATCAATTTAGAGGCCTTAGATCGCTTGGCCTCGTAGGCAGCAGTGTCAAATGAAATCTGGCGCCAGATACCGCCGGCCATATCACGATTGGGGAGTTCGAAGTGGAGCTCGGGGTAGGCAGCACTAAAAATGAATGACTCCTTATACACCCCTAAATATTGGGTGAACTGGAGCAGGTGAGTGTATAAAATGTGCCACCCACTCGAAATGAAATTATCCCCTCGGGAACGTGCGGCGCATCGATGAAGTTAGGCCGAAAGTTGCAATAAAACGAAGATAGGAACTCTAAAGTGAGTTCCTTAAATCCTAACTCCTCTATGGTGAAATATTGATCCCACCCCATTACAGAAATTAATCCCCTGACATCTCCAGCTAAATTTATATCTTCAAGCACGCTCCAATCAATTATGCGGATATCTTGAAATTTTTTTGATTGCAAGCGGTTGAAGCGAGCGGTGTGCGATGCGTCGGTGAAAATTAGCGGAGTAGCGGCATCCCGCCTCTCCGTTGAGACTTGTAGCTTCGGTCGGCGACGGCGACCGCCTTGACTTCTTCCGGAAGACATGATGTAAAAGGCGAAAATGCGAGTGAAGGGGGACGAGAATTGGAAAAGATGTTGCCTTGAGGATCAGGCCACAGGGAGATCTGTGATGGGAGAAGGTTTGGAATGAGCAAAGAAAGAAATCCACACGGCCCTATTTAAAGAGGTTGCACACGGGTTCGCATACGGGCGTGTGTGAACCTGTGTTAGGGAATCGACAGCTTCGTGGAACACGGGGTGCGTCGAACCGTGTAAAAAAAATGAACACGGGTATGCACACGGCCGTGTGTGTGCACCCGTGTTAGGGAATCCGAGGCCTCGTGGAACACGGGGTGCCTCAGTCCGTGTGGTCAAACTGGCTGGGGATAGCGCGTCAGGTGGACACGGGCGACGACACGGCCGGGTGGTGACCCGTGTCGCAGCTGGCACAGTCTAACAACACGGGTAGGTAGGTGACACGGCCGTGTATATTCCGACACGCTCGTGTTAGATGCCTCGACACAGCGGTCTCAACGATCGTCGAGCGAACGACACGGCTAGCCATACGGGTGGGTGTTCACCCGTGTTGTTCTCGGGAAGAAACTCGTTTTTTTTGGAATTAAATCACACGGCTGGGCCTGAGCCTGTGTCGTGTACACGGCTACACACACGGGCGTGTGGTAACCCGTGTGCCCCTCCAGTTTTGCATTTCTCTTTTAATTTTTACAGAAAATTTTTTTTTTCATTAAAATTTTGCTGGAAAAAAGTTTTTTCATTATAATTTTTTTTCATTACAACTACTAGATTTATACTAAAATAGAGATATTAAGAAACACTTACTATAGTTTAATATGAAACTAATCTAGACGGAGGCAGGTCTCTAGACGAGCGAAGTCCATAGTGATTTCACCATAATAAGGCTTAAGTCGGTGACCATTAACCTTAAAATCTCCCTTCGCAGGGTGAGTTAACTCGACGGTACTGTAGGGAAAGACTTCTTTAACTTTAAAGGGTCCGGACCACTTAGACCTTAATTTCCCTGGGAATAAATGTAATCTGGAATTATAGAGGAGGACTTGATCACCTTTTTGGAATACCTTGGGTTTGCGAAGGTGACGGTCATGAAATAGCTTGGTTTTCTCCTTATAAATCTGTGAGTTCTCATAGGCCATAGTTCTCCACTCATCTAATTCGTTAAGTTGAAGTTTACGCTTCTCTCCTATAGAATTAGTGTCAAAATTTAAGGAGCGTATTTCCCAATACGACTTATGTTCTAATTCTATAGGTAGGTGGCATGATTTACCATAGACTAATCTAAAAGGGGTGGTCCATATAGGTGTTTTGTAGGCGGTCCTATATGCCCACAAACAATCGTTAAGTTTCCTAGACCATTGCTTACTATTCCCTTCTATAGATTTTTCTAGGATTCTCTTATGCTCTCTATTGGAAACTTTAACTTGCCCACTAGTTTGAGGATGATACGGAGTGGCTATCCTATGTGTAACTCCATATTTTTCTAATACTTTGTCTAGTTGTAGATTACAAAAGTGTGAACCCCTATCGCTAATAAGTGCACGTGGTGTGCCAAATCGTGCGAATAAGGATTTCAAAAATCTAATTACAACCCTACTATCATTAGTAGGCAAAGCTTGCGCTTCAACCCACCTTGATACATAATCTACAACTACCAAAATAAATGTATTCCCAAAAGAAACTGGGAATGGTCCCATAAAATCTATACCCCACACATCGAATACTTCGCATTCAAGGATAAATTTTTGCGGCATTTCATGTAATTTAGAAATATTACCTGCTTTTTGGCAAGAATCACATGAGAGCACATACCTTTGGGCATCCCTGAATAGAAGGGGCCAATAAAAATCGGAATCAAGAACCTTTTTAGCCGAGTGATTTGCTCCATAGTGACCACCAGCAGGACCTGAATGACACTGCTCCAAAATTTTCCAACTTTCCTCCGCTGATACACACCTTCTTATAACAGAATCTGCACATATCCGAAAAAGAAAGCGGTCCTCCCAAAAGTAATATTTCAAATCAGAGAAAAATTTCTTTTCCGGATGATATGAAAAGTCTTTTGGAAGGACCTCAGCCACAAGATAGTTTGCATAATTTGCAAACCATGGATAATTTAGATGTATATTGGTAGATATGGCAAATAGTGATTCCTCAGGAAATGTATCAGAAATTTCAGATTCATCTAACATTGATCGTAGTGGGTTTTCTAAAAGTGAAATATGATCCGCCGCTAAGTTTTCCGCTCCTCGTTTATCCCTAATTTCTAGATCAAATTCTTGCAACAGAAGAACCCAACGGATTAAACGATGCTTTGCTTTCGCTTTGGCTAACAAATATCTAAATGTAGAGTGATCCGTGTAAACTACCACTTTGGACAATGTTAAATTTGGTCTAAATTTATCAAAGACGAATACCACTGCTAGGAGTTCTTTTTCAGTAGTTGTATAATTCTCCTGTGCATTATTAAGTGTTTTGCTAGCATAATATATTCGGTGAAAATGTTTGTTTCGGCGTTGTCCTAAAACAGCCCCTACCACAAAACTACTAGCGTCACACATGATCTCAAATGGTTGACTAAAATCAGGTGCGATCATAATAGGAGAATTAATTAATTTTTCTTTTAAGAACTCAAAGGCATGTAGACACACTTGTTCAAAAATAAAAGGTATGTCTTTTTCTAAAAGCCTTGTAAGTGGTTTAGCTATTTTAGAGAAGTCTTTAATAAACCGGCGGTAAAATCCCGCGTGTCCTAAGAAACTTCTCACTGCCTTTATGGAGGTTGGTGGTGGTAATTTTTCTATGGTCTCTATTTTTGCTCTATCTACTTGAATTCCTTGGCTTCAGATTTTATGGCCAAGTACTAACCCTTCTTGTACCATGAAATGGCACTTCTCCCAACTAAGCGCTAGGTTCGTCTCCTCACACCTCCTAAGAACTTTCTCTAAATTATTCAAACACAACTCAAAAGAGTCGCCAAAAACAGAAAAATCATCCATGAACACTTCCATAATATCTTCAACATACTCGTTAAAGATAGCTAGGATGCACCTTTGAAATGTGGCGGGTGCATTACATAACCCGAAAGGCATACGTCTATAGGCAAAGGTACCAAATGGGCAAGTAAATGTTGTTTTCTCTTAGTCTTCTGGTGCTATAGGAATTTGGAAGTATCCAGAAAGTACATCTAGAAAACAATAATAAGAATGTCCTGATAAGCGTTCTAAAATCTGGTCAATGAAAGGAAGAGGGAAATGGTATTTCCTAGTGGCATCGTTTAATTTTCTATAGTCTATACAGACACGCCAACCTGTTACCGTTCGCGTTGGAATTAATTCATTTCTATCATTCGCTACCACAGTCAGGCCACCCTTCTTAGGAACTACTTGGACAGGACTAACCCATGAACTATCCGAAATAGGATATATAATACCAGCATCTAATAACTTCACAATCTCAGCCATAACTACCTCTTTCATATTAGGATTTAGCCTACATTGCGGTTGAATAGATGACTTATAGTTTTCTTCCAAAAGGATTTTATGAGTGCAAAAACTAGGATTAATACCCTTTATATCAGATATTTGCCATGATATTGCACCTTTACATTTCTTCAATATGGTTATTAATTTATCTTTTTCAATATTGGAAAGATTTGAAGATATGATAACTGGGTACGAAGAATTTGTTCCTAAGAATGCATACTCAAGATGATCCGATAATTTTTTTAATTCTACTATTGGTGGATTCTTAGTATTATTCTTAAGAGCTTCATGATCTCCTTCAGTAATTAAACTATATTCAGTTGTTTTATTTATGGCAACACAATTTTCTAGAAGAAATAAATGTTCAACAATGTCATCATTTTTATCATCTTCTAGATAGTTGTTAGTTATGCAAATTTCTAAAGGATCTTTATAATAAAAATTAGAATTTATAGAAGACATAAAGTCATCAATACCATGAGAAAAATAGCAATAATCATCGTTATCAAAAGATTGTTTCATAGTATTGCCAAATTGAAAAGTGACTTCATCTTCCCCTACTCGCAAGACTAATTTACCATCAAAAACATCAATAAGTGCTCTAGATGTTGCTAGAAATGGACGACCTAGTATGAGTGGTACTTCGATATTTTCATACATATCTAAAATAACAAAATCAGCAGGAAATATAAATTTATCTACCTTAACTAATACATCTTCTACTCTTCCTCTAGGATACTTAACTGATCGATCTGCTAATTGAATACTCATTCTTGTTGGGCAAAGTTCTCCTAGGCCTAGTTTCAAATATAGTTTATAAGGCATTAAATTTATACTTGCTCCTAGATCTTCTAAAGCCTTATTTACTTGTAAATCACCGATTAAGCATGGAATTGAAAATGAACCGGGATCCTTAAGTTTTTGTGGCAATTTATTTTGCAAAATAGCAAAACATTCTTCACTTAATGTTACTAATGATAATTCTTCTATTTTCTTTTTATTAGAAATCAAATCCTTAAGAAATTTTGCATATTTAGGCATTTGAATAATTTCAGAAAAAGGTAAGTTAACATGTAATTGCTTAAACATAGATAAAAATTTACCATACTGCGTATCCATGCGCTCCTTGTTATGCTTTGCTGGGTATAGTATTGCTGGTTGGTACTCCATCGGTTGTACATTCATCTCGCTTGGTCCTTCGCCGCTAGACTCAATTTGGGGTGCTTCCTTTGCAGGCCTTGGGTCTTGTAACTCCTTTCCGCTCCTCAATTGAACGGCTTTTGCATGCTCCCTTGGATTTATCTCAGTGTTCCCCGGAAGTGTTCCTTGCTTCCTTTCAGAAACCATCCTTGCAAGCTGACCAATCTAATTCTCCAAGTTCCGAATTGAACCCTCTTGATTCCGGAAGGCTACATCGGTAGTTTGCATGAACTTGGTAAGCACATCTTCCAATGTAGGCTTCTTTGGTTCCAACTGTGGTTGTTGTCCAAACATGGGTTGCTTCCCTTGATTTCCTTATCCTCCCCAAGAGAAATTGGGGTGGTTTCTCCATCCAGGATTATATGTAGAACTATATGGGTTGTTGTCTTGATTGAAAGGTGGTCTAATATTGTTACCCATATAGTCAACATGCTCTTGAACTTGTGGTTCACAACCAGGCATTCCACTGCATGAAGGGTCCCATTGTTGAGGTTCCATGGAAGGTGATGCTAAGGCAAGGTTGTCCATCTTTTGGTGAAGCTTCTCCACTTGAATAGCAAAGGCGGTGATGACATCTACTTCATAAATTCCTGCGGGCTTGCTAGGCTTTTGTCTTACTATAGTCCATTGGTAATTGTTCATTGCCATGTCCTCTATCAACTGCTGAGCCGCTTCAGTTGTCTTGTTGTTCAAAGTTCCTCCACTAGCCGCATCAATCATTTGTTTAGTGGCCATATTTAGACCATTGTAGAAGGTCTGAATCTGAAGCCAAGAAGGTAGAGCATGATGGGGACATCTCCTTAACAACTCCTTGAATCGTTCTCATGTTTTGTACAACGATTCAGACTCCAATTGAATGTACATAGAGATGTCATTCCTTAACTTTGCAGTCTTCGCAGGTGGAAAATACTTCATCAGAAACTTCTCAACCATCATGTCCCAAGTAGTGATCGACCCTCTACGTAGTGAATTCAACCACTGCTTCGCCTTATTCCTTAAAGAAAATGGAAACAATCTCAATCGAATGGCGTCGTTGGAAACACCATTGATCTTAAATGTGTCACATATCTCTAGGAATCCGGCCAAGTGGGTGTTAGGATCCTCATCTTTCAAGCCATCATACTGGACATACTGTTGAACCATTTGTATCACAATAGGCTTCAATTCAAAGTTATTGGTAGCTATCGGTGGTCTAACGATGCTCGACCCGGTTCCTTGGAGATTAGGTCTAGCAAAGTCAGACATGGTTTGCTCATTTTGGTTGGCCATGGTATCTAGGTTTTCAAGATGATTCTCTCCTTGGTTTACTGTCTCCTCTTCTGATAGTCCGTTTGAAATATCTGTGGTGTTAATTCCAACGTCCCTTAGGTTAGTGTTATGGAGAATTCGTTCTGGGTCAGGATGAAATGGTGCTAGCCCAGAATTTCTGCCCCTGGTCATAGACTAACAGACTACAAAAAAAAATATTACGCAATATAATTATTCAAATACTAATTTACAACTATATAAATGAAAATTGGTAGATTAATAAAGATTAGGATTTCAAAATATTGAAAACGATCCCCGGCAACGGCGCCAAAAACTTGATGATTTTTGCTTGCTAATAAGTAATAACTCAATGTGATTTCATTCTACATTCTAATACAACTATGTAGATGGACTTAAAATAGATTGAATTAGCATTCAGGAAAGTGCACCTATCAATCATAATATAGGAGAAATCTACATCTCGTGTCGTATTCCACAGGGTCGTTTCAACTACTCGTACTCACCCTCCCTTTATTATCATACCTCTAAATAAAAGTGATATCTAAACTACATTAGCCTAACTATGACCATTTGGATGATTCAGTATTGGAGAAGTAAAAATGATAAAAGACATGAAGCTTTTAAACAATTACATGAACGAATTCATTTATTAGTTCAATTCTAAGTGATCATGACATGAAAAGACTGTTAAAATTGTTGTAATGTAAAGGTTAAATTTTCATCAAAATTCTCTCTCGAGCAATTCCAAATCTAAACCTAAGATAGTAAATTTTCTCTCGAACAATTTACAACACTCAAGTTCGACTTTAGTAAAGTACCATTATTGCTACATAAATTCATGAATTTTATCTCTAAATTACCATGAATCCTTTTACTCGTGTTCTAATTTTCCAAACAAAATATCTCTCGATCATAGAGTTTGAATTACAAAGAGAATTAACATCACAATATGAACATACAAATATCATTGCAAAGAACCAATTTCTCAATCTAGCACATTGCAAATTATGTAAAGCTAAAAAGTAGATCATAAGGAAGATTAAACTCTTTGTTTGCAAACACAAACACAAACACAAATAAAATACAACAAATTTAACATAAACAAAGTGATACATGATTACTAGAATGTTCAAATATGATTTCATGCAAATTAAACGAAAATTGAAGATGAATCATCAAGAGAAAGGAAGTATTAAAAGGGGTTAATGATTAAATAAAAATACATATGAAATACCCTTCAATCCTCCTTATCTTGGATGCTCCCCTTCGGCCTCCAGCAGTTCGCCAATCCAGAAATGATCCAAAAGTCCTAAACAATTTTTTCTACAGGAAATTTATAGTCCCATTGCAAACAGGTCGGACACGGGTTCCAATACGGCCGTGTGTCAGGCTGTGTTGACGGTTCCTAGGCGGTTCCCCACGAGCAGGCGTGTCTGGTAGTGGGCCATGTCAGATGACACGGGTATGGACACGGTCGTGTTCCTCAGACACGGGTTGGTCGGCAATCGTGTTCAAATATGACACGGGTAGGCACACGGGTGTGTGCCCTACCCGTGTGAGGTTCCATCGCCTGCGCCCAAATTCTTCAGCTCTAGGTGCATAGGACACGGGTAGGCACACGGCCGTGTGTCTGGCCTTGTTCACCAAGTTTTCATCGTGCCGTCAGCCATGTTGACTCCGTGAACTCCTCTGTTTTCTCCGAGACTTTTAGGTCCATTGGTTGGCATTACCTGCAATAGAAAAATGAAAGACGCAGTAAATAGTTTATTATAAGAACTGCCAAAGACTTCTAAATGCGCTCTTCTATCTATGATACGCCAATTTCTTTACTATTATCATGAAATCAACACAAAAAGGGGCAGGAAATAGTAGACATGATTACAATTATGATAGTAAAAAGCCTATCATAATCGTACTCATCAAGCACATCAGACCACTGAATCTTCTAGTGATTCAGAGGAAGTAGTTGTTTTTAGCTCAAATGAAGAAGGAGCAGAAAGGTCTAGAAAATCACTTGCTCTAGAAAATGTAACTGATAGTCAGATGCAGGGGTAGCAGGTTCCTGCAAGTAATATCCAACTGGATCAAGTCCAAGAAGACCCTCTTAAAGCGAGAGCTAATGAGCCACTTCAAGATTCAGCTCAACAAGTGGCATCACTTTCAAGGGGAGCTCATGAGCAAGAGCCAAATGTCCAAACAGCTGCATTGGACAGTGAAGCAGCCACTAAATCTATACTTGAGGTAATACAAGATATAAATCAAGTTGCTATAGGCACTGAGAATGATGCACTGGATGTGAATATGACTTATATTGATAAAACTAATCAAAATAATGTCCCTGAGGATGCCATTACCGGGGAAGAAACTTTTGAATTTGAAGGAGGACCATCTGCTAAGAAAGAGCAAGTTTTTCCATAAGTTCAAATGCAACATGAGGTCACTTTAGAAGAATTATTTCCTAATTTACTAGGAGCAAGGACTGAGGGGGGAGACGCCAAGAACTGAGAAGGAGCTACCCATTGTTGCCACTAGTCTAAAAGACATAGTTGACATAAATACTTTATCTGATTCCTCAAAACATGAAGAGTCCTGCAGGGCTAATAAGATAAAACTTGTGGAGCTAAGGAAAAGGAGCTCAAGCTATAAGAAAACCTTGCAAACTGCCCCACAAATACAAGCTCCTGCAGTTGACTTCAGTTACCTTCTAGTGTCACTGCAAGTAAAGATAGATGAACAAAGAAATGCACTTGAAAAATATGTTGATGAGAGCAATAAGGAATTGCAATTTTAGCTGGCCCAAGATATCAAAACTATCAGATTTGAAGTGAATTTGCAAAAAAAAGGAAATGACAGATTGCTTCCATAAGGGAGGTAATGTTGTAGTCTATTTAGCTAAGAAACAACTGGATGCCAAAACTCAAATAAATGACATAGCAGTTAAACAAGGCTATGTTTTGGAAAACAAAATCAGAATGAATGACAATCTGACAGAATCCAACAATGTTATTGTCACAGAACTTAAGAATAAGGCAACTGCTTTCACAGAAAACATGATTCAAGAAAAGTCTGAGTTTGATAAACAACTCAAAGCAGATTTGGCTAATGTTGACACTGCTATCAAATTCTCTCAAAAAGTGATTGCTGATCAACTGCAGAAGTTCAGATCATTCTATAAAGAAGGCACCAATTATCTAGCTGATCAGATCCGATTTCAAAAAGATGATCTCAGAGAACATATTGAAAGAGAAGTCATAAAGGGGGAGAGAGTATTAGTCAATGCAGGCTCTGATCATGCTAAATGGATCACTAATTCTATCAAAGCAACTCTTGGTTATCCACCCCTGTGTGATGATGATAACACTACTGAATCAGGTATTCAACCAGATTCAAATGAAGGGGTTCAGTAGGAAGTAGCTCAAATTATTTATCCACATGCTGATTTTGAGGGAATTCAATATACCGTTCAACAAATGTATAGTACTCCAAAGGAGGTACAAAATGCCATTATTGAAAAGGTTAAAATGTTTGAAGCTGCTTTGAAAAGAGAGCAAGAAGCTCAACTTTCTAGGAAAAGGTTTAGAGAGCAGGCTGAATTAAGACCTGATTTTGAAAAATGGAGTCCCACCTCCAGAAATATTATTCTCACTATCTGGCAAGCTGTTAAAGTCAACATGCATGATAGAGGCAAGTGGTATTCTGAACAAGAATGGAGCAAATATCAGAAGCGGTAAGATGTCATATATCAGTTCAGAAGAGATCTCAAAGCTGGAAAAATACCTGCAAACTCTGTGGAGCCTAGCAAATACTTTCCAAAGCCTTATCATTACTTTGAAAGACAAAAGGTCAAGGCTGAAGAGCTAAAGAAGAAAGATATGAAAGTAAACAAGCCGGCTGATGACATTGAAGCTAATGTACAAGCTAGGTTTCAGTCTGGCAAAAGAATTGTTATCAAGGATCATGATCAATCCTAGAATTAGATGGTCTAGGCTTAGGTCAATGTAAAATTTTGGACAAAATCACTGTTATTCTGAACATATATTAATAAAATTCTTTAGTTTAGTCTTAATTTGATATTGGATACTTAAAATTTTGTGATACATGTTTATTATGTTATAACACATTCTGTGATAATATTGATACATGCTATGGCTGCTTACGGTTACTCTTGTCTTTGAAATAAATGTTTACATCATAATCTTTATTTTATTATAAGTGATGTATATCATTGACTAAGGGTTATGACTTCTCCAAATAGGGGGAGATTGTTGGGTACATTGGAAAATGTGTACCTGATTTGGAGAAGCCTCACCTAACTCAATAATATACATTATTATATATTTGATGGGTTGTTGAGTTTTGATGTGCAGGTTAAGGAAATGCAGACAATTTTCTAAGTACAAGTGTCGACACTTGAGAAGGAGATATGTCGACACCAGAAGTCAGATTGTTTCGACACACAGGACTTGTGTCGACACACAGAAATTCTATCGACAACAACTGTGTTGACACACAGGACTTCTGTCGACACACTCAAGAATTCTGTCGACACCAACTATGTTGAGACTAGAAGCAGATTCTGTCGACACAAAGGACTTGTGTCGACACACCGATATTCAGTCTACAACAACTGTGTTGACACACAGGACTTGTGTCGACAAACACCAGGATTTTGTCAAACATCAACTATGTTGAGACTAGCAGATATTGTGTCGACACACAGGACTTGTGTCGACACATTCCACAAGCTGTGTTGAGAAGATAAATAAGGGCTGAGTCTACATTATGTGAGATGTGTCGATATCATCAAGAATTGTATCGACACATGGTGTATTTGTGTTGACACATTTGAAGTTTTGTATCAATACTTTTCTGCTGAGATAGAGTACATTGAGGTATTAAGTGTCAGAACTGAAGACTTGATAACTGTCATAACTAACAAAGCTGGTGCATCTGTCAGAGCTGTCAGAAGGCCGTTATGAACCGGATCAGCCGATAACCTCAGATGGGGTCTATATAAAGATATGTTCTATCATCAAATAGAAATCGAACAAGAAGAAGAGAAGTCTTCATCCAGAAATCAACAAGTCTCTAGCAGATTCTGAACAAGTCTACAAGAAGAATTCAGAGCCACATCTGAATAGAAGAAGGAAGCTGGATTGAAGATCATCTCCAACTTCACAAGAAGATCAACCTTACTTTGTTCAGATTCAAGAAGCTTTGAAGAAGCTAAGACAGGTTGGATCTAAAGCAATCAGATCTATCAAAAACTGATCAAGAAGCCTTCACCCCTTTTTCTCTCTACCTGGGTGAAGGATTTATTCTCTTTATAATAAATTTTCTCTGTAGGATCTTTTATAGATCTGAGTATAAGGGAGTTATCTCTCTGAGTTGTAAGCATAAATCTATAAAGGCTGAGGTAGGGCTGAGTGCCTGAGGTAGGGGATTAATTTCTCTAAGTTGTAGGCCTGGTGAAAGAGGTTGAGGTAGGGCTGGATTGCCTTAGTTGTAGGAGTGTGTACTCACTCTGAGGTAGGGTTCTCTGGAAGAATCTGAGTTGTAGCACTTGGTAAAGTGTGAACTGTAGGAACCTTTCATGATTCTGAGTTATAAGATCTGAGGATCTGAGAAGAAAGAAGGGAGTTAGGCCGAATCTAGTATACTTCTAGATAGGCAAACGAGGAAAGTGGATGTACCCATCTCTTTGGGAACCAGTATAAATCTGTGTGCATTTTGTGTTGGCTGTGTGTGTTTTTAAACTGTGCTGTGATAATTGCTGAATAAGTAGTCTAACAGAAATATATCTTATATGTCTTAATAAAATGGAATTGAATCTATTCACCCCCCCCTAGGTGTTTAGGATATCTTGAAACCAATTCTTTCAAAAACTGACAACCTCAGCTGAATAAGAAGTAAAAGAATAGCGGTAAAAGCTAACTTACCGACTCCAAGAGTAGGAATATTGCACCAAGTGCAATAAAAAACAATGCTTTAAGAAACGTGAATATAAGTAAGTCTAGGTATCAGAAAATAGACTACCCGTAACTTTATAAGTAAAATCACCAATGAAATACCGGCACCTGCAGTTGAGGGAACCTACCTAACACACCAATAGTCAAGATAAACCATAACCAACCGGGAAACAAACCGGCACTTGCAGTGGTGGGAACCTACCCAACACACCTACAGTCACACCACTTTAAACAAAACCATCGGGGAAAAACCAGCACCTGCACTGGTTGGAACCTGCCCAACACACCTGCAGTCACATACCACAAGCAAAACTACCAGGGTCAAATTTCATAACCAACCATGGTCACACTAACACCACCTGAAAACTATTAAAAACCAGGGTTTATTCCAAAGGAAATGAAGAAGAAAGCCCAAAGAATTTCTCTAAGGCACATACTAAAAGAATCGACCAGACATTATGAGATAAATCAAGCCTACGGGAAAAGAGTCGAGTACACTCGACCCTGCGTCGAGTGCAGTCAACTCACTCGACGCCATCGCCTTAAGGGAAAGATTTTAGTACACTCGACATCGCGTCGAGTGCAGTCAATGCACACAATACCATTCGGCTAAACTCCACGAAAAGAAACAACCCACTCAATGTTGTCGATGCTTTTTGACTTAGACACAGAATTCCTACCTGGAGAGACTTCACTCAATGACACGTGGAGTGAATAATACTCACTCAACGCCTTATTACTTGGCAAGTAAAATGATGGCGTTCAGTGTCTTCAATACACTCAACATCGCGTTGAGTGAAGTCAGGTCACTCAATGCTTTTTGACTTGGGATAGAAACTGGATTCAGTGCTAAGGCTACACTCAACCACAATTGCTACACACTACACCATGGATATACTCGACGCCTAAGGCTACACTCAACGCCTACCCGATGAATTTGCTCCACTCGATAAATTAGCTCCGCCCGACGAACTCCATTCAACAAATTAGCTCAGTTCGACGAACTTCATTCGACGAATTAGCCCTCTGTTCGATGAACTCTGTTCGACAACGATGTTCGACGAATTGCCATCTATTCATCGAACTACGTTCGATGAATTAGCTCAGTTCGATGAACTCTGACCACTCCTAACCGATAACTTCACAATGAATCAAATACAATGAATCTAATCCCTCATATATTTGTTAAACTTGGCTGAAAAACAATAACATAAAGCTGATCGGCAAATGGCCAGATCAAACCCTACTCCCAAAACTACTTGGGAAGAACAATACGTAAAATACAAAAGGAAAAGAAAGCTTGGCAAGGGGAAGAAGTCACCACTTACCTCAAATCTCCGAATCCATCCACGTAAATGCTCCTCCTCAAGGACCTGGCAGCAACAACACCTAAGCAACACTTCCTGAATCGTTTCAGGACGAAAAAGGGTCAAAACCGCAACCTAAGCCTTTAAAAAACCACGAGATGGGAACAACTTACTGCTGAAACATAGATGTAGGGTAGAGTTATCCGGATCTACTCTCTGATGAAAATTTTGTAAACGAGAGCCCTCCAATCGATGGCTGATCAACTTGATCGTTTTAAAAAGAGAGCAAGATGCAAAATCTTTCTACACTATAGTATAAACTATGTAGATAGGCATAAGCTAGATTGATTTTAATCTCAGGCAAGTGCACCAATCAATCATAATATAGGAGAATTCTACATCTCGTGTCGTATTCCTGAGGGTCTTTTCAAGTACTCGTACTCACTGTCGCTCTATTATCGTGCTTATATTTAAAATTGGTTGTTTACTCTAAACTATCATTACTAGGACTAACTGGGTAAATTGACATTGGATAATTAAGGATGATAAAAAAGCAGAAAGTCAAAGAGTAATCACATGAGAATATTCACTTATTAATTCAACTCCATGTACTCGTGTTTTATGCTTCATTTGTTTTAGCGGTGGCGGGTCGATCCGGCGGGTGGAAACAGAGAGTTCAAACCAGAAGGGGGAGGTGGCTACTCCAAACCTTAGATTTTTGGGGCGTTTCTCAAGATGGATGGGTGGAAACGGAGCAAACGTCGTCAGAGGTTCATTTGTTTACCCTCCTTCTGGCGGCGTTTGCACAAAACAGAGTATCGAAATGCCCAAACAAATAGAGCCTTAACAATATTATAAAATTCATTGTATTGTAAGGGTTTGGTCTTCATCGAATTCTCTCTCGAGCAATCCAATACCTAAACCTAATTTGAGTGAATTTTCACTCGAACAATTCACAACACTCAAATTTGCATTAATATAAAGTAACCCTGTCAAATAGATAAATTCATGAAATCCTATCTCTAAGATGCCATGAATCCATCTACTTGTATTGTCATTATCCGAACAACATATCTCTCGATCATGAAATTTGAAATACAAAGAGAAATAACACCAGAGAATGAAATTATAGACCATCATCACCATCTTCCAATTTTTGAATATAGAAGTTTCAGATTCATATAAAATTAATAATAACTTCAGAACTAGGATTAATCACTTTGTTTTAAACCACACATACGAGTAAAATACCACGAATCCAAAATAAAAATCAACATACATGATTACTGAATCATTTCAAAGAACAAGTCTCATGCGAAATATAAAATAAAGTTAGATCCACGAAGAAAAGTGGAGATTAAAAGAGATATATGAAGATTAAAACCATATAGATTATCTCCTTCGATTCCGCCTCACTTGAGTGCTCTACTTTCATCCTCCAGAGTTCTCCAAGTCCTTCAATTGCCAAAAAGTTCATTCTAATTCTTCTTGTAGGTTTTTACAGCCTTCAAACAAACAGATGTCAAACACGGGTTCCAACACGGCCGTGTACAGTGTAAACAGTACGTCTGGGCATTTTTTAAATGAAAAGGCGCGCCTGGTCGTGAGCCGTGTCATGTGACATGGCTAGGAACATGGCCGTGCGTTCTTCATGGCTGGTAGCATGGCCGTGTGTTTATCATGGTGCCAAGTCTTGTCTTTCCTGATAAGGACATAGTTAGTGACACGGGCGTGTCACTACCCGTGTGGTGCCCAATCCAAAGCCCGTCCATCAGTCATCTTGGTTGCGTGAACACCTCTGTTTTGTTCAAATACTTTTAGTTCCAAGGACTTGCAATACCTGCATTCAGAATATTAATGAATAAATAAATAAATAAATTAAAAAGGAAAATGAAGGAAAATTTAGATTGCGCTCTTCTATTCATGAAAATACAAGTTCTTAACTATTTTCGTTCAATTATAACAAATGCACGTAGATAATAGTGGACATGATTACAAATATGATAGCAAAAGGACTTATATAATAGCACTCATCAAATACCACAACACTTAAGTGTTTGCTTGTCCCTAAGCAAACTAATTCAAACACCTGGGTTACTAATAATTAATTTTTTCTTCCGCAAGCTGGTTGCTATGAATTCAAAGAGAAATTTGATGTTATAATTGCATAGGAAATAGTATAGCACACTTTTCTAAATATAACTTTATCTTAAAATTTCTCCCATATATCTCTTAACTATCTTTCACTCTTTCCTAGAAATAAAATTACAATCATCCATAACATATGTGATGAGAAAATAACAATCTTAATAGGGTTGGCATTAGTGTTTCAAAACTTAAAAGTATCAATATTGATAGCCAAAAGCTTGCCTTTTCACACCCTCTCCACGACACTAGTTAGGATTAGCAAGGTTGCATCCTTAGGACTTGTATTACTATGTAACTTTCTGGCTTAGGATAAAGGATCATAGGTGGGGTAATCAAAGATAAACTCGATCGTTATTTTCACAACTAGATCACGATTGATCCTCTTGCTATGTAATTACCCTAACATACACCAACATTATAAAGGCACCCCTAGCTTCACATTTATTATGCTTCCCATTTTTTGTATTATTATTTTTTTTCTTTCATCAATCTTTTGATGCATATTCACTTTTTTTTCTGTTTTTTTTTCTTCACAAATAAATAGCTTATCAAAGTGTCATACAACATCTGTTTAAATTTTGTAATTCTCATAGCAAAAGATGTAAACTCAATGATAGATGTGCTAATAGGTAAGGATTTTTGGCCTTGTTGAATTTTATTGGTGGTGTATCAAAAGAAATAGGGATTAGGTCCAAATTGGGTGTGCAAGGGTATAATGTTTAGGGTTTTGGGCTTGTAAGGTTCAAGCTATCCAAAGAGAGACCTAAGTCATTTCCGCTAAAGCTAATTAACTTATGTGAATGTTTTGAGGATTGCTATGGGCAATTTCTAAATAACAATAAAGAGTATTCTCCATTTTGATTCTCTAATACAAAACTATCAAAATGTTACACTCTCTGACTCGCTTTATTATAGATAATTATATTTTCTAAAATTGAGAAATTGTTAGTTAATAATATAGAGGACTAATCTTAAAAATAAGTTATATAGAGAAAATTAAGCTGATGAATTTCTATACATAATTACTATCAACAAATTTGTACACTCAATGAGTCTACTTTAATTAGTTTTAATAAGCTTGCCAAAGCAAATTAACTACTTATAATCCCAAGTGAGTGAATTATTGAAAGTTTAGAAAGAAGCAAAAACAATTTTTATTCGAGGGGTTCAATGAGTCTGCGTCTTTTTTATTTTATTTTGTCCTGTTTCTAAACAAATTGTAATCATGTACAGTAGTTAAATATTAGAATTTAAGAATATCTACGACCAGACTTAGAATTTGTAGTGTCCTCAATACATCATAAAGAACTAAGAAGGCAAGTAAGGTAAAGAACTGAACACCAATGAAATAGAAGAGCATCAGCAGTACAACAGGAGCACAAATGATGGCATATAATGTCTGATGATATGCATATCCAAATATAAAATACTACAGAGAAATTAATAATAAAATGCTGGGTCAGCAGCATCTGAAGGATCTTCGGGGAGGCGAGGGGGCAGGGAGCTGTCGGTCGTGGATGAGAGATCTGTATGTGATCCCTGATCTCTACTATGTCGGCCTCTATCCGCTGCTGTGATTCCTCTATATGCTGCAAGCATGGTGAGATCACAGTCTCATAAAGGTGACTGAAATCATGTGAATACTGAGAGCGTGACTGAGGAGGAGGGGCAGAAGACTCTCCATAATGATGAGTATATTGGGATGGAGGAATCAACAACTCATCTAGGTCCTGGTCGTCATCGTCGGAATTAGTGACAAGCTGAAGTCCGCGCCTCGCAATATAATAAAAAAGTCCACCCTGACCCTAACGTGCAGTGACGAGGCGGAGGAATCGAGGACTAGCCATGGTGATATGAATTGTCTTTGCTACCACTGTCATCGAGCGGAGGGAATCGAAGATATTTATGTTCTTCACCAAGAGAGTGATGTATGGTGCTACACAGATAGACCAAATACCAAAATTGTCGGGCTGATAAAGAATGAAATGTGCTAACATGTTTCCCAAGTGAATGTGGTATCGTGAAGACATGCTATAGAGGTAAAGAATATCCTGTCTACTCACGACACCAGAGCTTTCGCCCCGGCCACTCAATGTATGACTAAGTAGATGGTGGATGTAATGAATTGTGGGAGAATACAATTGAGAGGCCTTAGACCTCTTGGACTCATATGGGGACAGATCGAATGAAAGCCGAGACCAGATATTGGAGGTGTGGTCACGAGATGGGAGATCAAGGTGAAGTTCAGAATATGCGACACTATAGAGGAACGAGTCATCATACACCCCTAAATACTGTGTGAATTGGATAAGAGAAAGAGTATAGTTGGTGCCCGCAACTCGAAACGAAGTAAGTCCATCTTGCAAGTTGGTCGTCTCGGTGAAGGATGGCCTGAGGTTTAGGTATAAAGTGGACATAAACTCTAGCCTAAGTTCCTTAAATCCCAACTCTTCAATATTAAAAAAATCTGCCCACCCCTCTACAGACACTAACTCTCGTATTTCGGCAGCAAAATTGATCTCCTCTAATGTGCTCCAATCTATAGTACGAATATCTTGAAATTTGTTTGATTAGAGGCGATTGAAGCGATTAACGTTGGCCGGATCCGTAAATGACAGGTGCGTAGCATTGTCGCGCCCCTCGGTAGATAATACAGTGAGATTCGGATGACGACAACGTCCCCCTTGCAATCGTCCCATCGACATGATCAGTAGAGGAAGAATGAGAAAGAGAAATGAGAAGAGAAATAAAATTTAGAAGAGGAAGAAGGAGAGGAATGAGAAGAGAATTACGAAGATGGAGAAAAGAATAAAGATTGAGATTTAGATTTAGAAGAACACGAAGAAGAGAATGAAGAAGGAGAAGAAGAAAATGAAGAAAATAGGAATTGAAAAACAAGAAAATGAGAGAAATTTTACCTAAGAAAGTAGATCGAGATTAGAAGAGATGGATCCGCGATGTTTGAAGGCAAAGATTTCCCAACAGAGATCGTGGCGTGAAGGAGTGCTGGAAGCTAGGGATTTAACCAAGGATTGGAGAGGAGGAAGAAGAGGACCGGTAGCACACGGCCTTAAATAATATGTCAAACACATGTTGACACACGGGCGTGTGTGTGTAACGGTCCAGGCCCATCCCATGGGAACCCGCTGGCACCGTCGGCCTACCAGGGTCCAGACCCGGGCCCACCACTAGTAGTAAGCTTTCACATTCAAGCCTGCAGGCCATGCACCCCAACCCCTCTCCAGCCTATTTATCAGCACGGTAGGTTGTTGCCACTGGGTCTCGAACCCAGGACCTTGATAAGAGAGCTTTCCTCCACTCCCTCATCACCAACTAAGCTGCAGCTCAGTTGGTGATGAGGGAGTGGAGGAGGAAAGCTCTCTTATCAAGGTCCTGGGTTCGAGACCCAGTGGCAACAACCTACCGTACTGATAAATAGGCTGGAGAGGGGTTGGGGTGCATGGCCTGCAGACTTGAATGTGAAAGGCTTACTACCAGTGGTGGGCCCGGGTCTGGACCCTGCTAGGCCGACGGTGCCAGCGGGTTCCCACGGGATGGGCCTGGACCGTTACAGTGTGTACCCGTGTTCACTAAATTAAAACCGCTCAGTACACGGGTTCCAAGATGACTTGTGGTCAAACTGATGGGAAAGAGCATGTCAGGCGAACACAGTTAACAACACAGCTGTGTGTGGACCCGTGTGGTCAAACTTATGGGGAAACAGCGAGGCGAACATGGCCTATCACACGGGCATGTATAAAATCTGTGTCCTTCTTGGGTACAACAACGTCGAACTCATCACCTGGCGTGCTTTCGTCGAACTCATCACCTGGCATGCTTTCATCGAACTCCGACACAAGTACGCACACAGCTAGGTAGCTACCTGTGTTCTGTATCGCCAAACTTACTTGCTTTTGTCGAACGCCTTCACGGCGTACTTTTGTCGAACTCATACATGGGTGTGCACACGGGTGGGTAGTGACCCATGTGTTGTAATGTCGAACTCATTTCCCTACATGGCTCTTTCGTCGAACTCTCAAAAACTTGTTTTCGTCGAACTCCAACATGGCCAGGAATGCGGGTGGGTAGCGACCCGTGTGGTGCTCGGGCAACAACTTTACATTGTTGATCCTAGTGGACACGGCTAGGCACTCAGGTTGGTGTCCACTCGTGTGGTGCTCGGGATGTAATGTAGCGCGACACGGCCAACAACACAGGCGTGTGTCCACCTGTATGGTGCTCCGGAAAAACCATCCCATGAATGCGACTTAAACTAAGGGTGAGTGCAAACCCATGTGCTCCTTTGAAATCGTATTAATTTCGAAGTGATTTTATAATGATTTTTATACTAAAATTTAAATAAAGTTTTACTAACGATAATGGAAATATATAAAATATACTGAATTACACTTAATCTATGTATAGACGGAGGCATGATTCCTGGTGAGAAAAATATTGAGGAAACTCTCCATAATAATATTTTACCATGTGCCCGTTGACTTTAAAATCTCCCTTCTCGGGGTGGGTCACTTCAATGGTGCCATAGGGGAAAACCTCTTTGACTAGGAAAGGTCCGGACCACTTAGACCTTAACTTCCCTAGGAATAATCTAAGACGTGAATTATAAAGGAGGACTTGGTCAACTTTTTGGAATGTCTTCGGTTTTTGAAGGAGACTGTCATGGAATAATTTAGTCTTCTCTTTATATATCTGAGAATTCTCATAAGCCATGGTTCTCCACTCATCTAATTCGTTAAGTTGAAGTTTTCGTTTCTCCCCTGTAGAATTAGTGTGAAAATTCAGAGAGCGTATTGCCCAATACGATTTATATTCTAATTCTATAGGCAGGTGATATGATTTACCATAGACTAGTCTAAAGGGAGTGGTCCCTATGGGTGTTTTGTATGCGGTCCTATATGCCCACAAACAATCGTTTAGTTTCTTAGACCATTGTTTCCTATTCCCTTCTATAGTTTTTTCTAGGATTCTCTTAAACTCTCTATTTGAAACTTCAACCTCACCACTAGTTTGTGGATGATAAGGAGTGGTTATCCTATGTGTGACCCCATATTTTTGTAAGACTTTATCAAACTGTAGATTACAAAAATGTGTACCCCTATCACTGATAAGAGCACGTGGTGTGCCAAATCATGAGAATAAGGATTTCAGAAATTGAATTACTACTCTACTATCATTAGTAGGAAAAGCTTGTGCCTCTACACACTTTGATACCTAATTTTCAACTACCAAAATATATTTGTTCTCGTAAGAAAGTGGAAACAGTCCCATAAAGTTAATCCCCCACACATCAAACACTTCACAATCAAGGATAAATTTTTGTGGCATTTCCTGTAATTTAGAGATGTTACCTTATTTTTGACAAGAATCACATGAATGTACATACCTTTGGGTATCCCTGAATAGAAGGGGCCAATATAAACCAGAATCAAGAACCTTTTTGGGTGAGTGGTTTGCTCCTAAGTGACCACCTATAGGGCCTGAATGACACTGCTCCAAGATTTTCCAGCCCTTCTCCGCTGATACACACCTATGTATAATGGAATCTGCACATATCTGAAAAAGATAGGGGTCTTCCCAAAAGTAATATTTCAAGTTAGAGAAAATTTTTTTTTCTGCTGATATGAAGAATATTTTGGAAGGACCTTAACCACAATATAGTTTGTATGGTCGGCAAACCATGGATAATCAGTGTTTATATTTGTAGATAAAGCAAACAGTGATTCCTCCGAAAATGTATCACTAATCTCAGACTCACCTAACATTATTCATAGTGGATTTTCTAAACGTGGGAGATGATCTGCCGCTAAGTTTCTGCTCCTCATTTATCGCTAATTTCCAAATAAAATTCTTGCAATAAAAGAACACAACAGATTAAATGAGGCTTTGCTTCCAATTTGGCAAGTAAATATATTAGGGCAGAGTCATCATAATAGGAGAATTAATTAATCTTTCTTTCAAGAACTCAAAGTCTTGCAGGCACTCTTGATCAAAAATAAAAGGTGTGTCCCTTTCTAAATGCATAGTAAGTTGTTTAGATATTTTAGAGAAGTCTTTAATGAACCGCCGATTGAATTTGGTGTGACATAAAAAGCTTCTCACTTCCTTAACAGAGGTTGGTGGTGGAAACTTTTCTATGATTTCAATCTTCGCTCTATCTGCTTGAATTCCTTGGCTTGAGATCTTATGGACAAGAAAAAACCCTTCTTGCACCAAGAAATGGCACTTCTCCCAACAAAGTACTAGATTTATTTCCTCACACCTCCTGAGAACTTTTTCTAAATTATTCAAACACAAATCAAAAGAATCACCAAACACAGAGAAATCATTCATAAACACTTCCATAATATCCTCAACATACTCATTAAATATAGCTAACATGCTCCTTTTGAAAGTAGCGGGTGCATTACATAAAACAAATGGCATATGTCTATAGGCAAAGTTACCAGATGGGCAAGTTAATGTTTTCTTCTCCTAGTCTTCTGGTGCAATCGGGATTTGGAAATATCCAGAAAGTCCATCTAGAAAACAATAATAAGAATGGCCTGGTAATCGTTCTAATATTTGATTAATGAATGGTAGAGGTAAGTGGTCTTTCCTTGTAGCATCATTTAACTTACGATAATCAATACAGACGCGTCAACCTGTTACTATTCGCATTGCAATCAATTCATTATTATCATTTACTACTACTGTTAAACCACCCTTCTTAGGAACGACTTGTACAGGACTAACCCATGAACTATCTGAAATAAGGTATATCATTCCAACATCTAACAACTTAACAATCTCATCTTTCACTACCACTTTCAAATTTGGATTTAGCCTACGTTGCAGTTTACTAGAAGGCTTATCGTTTTCTTCTAAAAGGATCTTGTGGGTGCAAAAAATAGGGTTGATACCTTTTATATCAATTATTTGACACGCTATAGCACCTTTATACTTCTTAGTATAGTTATTAACTTTTGTTTTCCAGTTTCAGAAAGATTAGAAGTAATAATAATTGGGTAAGTAGAATCAGATCCTAATAATGCATATTCAAGATGATCCGGTAATTTTTAAGGTCTACTATCAGTGATCCTTAGTATTATTCTTTAAGAACTTCAAGATCTCCTTGTGTAATCAAACTATACATCTTCCTATTCATCGAAACAGAGTTATCTAGATAATATAAATGTTCGACAATATCTTGATTTTTGTCTTCTTCTAGATAATTCTTAGTGATGCAAATCTCTAAAGGATCCATATAATATAATTTAGAATTGATAGAAGTCATAATATTATCAACATCATGGAAAAAGTAGCAAAGATCATCATTATCCAAAGATTGCTTTATTGTATTGCCGATTTGAAAAGTATCTTCATCTTCCCCTACTCGCAAAACTAATTTACCATCAAAAACATCAATAAGAGCACTAGAAGTGGTTAATAACGAATGACCTAGTATGAGTTCCACTTCTACATTTTCGTCCATATATAAAATAATAAAATCGGCGGGAAATATAAACTTATCTACCATAACCAATACATCCTCTACTATTGCTCTTGGATACTTAACCGAATGATCTGCTAATTGAATACTCATTCTAGTAGGGCTAAGTTCTCCTAGACCTAGTTTCAAATATAGTTTATAAGCCATTAAGTTTATACTAGCTCCTAAATTTGCAAAAGCTTTATTTACTGGTAAATCACCGATTAAACGTGGAATTGAAAATGAACTGTGATCCTTAAGTTTTTGTCGTAATTTGTTCTGTAAAATAGCGGAACATTCTTCATTATGTTTTACAAAATGTAATTCTTCTATTTTCTTTTTATTTAAAAATAAGTCCTTTAGAAATTTAGCATACTTCGACATTGGAATGACTTCAGAAAAAGGTAAACTAACATATAATTATTTAAACATAGATAAGAATTTACCATATTGCGCATCCATGCGCTCCTTGTTCAACTTCGCTGGATATGGTATTGTTGGTTGATACTCCTTTGATATTGAATTCATCTCATTCTGACCTTCGCCACTAGACTCCTCTTCGGGTGCTTCCTTTGGAGGCCTTTGGCCTTGTAATTACTTTCCACTCCACAATTGGATTGCTTTTGCATGATCCTTCGGGTTTGTCTCGTTATTACCCAGAAGTGTTCCTTGTTGCCTTTCATAAACCATCGTTGCGAGCTGACCTATCTGATTCTCCAAATTCTGAATAGAGCCCTCTTCATTCCGGAAAGCAACTTCAGTTGTTTGCATGAACATGGTGAGTACATCTTCTAATGATGGTTTCCTTTGCTCTGGTTGTTGTGGTTGTCCAAACACAGGTTGCTTGCCTTGATTTCCTTGTCCTCCCCAAGAGAAATTGGGGTGGTTCCTCCATCCCGGATTGTATGTAAAAGTATATGATTTTTTTGCTTGGTTGAAGGGAGGTCTGGTATTATTGCCCATATAGTCAACATGTTCATGCACTTGAGGTTCACAACCAGACATTCCACCAAATGAAGGGTCCCATTATTGAGGCATCATAGAGGGTGATGCTAAAGATATGTTATCTATCTTCAGATGAAGCTTCTCCACTTGAATAGCTAAGGCAATGACGACATCCACTTCATAGATTCCTGCAGGCTTATTAGGCTTTTGACTCACAGTAGTCCATTGATAGTTGTTCATTGCCATGTCTTCCAACAACTGTTAAGCCTCTTTAGATGTCTTATTGTTCAAGGTGCCCCCACTAGCCGCACCGATCATCTGTTTAGTGGCTGGATTGAGACCATTATAGAAGGTATGAATCTGAAGCCAGGAATGTAATGCATGATGTGGACACTTCCTTAATAGTTCCTTAAATCGTTTCCATGTGTCGTACAATGATTCAGATTCTAGTTGAGCATATGTAGAAATATCATTCCGTAGCTTTGCTGTTTTTGCCGGTGAAAATAATTCATCAAGAACTTCTCGAACATCATATCCCATCTAGTAATCGACCATCTAGGTAATGAGTTTAACCACTACTTCACCTTGTGCCTTACTGAGAACGGAAATAACCTCAATCAAATGCCATCATTTGTAATGCCATTGATCTTGAATGTATCACATATCTCCAAGAATCCGGCTAAGTGTATGTTGGGATCTTTATCTTGTAGGTCATCATATTGGACATACTGTTGAACCATCTGAATAATACTCGGCTTCAACTCGAAATTATTTGCTTCAATTGGTGGTCTAATGATGCTTGACCCAGTACCTTGGAGATTAGGTATAGCAAAGTCAGACATGGTTTGCACGTTCTGCTTTGCCATGTTTTTTGAATTATCTGGATGATGATCTCCTAAGTTTACTGTTTCCTCTTCTGAAAGTCCATTTGAATTATCCGTGTTATCAGTTCCCAAGTCCCTTTGGCTAGTGTTGCGAGTAATCCGTTTCGTGTCGGGATGAAATGGTGTTAGCCCATAATTTCTCCCCCTGGTCATAGACTAACAGACTACAAAATAGAGATTAAGCGATATAATTATGCAATAAACTAATTTATAATTACGTGTTAGTAATTTACAGTTATATGCAATAAACTAATTTATAATTACATGTTAGTAATCAAAGATGGGTAGATTAATAGAGTTTAAGCATTCAAAATATTGAAAACGAGTCCCCAGCAACGGCGCGGAAAACTTGATCATTTTAAAAAGAGAGCTAGATGCGTAATCTTTCTACACTCTAGTATAAACCAAGTAGATAGCCATAAGCTAGATAGATTTAAATCTCATGCAAGTGCACCTATCAATCATACTATAGGAGAATTCTACATCTCGTGTCATATTCCTCAGGGTCTTTTGAAGTACTACTACTCACTCTCGCTCTATTATCGTACCTATATTTAAAATTGGTTATTTACTCTAAACTACCATTACTACGACTAATTGGGTAAAGTGACATTGGAGAATTAAGGATGATAAAAAAAGCAGAAAGTCTAAGAGTAATCACATGAGAATATTCACTTATTAATTCAACTCTATGTAATCATGTTTTAACAATATTATCAAATTCATTGCATTGTAAGGGTTTGATCTTCATTGAATTCTCTCTCGAGCAATCCAATACCTAAACCTAAGTTGAGTGAATTTTCTCTTGACTAATTCGCAACACTCAAATTTGCATTAATATAAAGTAACCCTCTCAAATACATAAATTCATGAAATCCTATCTCTACGATGCCATGAATCCATTTACCTGTATTGCCCTTATCCAAAAAAACATTTCTCTCGATCATGAAATTTGAAATACAAAAAGAAATAACACCAGAGAATGAAATTATAGACCATCATCACCATCTTCTAATTTCTCAATATAAAAGTTTGGGATTCATATAAAACAAATAATAACTTCAAAACTAAGATTAATCTCTTTGTTTTAAACCACACATACGAGTAAAATACCATGAATCTGAAATAAAAATCAACATACATGATTACTGAATTGTTTCAAAGAACAATTCTCATTTGAAATATAAAAAAAGTTAGATCCACTAAGAAAAGGTGGAGATTAAAAGAGATACATGAAGATTAAAACCATATGAATTATCTCCTTCGATTCCCCCTCACTTGAGTGCTCCACTTTCATCCTCCAGAGTTCTCCAAGTCCTTCAATCCCCAAAAAGTTCATTCTAATTCTTCTTCCCGGTTTTTATAGTCTTCAAACAAACAGATGTCGGACATGGGTTCCAAAACAGTAGAGACACAGGCCGTGGAGTGTGTAAACGGTGCGTCTAGGCATTTTTGAAATGAAAAGGCACGCCTGGTTGTTAGCCGTGTCATTTGATACGGCTAGGAACTCGGTCGTGTGTTCTTCATAGCTGGTAGCATGGCTGTGTGTTTATCATGGTGCCAAGTCTGATCCTTCCCGATAAGGACACATGTAGTGACACGTGGGTGTCACTACCAGTATGGTGCCCAATCCAAAGCCTGACCATCAGTCGTCTTCGATCCGTGAACACCTCTGCTTGCTCAAAGAGTTTTAATTCCAAGGACTTGCAATACCTATATTTAGAACATTAATGAATAGATAAATAAATATCTTAATAAGGAAAATGAAGGAAAATTTAGATTACGCTCTTCTATTCATGATAATTCAAGTTCTTAACTATTTTTGTGCAATTATAATGAATGTTGGTTGATAATAGTGGACATGATTACAAATATGATAGCAAAAAGGACATATATAATAGCACTCATTAACGTCTAAAGGAACTACAAGGATGCCTCTTTCTTATGCAAACAAGCCGACGGTTTTTAAGAAGAAGACAATGAATCGGGTTTGTCTATTCACAAGGCTATTTATACTTAGAAATATAAGTGTTATTATAATAGTTTCTTATTTAATAGTGGTCTAAACGACTAAAAATTCGCGCAAACACAGATTTCTACAAAAATCACACCGTAGCTAAATACCTACGATACGAACCCAATGGCTTGGTCAAAATTAATATTCGACGTACCAAACTCGGACAAACACCTCCCGAATACAAAACACAAGCATTCCCAAAGAGGTTCCACTGAGTCACCAAACCAGACCTGGCTCACGAGGGAATCTTGCTAACATGCTAAATACAGCCACACACAGAGAAACCTAAGCGCTAAAACAACTCTCTCACAACGACATATACCGAAAATACATCAACGTAACGCTCTGACATCATAAACATGCCAGATAACAAATTAAACCTAATATCAAAAAAACTGGGGCATTACATAGTCCTTCTCACATTGAAGGATAGGAGGACACAAGTTTGTGGGCTGGATGGGTAGAAATGTGCCCAAGTCCACAGGCATTGAGTAAAGACTGATCACTCAACGCCATAGCACAAAATGAGCTGAATATAGCAGGACCTGTCAAAGCCTCAACAATCGGAGACCGAAAAGTGGCTAGGTCTGTTTGATCGTGCGCCGCCTTAGAGGGAGTGGGGTGAACAAGGGTTAATTAATTCTCTTTAAATAAACAAAGTTTACTTGGTGAACAAATACAATGAAAATATGAAATGGAGACTAATTTTTCATAGGCAGACTTGAACACTCTGTGATATATAAAAGTAAAAGACAATTATGTTTTATTTCAGACCTACTAAATGTGAATTCAAAGTATCTCTATAGAGCTAGAGACAAAGGCTTATGAAAAATAAAATTTTCTATTTATTTCATCAGTCCTTCTACCAAGAACTGACATGCTAAAGCGTATCTCTCCTTAGATCTTGCTACTAGCCTCTCCTAGATCTACCATGATCTCGACGCTGCACACAAGGCAACGATTTCTCCCTAAGCCACACAAGGACTTGGATGCTACGCATAATGCGTCAATTTTCCCCTATGGTACAAAAGGACTTAGATGTCAAACATAAGGCGGTGATTTCCACTAAGGCACGCAAGAACTTAGAAGCCACGCACATGGCGACGATTTCACTTCTCAATTACAATTGGATTATAATAGGAATACGAACAAAAAATTGAAAACTTATAATTAAAACTACCTTCAAATAATGCACTGAAGATTCTGACGATTCCTTGCCATGGTTGCTTTGAATGCTTCGTACATATCGTCGATCTGTTTCGCTTTGGACTTCTTGAGAGTATGGAGTAAATCTGAAATCTGGAGCACTCTGGTTCATCTAAATATTAAGGTATAGTCCAGGTAATGAAATTTCTGATCCCCACAAAAAATGACTGGCTTTTATTCTTTGGTGATATCGCTTGGCGACACTGGGTATCGCCACGTGGCGATATCGATAACGGTTACCATGTGTCCCACGAACTCCTCATTTTCGCATCGCAGATCCGTCGATCGCCAAATGTGTACTATCACTTGGCGATACTCATTATCGTCGGGCGATGGCGACGGTAACTGCCAACCTTGTGGAGATGTTGGGTTAACTATTCATGTCGCTGCCGCCTATGGGAGATACCCAATATTCCATGGAGATATCTCCTGAGCTCATATGTTGTGACCCGAATCAACATGCAAATGTCATTAGAGTTAGACATGTGATATCAGCACATCATAAGCACCCAAAGATCAAATACAAACAAGATTTGTTATTAGCAAAGAAGGAAGGGTGGAACGTATGCTCCAACAATCTCCCCTTTTGATAATAACAAATCCATTAAGAAAGAAATAATGAATGATCAAAGAAATGTTAGAAACCATTAGTATCAAGACTAAGTATTTTTATGTGTGATGAGTCCGATATTTATAGGGACTTTCGGACTCATATGAGCTTATTTTCTCACTCGTGTGTTGTATTCCAACCGGTTAGGGGTTATATTTGCATCGTTTGGTCATTAACCATATTATGCACTATTTTGGCCCAAGGGTGTGCAATTGCGCATTCTGTTGTTGGGGGTATGCACATGTTGTTCCCCTTTGCTCTTCCTGTTTGGTAATGTTTACATTCTGGTGCTGGGAGCTTATGCTCTAGCTTAGTTTTTGTTGTGCAGGTGGTGCGTTTTCCCCAAGGCAGGAATTCTGATTTGTGGAAAATGAACGGTGGTGCGTTTCCTCAGCACATGGTATCTTCCAAATCGTGCGTTTTACTTTGTCAAGTAGAACTCGACAAACGTCATCGAGTTGAGCTCGACGTTTATAAACGCATGGTTAACGCAGGTTTTCGGCCAAACCGTGCGAGAAGGAAATGCAAGGTTTTCCTGTTCCTTTCATTTTGGCACCATTCTGTAGTTAATCGTGCGATTTGTTCACGCACGGGCGGAAGCGCCCGTGCGTGAGTAAAACGCATGGTTCCTATATTTTATCTTATTTTCCTGCGTTCTGTGTTTACCCGTGTGATTTCCTTCACGCACAGGCGGAAGCGTCCGTGCGAGAGTAAAACGCACGGGTCAACATTTCATTTTCCACAAGCTAGGGCTAGAAGTTAATAACGTACAGTTAGCGCACGGTCGTGCGCCAAACTGTGCGTGCCTATTTTTCTGACCTGCTTCTATTTAAAGCGCAGATTTCTTCTTTCTAAAATTGAGTTTGGCATGATATTCCTCCTGCCATTTTAGGGCAACATTCTGCCATTTACCACCTTGGAGAGGCCTCCGGGCAAGCTTTCAAAGCTATATCAAAGTCGGAGCTTCCTCTCGGCCTCCACCTTCATCCTTGAGCTTCAAGAAGACTTTTAACCTAGCTTTCACCATCATGCTAGGGGAAGTTTGTGCCATCCTCGACTGGCTTGTGACACGAAGAAGATGGGTCCATTGGGAGTGAGTGACAGCCTCCTCCACCCGGACGTAGTTGAGGACCGAGCTAGGACACGGATTGACAACCCAACGATTCCTTCCAAGAATCCTCTGCAAGACTTCGGATTAGGTCGATCTCACACACTCTTTTCTTGTTTGGTTGTTGATAGTGTAGTTTAATCTCTTGTAATTGATGAAGCGTGTTTAGTTTGGAATACATTAGTATACAATCATGTCTATATGATTTTATATTTATGTTATTTTCTTGAGGTGCACCTTTATTTCCATCCGCCACCGCATCTTATTTTGCCTCTCTAGCGATTGCTAGAGGCGTGCATAGTGAAGAGGTGCTCTCGACCCTCATTCCGTCGTTCTCACCACCTCATCCGCAAGCCTACTCGTCCATCCACCTAGCGATTCGGTGCATAGCGGTCCGTGTAGTCTTCCATCCTGCATGGCGAAGCATCGCTTAACAGCATTGCAAAGGAGTAGTTGTTAGTGTTTTACTTTATTTTTCCGCAACTATCAAAATCCCCCTTAGTTAACTCCAACCTAAGGACTTTAATCTCAAGTACTCCTCGAAATTAACTCCACCTTACTATGTTCCTTGAAGAGATCAATACTTGGGGAAATTTACACATTTTATATTACTTGTGCGACCGGTACACTTACCGTCCCTACGCATCAAGTTTTTGGCGTCGTTGCCGGGGAACACAGTCATGTGAGTTTTTGGAGAGGGTGATAAGAGATAGAATCCATTTTCCATTTGTACATTGTATGTTTCTTCTTTGCATTACTTTTTAGAATTTGTTTCTTTTTCTTTGTATCCCTTTTCTGATTTGTGGTTTAGAAAGCAGATCCGTGATATTTTTCATTCTAGTGTGTACCACCCTTTTCGTATATATTTTTTTTGGCAATGTATTCTGTAGCTAAGTGCCGTCTCTATGACACTTTGCACTAATACATCGACGCCATGGATGTTATGAATGCCGAGCATTGTATTCAATGTTTGCTATGTCGATGTATAGGCCATATGGTGAAGGATTGCCCTCGGTTGTGCGAGCCTTCTCCCTCTGAGGGAGTACGCGCAGTGTTGGATCCCTAGTTGATTTGGGCTAGGTTCACTGACTTAGGATGTGTGTGACCCATTATATATAGCCATGGTCAATTTGTGTCCTAGAGTCTAGGTTAAGTCCTTAGGCTCAACTCCAGATGGACCAGCTTTCAACAAGACACTCAGAGACTCCAGACTCACAAGTATTCAAGGCCAAGTAAAGTGAGTTTGATGTTCGTCGAACTCAGCTTGACGAAAGGAGTTTTGCGCTCGACGATCATGAGACAATTCTTAGTGCTGAGCTCGACGATCTATGTTCTCTATTCGACGAAAACTCAAGTTCTACATCAAGCCAAAGTCAGAAGGACTTCAAATTTTTCTAAGTCCAGCTTCATGCTTCGGTCGACGAATTATATTCTGAGCTCGACGAACTTGGACCTCAAGTTCACAGCTTCTCAGGTCGACGAAGTCAGCTTCTCAGGTCGACGAATGCTATTCTCTACTCGACGATTTCTGGACACCGAGAATCTGTGTAGACACTTAGGGTTTGTGTCGACACCAGTCAACTTGTGTCGACACCAGGATTTCAGTCGACACTAACTTGTGTCGACACCAGGATTTCAGTCGACACCAGCTTCTGTCGACACCAGAGGATTTGTGTCGACACCAAGATCAATGTGTCGACACCAGCTTATGTCGACACAGCATTTCAGCAGATGCACGATATTTTGTCTAAGTCCAGAACTTTTCTCAGGTCGACGATTTTGTTTCTCAGCTCGACGAATGAAGAATGTCTGTTGGATGAATGAAGATTGTCTGGTCGACGAACTCTCTCAAGCTCAGCTCGACGAACTCTCTCAAGCTCAGCTCGACGAACTCTCTCAAGCTCAGCTCGACGAACTCAAGCTCAGCTCGACGAACACAAGTTCAGCTCGACGAATTGTGTTTTTTGTACGACGAATACAGATTAGGTTTTCTTCAAGGTTCCCGTCCAGTTTCTTGGTGCTGATTCCTGAACATTTAATGCCAGATCTTCTCGGAATGTTACCGTTAGAATGTGCTTTGACTATGGATGATCTCATGCCATTTTTCCAGGGGGCAGTTAGGAAAGTCAATGATTGCTGATTCTTTCCAAGGCCGATTGTAATTACTGCTCGACATTCAAAAGTTTGAAGATTTTTCTCATTCAGTAAGAGACACATACACATACACAGAAAATAGAGACACAACAAGAGAACAGTGTGAAGCAGTGATAGAGTTCAAGAATCACAGTACAGAAAACAATCTGATAGATTTTCTGAAGATTGCAGAAGAACAAAACAATCTCAAATCTAAAGTTCTTGACTGCAATTACCCTTGACCAGAGGTGGAGAAGAAGAAGAACAACCAAATTCGATCAAGAGTGTTCTTCTTTCTATTCTCAGGACAACTTCAATGGATAACAAAATTTTATCAGTCAAAAGAAGTTCCTGAAGTAGTTCTACTCCAGGCATTCTAGGTCATTGAAGACCTATCACCCTGAAGCAGTGCTCCAGCATTCCTAACCAATTCAAGATCTCAAGGGGAGCAAGAGCTGCTACATCAATCCACAAGTCTTCTCTCTGACTGTTGACAAAGAAGACTCTATCACCCTCTCTCTAACTCCTGTACAGGGTTTTAAATCCCTTCAAAATTATTTTGGTTGCAAGTCTCCTTCCAAAACACTTGAAGGTTTGGTTTTTGGGGACCTGATCAAAACCCATTGGTGCCCAGGACACCCGATCAACTCATCCTGCAGTGGATTCCTACCTAGGGTGGTAGAAGAGTGGATGTACCCAGATTGATTAGGGAACCACTATAGCTCCTTGTGTCTTCTGGTTGCTTATTTTATTTTGTTTTCTGGCTGTGATCTGTGATTGCTCTGTGTTTAGTTTGTTGTTGTGTTTACTTTATGTTATTTGTTTCCCTGTTCACTTAGGTATACAACAACAGTTGTAAAACATTTTTAGTAAGCACTATACTCTATTCACCCCCCTCTAGAGTATATTAGATCTAACTTGCACTTTCATGCAGCAACCTCCCATTCACGGAAGACTGTTGTGGACAGGCCTACCAGGGTGTTTCCTGGCCCATACACTGACATCTCTCATCGAGCTCGTTCTTTACCCGTTGAGATTACCGAAGAATCTCTCGCTGCATACAGATCCTTCATGGGTCCCTCGCTCCCTTTTTATGATCTTCCCTTGAGTGATGACGATCACACTTATGGTAGCTAGCAAAAAGAGGATCAGGAATTCATGGGAGCTCCTCTATGGGACACAAAGATTGTTCCTATCGACGGGGTGGCGTCTGCGACTAATTTTGAGATGGGGCCTGCTCATTCTGTACTTGATTTATAGAGCAGTTTCACCCCTCTGCAACTTTTTCCTGATCGTGTTACTCCCTTTTCTTCTGACTCGGCTGATGATGCCGTATTTTTGGATGATTTGATGCCTAAGGTTGTGCCAAAGTGGGATGAGGATTCTTCTATCTCCGACGGAGAAGGTGGATCTTCGGAACACTTTTACACACCCCGGTGGGATGAGGAATGTTCCCTTTCCGATGCAGAGATTTTCACCTCCTTATTGGACGAGTCCGTCCCCCTTATCAGCGCGGACCTTGAGTTCTCAGATTCTCCACGATATGACTCGTATGATACCGACAATGATCTATGCTTGGATCTCGCTGAGAATGATACCGAGATCACTCTCCCATTTCCTGATTAATTTAGTTCTTCTTCTCTTTCATTACTTAATCACCATTCTTTATCTGAGCCTGTACAGGATGAGTCTCCGCTGGTACGTTGAGATGATGATGATCCTGGTGCCGATGCCGTCGCCATCGCTTCCTGCGAACATAGGGTGGATGACGCCTTGCTAGGCAAGGAGCTATTTTGTGAGAAGATTAGCGAGGACCAACATTCCTCTTCTTCTTATTTCCTATTTCCTTTACCTATATTGGGCAGGTATTATTATTTAGATAGAGGGGTAACTGTTTTATCTCCGTATAGGTACCCGTTAATGCAACAGATAATGGAACAGTTGCCTGTGCACTTTTCTTTTCATAGGCCCATTAGCTAGGACTTTTTGTTTTTCGAATAAGTCGTGCTGGGATAACAATAGCCACAGTACTTATCTAGGAGTATGATTAGTTAGTTAGTTTTTACTGTTTTAAAAATAGCTTTGCTTGTCGTTTAATTTGTTTTTGCTTTAATGCTTGCTTGCGAGATTTTTGCGTTCTTGCGCATAATTCAGGAAGATTGCCTAGTCACTCAGGAGGTTCTTTGTTCTATTTGTTTTTGTTTTTCTCACTGTTATTGCAGGACGAGACTTCCCGGAGAAGATGATGCTAATTGGGTTGTTTTTGAAAAACGCATGGGTGGGGAAAATGTGCGCGACAAAAACGCACGACCGTGCGTTTTTTATTTATAAAAACGCAGGCCGAGCGTTTTTGACGCACGCTGGCCCTAATTCTCGTGCGTTTGCAGCAATCGTCCGCAACGACTCCTTCTTCTACGGCGATATCTCTTCCTCCTCTTCCAAATCTTCCCTCATTCCTCCTCTCTTTCTCTTCCACTTTCTTTCCTCATCATCGCCATGGGTTATAAGA
Source organism: Platanthera guangdongensis (assembly GCA_039583875.1). Taxonomy (NCBI): domain Eukaryota; kingdom Viridiplantae; phylum Streptophyta; class Magnoliopsida; order Asparagales; family Orchidaceae; genus Platanthera; species Platanthera guangdongensis. The sequence continues at coordinate 176,199,236 of CM077166.1, read as the reverse complement.
ATGTGATTAGCAAGCTGCGTAACTTTGGTGGTGCCTCTTCCTCTTCCACGTGAGTTTCGGTTCCGGCTCTGCCGGAAGATGCTCTTTAGGCTCCGGTGAATACTAAAGACGCAGAGCAAATGCTATGTTTTGGGAGACCTGAAATGGTCACAAGGTATGAACGTTTGGCCCTAAAACCATCTTTGGATTTATGTTTCATTTCGGATGAAGAGCATGAGGCTGTCGGTCTAGAGGTTGAGGTGGACCGATTACTCGACATGGGTTCATGGCGTCATCTATTCTCCATTGTGAAGACTGTATTTTGTGAGCTCACGCTCGAATTTCTCTCCACCTTCCGCATTTTGGAGCAACAAGACGCGGCTACTGGCGAGTCCACTGCGGTGGAAATTTGGAAGAACTTGCGCCCGTACACTTTTAGTGTGAGCAAGCTTGTCGTTTATGTGGGGATATATGCGGTTGATGAACTCAAGGAATCAGACGTTCTAGCCCCACCCTTTGAGCTCCCAACCGGAGCTTCTCCCCACGCATTCTTGCAGCAGATCACCGGATTGCCACAGTTGTACAAAGCATGTTATGCCAAGTCTTCCCAGATCATTTCTCCCACGCTCCGCTATGTTCAGCACTTGATCGGGCACAACATCAAAGCCCGCTCGATGAGTCAGAATGTAGCAGGGTGGTCGGATCTGCTTTACCTTTATAGCATGCATCATGGCATCCCTCTCCACCTATGCCGCATTCTTGCTTATTACGTCCTTCACCAGTCCATGTATGTTCCCCTGAAGTCCATCGGTGGTTCGCATTTTATTACGCGAATCGCCAATGGATTAGGAGTCTTTGACACTTTGACGTCATGACTCCCATTTCCCGCGACAATTTCATTTTTGTGACCATGATGACCTCCTTCAGGTTGGTACGTCGTGTTTCTTCTGGCGATACGTGGAATTACATTATTCGTACTGCGGAGCGTGAGCAGCTAGCTAGGGCTTCTTCTGCAGATGCAGAATCCTCTTCGGAGTCCCGCCGGCCCAACGATGCCACACCGGTCCATACCGTGCTATTGGGTCCAGTGCCCTCTTTTGCCCATGCCTCGCATCGTAGGAGTTTCGTGGAGGATTATCCCGACTTCTACGCGTGGCATATGCAGATGGAGGAGTTATTGCGAGTGCTGCACGGTATGGCGTCTCACATTTTTGACTTTCTTCAGGTGCCCCCTGCTACCCCTACTCGAGCTTCTACTTATCATGCCCGTACTCCACCTCCTCCCTCGCCTTTTTCTGATCAGCCTGAGTGATTTCTGTTGTTCTTCTCGGTTGGGATTACTTGTAGTTTTTGCTTCATATTTGTATATTGGTTATTTTGACTGATTGTGTACATTACTCTATTCAGCTAGGGTATCGTCCCTAGGGTGGTTATTAGTTATATTGTTTGCATTATCTGTCTTTCTTGTGCTATTGTGTTTAGTTTCATTTGATATATGTGATGTGATATTGTATTTAGTACTAACTCGCGAGTATTGCATATCTTATATTTGTTATGGCTTGGTATACATTTTTTGTTTTTGTTTGAGCTATTTTGTAGGTGGCCTTTCTTTGTCACGACGGAGTGAGCGAAATATTTTCGCAGGTTTGGCTTCATGCTTTAACGTCAATCTTCTTGTATGCTCATTTGCTGGGCATGGGGTACCCTCTTCTTCGACTTTTTCTTCATTGCTATTATTGTAAATCTTGTGATAGGTTGTTTCTTTTAAGTCTGGTGGGGGAGAGTTATGTGTTACCTGTGCACATGCACTGTTATCACTTGTATACCAAAAGTATATTTTCATTTTCAGTTTTTATATTATCATGTCCGCGTTGTGCATCTACACCCACATGAGCGCGATCTTAAACACGCACTCGGCTCAAATCAAATGTATTTCTTTTGTGTTAACTTTAAAATAGTGGTGTTGTCTTAGGATTTTAGGATATGGTAGTGTGAAACTCGTGCAGTCCTCCTAATCGAGTACTCGTGGTTTGTGTAGAAATAGTATACAATTAATTTTTTTATGCTCGTAGATTCAAACTTTTCTACATTTGAAAATATTGTTTGTACTACTCAAAATTGCTGAGTCTGGAGTAATTGAATGGTAGTGTAAGAATGTGTGTAGCCGTCACTAGCCTCGTATTGCTCGAGTCGGGAGGAAGGATATTCTTTCTCAGTGACTAAGAACTTGCCCCAAGCTACACTCGAAACATTGGTACATGGTTAGTCAAGCGTGAGCATGATGTAGGCCATCATTTTGGCCCGGTTCAGCCTGTTACCCAATCCTAAGGTTAATCCTTGTTAGCCCATTTTGAGCCTATCCCTCCCTATCCCTCCTTTTGTTTTAGCCCCACTTTGAAATCACCAAAGCCTAGAGGCCTTTCCCAGTCGCACACCCAAGTCTCGAGGTAGTAGTTTGCTACTTCTTGCTTTGTGTTGTTGCTGCGGTACATTTTTGTGTTTGTGAGGTGCAGATTTCTTGATTATGTGGCTGAATGTGATATAAAAAAATTTTTGAAAAAGAAAAAAAGAAAGTAGTTTGATATGAAAGAAGAAAAAGTGTAAATGAAAATTTAATTTGAGATTTTGTGCTGGTAGGCGGTGCACGCACCCGTATGTCAAGTCCAAGTCTGGTGGTGTGGTGCACCTGCTTGTATTGTTGGCGAGAGGATAGTCTTTTGTATGAGCTCATTTGGGTTGTGCGTAGCCTTTATTTACCTTTTTCATCCTTACCTACCTATACGCCCAAGCTCCATTATCTTCCTAAAGTCCTACGGAGTCACGCTTGAGTCAAACTAGCGTTGTGGAGAGAGTGTGAACGGGTAAGCGTATGGTCTCCGACATTGATGGATTTCTTTGGAGTTGATCCCGAGCCCCGGTTTTTGGCAATGCTCAACTTAGTGGCCTTCCTACTTTCTACCTATGCATGACCAAACGATTCTCCAGAATTCTATTTTTGAGTAGTTACAATACTTATTTACACTTGTCAAAATTTTTAAACTTCGTAGCATAATTAAAAAAATTATCTATTATATTTTCTGCACCCGTGAGTATTTGATTTCTTGCTTTACTTTATTTTGAAATTTTTAAGTCAGCTAGTTGTTTTCGAGTCCATAGAGAGATGATTTGCTCGGGACGAGCAAATATTTAAGTCTGGTGGTGTGATGAGTCCGATATTAATCTGGTTATTCAGACTCATCTGGGCTTATTTTCTCACTCGTGCACTGCATTTCAACCGGTTATCTGTTATGTTTGTATCGTTCTGTAATTGACCATATTGTGCACTATTTTTGCCCAAGGGTATGCAATTGCGCATTCTGTTGTTGGGGGTATGCACATGCTGCTCCCCTTGGCTCTTCCTATTTTGTTTTGTTTGCATTCTAGTGATGGGAGCTTATGCTCCAGCTTGGTTTTTGTTGAGCAGGTGGTGCGTTTTCCCCTAGGCAGGAATTCTGATTTGTGGAAAACGCACGGTCGTGCGTTTCCTCATCGCATGAATTCTTCCTAATCGTGTGTTTTACTTTGTCGAGTGGAACTTTACAAACGTCGCCGAGTTGAGCTCGACGTTTATAAATGCACGGTTAACGCACAGTTTCGGCCAAACCATGAGAGAAGAAAACACACGGTTTTCCTGTACCTTTCATTTTGGTAGCATTCTATAGTTAATCATGCGATTTGTTCACGCACGGGCGGAAGCGCCCATGCGCGAGTAAAACACATGGTTCCTATATTTTATCTTGTTTTCCTGCATTCTGTGTTTACCCGTGCGTTATCCTAAATGCACAAGACGAAGCGCCCTTGCGCAAGTAAAACGCACAGGTCAATGCTTCATCTTCCACAAGCTCGGGATGGAAGTTTATAACCTATGGTTAGAGCACGGTCGTCCGCCAAACCGTGCGTGCCTATTTTTTGACCTGCTTCTATTTAAAGTGCAGATTTCTTCTTCCGAAAAAGGACTTTGGCCTGCTATTCCTCCCGCTGTTTTAGGGCAAAATTCCACCATTATCCCCCTTGGAGAGGCCTCCGGGCAAGCTTTCAACACCAAATTAAAGCCGAAGCTTCCTCTCGGCCTCCTGCTTCATTCTTGATCTTCAAGAAGAGTTTTAACTTAGCTTTCTCCATCAAGCTAGGAGATGTTTGTGCCATCCTCCACCGACTCATGACACGAAGAAGATGGGTCCATTGGGAGTGAGTTACAGCCTCCTCTACCTCAGACGCAGTTGAGGACCGAGCTAGGACGTGGATTGACAACCAAGCGATTCCTTTCGAGAATCCTCCGCAATACTTCAGATTCGGTCAATCTCGCACACTCTTTTCTTGTTTGGTTGTTGATAGTGTAGTTTAATCTCTTGTATTTGATGAATCATTTTTATTTTGTAAAACATGAGTATACAATCATGTCTATGTGATTTTATATTTATGTTATTTGCTTGAGGTGCGCCTTTATTTCCATCCGCCACCGCATCCGATTTTGCCACTCTAGCGATTGCTAGAGGCATGCGTAGAGAAGAGGTGCTCTTGACCCTTATTCTGCCATTCTCACTACCTCATCTGCAAGCCTACTCATCCATCCGCCTAGCGATTCGGTGCATAACGGCTTGTGTAGTCTTCCATTCCGCCTGGCGAAGCATCGCATAGCGGTATTGCATAGTAGTAGTTGTTAGTGTTTTACTTTATTTTTCCGCAACTATCAAAACCCCCCTTAGTTAACTCCGACCTAAGGACTTCAATCTCAAGTCTTCCTCAAAATTAACACCACCTTACTGTGTTCCTTGAAAAGATCGATACTTGGGGAAATTCACCAATTTTATATTACTTGTGCGACCGGTACACTTGCCATCCCTATGCATCAATGTGCACAAACTTCTCTTGGATGTAACGCTCCCCCCTAAAGGTGTACTCCCAATATATCTAAGCATATTTAACATGGTGTATTGATTTAATGGAAAATACAGTAGTAAAATATGAGTATGAATGATTTCCTTAGTAAATTCTCCCCCTTTGGTATTATCAAAAGAGATTGCAGAGTAGTGCAGAAGCTAAAGAGGAAAAACACAAAGGTTAAATCAAGGATAGAACATGTGAATCAATGTATAATAAAGAAGAAAGTGAGTAAACATGAACATTGACAACGTTCATCCATTAACATCATAGATGTTAACCCCGAAATCGGCGATCCTTCCAAAAGGAGCCAGCTCGCTCATCACGGCCTGCCCCGGGTTCCTCCTGGAGGCCGTGATGCCCTAGGTTGGGCGGACAGAATTCTCTGTCCGCTCAGGCCGCGCGGCCTGCACGGTCCCAGCGGTCTGACCCCCAGGCTGCGCGCCTTTCCTTGCTCGGCAAAGTCCGCGGACTGCTTCCGCAGTCCGCCTCTGCAGGCCGCCCCCTTTTCAGCTTAACCGTGAGGTTGTATCCACAGGTCTCACTCTGCCGGACTCAACCGCCTGTCCGCTCAGGCCGACAGCAGGTCGCCCAGTCCCTTTGCCCAGCAACACGGGCAGCCGACTCCCCCAGTCTTCCTGCAAGGCGCGGACTCCAATTCCGGCTACCCGACAAGACCAACAGCAACCTCCAAGTCCCTCGCGAGCTGGGCGGACTCGAAGTGCAATCAAGACTTCCAGTCCGCCTTCATTAGTGAACCCCAATAGCCTCAACAGTCAGGCTCTCCATTTCCGACGTAAGTGGACTCAGCCTTGCAGTAGCCGCGAACTCGACGGACTCGGCAGACTCTCTATGCAGTCCGCACATTCTTTGGCCAGCACCAGCTTCTCAGCAGCAGCAGGGTCAACTCCACCTCGGTCCGCGGCCTTGGCGCGGACTCAGTCAGTAGAGCGGACTCCATGTAGTCCGCCAGGCGGTAGATCTCTAGAGGTCAGTCCCCGTCCGCATAACCTTATGCGGACTTGCCGAACTACGTGGGCACTCTCCAGCTCGCATCCCCTTTAACTCCCTCAGTTCTATAGGGGCGGGCTCAGCAGTTTCTCTTTGCAGTCCGCCGCTTATTCTCCAGTGTCCGGCAACTATGCAGCAGGAGGACAGTCCGAACTCAGTAGTGACGGACTCCGCAAACCTGTATCGTAGTCCACCACTTAGTCTCCCAGCTCGCCATCAGCAACTCCAGTTCCAGAAGCAAGTCCCAGTCTGCCCGGTCTATTGCAGACTCAGCGGACTCCGTCTCCTTCTCGCTCCAGTCACCGTCTCACCGGGGGTAACGTCACCGCAATACGTTACCTCCTCGGGCCTATAAATAGCCCCCCATGCCTCGCATAATGGGGGGGGGGGGCATCGGCATCGTAGCATCAAGGATCGCCGCCGGAGGGTCGTCACCAGTGCTCCTGCGGACTTTGATTCTTAGACCGCACCCGTCTCTGCGGCTTTAGTCGCGCAGCCTGCTGACCTGGATTTCCAGTCCGCGCGTTCTGCTTCCTTTGCTTAACCGCGCAGCCTGCCAGCTTAGCTCTTCAGTCCGCGCGGCCTCCTCTGGCATTCTCCTTCCTTAGCCGCCAGCTTCCTTTTGTACCCTTTATTGCTTTCTTGAAAAGGTGTACAACCAAGTTGTAACTCTCGCTATTAATAAAAGGAAAGCGCGTCGCAAGAGTGGCATTTAGGCTGCGGCGGGCGAAGTCTGTTGTTGACGCTGCTAGCGGCCCCTTCTCCTTCCATTATTCCTAGCTCAGCTCAGCCCTTCTCGGCAACCAACCTGCAAGCGCAACCGTCATATTAACCATCTGCTCGACAGCTCCTAATCAACCTCCTCCTCTCTTAATCAACCTTCACTGTTGATCAAGCCTCTCCTCGATCCCTGCAACTCCTAACAAGCTGTTTGCTCCGCTCTCGAGCACTCATAAGCTTCCCTCCTCTCCTCTATCCCCGCAACTCCTAACAAGCTGTTTGCTCCACTCTTGAGCACTCAGAAGCTTCCCTCTTCTCCTCTATCCCCGTGACCTTCATCCTCTTCCTCTCCTAGCCTGTGAGACCGAACACTCCCTCCGTATTAGCTGCCCCGGTGCCGTTTCCGCGCATAAACAGTTAACACGCGACCTTCAGATCCGGTCAGATGGTGAACAGTGACAGTTAACCATATCAGATCATCACTCAGCCGAGAACCTTGCTCCTAGTCCCAGTGAAGATCCTCTCTGGGAAGCTTTGAGCAGTCGCGCCGTGAGAATGCTCAACAGTTCCAAGCAATCAACAAAATTCTTGTTGCAATCACACAGCCACTAGACGCTCAACCAGCAGCTGCTCCAGCTGCTCCAGCCAATCCAACACCCACCTTGGGTCAACAGCAAGCTTATCCTCAAGCTTTCTTGCCAGTCTATCCTCCTCCTTATACAGCAACCTTCCTGTAAGGTCCTGCAGCTCCTCTGCGACCTCAAGACGAGGAATTCGCCGCTCGCCAAAACTTCTTCCGGGAAGCAGCTCGGGGAAGTCCCGCTAGATTTCTCAACTTCTAGGTAAGTCATCCCAACCCTGCAGCTCCTGCCTTTGCTCTTCCTGCAGCAGCTTTTCCTTTTTATCCTCCTGCTTCTTTTGCAGCTGCAGCTTATGCCCCCTTCTTTCCTTATGCTATAGGGGAGCAAGAAGAACCTTCGCCATTCACAGAGAATATTCGCCATGAGCCGACTCCAGCTAACTTCAGAGAGCCCCGATTGTCAATCTACACCGGGGAGACTGATCCAGTAAAGCATTTCCAAGCTTTTGAGTCAGCCATTGCTCTCAAGACTCTCTCAGATGCAACTAAGTGCAAGCTCCTTGTCACTACTTTTGATGGCAAGTGAGGGACTGGTTCTATGGCCTCCGTCCTCACTCCATCACTTCCTTCGTTGATCTACGAAGGGAGTTTCTTCTCAGATTCTCTACTTCAACTAAGAGAAAGGGCAGTCCTGAAGCCCTCTTCGAGATCAAGCAGTGCAGCGATGAAACTTGGTCTCAGTTTGTTGATCGATTCCAAAGAGAGATTTTGGACATCGAGATTTCTGATCAAGAAATGTATAGAGTGGCTCTTATCCACGGTCTTCGTGAAGGGCCTCTCAAGTTTGAAGCCAATGTCTGAGCTCCGAGGACATACCAAAAGTTGATCGCTCTAGCCAACTCATACATTCGAGGCGAAAAAAGCAACCCAGGCTTCGTCTCCAAGCTCTTATCAGAGAAAGATCCTTCTCACAAGCATCCTCCAAGGTCTCCTCACAATCATTTCCCATCTCACTCAAGAAAGGAGAAAAGGTTTCAACGCCATCAGTACTCCTTCCCGAGCCATGATCATGCTCAAGATTCATTGCTACCACTAGCTTCTTCTCAAGCAGCAGCGGTTCATCACCGACAAGACAGTGACTTGCATGAGTCTGATCTCAACGAGGCCATGCAAGAAGTAAGCCAAATCATGAAAGATAGTGTAATCTTCAAGAAGCCCTATCGACCAGCTGATCAAAGATCTAGGGGTTCAAAACCTTACTGCGAATTTCACAAAGAGTCAGGTCACCTAACAGAAGACTGTCGAGCACTCTGCCAGCTTGTGCAAAGGATGCTCCTGCAGGGTAAGATGTGCGACCTGCTTCTTGAAGAAGATCGCCCTGGTCCAGCAACCTCAAAGGGCAAAGAGGTGGCAGATGTTCCTTGCTCCTCCAAAGGAGTGAACCTAGTCGAAGATCCTCCTCTCCTCGTTGTTAACCAAGCTGTCGAATGCTTCGATGCCGACGACGAGGGTGTGCTTGGAAGGCTATTCTAAGCAAGCAATGGACTTCACAGTCCTCCCAAGCTCCTCAAGACTTTGATGGGTTATCTCAACTCTTACCCTTTCTCTCTTCAAACATTTTCATTACTAAACACTTCTCAGTGTTCTTTACTTGCTTTTCAACAAAGCTTTAATCTGGGATCTTATACTGACACGGTTCCCTTCTTGTGATCCTTCCTTCTCCATTTTCTCTCCTTGCCTAAGAGGTCACTAGACCAATGAGATATCGGTAAGTCTAGAATGCTCCCTCCATATTTTGTTCTCTGGAACCACCGCTTCGACCATATATGGCGGGAGAATACCCATATGTGTAGTGGGAGCCGTTCAATCTACGATGTTGGGCTTCAGACTTAGGATCCTAGCCGGCATCTGACATAGAGTATGTGCTAGGGGAGCCCTATGTGTTAGCTCTGTTGTGCTTCGCAGAGGATACATTACAGTTATGATGATCTTTGCTTTACAAGTAATGGCGATCAAGCGTAGCCTTGTCTCTTCGATCATCACCCAACTGTGATGGCCGAACACTCTCTGGTACTCTCGATCCGTGCCTTCTCGGGTTCCCACAACTCCACTGATCAATCCACAAACAAGCTATAGGCCTCTTGGCTCAATTAGTCTCATTGATCAGTAATGCTTGTGCCTAAGGCAAGAGAGCAGTGCTTCTAGCGATCCTTCTCAGGATTTTTCTTCTTGCTTTTCTTCTTAGTGCCCTCCTAGAGGATGCGCGACCAGCCATCTTTGAGTAGGACTATGCTCGGGTTGATTTTCTCTGGCAAAGCGATGCATAAGGCCCACGGGTAACACCTGTGGCGGCATCCAGCCTTCTTTAGTCATTCCGAGTATAGACCTCTTTTTTGTCAATTGCCTTGTTTCACAGGTGAACAGGTTAATCCGACCTACCAAAAGGATTCTGGCATTCATTTTGCTTATGTCCATCCAGCCATATCAATAGTTAACCCTTGCAAGCCTTCTCTTCACAGGTACTTGCAAGTTATTTTCATATCTTGTTTGCTCTTAACTCTTCTCCTTGCAGAGACTAGCAAACACTTGCAAGGCTTCTCCCAGGTACTTGCAAGCTTCTTCATATATATTGTCTACTGCTCACTCTTCTCTTTGCAGTGATTAGCAGATGCCTGCAAGCCTCATCCAGGTACTTGCAGTTTTAATTAATTATTCTATATCTACTGCTCACTCTTCTCCTTGTAGTGGTTAGCAGGCTCCTGCAAGTCATATCCTGCTCCTAACTCTCTTCTTGCAGAGATCAGCAGACCCTTGCAAGTTTCTTCACAGGTACTTGCAAGTTACACACATATATCATGTTTGTTCCTAACTCTCATTTTGTAGAGATCATCTGATACTTGCGAGTTTCTTCACAGGTACTTGCAAGTTACTTTCATATACTGTGCATACTTTTAACTCTTCTTTTGCAGAAACTGGCAAAGACTTGCAAGTTCCTTCCAGGTACTTGCAGCTTATTTTTCTTTCTTGTATACTCTTCATCCTTCCTTTTTCGCAGAGGATAACAGGTGCTTGCAAGCCTCCACTAGGTACTTGCAAGTCATTATTCTTCTGTATTTTCCTCTCACTTTCATTTTGCAGAACTTGTTGGAAGACACACCTTCTTCATTTTGCAAAGGAAAACTCAGGTACACACTCGATGTACCACCTATACATGCCTACCCTAACTTTCCTCTCGCAGGAAAATAGACATGCAGCACCAAACTCCTAAGGAGAGGTTTCAGGTTCTATCTCTCCTTGCCCCCCTTCTCTTTCCGTTGGGGTGGATCACGATTTTTCGCGGGTCTCCAACTTTTTCGAAGTTCTATCCGGAACTTAAAAAAAGTGCGGGGATTATGTTAACCCCGAAATCGGCGATCCTTCCCAAGGGAGCCAGCTCGCTCATCACGGCTTGCCCCGGGTTCCTCCTAAAGGCCATCATGCCCTAGGTTGAGCGGACAGAATTCTCTATCCGCTCAAGCTGTGCGGTCCCAACGGTCTGACCCCAAGGCCGCACGCCATTCCTTGGTCGGCAGAGTCCGCGGACTGCTTCCGCAGTCCACCTATGCAGGCCGCCCCCTTTTCAGCTTAACTGTGAGGTTGTATCCGCAGGTCTCTCTCTGTCAGACTCAACTGCCTGTCCGCTCAGGCCGACAGCAGGTCGCCCAGTACCTTCGACCAGCAACACGGGCAGCCGACTCCCCCAGTCCTCCTGCGAGGCGCGGACTCCAATTCCGGCTACCCGACAAGACCAGCAGCAACCTCCAAGTCCCTTGCGAGCTGGGTGGACTCGAAGTGCAATCAAGACTTCCAGTCTGCCTTCATTGGTGAACCCCAACAGCCTCAACATCCAGGCTCTCCATCTCTAAAGTATGCGGACTCAGCCTTGCAGCAGCCGCGAACTCAACAGACTCAGCGGACTCTCTATGCAGTCCGCCCATTCCTTGGCCAGCACAAGCTTCTCAGCAGCAGCAGGGACAACTCCTCCTCACTCTGTGTCCTTGGCGCGGACTCAGTCAGTAGCAGCGGACTCCATGCAGTCCGCCAGGCGGTAGATCTCTAGAGGTCAGCCCCCGTCCGCATAACCTTATGCGGACTTGCCGGACTCCGTGGGCACTCTCCAGCTCGCATCCCCTTTAGCTCCCTCAGTTCGACAGGGGCTGGCTCAGAAGTTTCTCTATGCAGTCCGCCGCTTATTCTCCAGTGTCGGACAACTATGCAGGAGTCGGACAGTCCCAGCTCAGCAGTGACGGACTCCCCAAACTCGTATCACAGTCCGCCACTTAATCTCCCAGCTCGTCATCAGCAGCTCTAGTTCCAGAAGAAAGACCCAGTCCTCCCGGTCTGTTGCGGACTAGTGGACTCTGTCTCCTTCTTGCTCCAGTCACCGTCTCACCGGTGGTAACATCACCACAAGTCGTTACCTCCTCAGGCCTATAAATAGCCCCCCATGCCTCGCATATGGGGGAGGGGGGGGGGCATCGGCATCGCAGCATCAAGGATCACCACCGGAGGGTCGTCACCAGTGCTCCTGCAGACTTCGATTCTCAGAACGCACCCATCTCTGCGGCTTTAGTCGCGCGGCCTGCCGACCTGGATTTCCAGTCCGTGCGGTCTGCTTCCTTTGCTTAACCGCGCGGCCTGCCATCTTAGCTCTTTAGTCCGCGCGGCCTCCTCTGGCATTCTCCTTCCTTAGCTTCCAGCTTCCTTTCGTACCCTTTATTGCTTTCTTGAAAAGGTGTACAACCGAGTTGTAACTCTCGCTATCAATAAAAGGAAAGCCCGTCGCAAGAGTGGCATTTAGGATGCGGCGGGCGAAGTCTGTTGTTGCCGTTGCAGGCGGCCCCTTCTCCTTCCCTTCTTCCTAGCTCAGCTCAGCCCTTCTCGGCAACCAACCTGCAAGCGCAACCATCATAATAACCATCTGCTCGACAGCTCCTGATCAACCTCCTCCCCTCTTGATCAACCTTCCCTGTTGATCAAGCCTCTCCTCTGTCCCCGCAACTCCTAACAAGATGTTTGCTCCACTCTCGAGCACTCAGAAGCTTCCCTCCTCTCCTCTATCCTTGCAACTCCTAACAAGCTGTTTGCTCCACTCTCGAGCACTCAGAAGCTTCCCTCTTCTCCTCTATCCCCGCGACCTTTATCCTCTTCCTCTACTAGCCTGTCAGACTGAACACTCCCTCCGTGTTAGCTGCCCTAGTGTCGTTTCCGCGCATCAACAATAGACACATACACTACAGAACACGAAGTTAGAAACATTTTCGGTCTCATTCTCAAAAGAAGAAATTTTAGAGAAGATAATGTTGTGTACATGTCATAATTGGATGAAAAGCACATATGCAAATGCCTTACAAATATATGAACACGTGGAATGTGAAAAAATAACATAACATAGAGGTATACATGACTAGTTGTGCTTGTACCCAAGAATTCAAAGCACATATAAACATAATATCCAGATATATAGTTGCACAAGACACTTTACAATTCTTTCCAAGGTACTCAACCTCACAATGCTTATTAATACTTATTAGGAGGGTAAGTACTGCTTGGTGGAGGTTCCTTGTCAGCCCCATTTATTTAAATGTTGAATGACATCAATAAAGATGTTGAATGTTTTTTTAATATTTTTTGAACAATTTTTGTTTGGCTTGACAAAGGAGTCCGAATTCATTTGTGCGAGTATATATTATAATCCGATATAAATGGTACAAAGAAAAACTAGGATAAAGCATTAGAGGTAGCATGCAATTCTAGTGCTTATGGTAGAACATTCACAATTCACATATGCAGTAAGGTGAAGCCATATGAAGATTTTCACAAATGTGGTTAAAAGAACATTATCATAAATAAAACATTTCTCATACTTAGAGGCATGCGAAAATAATTCCACAAGTATAAAACACTAGTATTTATGTATGTAGAAAAAAGATATGTGGTGGTTGAACAATTGGACTATGCTACAGGGAACCCAAAATCAAATAATATACATTGAACCATGCCTAAACCTGCGAAATGAAGAAAAAATGGAGTAATAATGAATTTTCGATGTTGCTCGGTGATACTGGATATCACCGATCAGTGATAGTACGAAAATATAGAAGATCGTCAGGTCTGGTCAACTGCACTATTCCCAGCATTTTCTCCTGAAGTCTCGACGTGGAAGACGAAGCAAAAATTAGTGAAAACACTAAATCAAGGTAACTTCCATGGAATTTTTCTTTCATTCTTTAAAACTTTTAGATCTAAAAAAACTTTTAGATCTAAATGATTATATGGTAGATCATGGTACTTTTGATGAAAAAATTTCAGTTTTTGGAGGTTAGATCATGTTAGGTTTTTGTTCAAAAACATGTATTTTTGAGTGAATAGACTATAGATCTATGTGTTTGGTATAGCGGTTGCATAGATTGATGAAGTTGATAATCCCGAAACACAGATCTAGTTCTTTGGAAGGAAAAATTTTAGTAGAGTTATGATGTTAGGGAAGAAGATGATGAATAGTGCTTTGAGTAAAAATTTCTTAAGTAGCATTAGGGAATTTGTTAAAAACTTGTAAGAAATTTCATATCTGGGATCTAAAGTAGGGGAATGTTCAGATCTTGTGTCAGAAATTGGATTCGAGCAATTTTCAGTATCACCCGACGACAGTGGGTGTCGCCGACTGGCGATACTGAAAATTTCTGGAATTTGTTTTACACTTTTGCTTATTATCTGTAGTAATGGCTTCCAGCTCTAGAGCCCGCAATGTACTGGCAGTGATACACATTCATCCTATCAAACTTTCTCAGGGATAGAAAACGTGATTATTGGGATTGGACGGGTCATCGAATTCGATCCTGCCCATCACGCACACATCCTTGATCTGTTAGAGATGGCAGGAATAATGTCTATCATTATTTCGGATACATTTTCATCGGTATTGATAAGGGAATACTATAATTTTTTGCAAGATCCTCGATTCACGAAACTAAATGGTGGTGTGCGATCACGCATACAAGGACAGACAGTTGAGAGGACTCATTACGATCTCAGGGAAGAGTTTGGGTTAATAGACCATGATAATGTTTTTTATGTCATAGAAAATTATCGGAAGGATATAGACTGGACACTCTTGAATATGGTTTGGCATGGTAATTCTATCAAAACTCTTATTCAATCTATGACCACTCTCATGAAGGGAGCATGACTAGTTCAAGACATATTGAGGCACACTATTTTACTTAAGTCCGATGATAAACAGAAGATTACAGCTCAATTGAGCTATGTCACATACATGATCTTGGAGCGGGAGGCATTCGATATGGCGAACTTTATCCTTTCGATAATTCGCTAAACATTTACACTAAAGAGTCCGTCTTGGAAGAAATTAAACACAACCACTTGGAAAGGTCATCCAACGCGCTTTGTATAAGATGTACACATGGATAAACCCAGACTTGTATTTCAACGATTATGTGCCCTCTATCTACCCTACGCGTGGTACTCCTTCCATCGCCAATCATCACGAGGAGGATCTACAAGGAGTAGTGAACAAGTGTCCAATATCTATAACCCACCATTTCGAAGAGGTGGATCATTGCGGGAATGTTTGGACGACTTGCGAGAATCGTTCAAAGAGCAAAGATGGAGGTAAAGAAGAACTTTCTCGGAGTTCAGAAATTCTTTACATTTCTGACCAAGAGTCTCAAGTTGAAGTCCACTCCAGCAGAAGCGACCGAATGTGAGAATCCGGTCGTGGAGCCTCCCCGAACGTCTACTCGCCAACCTTGCCAGACAAGAAGCAGTGAACAAAGCTCAACTGAAGATCAAGAGGACAATAGTGCAGTGGATAACAGGAATTTCTGAAGTTTTCGGGCTAATCTGAAGTGTTGACTCTATCTCCAGGCGACAGTGAGTGTCGCATGTGATAGTGCAATTTTTAAATTTTCAAGTTTCTGTTTAAGAATTCTGTGCTATAATATTATGGGACTTATTATTTGATTTTAGTGGTGTTGTAATGTGATTTACTCATATCATATATTGTTTTCTTAATGTTTAATTATCATTTTCTTGTTAATTAAAGTAATTTATAGGTTACTTTTTATATCAATTCATTAGCTTGATAAGAACAGGAATCCTAGTTCTAATCTTAATAATGAAAAATGGGAATCTGGAAGTGGCGTTCTGAAAATATCGGCAAGCTGTGAATCAGTGCCTAAAAAACTAACTTTAATTTTATTTCTCTTAATGTGATCTTTAATGAAGTGATGACATACATCAATGTGTTTGGATCTAGAATGATGAAGTGGATTATATGTTAAGTCAATTGCACTCTTGTAATCACATTTTAATTCAATTGTTTCATGAATAATTCCAAAGTCCTCTAATGTTTGCTTCATCAAAAGAGCCTTTGCACAACAACTACCTAGTGCAATGTACTCGGCCTCAGGGGCGGATAAGACAACATAATTATGTTCCCAACTCGACCATGAAGTTAGTGAAGGGCCTAGAAAGTGACAGGTGCCACTCATGCTCATACTGTCTAATGAACAGATAACATAATCAGAATTAGAAAAGCCATGTAAAATAAAGGTATCATTGTGAGGATACCACAAACCTAACTTTAATGTACCAATATGATATCTAAAAATACGTTTAACCGCTTTTATATGAGAATCTTTGGAATTAGCCTGAAATCTATAACATAAACATACAACGAATATAATATCAGTTCTAGAAGCAGTCAAATATAATAGTGATCCTATCATTCCTCTATATAGTATTTGATCTATAGAAATTCCACTTCCATACCTTCCTAATTTCAATGAGAAACTCATGGGGGTATTTGCTTATTTTAGATTTTCAAATTCAATTTTTTTAAAAACATCATGAACATATTTAGATTGATAAATAAAAATTTCATCCTGCCTTCGAGTAATTTGAAAACCAAGAAAATAATTAATTTCGCATACCATGCTCATTTCAAATTCATTTTTCATAATTTCTAAAATATTATCATAAAATTTTTCATTAGTGGATCCAAAAATAATATCATCAACATATATCTGTAAAACTATAAGGTCATCATGAACATGTTCAATAAATAGAATACAATCAACATTGCCCATTTTGTAATCATTTTTAATAAATAAACAGTCAATCTATCATACCATGTTCGGGGTGCTTGCTTTAAACCATAAAGAGTTGTTTCTAATTTAAAAAAATGTTCAGGAAATTTAACATCAACAAATCCTGGAAGTTGTTCTACATAAACCTCTCCCTTAATATACCCATTAAGAAAAACAGTTTTAACATCCATTTGAAATACTTTAAACCTTTTAAAACTAGAAAATTCAAGAAATATTCTAACTGCTTTTAAACGTGCTACAGTGCCAAGGTTTTATCAAAATCTATGCCTTCAATTTGTGAATAACCTTTTACTACAAGTCTAGCTTTGTTACTAGTGACCCTAGATTCAATATCCATTTTATTCTTAAAGATCCACTTAACACCTACAATAGGATGATTTGATGGTCATTTTACTAATTTCTAAACCTTATTACATTCGAATTGATTAAGATTGTCATTCATACCTAAAAACCAAGAATTATCATTTAAAGTGATTTCAACATTTTTAGGTTGTATATCAGAAATAAAGCACATATTTGAGAATAAATCATATAACGATGAACAAGTACTTACCCCTCTTGACAGTTCTCCAATAATCAAATCTTGTGGATGATCTTTTGAGAATGTTAGCTCACTTGGAGGCACATATTCTTGCACTTCTTCTTCTTCTTGTTCGTTTTTTTTTCTTCTCCTTTGTCTCCAAGGATTTCATCATCATCTGACCTTTGTAGGGGGAATGGCTTTTCATCTTGACATGTATTATTAGTTTCTACGCAAAGGAAAAGCTCATTAAATTTATCATGAATAGATTCTTCAACCAGTTTAGTTCTATTGTTGCAAACTCTATAAGCCTTACTAGTTGAAGAATATCCAATAAAAATGCCTTCAACACATTTTTCATCAAATTTGCCTAAATTATCTTTAGTGTTCAAAAGAAAACATTTACAACCAAAAACTTTAAAATAAGACATTCAGTTTCTTTTTAAAATATAATTCATAAGGTGTTAATTTAAAAAAGGGTCGAAGCATAACAAGATTAATAACATAATAACCAGTACTAATCGCTACTGCCCAAAATGATCTCGTTAATTTGTATTCAGATAGCGTATTACTAACTAGTTCTTGTAAAGTACTATTTTTGCTCTCTACCAAACCATTTTGTTGCGGTGTGCGAGGAGCGATTTGTTTTTTTAATTCCTAGCTCATTGAAAAAAGATACAATTTTTTAATTATCAAATTTACCACCATGATCTGAATGAATGCACATTATTTTTAAATCTAGTTCATTTTGAACACGTATACATAATTTGAAAAATTTTAAAAATGCATCAGATTTAGACGTTAAGAAAATTGTCCAACATAAACGTGAATAATCATCAATAAAAAACTATAATTTCTACCACCTAGACTTAGTGTATTACCAAGACTAAACAAATCCATACGAATCAACTGTAAAGGTCTAGTAGTGGAAATACCATTTTTGCTCTTAAATGAAAATTTTGAAAATTTTCCTTTTTGAAATGGTGAACATAAAGACGATAGATTTCCCTGTAAAATAGGTAAACCTTTAAATAGTTTATCCTGAGACCATTTTACAATTAGTTTGGAACTACAATGTCCAAGAAGCATATGCCACAAATCAAATTAATCATTTTTAGACATAAAACATTTTAATGAAGAATGTGACAAATCATTAAATTTAATCATTTAAACATTTTAAAATTTAGGAGTAGTAAGAACAGTATCTTTTGTTTTGGAATCAAAAATTTTGCATAAGTTTGAAGATGAGTAAAATAAGACATTTAAACGAATAACACATAATTGACATATAGAAATTAAGTTATGCTTCAAACCTTTAACACACAAAACATTTGAGATAGTAAATGACTTGTAAACGACTACTCCAATGCCGATGATCTTCTCTTTTACATTATCACTAAACATAACTACTTCTTTCTTCATTACTCTGCTAACGATGAGTCCAAGTTATATACATACTTTTGGACTCATCTGGGCTACTTTTCTCGTTGATGCACTACACTTTAGAACCGTAATTGTTCATATTTGTTATTATGTTCATTCCTTGTTAAGTACACTTTTGGCCCATTTCAGTGTGATTCCGTATTTTTTAAGCTTTTGACCTACTTGGTGTTTTTTTGTGTCTGGAGAATGTGGAATACCCATTTTGGTTGCTCATCTGTTTTTGCTGCAGGTACAAGGGTTGTGTGTGTGTTCCGAGATCATTTGGGAATGTTTTTCGCCTAAGGGCCACTGATCGTGCATTTTTACACGTGCACGGTCAGTGAACTCCTTAGCGCACTACCGTTGGTCGTGCGCAGTCTGTTCATCGAATCCCATACGATACAGGAATACTGCGCATGATTATTGGATCTATAGCGTATGAACACTGGTTGTGAGCCACTAATCGTGCATGCTATTCTCCATTTTATTCAAGTTCTATCTAGGGCAGTCGCACGATCATTAGACATAGTGTGCATGACCTCTAGTCGTGCGCCACTGCTTGTGCGCGTTTATTCTATTTTTCTGGAGTTCTGCCTTTGCTAATCGCACGATCAGTGGATCCATTGCGCACGACCTCAGGTCATGCCCCACTGATCGTGCGCTCTAATTTTCTGCTGTAGTATTTAAACCCATGCTCTATGACTTACATCATCATCACTTTCATTTCCCGCCCTGCTGCTGCGCGTGTAATGTCCCGATTCACACTAGGCCCCTCGTGCGCATTTTTGAGCAAGGAGAGTTAACATGGGATAAGAGAAGTGCTGGCAGTCAGGCTGCACTTGTAATTGGGAGGAGAAATCAGTCCAGAATAGGTAACGGGTAGAGACACGGGCGTGTCCCTACCCGTGCTTGTGAGGCCAGCTCTCGAGTCGACGACTCGAGTTTGTCCAAAGATGGACACAGGTAGTGACACGGGCATTTCACTACCCTTATGCATGATGGCATGGTAGGGACACGGCGTGTCTATACCCGTGTATGTACAACCATTATTCCCGTGAAGGATACGAGTAGAGACAAGGGCGTGTCCCTACCCCTGTCTACCCAACTCTCAATCGATGGCTCGAGTTGTCCCAGAGAAGGACACGGGCATATCACTACCCATGTGAAGATGACATGGGTAGAGATACGGGCGTGTACCTACCCATGTGTGTCGAGTATAGCTTGACAAAGTTTGCCCCGAGGACGACACGGGCGTGTCCCTACCCGTGTGTGACAAATGAAACTCGACGAATCGTGTCCAGAGCAGGACATGGCCAGAGAACACGGCTGTGTCATGTGGACACGGGTAGGGACACGGGCGTGTCCCTACCCATGTTTGTGTATTGAACCGACGGTGGAACCCTCTACGACGCTTCGCCCGAGCAGGACACAGGTAAGGACACGGGCGTGTCCATACCCGTGTCACTTTTCACTTACAAGGGATGTGAAAACCCTTGCCGTTTTCACTCCTCAGTCCAACCCTTTTTCCTGAGAGAACTGTTGTAGAGAGGGAGAAGGTTTTGGAGCAAGTTCAAGAGGAGAACCGCTGCCGCCGAGGAGAAGAAGATGTCGCCGAGAAGAGTCACAAGATACTTGGCCGGAAATAGTTGAATTGCCAGAAATTAGGTGACCTTGCTCCCCTCTCCCTTGGTGCTAGATCTGTAGTTATATCTAGGTGAGATGTCGACTCAAAAGAGTCTAGACTTGCGAGATAATGATTTCCCTAGGTAAAGGCCGTTCTAGGGCTTGTGCTCTATGGATATTGGTGTCTTCAACCTCTCCATCCTTCTATGTGAAGATGGGGGATGGTTTCATGAAGAAAAATGTCCTTATGAGGTTGAATAAGGGAGGAGGAATTTCTGGAGGTGATTTTGGGAACCGACCTGAGGAGGAAGATGAACCGATGTCGTTCATTCCGCCTCAAGAAGCATGCAAAAACCTGTGTTCTGCGCGCAGCGATCTTCGTGGCCGATTCAAGTGTGGTACTCCAGATCTGGGCTTTCAACAAAAGGAGAAAATTGTAGCCACTGTCAATTCCTTTCCAACGAGGGGTTACATGCCTTCATCGGATTTCTGTAGCCTCGGGAATCTCCGGTCGAAGGTGCTGTGCGGATGGTGTTCTCTACCTAAATTCTGGTTTGGTATAGCATTGGAATTGAATTCGGTAGAGACATTGTAGCTAATTGATGTAGGGGCTGGAGAATTCCTTTGTGTTTAAACATCATAATTTAATGAGGGATGAAATTGTTGTATGAACCCCATGTAAACAAATGGAGGAGTGAACTGTACTTGAACCAATCATTTGGGGTAAACAATGTGAACGAACGTTTTGATGTGTTGATTAATGATAAGATTGACTTGAATTTGTATACCCGATCAGTGGTGATGTTATGAGCAAACGATCGTTACTATTTAGATTGTTGATTCATGTGCACAGAAATAATTGAACTTGGTTAAAGCATGCTAATCAGTTATGTTAGAGTTATTTGAACGTAGATTGTATATAGTCTTAATGACCGCAATGATTCTGTTAATGTTGAGGAGCAACATTGTCGGACGGTTGGGCTTTGTCCTCGGTGCTCATTTCCCGGGGCTCCTTCCATGCCGACTGGATGATTGAGCTTGGTCCTCGTGCTTTCTCCTAGGTTCCTTCCATGCCACGGTGATGTGGAATTACATGCGGTGTCAGTCGACGTGCGGTGTCATAATCCTGTGTTAAGGAGAGTGTGGCAGGTCTATGGGCTCGCCTGTCGTCACACCGACGGGAGTTGACAGTTAGACTTTGGGCGGTTGGGCTTGGACCTCGGTGTTCATGTCCATGGGCTCCTTCCGTGCCAAGTGAACGGTTGGGCTTGGTCCTCATGCTTTCTTTCGAGGCTCCTTCCGGGTCACACAAGGCTAGTTCGAGGCTTGGTTCTCGGTGCACATCTACCCGAGACTCCTGCTGCGCCATAGTATGCATGTGTTCCGCTGTTGTGTTCATAGCATTGAGGCATACGAAGGCCTAAGTGAAGCAGTGTGGATGCCCGCTTAGTAGTAGAGAATTCCGCTCTACTGTCACCGCTTGGGCATGACGGTTGATGTCTAAGAGGTTAGGTACCTGCTCGAAAAGTGGGAACTACTACTCTTTGTCGACATAGCGGTTGTATGTGCGTGATCATGGGTGAGTCATTGCATTACATACATACCATTGCATTATATTGTATAGAAGATCCTCATCGTATATGTTTGTATGGGCACTCCTATACGATGAGTTACTTTATGCTAAACTGATCCTTAACTTATAAGCTTATATGGGCATCCTTATAAGTTAAGTTACTTTCCTGTTGTAGATACTTATACTAGATGGATTGCTATAGCTCATGTAGAACTGCTATATTAAAATACTATTAATCGTATTGTACTTATTCCACATACTTGTACCTGCTTATATTACTTAATATATATTGTACTCTGTTCCTTTCTCCGCCCGGTGCCGAGGAGTTGTCGGGGGAGCGGATGTGAAAGCCACTTAGTCTTTTCGACTAACGGTTGCTACGCCTTCCTTTTTAGGAGGTCACCCCACAGGTAGAGGTGCCACAGATTTTGCAGCAGGATAGCCAGGCCAGGACGATAGGTCCTAAAGCGACGGTACCGTCGCTACCGTCAGTCACCGATGTGAGTGTTGAGCGACTTTGATGTAGCCCCTTTGGGCGTATATTTGCTATACTCTGATATTTTAGACGCGAGCTATTAGATTCTTTATTTGATGTAATTTTGAACTTTTCTGCTTATGTGTGGATTTGACTTTTATATTATGTTTTGGTTGGGTTAGCATATATTGATATTGGTTATAGCCGGCAGAATAGGCGTCTTATGGTATAGGTTAGCCCATGTGCTAATGCTACCGCAAGGCGGCTGTTTTGGGCATAAGACCCCCTTCCCCCTTCGTGCTGTGTTTTGGGATCCGGGAGGGGGGTCTTATAGCGCAGAAGTCCCATTTCTCATCCCCGCAAGTCCTCCACTCATCTCCACCCTCTGAGAAGCATTCTCTTGCGATCTTAATCCATCTTCAACCACTTGGAGAGTTTCCTACCACCAGCAGTGTGCAACAGAGATCTTTCGGTATAACTCATTTGGGAAAAAGGGAGAAAAGCTTGAAGGAAAGGGAAGAAGACGGAGTAAGACACGTGGATTGGCAACCCATTTGCCTCTGGAAGCAACCACAGTCAGAGTTTTGAAGTGGACTGACAACCCACCACTACTGACAAGAACCACGGCTAGGCTTTCCCCCTTTCGGTTTATTCTACCTCATCTTCATAGTGGATTGTACTCTAAACTTGTAATGAACTTGAGCTTGCTTTTATTTGTCTATGAATGAAGTTTGCTTGGGTTAGTTACATCCTCTTTTGATAGTTGTGATGCACTCGGCTCAATTCACATCCACTCCACTCACGCACTAGAACCACTCTAGCAAAGGCTACTGTTTGTGGTTGAAGAGGTGATTGCGACCCTCACTCTTCGCATATGTGTTCACGCCATCCGCTTGCTCTCCGTCCATTCGAATCATGAAGCATTGCATAGTGGCATGCACTAGTTCCATCCACCAAGTGAAGCGGTGCTTACGACTCGCATTAGTTCTTTTTTTTGTTTTGTTAGAAATAGGAATCCAAAACCAACCCCCTTTATTATTTCATTAAACTCTTAGTAGCGATCTTTCTGTGACGTTATCACGTACCCAACCTGCATTCCGTCTAGATCGACATCCGGGGAAGCTATTCCCAAAATTATTACTTGACAGCGACCGGTGCACTTGCCGATGCATCAAGTTTTTAGCATCGTTGCCGGGGAATGCAGGCGTATTGTTGATTTTTGTTGTGTTATGAGAGTTACGACAGAGTTGCTAGTTTCAAATTTTTTTTATCCCAGTCTATTTTTTCTTTTTATGTCGTTTGGAATTGTTAGATTTTTATTGAGAATCTGTGCAAGGTAGTTTGATCATGTAAATTAGTGATCCCTGCAATGTGGGACATATTTAATATTCATTTCCGCTGGTGTGGAGATATCTCTCAGGCAAGTGATAGATGTCCTAAGGAGTATGGTAGCTAATACACTCAAGGATCTACATATGGAGCACCAACCTCATCTTATACTCAATATGTTAGACATAAGACAGTTAGCTACTCATCCGCGCTTCCATTATCGCACTACTTTGATTTAGCGTCAGTACCCGTTATACAGACAAAGATGGATAAGCAGTGTTTATTTTGTCGGAGTTGGGATCACTCTTTGAAGGAGTGTGCTGCTTACTTGGCACAGTTGGAGGAGGATGATGAAGCAGATGTTCGGGTTGTCTCCACTTCGACATCTTGCAGCACCCCTTCTGTATCTGGATACGTACTAGTGCCACCTTCAGATTTTGAAGGGAGAAATACTAGTATTTGCACAAATACAAGTGTTGATCTAAATGCTGACATGAATGTTTTCACTCCTAATGTACATATATCATCTTGTATGGAGTCTGTTATTTATGAGGAGCCTGTGCTTGATTTTTTGTGAGCACTGCTCCTCTATCCTGTACCGTGCATAGTATTCTTTTGGTGTCTGACAATGTTGTAGAGGTTGATTCCCAGGGAGCAGCTAGTGTTTGTAGAATTATGCCACATCCAGCCGAGGAGGACATCTGCATGGCCGCGGTTGCTGCCTCAGTCCCATGTAAGGAAGTCCAATGCACGGACGAGGTGGATGCAGCTCTAGCACATTCTTGCACCAGCTTAGACAGCAGTGTAGATACTCCCACAATTCCTCCGATGGGGGATGACATCGGGATCATCCCCAAGATTAAGGTTACTTTTTGTCATTCTTCTAATTTATTTACTAACCCCGCTCTCGTGCCTACTTCTCTGCTAGACCACATCATGGAACCAGTCGATTTAGTGCAAGGGCCTATAATGCAGCCTAGCGTTGATGGAGATCGGGTGCAGGTGGAGTCAGACTCGTCGAGCTTCCCAACATTTATTCTACACATGCCTGACATTCAAGACAGGTATAACTACACTGGTATGTGGGTATTCGTTCTATCGTCGTTTCGGTACCCGCTACTGAAACGTGGACTTGAACAACTATCTGAGCACTTCAAATTTCCTACGCCCATCAGTTAAAAGAGTGCATGGTCCTTGAATAAGTGCTGTTGGGAGACAATAAACCCATCAGTTATCTAGATTAGTATTCTTTTTTAAAAAATTGACCACGTGTTCCTGTTTTGTGTGATGTATTTATTTTTATATGTGTATTTCTATTTTATTGCTTTTCATGGGATCTCAAATTCGTTGGAGCTGGAAATTTTTGAGGTGCAGCAGACCAGCCGCTATCGAACAACCTCGCAGCACCACTAGTATGCTCAGTTTTGAGCATAGGTACTTTTTACCCCTAACTTTTTATATTATTTGTCACATTCAAGTCTTGGGGGAGAGCAGGCGTGTGTTCACTACACAATCACAAATTTTATTGCATACCAGTTGTGATTTTTTTATTTCAAAATCTCTGTAGCACACACTGAATCACCCACTTGAGCGTGATCTTATCCATGCACGCGGCTTGAGTCAAATGCATTGCTAGTGCTTAAACTTTAAAATAGTGGTGCTGGCTTAGGATTTCAGGATAGATTAGTGCTAAACTCGTGTAGTGCTCCTAATTGAGTACTCATGGTCTGTGAATAAATAATATAGATTTAATTTTTCGGTATGCTCGTAGATTTATACTTTTTCTGCATATGTAAATATTGTTTGTACTACACAAAAATGTTGAATCCAGTGAAATCGAACGATAGTGTAGGGATGTGTGTAGCCGTCACTAGACACATTTTGCTCGAGTCAAGAGGAAGTATCATCTTTCTCGGTGGCTAAGAACTTGCACCAAGCTACTCTCAAATCATTGGTGCATGGTTACTCAAGCATGAGCTTGATGTAGGCCATCCATTTGGCTAGTTTGACCCTTGTTTACCCTGTCCAAGCTGCTGACCGTTGCAAGCATAGTTTGTGCCTACCCCACCTTTGATTCAGCTCCACTTCATTCACCAAAGCCTAAAGCCAGTCCTCCTATCACAACCAAATCCATGATCTCTAGTGAATTTAATATTTTGACGAAGTGTGATGTGTGGAATTATAGTGATGTGTTAGATGAATACAAGAAAGTTTACTTGCTAAAAATTTAGGTATTGCAAAAAAAGGAGAAAAAAGAAAAGGGAGAGAATTGAAAGAGAAAATCTGAGAAGAATTAAAATGAGAAATGGAATCACCATCTTGTTTATCTTGAAATTTATCGGGTTAGGCCGTGTATACACCCGGTATTCAAGCAAAGTCTGGGGGTGTGTCATACTTGCAATTTTGAGGGGCTGTAATGGTTTAGCTTATTGTTTGCTCGGTTGGGTTGCGTGTAGCCTCCATGTTTATCTTTGACTACCAAACCTTACCCTAAGCCCCATGATTATCCTAAAGTCCTACGGATTCACGCTTAATGAGCTAATACCATGGAGAGTGTGTGAACAAGCAAGAGTATGGTCCCCGACATTGATGGATATCTTTGGAGGTGATCCTAAGCCCCGGTATTTGGCAATGCTTACCTGGGTGGTCTGCATACTTTCTTCCTACATGTGACTGAACATTCTCCAAAACTCCAATTTTGAGTAGATACAATATTTATTTATGCCTGTCGAAAAGTATAAATTCTGTAGTATAATTAAAAAGTTTATCTATTTTATTTTCTATGCACATGATATATTTGATTTCTCTCATTACTGTATTTGGAAATTACTAAACCAGCTAACTATTTTCTAGTACACGGAGTGATGATTTGCTCGGGATGAGCAAATGTTTAAGTATGGTGGTGTGATGAGTCCAAGTTATATACATATTTTTGGACTCATCTATGCTAGTTTTCTCGTTGATGCACTACACTTTAGATCCATATTTGTTCATATTTGTTATTATGTCCATTCCATGTTAGGTGCACTTTTGGCCCGTTTTCAGTGTGATTCCGTATTTTTTAAACTTTTGCCCTACTTGGTGTTTTGATGTGTCTGGAGAATGTGGAATGCCCATTTCGGTGGCTTTTCTGTTTTTGCTGCAGGTACAAGGGTCGTGTGTGTGTGTGTTCCGGGATCGTTTGGGAATGTTTTTCACCTAAGGGCCACTGATGGTGCGTTTTCACACGCGCACGATCAGTGCACTACTTAGCGCACGACCGCTGGTCGTGCGCAGTCTATTCATCGAATCCCAAATAGTACAGGAATACTCCGTACGATCATTGGAGCTATAGCGCACGACCTATAACACCCCCTATCCGTCGCATAGCATATACCAGTAGGTCCGGCCGGGGCCCGACGCCATATACCACAGACAGACCGGGTGGTCACTCAATGGAAACCATCCAACCAATCACAACATCCTACACAGAGCATTCTAGCAGAAGTAGTTTAAATAGTTGCAATTAAAAGAACCCAGCAACAAGCATGAATGTCCACTAACAAGCCAAAAAGGAATGAAGTACAAACACAAGTACTGGCCTTAAGGCCTTACAAATGGTTTACTCATATTACATGTTTTCCATACCACGACACGTAGGCCGGTCATACAAGAACAAAAGCAAGTAAACACTCCAATTAGGCCTTCGAGGGCCGGCTTCGCAATTTGGGCTTTAGCCCGATATTGACTGCTTGGTCCAGCAGCACCTGCAAGCACAATCCACCGCACGATGGCAAACAAAAGCAACGGTCAGCAATGCTGAGCAAATTATAACTATCCCGCCCCAACTTGGGGCGGCGATGCACCTTCACTGCACTTTATTAGTATAAACAAGCAGTAGTAATGTCACAACATCACAGGCGTAGGCACACACGGCCACACACCCCGTGCACTTAGGGCACATTCTCTGTGAACCAGCCAATGTCAAGTCAATTTAAGCCATAGACATTCCAGACTCACCACCGCCACTTTGACGGCCAAACATATGAGCATTTTGTCTTCCCGGCATGGGTCACGTCAAATTAAGCCATAGACCGCCGAAGACCCTCATCTATGCCAACGACTCTAACCGAATGACATAGAACGGGCACGGTTCCATTTAACTTGTGCTCACATCGTAATGGCAATTTAAGCCATATACGCAGGTCAAACTTCTCTGAGTCCCGTTTCCATCACATACTTCACATAACCCGATTAAGTTCAAGTTGGCTCCCAGGACACCAAGTTGACAAGATCACCCATCCGCCCAGTTTTCTAGGTGCCCCTTAGGGTTAATCCCTAAGGCTCCCTATGACAATCTACCACGTAGAAAACCCAAAAAACAAACATTCGCACGGAGTCTTCTCCGACATTTATGCAATGCAACATCACCGATCCAGACTAATATGTCCGGATAGGCTTCACACAACATGCCTATGCCCGTTCTCGGTTACGCACTCTACACAACGGGGACTTCACATACCTACCCGAAGGAACGCTTCCAACTCACTGCAAACTCGCGAGAGCAGGCTTCCTATGCAAAAGAAGGAGAGCTTCCCATGATCAAGTAGAAAATCGTTACCCTAGCGTTCTTCCTTGGTGCCATGGAGTTGTACGCGGATGAAAAGCACCGCAATCTCCTTGCCTTCGTAGATCCGAAGTCAGCTCATGATTTGGGGCTCTGAACCTCCTCCAACGACTGGATCTAGACTCCTTCTTCCTCTTTTGCTCTCCACTCTCTCTAAGATTTAAACAGAGAACTACGACAGAAAAATAAGGGTTTTGAAACCCTTCTGTCGGGTATAACCCCTTCGGGATAACCACAGCCGTCAGATCCCACAAAAAGGGATGCACGGATACGATCCAGGTCTGACCTGGACAAATGGGGCTAAACACTGCATGGTACGCCAATAGGAGTAGGACACGTCCGCGACAAAACAGTGTCGGATCATTAGTCAACTCCCACCAAAACCCATGTGTCAACACTCCGCGTTGACAGAGTCAAACACGCCACAATGCGCCCCGCGCTCGACGATCGTCGAACCAAGATCGTCGACCGCTGCCAGATCGTCGAACGGAGAACTTGGCCAAATCATCGAACGCACGGCCCGATCGTCAAACCCACGGCCCGATCATCGAACCCACGGTCCGATCGTCGACGAAATTATATAAAAGAAAGATAAGTACAAAATTAAATTGTACCTGAGCAGAAAAACTCCGGATACTCATCAAGCATAGTCTGCTCTCGTTCCCTAAAGAGCTCTTTGCGACCACAATTGTCACATCGAAACTTGACCATCCTGATCTCTTTATTGCGTAGCCGCTTGACCTCCGAGTCCTCAATCCGCACGGGCTTGACCTTTATCGTCAACCCACTATCCACCGGCACTTGATCAACCGCGATCACTTGTGAAGGCTCTTGCACCGCCTTCCGTAGCACCGATATATGGAATACATCATGTAAACCACTAAGCTCCACTGATAGCTTCAACCGATAAGTCGTTCCACCAATCCGCTCCAGAACATCAAACGGCCCAAGGTACCTCGGGCTTAGCTTTTTCAAGCGCCGAACCCCCGAGACCCCCTTGAACGGCTTGATCTTTAAGTACGCCCAGTCACCCATAGCGAACTCCACGTTCCTGTGCTTGGCATTATAGTACTTCGCATGTCGGTCCTGAGCGATAAGCAATCTCTCCCGAATGGTTCGCACCAATGAAGTATCATCTTCCACCTCTTGACGTTTGTACAACTTTGACTCACCCGTTTCCAACCAGTACAACGGCGTGCGACATCTTCTACCATAAAGGGCCTAAAAGGACGTCATTGGAATACTCGTCTGGTAGATATTGTTGTACGCAAATTCCACCAAATAAAGATGGTCTTCCCATTGCTTTCCAAAGTCCAAGACACACATGCGGAGCATGTCTTCCATAGTTCTATTGACCCTCTCGGTCTGCCCATCCGTCTGCGGATGGAAGGCTGTGCTAAAACTCAGCTTTGTTCCCAACATTACTGCACAAGCCTCCAATCATTGGACGTGAACCACCCATCTCGGTCACTCACGATGCTGCGGGGCACACCGTGGAGCAGCACTATGTTATCCACATATAACTTTGCCAATTTCTCCACCGGATCATCCTTCCTATGCGGGATGAAATGCGACACCTTCGTTAGCTGATCTACGACCACCCAGATGGAGTCGTTCCCCTTTTGCGACCTTGGCAACCCGTTCACAAAGTCCATAGTGATGTCGTCGAATTTCCACTCCGCAATAGGTAAGGACTTCAGAATTCCTCCTGGCTTTTGGCACTCCGCCTTCACCAAGGCGTAAGTTTGGCACTTCGCCACGTAGAGCGCCACATCCTTCTTCAAACCCGGCCACCAAAACAGTTTCTTAATATCGTGGTACATCTTTGTGCTCCCTGGGTGAATCGACTACTTGGTATGGTGTGCCTCGTACAACAAATCCACCCGCAAACTGCCTATGCTTGGGATGCAAAGACGACCGTCTTTCCAAAGCAATCCATCCACAACTTCATATTGGGAATTTGACCCATCCAGAGCCTCTATCAAGAGTTGCTTCATGTGGCCATCCAAATCCAAAGCTTGCCGAATCCGATCAGCCAGGTCATATTGAACTTCAGTCCAATTTAAGAGTGCTTCAGCGCTTGACTGCTTGTCTACGCAAGAAATCTCCAACGCCTCCAACTCCTAAACCAACCGCTCGTCATGGATCGACAACTAATTGGCTTGAGCTGGGGCTCGGCGACTCATCGCATCCGCAACCGCATTACCTTTACCAGGCATGTAGTGGATCTTGAATGTATAGTCCCCCAGGAACTCCATCCATCTATGTGGTCGCATATTCAGATCTTTCTGATCAATCAAATACTTCAGGCTCTTATGATCAGTGTAAATATCAATCTTCACACCATACAAATAATGCTTCCATAGCTTTAAGGCAAAAATCACGGCCGCTAACTCTAAGTCATGGACCGGATAGTTCCTCTCGTGCACCTTCAGCTGTCTCGAGCCATATTCTATAATGATTCCATGTTGCAACAGCACACAACCCAAACCACAGCCCGAAGCATCGCTATAAATCTCATAACCTTCAGTCCCACTCGGCGAACTCAGCACAGGCACCGTGGTCAACCGACATTTCAGCTCCTCAAAAGCTCGCACGCACTCCGGCTCCAAATGAACTTCTGTTCCTTCCTCGTCAAAGTAGTGAGAGGTAACGCTATCCGCGAGAAGTTCTCTACGAAGCGCCTATAATAGCCGGCAAGCCCCAGAAAGCTCCGGACTTCTACTATCATAGAAAGCTCAGGCCACTCCCGTATCGCAACAATCTTCACCGGTTCCACTGCAATACCTTCCCCACTCACTCTATGACCGAGGAACGCCGCTGAGGACAACCAAAACTCGCACTTTGAGAACTTGGTGTACAATTGATTCCTCCTTAACATCTCCAAAACCAAATGAAGATGCCTGAAGTGATCTTCCTCACTTTACGAGTACACCAAAATATCGTCGATGAAGACGATCACAAAATGGTCCAAGTACTCCCTGAAGGTCCTGTTCATCAAATCCATGAACACTGACGGCGCATTAGTCAGCCCAAACGGCATGACCGTAAACTCGTAATGCCCGTATCTCGTACTGAATGTTGTCTTCGGGATATCACTCTCCCTTATTCGCAGCTGATAGTACCCGGACTTGAGGTCCAACTCTGAGTACACTGTCGACCCGACTAACTGAGCGAATAGATCATCAATCTGGGGGATAGGGTACTTGTTCTTTTCCGTCAACTTGTTGAGCTCCCGATAATCAATACATAGCCTCAAGCTTCCGTCCTTCTTCTTAACAAAGAGGACCGGCGCGCTCCAAGGAGAAGAACATGGACGCACATACCCTTCCTCCAACAACTCTTGCGGTTGAACCTTCAGCTCCGTCATTTCCTTAGGCGCTAGCCGATATGGAGAGCGTTATTATAGATCTTATATAAAGTCTTGTCAAACCGACAAACCCTAAGAAGTTTTCGCTGTCAATTCTATTCTAAGTCTTTCTGAATCTCTTTCTCTCTCTAAAAACGAAGGTCGCCGCCACCGACCTTCATCGCTCACATCTGACTAGGGTTTTTGATTCTAGAGGATTCAGATTAAGAAGATTCACAGATCGAGATCGTCGCTCAGTTCTCCATCATCTGTCCGATCGTGTGAAGCCAAGAAAGTTCAGATCTAGCCTTTGCGGATATTTTTCTTCAACCTCTTTGATAAAGCCGCAAAGATTAACGAAGAAGATCCAGGCCGACTGTTTGCGGATCTGATAAAGTTTTACTATTTGTATTTCTACATACTTTCAATTTCATTCTTGTAGGAGAATTCTCTCCGAGTGTACGAGCCTTTGTCTCCAAGTTGTAGGAAGTTATATCTTCCGAGTGTAGATCCGTTTTGTGGATCGAGATTGTAGGAATTTTGTTCTGAGGCA
Source organism: Platanthera guangdongensis (assembly GCA_039583875.1). Lineage (NCBI taxonomy): Eukaryota > Viridiplantae > Streptophyta > Magnoliopsida > Asparagales > Orchidaceae > Platanthera > Platanthera guangdongensis. The sequence continues at coordinate 176,167,406 of CM077166.1, read as the reverse complement.
TAGGATTGGTTTTCAATCCGAGATAGTGGAGTAGTCGAGTCTAGTGTATTGCTAGATCGGAGAGGGAAAGTGGATGTACCCAAGGTTGGGGAACCACTATAAATCTTGTGTCGTATGTGATTGCTTGGTAGATAATCGTGTGCATAGATTTTAAATTTTTATACCACAAAAAGACGCACATCTCACCTATTCACCCCCCTCTAGGTGATTTAAGTAGACAACTGAACACTTTCACCACATTTATCTTCCCGGGAGTGTAATGTATGAGGAAGGTGTAGTCCCCAAGGAACTCCATCCACCTCCGTTATCATATGTTTAGATCCATCCAATCTATTAAATACATAAGGCTTTTATGGTCCGTAAATATATCAACTTTCATGCCATACAAGTAGTGACGCCACAATTTAAGTGTAAAAATCACAGCCGCCAACTCCACATCGTGTACTGGATTGTTTTGCTCATGCACTTTCAACTGGCATGAGCCATAAGCTATAACCTTTCTAAACTATAGAAGAACGCAGCCTAAGTCGCTCCCTGAAGAATCACTATATATCTTATAACCATCAGTACCACATGGAGAACTCAAGATAGGCGTCGTGGTCCAACGACTCTTTAACTCCTCAAAAACTCGTGTGAACTCAGGCATCCAAACAAACTTTTGATCTTTCCTCGACATTGTAGTGAGAGGTAAGGCTATCTGTGAAAATTTCTCCATGAAGTTCCTGTAGTATGTAGTAAGTCCAAGGAAACTCCTGACTTCTGCTACCGTAGCCAACACAGGCCATTCTCGTATCGCAACAATCTTCTCCGGATCCACATCAATACCCTCTCCACTGATCACATCACGAAGAAAAGCCACCGACGACAGTCAAAAGTCACACTTTGAGAACTTGACATAAAGTTTGTTTCTTCTAATGGTGTGTAAAACCATCCTCAAGTGATTTGCATGATCTTCTTTTGATTGAGAGTACACCAATATGACATCAATAAAAAAGATCACAAATCTATCTAAGTACTCCCGAAAAGTTTGGTGCATCAAGTCCATGAATACCGATGGCGCTTTAATTAGCCCAAACGACATTGCAGTGAACTCATAATGAGTATAGCGTGTACCGAACGCTGTCCTGGGAATGTTACATTCCCTAATCCTCAACTGGTAATAGCCATACTTTAAATCTAACTTCGAATAGATAGTCGATCCTACCAGCTGATCAAACAAGTCATCAATCCATGGAATTGGGTACTTGTTTTTCTCCGTCAGCTTTTTCAATTCTCGATAATCAATACATAGACACAAGCTTCCATCCTTCTTCTTCACAAAGAGGACGGGTGCACTCCATGATAACATACTTGGACGTATATAGCCGTGCTCTAGAAGTTCTTGCAATTGAACTTTCAATTCTGCCATCTTCTTTGGCGTTATTCGGTATGGTGAGCGGGCCATAAGCTTCACACTTGACACCAACTCAATAGCGATGTCAATCTCTCGTTGGGGCAGTAACCTAGGAAGATCCTTAGGAAACACATCTACAAAATCCAATACAATTGGAACGTCACTCAAACTGGACATCGGCTCAATACCCTCTAATAGCGTGAGGAATAACTACACGCCCTTCTGAACAACCTTGACTACCTGGAGAGCGGACATTAATATCTTGCTCGATCCACGCATAACAACAAACTTAGTCTCTCATTCAATGTTCTATCCCAATATGACTTCATTAGAGGTGCAATCTATACAGGCACGCTACTTCGAGGGATAGTCCATACTAAAGATTACATCAAACTCCGATATCGGTAGCACAGATGATTCCAATCTGAAATCCTGACTTCCTATCCACACCTCAACATATCAAGACTTATCTGCATGCATCATGCATCCGTTAGGTAACAACACCTTAAATCTATCTGTAGACATAAGGGTAGGGACTCTGATTTGAAATACGAAGTACTCTGATAGAAATAAATGAGAAGCACTTGTATAAAACAGTGATCTCGCCAAATAGTCCCAAATAAGAACGAAACCTACATTTATCAAGTTATACACAAGTAGTTCAAAGGTATAAAGTATATAAAGCATGAAAACTATAACTACTCGTACCTGTGATGACGTCAGCTTGTTTGATGGACTCCTATTGGCCAAGATTGTAAACTCTTGGCTGAGCTGGAGCATATTGGGATGCAGTGGACTCCACCTCCTTTCCCTTCTCAGAGTAAGATGCTCTTGCCTTCTTATCCTTCCTTGGAAGGCCACTGGTGCATTCACAGGCAAAATGTCCTGGATTTCCAGACCTATTACATGTACATGTGCTTTGCCCAGATATTTCTCCAGAAGCAACAGTAGATGTAGCTTGTCCAGAAGACTTGGACTTCTTATTCAACTTCCAAAAATGCGATTTTGAAGAAGTGGGCACTTTGAACTCGGGCTTTATCACAGCCAAGTCCCTCTTGCCCCGCACCCTCTTCATGTATTTCTCCAACAAATGAGCTGTATTAACCAATACTTGAAAACCTTGATTCATTGGACCCGAGAGAAGCAACCTCAGCTCATCTCGTAGTCCCTCACAGAACCGGTTGGTCTTACGCTCCTCATTAGTGAAAGTGGACCCCGCATAACATCCTAATCGGTGAACTCAAGCAAGTAGTTATCTACACTACTCTCATCCTAAGTCAAGCGCTGGAACTCATTCTCCATGGCAATCCGCTGCGACTAAGTCAGATTCTTTGCCAAGAACAATCTCGAAAACTCCTCCATCGAGATCTCAGATAGTCGTCTGCCCGCAAATTGTTGTAACTCCAATTAAACCCACCATAGCTGAGCATCTCCCTCCAATAGGAAAGTGGCCAAGGTTACTTTATGCCCCTCCTCTATTTAAATATCTATCAACACTCTCTTGACACAAGAAAGCCAGTCCTCATTCTATGTTAGGGATCCTGAACCTGTGAATGTAGGAGGACTAAAACTAATAAAATGCTTCAGCTACCTTTAAGTAGCTCGCCTTTCAACCAAAGCTTTAACATGCCCTTGTCTAACAACTATAGGCTAAGCTACACCAACCGGGTCCGAGACCATAGTAGGATGCACCTGCCCAGTTGGTTCTTGGTTTATCGTAGCAAACACTGCCACAGTAACTAAGAATATCATTTTCGTGGAAGGGGGAGGTGTGGGAACATCAGTTGGTGTTGTACGCTCCATAGAATGCTGGGGTTCAGACTGCCCCGCACCACTTCCAGTTACCTAAAAGTGTAAAATACACAATTTAGCGACCACTCGCAAGGCAAACCACGACTAATAGGAACATCCATGTTCCTCATACGAGTGTATTTTCATTCCTTAGTGGACATTCTTGAGTTCCTTTTGTTATAACGGTAACCACATACACATGCTAGCCACCCCTGTAAAATAATTTGACGACGAATTCACTGAAGGAATACAAGGATAAGTAGCTGATACTAAATTGTAACACCTCCGTCCGTCGCATAAATGTAACAGAAGGTCTGGCCAGGGCCCCACACAATATTACACGGACAGTCAGCGAAGTTATAGGTTAATATCAAAAAGACCAAACGAATCCTAACTCAGAGCATTCTAGTGGAAGATTTATGTGTTAATAGAACTCAACACATTTGAATGTACACTATATATATCACATAGGAATGTTTACAAAATAGACTAAAAAGTGAGGCCTTAAGGCCTTACAATTGTTCTTCAAAAAAGGTGATTTACACACATTGGCTCGCAGGTCGGCCACACATAAAAATAATAAAATATCTTCGCTTGACATTTGAGTGTCGGCATAGCATCAATGGGTTGCAACCCGCTATTTCCCGCTCGGCTCTTCAGCACCTGCACAGGGGCATTCCACCAGTAAGGTGGCAAACAAGGCAACGATCAGCTTTAACTGACTAATTTATAACGACCCTAACCCATTCCCGGGGCAGTGGTATTCCTTCCCTGAGGGCATAGTATTCATATATATATATATATATATATATATATATATATATATATATATATATATATATATATATATATATATATATATATATATATCACACAAAGGTACAATTCAAGTACCATTCCATATATCATGATGGTACAACTTAAGCACCATTCAAGAATTCACAAACGTTTGCATCACCAGCCAAATGTTTCGTGCACTCAGGGCACCTTACCAGTGTACTGGAAATACCTAGCCCCACCACCATCCAAAAGTCTGAGACTGGCGGTAAACTATGAGCATTTCTTTATTATTATCCATCTACAAAGTCAAAAGGTGGTCTATTACCTTGAGACCAATGCCAATGTCTCACTCAAAGTCGATCATAATGCGGGTCTAGGTCAGCCTACCTCATTACGCAAATCGCCAAGCCATCACTGAAAGTAAAGCCCTCATGGATCAATGGACAGACATGGGTCAGCATCCCCCTTTCCCGAAGCAGAACAATTTAAGCTCCCACACACAAACAACAGAAAAATTTAAGCTCCCACTATCCAATCTTACCGTGGAACAATTTAAGCTCATACTGACATATAACAGAATAATTTAAGCTCTTACTATCCAATAAAACAATGAGATACCTAGGTATCTTAGAGACAGACCACACATACTTACCACACTGGGAGTTATCACCGGCAGTAGCACTACTGCAACGCGGTAGGGGACAGATCTTGTTTCTTCCCCATTTTGGGTGTTTTCTTGGAGATCATCTCCAGTACTATCGCTGCAGCATCCTGCACACCCCCAGACCGCAGATTCTACATATTTATCCACAGAGTCTTCTCCGGTATGCCAAATAATTCATCACCAATACAGACCAACCAGTCTAGATGGGCTTCAGTTGATGCGCGAAAATGAAGGAGAGGAGAAGGGGAACGGCGAGCACCAGCAGCTAACGGGTGTGTTCGGTCTCATAAGTTGGTATGAGGTGAAGAGTTGATTGAAGGAGCAGGTTGAGGGGAAAAGCTTCTGAGTGCTCGAGAGTGGAGCAAGCGCTTGATCAAGGGTTGTAGGGATAGAGGAAAGGAGGATGTTGATCCGAGTGCGGAGATGGCAGGGAAGGTTGATCAGAAACTGTCGAGCAGACGATTACTTTGACGATTGGGTCTGCAGGTTGATGCCCAGAGAGGTGTGATGAGAAGAAGAGGGGGACGCTAGAAGCTACAATAACAGACTTCTCCTGTCATCGCTTAAATGCCACTGTTGTGACGGGTTTTCCTTTAATTAATATTCAGTGTTACAGCTTGAGTTGCACCTTTATATGAAAAGAAAATAAAGGGTACATAGGGGGAAGCTGACGGCTCGGGAACGAAGTTTCCAGGAGGCCATGCAAACTGAGCAGAGAGGTCGACAGACCGTACGGATTGCTGATCCAACACCTTGTTGTAGTAAGCCGAGCGGACTATGCGATCTGGAAGAGAGGACTGTTGAGGTCGCGCAGACTGGGTAGTTGAGTCCGTAGGATCTGATGCCTTGAACTTATTGTAGGTTGTCCTTGCGAGTGTGTGTATGTCCCGATACTGAGAGGTATGAGGGGGCTATTTATACGCCCGAGGAGGTAATGAATTTTGGTAACGTCACCCCTGGTGAGTCAGTAAGTTTTGCTAGTAGAATGAGGAGTCTGCCAAGCCTGCGCCAGGTCACGCAGTTAGGGACGTCTTCTGGAGTGGATCTGCTATTGGCGGGATGGGACGAGTCTGCCTCTGCTCTACTAAGCGAGCCCGCGCCAAGCTATGCAAGCTGAGGAGTTGTCCGCCTCTTGCTGGGATGAGGCCGGTACTGGAAAGCTGAGTGGCAGACCGCATAGTGAGTCTGCCTCTACTATATGGAAGCGTGCTTGTGGAAAGGTTTGCCCATGCAGACGGACTGAAGGACTGCATAATGAGTCCGCCCAGTCTGCGACGGATGTGATGAGTCCGCCTTTGTTGGAGGCTTGTCACTGGGTGAGGTTGGCGACCTGGCAGACTGAATTAGAGTTCGCTGGATGTTTGTATGGATGGACATAGAGCTGGAGCGAGTCCACCCTCCATGGGCGGACTGAGATAGAATCCTCGAACTGCAAGCGGATGAGAGCTGGTCAACTGGGTGACCTGGTGGACTGACGAAGTAGGTCACCCCCGCTGCCGAAGTCCGCCTCCTGTTAGATGGACAGGCTTGCCACCCCTGTTGGGTTGCTTGGAGATTATCGCCCTTTGTTAGATGACCTGAGGGAATGTTGCACCCGCTGGTGAGCTACCTGGATAGTTGTCGCCTGCCTGAGGCTCATTGATTATTGTTGAGCGACCTAGAGGCAAGTCGTCTGGTGATGTGGTGGTCTGTGTGGATGGTTATGGAAGTCCGCGACTTGGTTGGTTGGTGCACCTATCGGAATAGAGAAACATGGCGTGGTTAGCTGATCTAACCGTGCGGCCTGTATGGGCAGACTGAGGAAGTAGTTCGCAGCCCCTGCAGTACGAGCGGCTGTTGTGCGACCTAGGAAGTTAGACTGGGGAGACCGCCCTAGTCGCGCTGCCTGAGCGGATAGAGAAGTTTGTCCACCCATCCTTAAATTGGTCGTGACCTCCACGGGGAACCTGGAGCAGGTCGCGACTAGCAAGCTGGCTACCTTGGGAGGGATGACAGATTTCTAGGTTAACATAATCCCCGTACTTTTTTAAGTTCTGAAGGGAACTTTGAAAAAGTAGGAGACCCACGAAAATCGTGATCCACCCCTTAGAAAAAGTAGGAGGTAACCTGATGTCTCTCCTTAGAAGGATTTTGCCAATGCCTGTCTTTTTCCTGCAAAGGAAAAGTTAATGTAGGCGAAGAAAAAAGGGGGGTACATCTCGTGTGTACCTGAATTGCTTTGCAAAATGAAGAAGATGTGAATGTCTTCCACTAAGCTATGGAAAACAAAGATGAGAAGAAGGCACAGACTAATAATAACTTGCAAGTACCTGAAGGAGACTTGCAAGCACCTGTTATCCTCTACAAATAGAAGACTAAGCAGTATGCATGAAAGAAAAATGAGTTCCAAGTACCATAAGGGGACTTGCAAGTGTCTGCTAGTCTCTACAAAAGATAAGTTACAGACAGATATGATATATAAAAGTAAGCTGCAAGTACCTGAAAGGAACATACAAATACTTGCTAATCTCTGCAAAAGGAAGAGTAAGAAGTAGATATGATATATAAAATTAAGCTGCAAGTACCTGAATGGAACTTGCAAATACTTGCTAATCCCTACAAAAGTAAGATTAAGTAGTAGATATGATATATAAAAGTAAGCTGCAAGTTCCAGAAGGGAACTTGCGAATATCTGATAATCTCTCCAAGAAAAGAGTTAGAAGCAGATATGATAAAAAGGCTAAGCTGCAAGTACCTAGATGAAACTTGCGAATGCTAACTGTGGAAATGATAAGATAGATATAATCAGAAAGCAGAAGAAATGTCTGACGAACTATAATAATAATCGAAAAAAGAATAGATCGCAATAGTGATCTTTTTGTGAGATCAGATATGATGTCTTTAATATGAAGTCTAGATCAGCAAGATGAAACCTTCTTAACTAGGCTCCAATAGCATGGCTTGTTAATCAAGGAGAACCAGATACTTTGATTAATGATTGGTGCCATTAATATCCGTTAAGAGTAATAGAGAGCTTGTAAATCATTATTTAATAGAGCTTCATGCAATCAGTGCATATAAGATGAGTATAAGAAAAATGAATGTTGTAAATCTTTTTGATAGGTCAGATTTAACTTGTTAACCTGTGGAAAAGCAGTTGATAAAAAGAGGTCTATACTCGGGATGAACAAAAAAGGCCGGATGCTGCCACATGTGTTTCCCGTGGGCCTTAAGCATCGCCTGCCCGAGTAGGGGAAAACCAAGAGTGTAGTCCTACCTAAAGCGGGCTGGCCGCGATTCCTTTAGAAACGCACAAAAGAGAAAATTGCAGAGAAAATCCTGAGAAGGATCGATATATATATTGCTCTCATGCCTCGGGTTACAACATCGCTGATCTATTAGACCAGATGTGCCAAGTGGCCTTTAGCATTGCTTATCTGTGGAAAGATCAGAAGAGTTATGGGCCCCGTGAAAACACAGATTGAGAGTACCATAGAGTATTCTACTATTACAATCATGAGATGATTGAAGATATAAGGCTACACTTGATTGCCATTGCTTGTCAATCAAATATCATCGTAACTGTAATGTATCCTTCACGGAGCACGGTAGAGCTAACACATGGCACCTACTGCACATACGCGAACACTCCCCACTAAATATGGTCATCGTGGACTTAAGCCTGAGAACAATCTATGGAGGGAACAATAAGATTTGACAATATCCCAGTGGTTCAGTGATCTATTTGGTAAAGAGAAAATAGAGGAGGAAGCACTCCAAAAAGGTAAATGTGTCATTACGAGATCTCTGACACAAAATTTATTGAAATGATAGAAAGAACACTTAGAAGTGCTTTAGAGAATAATTGTTTAAAGAGTAAAGTAGGAACAACTGACCATGATTGTGAGGAGCGTTGAGGACTTTGTGTTGTTATCCTTCAGCTTAGGATAGGTCTTTGAGGGTGTCTATACAGTCGCATTGACGCTCTCGGTGCCCAGACCGAAGTTCATGTCGTTGATTTGGTTTCCCTCTTTTGAGCAGCAAGGAATATCTGCTATTTCATTGCCTTTTGAATTTGATTGATCCAAATGATCATTCTGCTGGAGCAAATGTTGGAATTTACCCTGTTCCATAATCTTCTCTACTAGTTGCTGAAGTGATCTGCAGTCTTCTGTTGCATGACCCTTTCCTTTATGATGTTCGCAATATTGGTTAGAGTCCTTAGCCTTTTGATCAGCAAGCTAAGAAGATCCCTCATTTCTTGGTTTGTTCTTCATGACCGGCGTTTCCCCACAAACTGTGTTGTCAATCCCGGATTCTTTGCTTTGGGAGGGACGATGTCAAAAATTTCTTCGTCTCCTTACTCATGGTTGAAGACCCTTTGGGGGAGACTTTGAAGATTGCCCGATTTGAAATAAAGCTACTTGGACTCTCTTCCTCTTACTGGAAAATTAAGGCAATTTTAATGGGTGATTGGCAAAGCAAACGATGGTTTGAGGACTGAGTTTGTAGAAACTCTCCCTTTGTTCAACAACTAGATACTGCAAAGGGACTGCGGCCTGCCTAGGTGGGTAAATTCCCGGATAGGTATAAGGATCAACTAACAGAAAAGTTGGCGGATAAGAGTGTGGTTTCCACACTACTGGGTTGACTGTAGTAACCGGCGCTGCTGTAGTTTGTGAGTCTAATCGCTGAATTATAGCGGCTAGGGTGTCGTTAATCGCTGCAATCTGTAGGGTAGTTTCCCGACGTGTTAGCAAGAGGGCTTCCCAGAGAGCATCTTCGCAGGTATGAGGAATGTTTTAAGGGGGTTGGTGGTCTGACATGAGTAGCCGTTGATTTTCACCATCTGTTAGAGATCTGAAGGTCGCATTTTAACTGTTGATGCGCGGAAACTAAGGACAGGAGAAGGGGAATGGCGGGCACTAGCAGCTAATCAGTGTGTTCGGTCTCACAAGCCGGTATGCGGTGAAGAAGTGATTAAAGGAGCAGGTTGCGGGGAAATGCTTCCGAGTGCTCGAGAGTGGAGCAAGCACTTGATCAAGGGTTGCGGGGATAGAGGAAAGGAGGATTTTGATGCGAGTGCGGAGATGGCAGGGAAGGTTGATCAAAAAATGCCGAGCCGACTGTTACTTTGACCATTGGGTTTGCAGGTTGATGCCGAGTGAGGTCTGATGAGAAGAAGAGGGGGGCCGCTAGCAGCGACAATAACAGAGTTCACCTGCCGTGTCTTAAATGCCACTCTTGCAATTTCCTTTAACTAATATTTAGTGTTACAGCTTGAGTTTCACCTTTACATGGAAAGAAAATAACAGGTATATAGGGAGAAGCTGGCGGCTAAGGAAAGAAGTTGCCAGAAGGCTTGCAGACTGAGTATAGAGGTCGGCAGACCACACGAATAGCTGATCCTGTAGCTCGCTGGAGTAAGCCGAGCGACTGTGTGATTCGGCAGAGAGGACCGTTGAGGTTGTATGGACTGAGTAGTTGAGTCTGCAGGATCTGATGCCTTGACCTTGTCATTGGTTATCCTTGCGAGTGTGTGTCTGTGCCCAGAATGAGAGGTATGGGGGGCTATTCATAGGACCGAGTAGGTAACAGATTTTGGTAACGTCACCGTCGGTGAGTCGGTAAGTTTTGCGAGTAGACTGTGGAGTCCGCCGAGCCCACGCCAGGTCGTGTGGTTAGGGACGTCTTCTGGAGCTGATCTGCTATTGGCGGGCTGGGGCAAGTCTGCCTTTACTGTACTAAGCTAGCCTGCGCCAAGCTATGCAAGCTAAGGAGTTGTCCGCCTCTTGCTGGGAAGAGGCCGGTACTGGAAAGCTGAGTGGCGGACTGCATAGTGAGTCCGCCTCTACTATAGGGAAGCATGCTAGTGGAAAGGGTTTGCCAATGCAGGGGGACTGAAGGACTGCATAACGAGTACGCCCACTCCGCGACCGACGTTTTGAGTCCACCTTTGTTGGAGGCTTGTCACTGGTTAGGTTGGCAACCTGGCATATTGAAGTAGAGTCCGCTGGATGTTTGTGCTGATTGATGGAGAGATGTATCAAGTCTGCACTCCTTGGACGGACTGAGATAGAGTCCGCAAACTGCAAGCGGGCGAGAGCTGGTCGAGTGGGTGACCCGATGGACTAACAAGGCAGGTCGCCCCCGCTGCTGAAGTCTTCCTCCTGTTGGATGGACCGGCTTGCCGCGCCTATTCGACGGCCTGGAGTTTGTCGACCTTTGTTGGATGACGTAAGGGAAGGTTGTCGACTGCCAGGCGGACTGAGGTGGACTAGGTCGCACCTGCTAGTGAGCTACCTTGAGAGTTGTCTCCTACCTGGCGACAAGAGGCTCGTTCCTTATTGCTGAGTGACCTGGAGGCAGGTCGCCTGGTGATTTGGCAGTCTGTGCGGAAGGCAATGGGAGTCCGTGACTCGGTTGGGTGGTGCACCTGTCGGAATAAAGAACCATGGTGTGGTTAGCTGATCTAACAGCGTGGCCTGCAGGGGCGGACTAAGGAAGCAGTATGTAGCTCCTATAGAATGAGCGGCCGATGCGTGACCTGTGCGGTTAGACAGGGGAGACCGCCCTAACCGCGCGACCTGAGCGGACAGAGAAGTCTGTAAACCCATCCTTAAACTGTTCGCGACCTCTAGGGTGAACCTGGAGCAGGCCATGACTAGCAAGATGGCTACCTTGGGAGGGATCGCCGATTTCTGGGTTAAAAATTCGTATTTCTTACTTTGATTGTGGAATCTAAATGAATCTTTTACTAGGGGATATCACGTATCAACCCATCAAAATTCCCCTTCATTCTCCACCCTTTGGTGGGGGATTACATGCACATGAAAAGGTAGTACTCCACTTGTCCAAGAAGGAAGATCGTTACCCTCGTACGTCATTTTGGAGCCATGCTCTTGTTTTGATCTGGATGGAACTGATCACCACTGCTTCCTCTTCATGGATCTTGCTTTAGCTCATAAATCCGACCATAAGATCTCGTTCACCAAGCATTCAGATCTCAACCCCGGACTCTTGCCCTCAAGAACTTCAAGAGCTATGAGAGAGAGAGAGAGAAAATAATAATTCAATCTCTTGTCCAGCTTATATTTAGAAGCTACCACCACATGCTAGCTTGCTATCGCCACGCGGTAACATAGGTGGTGGCTTCTCAACCTAAACGACATCACTCTTGCTATCACCATGCGATATATTCCTCCTCTCGTGCGATAAGCTACTCAATGATTCATTGAGTGCATTGAGAGCGTTGAGTGTTACCGCTATGCGGTACCTTTCTATGGCTGAATGGTATCAACTAGAGACCTTGGTCTTTTAATTCATCTTGCAATTGTCGGCGATAGGACTACCATCGTGCGATAACCTCCAGAAACCAATTATCGGATATATCAAGAATTTTGGGTCATTATAATTACCATAATCGAGCATAATTAGAGTATCAACGCCTTATGAATACCCCCCCCCCCCCCCACAAAGAAGCTTTCTATAAAAAAATGTAATGTACTACCCCTGAATTAAGAAATTTATTCACGATGTTCTCCCCTTTTTGGTAGAATAAAAAGAGGGTAGAGGTGAGTGTATGCAATGTGAATTAAAAAGGACTATATTAGAGAAGTAAAATGGGATACAATGTGCAAGATCATAGATATCTCTCTACCACTTATTGAGCAAAATGTATGTATGATCGAATAAAGTAGTTTAGTGATAAAAATAAAAAAAATAGCACTTGTTAAGCAAATAATACCACTTATTAAACAAAGTTTACCACTTGTTGAGGGAGTAAATATGCATGATTAAGCACAAGTAGTAAGAATAAGAATATTATAAGCACTTTTAAAATAACCATTTTTTGGAAAATATGATCATATTAAGGATAAAGAGTTTTAAGAAGATGTTTTTAATTCAATTCAAATCCAAGAGATGTTATTTCATTGAAATTTTGTAAGCATGCTTTCAAAATATCACAAAGAGATAAAAACTATAATGTAAGCTATGTTGGAACCCTACTTGTGATTTGGGCTAGGTTCACTATTAGGATTGATGACCCAACATGTATAGTCTAGGTCCATAAGTTAGTTCCAGGGTTAAGGTCAGTCACATTAGGTTAGATTATTGAAAACCTACCTTCAAAAGACTTCAGAGACAGAAGAATTTAGAGATAGGGCAGTTAAAAGATTGTAGAAAAGGTGTTCGACGATAGCTAAACTCAGCTCGACGATCGTCGGTCTCAGATCGACGAACTCAGAGTTCCTTCTCTGAGTTGAGCTCGTCAAAAGTCTGGCTGAGGTTGACGAACACTGATCCTTCCTCAGAATCTAAGCTCGACGAAGTGCCATCTCAGTTCGACAAACTTGGAGCTCAGATTGGCAAGTATATTTTCTATTCGACGATCTTAGAGCTCAGCTTGACGAAGGAAAATTATCAGTTCGACAAACTTGGAGCTCAGGTCGATGAAATCTTTGCTGAGTTCGACTAACTCCTTCTAGGTTCTGTTCGACTAATCTTCTCTGCAGTTTCTCAGTTTGACTAAAGTAACTTGATTTCAAATATTATGACAGTAATACTCTTTTAATTAATGCTCAATATTCTTAAAAATATAGTCATTTCCTGGCAACATTAATTATAGATCATAGAGTTATTACTCTATCATTTTTTACTGTGACAGTTAGGGAAATACATTCAAGACAAAATCATCTGTTCCAACTCCCAAAACTTATGCAAAAGATTTCAAGGAATTTGAAATTCAAATGTGTTTGAATCAGCAGTCAATATATAAAGAAAATTGTTCAGAAGATTGCCAACAATTAAGAAGAACAAAGAGAAGAAGAAAGAGAAAATCTGTAATCGGAGAACAAGAGACCGAGATAAAGAAATAACTTGTTCATCATCTTCTTCTTCAGGCTTTTCTTCCAACACCACATATTCAGTCTGAGACCAAAAAGTTCAAACTCTTAGAATATTTTTACTGGAAGAAGAAGTTCTCTTTGAAGGCCTACACCCAGAAGCAAAGCTTCCACTCATGATCAGATTTCTATAACTCAGGGGGAGCATTGACAACATCAACAAAATCCACTAGTCTTCTCAGAGATTTAGGACAGAGAAGATAACATCTTTTTATTTTCATTCACTATGTACAAGGTTATAACTCCCTTCAATTGTTAAACCTTTTGGTTTTCAATCACTTGATCAAAAGACTTGGTTTGATTTTTGGGCACCTGATCAAAAGCTCAAAGTGTTGCTAGATCTCCCTTAGAAAAAAGATCTTATGGTGACAGGGCAGCTCATCAAAAACCTATGGTGACATGGCACCTGATAAAAAACCTATGGTTGCAGGGCACCTAAGCAAAAACATGTAGTGGATTCCTACAAGGGTGGTATAAGAGTGGATGTACCAGGTTTATTGGGGAAACACTATAAACTCCTTGTCTCATCTGGTTGTGCTTTACTTGTTCATTTTCCGTGCTGATATATATATATATATATATATATATATATATATATATATATATATATATATATATATATATATATATATCTGTGTGTGTGTGTATGTATAACCGATTTTAATCCGCGGTAAAAAACGAAGTAAAATGTTAAAATACTCTATTCAACCCCCCCCCCCCCCCCCCCCCAGAGTTAGTTAGATCAATCCCTTACTTTCAATTAGTATCAGAGTGACACGTTACTTGGTTGTACAGACTAACACCTGAACAAAAAGATATGTGATTGATCTTATCTACTCTAGTTGTCTTTTATATCATGACACAAAATAAGGAGTATTCACGAACCAGACCTACAGTATGCAATTTTAATAAGTTTGCACTTTCGAAGGCAAGGATTAGGCATTATAAGAATTCCAATGATGAAGACATATAATTATATTTTGACAGGTCCCCCACTACCAGTGGAAACTACTAGTACCAGTGCTGGTCCACAACCTGAGTGGACTGAATCACAAAAGAAGGTCAAGATTGTTGATGCTAAAGCAATGAATATTCTGGCCCAAAATATGTCTGATGAGATATTCTAGAAGGTTGCTGAATGTATTTCAGCAAAGACCATTTGGGACTCTCTAAATGCTATGGTGGCAGGATCTGTTGATGATAGGAAAGATAGGAGATCACACTTGATCTCTCAGTATGAAAATTTCAAGAAGGAAGAGTCAGAATCAGTTGCAGATATGTACAATAGACTCAGTCTCATAATAAATGAGCTGAAAACTCTGGGCAAGGACGTCTCATTGACAGAGATAAATGATAAAATCCTTATGTTCTTCCCAAGCACATGGGACTATATGATCTGTCCAATCAAGGAAGCTAGAATCCTAAATGATATCTCCACTGAAATCTTGTTGGGCAAGCTTAAGTCTTATGAGCTGGTCATCAAGACCAGAGAAGCTGAGCAAAGGACTTCCTCTTCAGAAAGAAAAGAACAAAGCATTTCTTTCAAATCAAGTGAAGAAGCAGAAGCCACTTCAGATAATGAAGATCTATCGAGTATCTTGGCTAAGAGATTCTACAAGATGGCAAGGAAGGATTTCAGAAGATGATATTTCAGAAAAGATGATAAGCCAAGGTATAATAAAACCCCTACTAAAGATATAGTTTGCTATGGATGTAGAAAAGCTGGACACTGTTGGAACACCCTATTACTAATTTGGATCAGGATCACTATGTCTCTAGGAATCTGTGTTTGACCTTCTGTATAGCTTAATAGGTCAATTAGAATTGAGTCTAAGGGTTAGAAGTCTAGGATTGGAAGCTGCCCTGAAGACCAAGTTTTTCTGTAGACTAAGTCTAATCGTCGAGCTCAGCACGACGATTCGTCGAACTCCGGTCGACGATCGTTTAGCTCAACTTCAACAGATCGTCGATCTCCATTCGACGATCGCTGAGCTCAACCTCATAATATCGTCGAGCTCCACTCGACGATCGCTGAGCTCAACTTAACAATATCGTCGAACTCCATTCGACGATCGGTGAGCTCAGGTCGACGATTTTGGCTCTGCATTGGATCTTTATCTCTGAGCTCAGTTCGACGATCTTTGAGCTCAGATCGACGATTGCTTTGCTGCTTAAATTTTCCAGTTCGCTGAGCTCAGCTCGACGATAGCAGAGCTCAGTTCGACGTTTTCAGTTATCTTTCAGAATTCAAATTCAAATCAGTTAGAAGTTATTCTGCATTTAATTCAGAAGATCTGCTAGCCGTTTTCATTTACTTCTGGATCAAGTTTCAAGGGATTTTTCAAGGAATAATTCAATGGACTTTCCTTCAGAAGAAGTTATGCAATTAAGGCTGTAATCAATGCAGACCAACGGCTATCTTTGACAGAGTGATATTCTATTCTGGCACAGAGAATAAAAGATAGAATGTTTTTGAATGGAAAAAGGTGAAATACAGAGATTGACAAGAAGAGGATACACAACTCAGAATACAGAGACTCTTTCAAAATTTTCTGTCAAGAAGAATTCAGAAGAACACTCATCAGAGAGATCAAGCTTTCAAAAATATTCAGATCTCTTCAGCTCTCAAAGTGTTCAAGGCCAACATCATTTCAAGACTCCAGACTCTCAATATTTCAGCTTGCTGAAATCATCTTGTGCTGGAGATCTATCTTTGAAGGCCTATCACCCTCAGCAAAGCTTTTCTTCCTGAAGATCAAGGACTCAGGGGGAGCTTTGACATCAATCCACATAGTCTTCTCAGTTGCTTGAGAAAGAGAAGACTGCCATCACTCTCTCACCCCCACTATGTAAAGGGTTTTTCAAACTCCCTTCAAAAGTTTGAATCTGGTTTTTGAGCACCTTGTCAAAAGCTCATTGGTGGCAAGACACCTGATCAAAAAATCTGATTTGGTTTTTGAGCACCTTATCAAAAGCTCATTGGTGCCCAGGACACCTGATCAACTCATCCTGCAGTGGATTCCTACCTAGGGTGGTAGAAGAGTGGATGTACCCAAGTTTGGGGAACCACTATATTTCCATGTGTCATCTGGTTCTGCTTGTTTTCTTTTTATTACTGGCCTAGATTCTCTTGTGCTTAGTCTCTGCATAGCTTAGTTTTGTGATTAGTTTTATTTCTGCTTCCCTGCTCACACTCATTACAACAATTGTTGTAAAGCTTTGCAAAAGTTTCTCTTTGTGTTTTAAAAGCACCATATACTCTATTCACCCCCCTCTAGAGTATATCTGATCTAGTTTCCCTTTTAATTGGTATCAGAGGGAGGTTGGTTAAACATACCATAACTGATTGGTTGTACAGGCTAACACCTGAACCCCAAGATCCTAAACCAGATCTGTTTTTCTTTTGTATTTTATTATTAGATTTTGTTTGCACAACTCATGGCCCAAAACAAAGATTATGCAAGCACCAGACCTCCAGTGTGCAATCTGTCAAAGTTTGCACTTTGGAAAGCAAGGATTAGACTCTATATGAATTCTATTGATGAAGATATTTTTAATTCTGTTTTGACAGTGTGTCCAAGACCCCCAGAAAGTACAAGTACAAATGCTGTTCCACCTCCATCAGGAACAGATGCTGACATCAAAAAGTGGAAAGTAGCTGATGCCAAGGCTATGAACATTCTAGCTCAGACAATGTCAGATGACATCTTTCAAAAGGTAGCTGAATGTAATTCAGCCAAGGAGATTTGGGACAAGCTCTCAGAAATAGTTTCAGGCTCAGCTGATGAGAGAAAGGACAGAAGATCTCATCTCATCTCCCAATATGAGAACTTCAAGAAGGGAGAGACTGAGTCAGTGGGAGACATGTACAACAGACTGAGTCTAATTGTCAGTGAACTGAGGACATTAGACAAAGAGATCTCACTGACAGAACTTAATGACAAGATCCTAATGTGCTTTCCCAGCACTTGGGATTCAAGAATCTGGCCAATTAAAGATGCTAGAAGTCTGAATGAGATCACCACTGAAGCCTTATTGGGTAAGCTCAAATCTTATGAGCTACTCATCAAGAACATAGAGGAAGAACAGAAGGCTGCTTCACCAGCCACAAGAAAGGAGAAGACCATAGCATTCAAGGCAACTGAGGATCTGCCTGAAGAAAAAGGAACAGGCAATGATGAACTTCTCAGCTTGTTGGCCAAAAGATTCTATAAGATGGCCAGAAAGGACTTCAGAAGAAGATCATACAAGGAGCAGGATAAGCCAAGGTATGACAACTCCATTGGCAATAACAAAGACATTATTTGCTTTGGTTGCAGGAAACCAGGGCATATAGTTCCTGACTGTCCAGAGAACAAGAACAAGGATAGAAGGGAAAGAAAAGAGAGAAGAAAGGAGAAAGACTCCAAAAGGAGTGGCAATAGCAAACCTTCTTCCAGCAAAAATAAGCATACAAGGAAAGGATTTGTTGCTGAATCCTGGAGTGAGACTGAAGAGGAGTCAGAAGCCTCTTCCAGCTCCAGTGATGATGAGGATGATGTAGAGGAAAAGGAGTTCTGCATGATGGCAATCAATGCCTCACAACACAACTCAGAGGAAGAGGAGTCAGAGTCAGACTCAGAGACTTAACCTGAAGAAGATCAGGTAATCAGCTCTTTTGATTTTACTTCAGAAGATTTTAAATCTAAATTTAAAGCACTATGTCTAGACCTGCTAGAGTCTGAGAAAGAGATCATCTCTCTCAGAAATCAATTATCTGAACAAAATGTTTTAAAATCAGAAAACCTCAAACTCTCTCAGGAGTTGGAGAACTATAGGGAACAGATAGTTACACTGAAAAGTGAGCTCTCTGAGACCAAGAAGCTTGAAGAATCTCTCAATGGGAGAAGCCTCAAGCTGATGGACATCACAAGCACAGTGAACTCAAGATTCAACAGTACACTGGGCTTGGGTGCCTCATCCAGCCAACCTATTGTTCTAACAACTCTCATCAAGTTCATTTCTGACAAGGGAAAGGGAGTTGTAGAGGTTGCCAGGAAAAATTCTGATCTGCCTCAGAAAACTAAGTCCCAGCAGAAATTGTCGAACGGAGATCGACGATCGCCGAATGAAGATCGACGATCGCCGAACGCAGCTCGACGATCTCAGGACAAATCGTCGAACGCAGATCGACGATCTCAGCTGCGATCGTCGAACGCAGGTCGACAATACCATATACCTGACCTCAGCCATAGTCGACCGTCGAACGGAGCTCGACGATCTGACCCACGATCGTCAAACGCAGCTCCAAGATCGTCGAACAGAGGTCAGAGCTCTGGAAACTATTTCAAAGGCAAGTCAAAATTGAATCCTAAGGGTTCTTCATCCCAAACCTTCAACCCTTATACTGAATGGATTATACCTCCAAGGAGATATCATCCTGAAGGATATAAGAGTCAGCCAGGGATGTCTTTCATTTCTGAATTTAGAGGTTATCAACCTAGGCCCAAGGTAAACTGGGTCAAAAACAAGTGAATTGTTTTATGTGCAGGTGAAGACCTATCCAACATCTAACCAGCAATGGTATTTGGATAGTGGGTGCTCTAAGCACATGACAGGGAACAAGGACAACCTCAATTCCTTTAGAGCCAAGCTTGGACCCAAAGTTATCTTTGGTGATTCCAACTTTGGACAAACTAAAGGATATGGTGCAGTCCAGATTGGTTCTGTAACCTTCAAGAAGGAAGCATATGTGGAAGGACTAAAGCACAACCTAATCAGCATTAGTCAGCTATGTGATGAAGGGTACCAGGTGACCTTCAGCAAAACCTTATGCAAAATCAAGTCAGAGGACAACACAACTGTGTTGACAGGTAAAAGGAAAGGTAACATCTACCTAGTAGATTTTCTTTCAACTACTATAGATATCTGTTTATTCAATTCAGTATGTAGACCAAATGTATTATGACATAAGAGACTAGGACACCTAAACCTTAGAACTATTGCTAGGCTATCCAAGGACAACCTTGTTAAAGGACTACCTTCTGGCCCCTACAAGAAGGAAGGACTCTGCAAGGCTTGTCAATTAGGCAAGCAAACTAAAAACAGTTTTAAGTCACTTAATAAGAGTGATTCACCTAGGATATTGTATCTGTTACACATGGATCTATTTGGACCCATCACAGTACAAAGCCTAGGAGGGAAATCCTACACTTTAGTAATTGTAGATGACTTTTCTAGATTCACTTGGGTGTTCTTTCTAAGGAAGAAGTCTGATAACTTTAAGTGTCTGACAGAGTTTCTCAAATGTATACAGATTGAGTTCAATACTCACAATGCCCTGATCAGAAGTGATCATGGGACAGAGTTTGATTCTCTTCTTATGCAAGAGTTTTGTCAGAGTGAAGGGATCAGGCATACTTTCTCAGCTCCTAGAACTCCTCAACAAAATGGGGTAGCTGAAAGGAAAAATAGAACCCTTATTGAATCTGCCACTACATTATTGTCAGATGCTCATCTACCTCTATCCTTTTGGGCAGAGGCAGTGAACACCTCCAACTATGTGCTGAACAGAAGTCTGATACATAAACTGAAGGGAAAGACTCCCTATGAATTACTCAAAGGGAAGAAACCTAAAGTTGACTATTTCAGAATTTTTGGTTGCATTTGCTATATTCACAATAATGATAAGAAATATTTAGCAAAATTTCAAGCCAAAGCTGATGAAGGAGTGTTTCTGGGATACTCCATGATTAGCAAGGCCTATAGGGTCTATAATAAATCATCATTGAAAATTGAGGAATCTGTTCATGTTTCTTTTGATGAAACTAACATGTCTTTCAAGGAGAAGATTTCTAGTACCATAGAACCTTTGCAGGAACACTCTCTAGTTGAAAATATGAACAAGCTACAGGTTGCTCAAGAAGAAGAAAGCAGTGAAGATGAAAGCAATGCTCAACACATTGAACCACCACTTGAAGAGCCAGTTGTTGTACCATAAGAGGAAACAACAACACAGGTTGGTGAACAATCAACACCCCCTCTTGATTTAGTAACATCAAGAGACCATCCAATTTCCCAGATAATTGGAGAACTCTCAGCTGGTGTGCAAACCAGAAATCAGGTCAACCAAAACCTGTTGCACACCTGCTTCCTTTCTCAAATTGAACCTCAGTCCATTCAAGATGCAGAGCAAGATCCACACTGGATCATTGCAATGCAAGAGGAGCTGCATCAATTTGAGAGGAACAAAGTATAGGAACTAGTGCCAAAGCCAAAGGATCATTCCATTGTTGGAACAAAATGGGTATTCAGAAATAAACTGGATGATCAAGGAGTAATAATAAGGAACAAGGCAAGGCTAGTTGCCCAGGGATATTCTCAAGAAGAAGGAATTGACTACGACCAGACCTTTGCACCTGTTGCAAGATTGGAAGCCATCAGAATATTTCTAGCTTATGCAGCTCACAAAGGCTTCAAGGTTTATCAGATGGATGTCAAGAGTGCTTTCTTAAATGGAGACATCAAAGAGGAAGTCTATGTCAGACAACCTCCAGGTTTTATCTCTCCAACTTATCCTGATTATGTTTTTAGACTGAACAAAGCATTATATGGTCTCAAGCAAGCTCCTAGAGCATGGTATGAGACCCTAGCATGCTTTCTCTTGGAAAATGGTTTTATAAGGGGTAGAGTAGACCAAACTCTTTTTATTAGAACCCATAAGTCCCATACCCTACTAGTACAAATTTATGTAGACGATATCATTTTTGGTTCTACTGACTCAAAATTGTGCAGAAGGTTTTCTAACCTAATGCATTCTAAATTTGAGATGAGTAGCATGGGTGAGCTATCCTTCTTCCTAGGATTGCAAGTCAAACAACATGCTGAAGGCATCTTTATTTCTCAAACCAAATATGCTAATGAGCTGGTTAAGAAATTTGGTATGTCTGAGGCATCTTGTATGAAAACACCCATGCCTACCAATGCTGTATTGGATGCTGATGAACATGGGAAACCTGTTGATCAGACAACATATAGAGCAATGATTGGCTCTTTACTGTATCTTACAGCTAGTAGACCAGATATAATGTTTGCTACATGTATATGTGCTAGGTTCCAAGTAAGCCCTAGAGAGTCACACCTAACATTAGTAAAGAGGATTCTCAGGTATGTTAAAAGTTGTCCAAATCTAGGTCTCTGGTATCCAAAAGATTCAGCATTTGAGTTAACTGGATTCTCTGATGCTGATTATGCTGGATGTAGAATTGACAGGAAAAGCACCAGTGGAACTTGTCAGTTCCTTGGTGATAGACTTGTCTCTTGGTTTTGCAAGAAACAAACATCTGTGTCAACTTCAACTGCTGAAGCTGAATATATGGCTGCAGGCAGTTGTTGTTCACAAATACTGTGGATTCAAAATCAACTCCTAGACTATGGTTAAAACTTAGAGAAGTCTAAAATCTTTTGTGACAATACAAGTGCTATTTCCATAGCTCAAAATCCAGTCCTCCATAGTAGGACAAAACACATAGAGATTAGGCATCATTTCTTAAGGGACAATGTTGAAAAGAACAAAATTGAACTGCAATATATCCCAACTGATTTACAAAGGGGAGATATTTTCACCAAGCCTTTGGATGAAAAGAAACACACTTTCTTCCTAAATCAGTTAGGAATGTTAGATGGAGGAAGTCTTAAATAACACCCAAGATTTTGGAAAGCTAAAAATTGACCAAGACTAGGAAAAATTCTGATTTTTCTTAGTGTCTAGAATTTTCTGATCTCTGAACTGCGCTCGACGATTTCCACACAGATCGTCGAACGGAGATCGACGATTTCCAGAATCGTCGAACTGAGTTCAGCGCCCCTCAGATAGTATGAACTATCTCTTCCGGTCAACGATCGTCGAACGGCGCTCGACGATTTTGTTCCCTGAACGATCGTCGAACGGAGCTCGACGCCTTTCCAGATCGTCGAACGGAGATCGACGATGTTGGAGTCCCTTCAGATTCCTTTAGAAGCCTCGATCGTCGAACTGAGTTCAACGATCTTTCCAATTCTGCGTCGAACCCTAATATAAAACTCATTTTTCGCCGTCGTTCTCTCTTGCGCTTTCAATTTCTCTGCAAGAATTTTCTTCCCTCCAAACAGTTCTACGCTTGTTCGTTTTGTTTGTTAAATTTTTGCAGGTACAATGGCCGTATCAGTCGCTGTTCTAGCCGCCATGAAGTTCGATGCAGGATTTGATATTGATCTGGACTCATTCAACACTACTGATCAAATCTTCCAGGACATTTTGAATTTATTCAAGGATCAGAACTTGTCTGCCCTCATGACCACTCGAATCAAGCTTGCTTCAGATGAAATAAAAGAATGGGTCTATACTGCTCACAACCTTGACAACAACACAATAGTTGGAACTATTGCTGGAACCCAGGTACCTCTGACCCCAACAGTCTTAACAGAGGTCTTTGGTTTGAGAAATGGAGATGAAACTGCTGAATTATCTGGGGAGGAATTTTCTGATATTCTTGCCAGGATGGGTCATCCAGAGGGAAACCCTAGCAAGTTGTTTAAGAGGAACTTGTCAGTTGAGTACAGGTTCCTGGCAGATGTTGTAGGCAAGGTGCTGTTGGAAAAGCATTCTGCACATGATACCATCTCCAGACATCAGCTCTGCCTCATGGGAGCTCTGGTAGATAAGAAAAGCTTGAACTGGGGAGAGGTCTTCTTTGACCTGATAAAGAAGAAAATCAATAAAAGCTTTGTAAATTTTGGAAGAATTCTTGGAGTTTTCCTTCAGGCAAGGTGCCCTGCTCTGCTGGTCTCCTCTGGAGTGCACATCAATGCCTCCAAGAGACTTACCTATGCCCTATTTGGCAAATGGGACAGGCAAATTAGCAAACCCAGCAGGCCCTCTTCAACTGCTCCTTCAGGCACCAGGACTCCCAGAGTCACTCCCCCACAGGTTTTTGCTGCTGCAGAAGACCTGGCTGTTGCTGGTGCTACACCTCCTCCTCCTCCTCCCAGTCCAACCATACCTCTTCCATCCACCATTCCAGCCTCATCCCCCATTACCATCTCCAGCCCATCTCCAACCTCAATTCCATCTCCAGCAACCATTTCATCACCTCCAGTAGACCATTTCCACCCATTGTTCTCCTATCCACCACCAGATGTCACCTCTTCTCCATCCATACCATCATTCACCCTTCTGGATGAATCCTACATGGATGATTCCCCCTCTTCTCCTCCAGAATTACCCTCCTCCTCAACATCTTTCCAAGATCTCCTCCACCACATCCTTGACCAATCCACATTCACTCCATCCATATCCATCCCCTTACCCTCCCTCTCCACAATCCCCACACCTCAGCCATCCATCCCTCCACCATCCAGCCCTCCACTTCCAGCATCCTCAGCCATCCCCATACCCTCTACCTCTGCTCCTGCCATTGAGCATGTAGATCTGCCAGCCTTAGCTGACAAGTTGTATGAGCTACTGGCCCCCAGGCTCTCTCTTCTCATGGAGGCCTCCTTAGCTCCTCTACAACAGTCAGTGGCAGCCCTGTCTGCCAGGCTTTCATCCCTCATTCCTCAGGCACCACCTCCAGCAATGTGCCTTGATACAGATGTATCTGCATCCAGGCAGGGGGAGATGCCATATGAAGCCAGCCTTCATGCTGCTGTTGCTGCTGCCTCTGCTCCTGCTGTTGATACTGCTGCTGCTGCTGCTGTTGTTTTTGTGTCTGCTGTTCCAGTTGCTGTGCCTACTCCAGTTTTTGCAATAGACCTAAGGTCTTTGCTCTCAGCCTTTGATCCTGCCTTTTTCAGTTGTTTACCAGAAGTTATTGCTGTCCAGCCCTCAGAAGACCTATCTAAGGCACTGGTTCCTTTCTCTGGCTGTGACCCCAGTATTATTTCTTCTTTTATACACTCAGTGACTGCTGCTGCTGCTGTTGAAGAAAAGACTGAATCTGCTTCTGAAACTGTCTTTGCTGCTGCTGAAGAAAATGTTCCTACTGCTGCTAAAATCTCTTTTGTTTCTAATGAGCCCATTTCCAAGGAATTTCTGATGACAGAGGCCTTTGATGTTGAGCCTGCTACAGATTCTGTTGATGTTTCTGAAGTTACTGCTGCCCTCACTCCTGAAGTTACTAGTGCTGTTTCTGCTGTTGCTCCTGTAACTGCTGCTGAATCTGTTGTTATATCTGCTGCTGTATCTATTACTATATCTGCTGCTGTTCCTGTTGCTGCCCCTTCTGCTTCTGCCTCATCTGCTGCAATGCAACTGAAGAAAGATCTTATGAAGAAGATAGATGTTATATATGATGCCTAGAGTTTTGACTCTGATGAGTTTAAGACAGATTCTGATGACTCTGCTGCCACTATTGCCAGGAAGAGGAAGGCTAGAAGCAAGGCTATGAAAAGGGTTCCACCTGCCAAAGTAAAAGATGATAATGATATTCCATATTATATTCTGCACAACTGCCCAATTACTGAACATTGGATGCAGTATTCCAAAAATCAGCTAAAAGCAATGAAGAAGAAAAGAAAGTATGAGAAGGGCTCCTCCCAGTTCAAGCACCCTCATCCTCCTCCACCACCTCCACCTGATGCAGGTGCAGGTGGCAGCTCTGCAAGTTCAGCCCCAGCTAGAAGCCAGGCTCCCTATCAACCCCATGCTAGAACCTATCAAAGGGAAAGCCAGTCTAGGGGTTCTTACTCTAGGAGAGGAGGATACAAGGGAAATCAAAGAGAGACTCAAGTTTATTCCAAAGGGCATTCCAGGCAGCACCCTTATTCCAGGGGAGGACATGGTTCTTCTGATACATCATCAGGTCCTTTCCCCTACAAGCTCAAAGAAACTGTGACTGCCAGGACTCCTCAAGATAATTCTTCCAACAGGTATGAGCCACCTGTACCATTTGAGGACCCTGAGAAGAATCCTGTTGCTTGGACTGCTAGGATGAAGGAGTTGGCTGCATTAGATCAGATAAAGAAAGCCAAAGAACAAGGCCTAGACACTTCCAATATTTCTACTATGTCAGAACAAAGACAGAAGGAATTAGAGAGATATGCCTCCAGCAAATTCTTTGATGCAGACAGATATATGGAGTTGCATCCTGCTGCTGTAGTTCCCAGGACTTCAAAGCAAATTTATTTGGGTGCAGCAGATGACACCAGATCCAAACAAGAAGCCCTGAATCCTAACAGAGAAATCAAGATGGTTAAAAGCAAAGAGAAGAAGTAACTCTGTAAGGTGATAATCCTTGGTTTTTCTGACTGCTATCTGGATGTTATATATATATATATATATATATATATATATATATATATATATATATATATATATATATATATATATATATCTCTGTGATGTTTCTGCAATGTGTCTAGCTGTTGTTGTTTTATGCTTTTCTGATTGTATGATGTTATTTAATTTTTTCCAAAGTCTGTAAATAGTTTTCCTAACCCAAATACGGGGAGATTGTTGGAACACACTATTACTAATTTGGGTCAGGATCACTATGTCTCTAGGAATCTGTGTTTGACCTTCTGTATAGCTTAATAGGTCAATTAGAATTGAGTCTAAGGATTAAAAGTCTAGGATTGGAAGCTGCCCTGAAGACCAAGTTTTTTTATAGACTAAGTCTAATCGTCGAGCTCAGCACGACGATTCGTCGAACTCCGGTCGACGATCGTCTAGCTCAACTTCAACAGATCGTCGATCTCCATTCGACGATCGCTGAGCTCAACCTCATAATATCGTCGAGCTCCACTCGACGATCGCTGAGCTCAACTTCACAATATCGTCGAACTCCATTCGACGATCGGTGAGCTCAGGTCGACGATTTTGGCTCTGCATTGGATCTTTATCTCTGAGCTCAGTTCGACGATCTTTGAGCTCAGATCGACGATTGCTTTGCTGCTTAAATTTTCCAGTTCGCTGAGCTCAGCTCGACGATAGCAGAGCTCAGTTCGACGTTTTCAGTTATCTTTCAGAATTCAAATTCAAATCAGTTAGAAGTTATTCTGCATTTAATTCAGAAGATCTGCTAGCCGTTTTCATTTACTTCTGGACCAAGTTTCAAGGGATTTTTCAAGGAATAATTCAGTGGACTTTCTTTCAGAAGAAGTTATGCAATTAAGGCTGTAATCAATGCAGACCAACGGCTATCTTTGACAGAGTGATATTCTATTCTGGCACAGAGAATAAAAGATAGAATGTTTTTGAATGAAAAAAGGTGAAATACAGAGATTGACAAGAAGAGGATACACAACTCAGAATACAGAGACTCTTTCAAAATTTTCTGTCAAGAAGAATTCAGAAGAACACTCATCAGAGAGATCAAGCTTTCAAAAATATTCAGATCTCTTCAGCTCTCAAAGTGTTCAAGGCCAACATCATTTCAAGACTCCAGACTCTCAATATTTCATCTTGCTGAAATCATCTTGTGCTGGAGATCTATCTTTGAAGGCCTATCACCCTCAGCAAAGCTTTTCTTCCTGAAGATCAAGGACTCAGGGGGAGCTTTGACATCAATCCACATAGTCTTCTCAGTTGCTTGAGAAAGAGAAGACTGTCATCACTCTCTCACCCCCACTCTGTAAAGGGTTTTTCAAACTCCCTTCAAAAGTTTGAATCTGGTTTTTGAGCACCTTGTCAAAACCTCATTGGTGGCAAGACACCTGATCAAAAAATCTGATTTGGTTTTTGAGCACCTTATCAAAAGTTCATTGGTGCCCAGGACACCTGATCAACTCATCCTGCAGTGGATTCCTACCTAGGGTGGTAGAAGAGTGGATGTACCCAAGTTTGGGGAACCACTATATTTCCTTGTGTCATCTGGTTCTGCTTGTTTTCTTTTTGTTACTGGCCTAGATTCTCTTGTGCTTAGTCTCTGCATAGCTTAGTTTTGTGATTAGTTTTATTTCTGCTTCCCTGCTCACACTCATTACAACAATTGTTGTAAAGCTTTGCAAAAGTTTCTCTTTGTGTTTTAAAAGCACCATATACTCTATTCACCCCCCTCTAGAGTATATCTGATCTAGTTTCCCTTTCAGACACATACTACCAGAATGTCCAGAAACACAAAAGGCAGACAAAAGAAATGAGAAAGACTCCAGGAAAAATTCCAGCAAGCCATCCTCCAGCAAATACAAAAAGAAGGAAAGAGGATTTGTTGCTGAGACGTGGAGTGAATCTGAGTTAGAATCTTCATCCAGCTTCAGTGAGGATGAAGAAGAGGCTAAGGCCAGAGTGATCTGCTTGATGACAACCAATGCATCTTGCAGCAACTCCGAAGCTGCTGATTCAGAAGCTGACCACTCAGAAGATGAATCTGTTTCAAAAGAAGATCGGGTAATCTCTTCTTTTGATTTTACTTCTAATCAAATTAAAACAAATTTCAAATTATTATACACTGATTTAATTAAATCTGAAAAGAAAATCAAACTCCTCAGAGAAAAACTATTTGGATTTGACAATTTCTCTTCTGAAAACTCAAAACATAAAGAAGATTTAAAAATTGTTAATGGACACATACTATCTTTAGAAGATAAACTAAATAAGGCTAAGCAATTTGAAGAATCCCTTAATGGGAGTAGTATTAAATTGATGGATATCGCAAGCACAGTGAATGTCAGGCTTAATGGCAAGCTGGGCTTCGGAGCTTCATCTATCCAGCCTCCACTTTTACAGAAAAATATCTTGTCTACTCCCATAAAAAATGTTTCTAAAAAAGGTAAAGAAAAGGTAGAAGTTAGTAAAAAGGAAACAGAAATTTTACATAAGACTTAACCTACAAAAAGGAAAATTTTTTAACAAAATTTATGTACAACATATTTTGTCGAACACAGATCAACGAACTATGAACGCATATTTTAAGTATAACTATTCGTCTAACTTCGCTCAACGAACTCAATATGGTTTGTCGTACAACGAGCGACGAATGTGGGGCTCAGAGAATGAACACTTTCATTCTGTGAATGGGGCTCGACAAACTCATCCTTATTTGTCGAACGCAAATCGATGAACATATTACAATTCGCCAAACCCAGTTTCTTATAACAGAAACTTGAATTCTTTTCAAAATTTTTATCAAAATAAAACCTTTGTTAATCCTTTTACATAGTGGATTAACTCCCTTAAGAGATATCATCCACTAGGTTATAAGGATCAACTTGAATTTTCTTATATTTTTAGTTATAGATTTGAAAGAAATCAAGGACTCAAGCTTACATGGGTCAAGAACAACTAATCTTATTTTCTACAGGTAAAAAACTATCGTACCATAGTGCAACAGTGGTATCTGGATATTAGCTGTTCAAAACACATGACATGAAGTAAAGACAACCTGACTGATGTCAAAGCAAAATTTAACACCTCCATCCGTTACATGACATATAATAGAAGGTCCGGTCGGGGCCCCACGCCATATGCCACAAACACGCAGCGAAGTTACGGGTTAGTATCAGAGTTGCGCATCCTAACACAGAGCATTCTAGTGAAAGCTTTTAAGTTGATTGAACTCAACTCATTATAATGTCCACAATATACAAATCAACATTTATATATATATCACACCACGAAGGAATGTTTTACAAATACACAACAAGCTTGGCCTTATGGCCTTACAGTTAAGCTTAGTATATATAGATTCCATACATCGGCATGCAGGCCGGCCATATATGAACAATATCTCATATAAAATTCTTTGGCCTCCAAGGGCCAACATAGCAGCAGTGGCAGCAGCAGCAACATCAAGGGCTTCAGTCCCCTATTCCTGCTCGTCTCACCTGCACCTGCACGAGACAGTCAACCATAATGGTGGCAAACAAAACAACGGTCAGCATTCAGCTGACCAATTTATAACGACCATACCCCTTACCCGGGGCAGTGACATTTCTTACTTGTAGGCATAGCATTTTACAAGCAGATGTATCACACAATGTGCGCTCACGCACAACCCACATATCACAAACGTCTCCCACATGGCCCGACGTTCCGTGCACTTAGGGCACATTATTTGTGTACTGGATATACCAGTCGCCCACCGCCATTCAAGGCCCGAATCCCAACGGAAAACTTGAGCATTTTGCTCCACGTCTTTCAGCCAGAGACTTTAGTCTTACTGACGAGCATGTCAAGACTCTCGCTATAGGTTCTGCTGAATGCCAATAGCGTAGGCACTTGTGGCGGACAACCATAACGAGGATACAGTTCAGCCATTGCTCGTTGCTCAAATCGTTAGTTCAATGGTAAGACTAAAGTGGGTCGGCATCCCCTTTTTCGTTCGGCACAAGGCCTTTTGAAGAGATCATCAAGCTCACAAATAGTAATACTGTCTCCGAGGGACTAGCTTCACAATCACAGGTTAACTAGGAGCCATTGCCAGCGAAACTAACTATCGCGTGACGTTAGCGACAGAACTCACTTTCCATCCCTAGCCCTAAACTTATCATTTATAGCATACAACACAAGAACTTAGTGGGTATGTTACTGGACTTTCACCCCAGTACTTCCTGCTACTATCCATCACAGGCACAACCCACTGATATCACAAGCATAGTTATTTATACGCAGAATCTTCTCTGGTGTGCAACATAAAACATCAACAATCCAGACCAACCTGTCCAGATGGGCTTCACACATTATGCCTATTTTGTACTTCCTATTTCCGGATCTACATGCAAGACATCTTGGGGAAATCCAAAATCTACCTAAGGAAATCCCTTAATAAGCCACATTTTGGTGGGGGAAATATATGCATATGCCAAATCAAGGACTTCACATGTCCAAGGAAGAAAGATCGTTACCCTTGACGACCTCTTTGGAGCCATTGAAATTTAGCCAGTTGGAAAGCACCGCAATGGCCTTGCCTCCACGAACCTGGCCTCGGATATCGATTCGGAACTCGGAAGCTGTACCGACGGCCGGATACCTTTCTCCTCCTCCTCCTTGCTCTCCCTTCTCTCTAGCTCTTTTAGAAAGAGAATGGCCAAGGCAAATGAGACTTATCTTCTCAATTCGGCCTTAAGGTGGTAGGGAGAAGCGTGGGCCATCAGATCCCAGAGGAAGGAAATGAACGACTACAAATCGTCCACACATGACTATTTTTGGGCTGACACGGCCTATGACACGGCCGTGTCACAGTGTGTGTACCTTAAGCGGCACACAACCGACTTACCCCGAATAGGACACGGCCATGTGACACGCCCGTGTCATGAGCCGTGTGCCATGACCTGGCTTCAAACACGCCTGTGTCAAGCCCGTGTCCACTAAGCCTCACATCCCTGGCTAAATCTAGAGAAGGACACAACCATATAACATGCCCGTGTCATAGTTGACACGCTCGTATCCCAGGACTATTGAAATTTGTGAAGTGGAAGTGGGTGACGGGACAGGCCGCGCGGCCTGTGGCGGACAGCCTTGGCGGACTGGGCGGACTGGGCGGACTGTGGTTTGCGGCCTGGTGAAAATTTTGGTGGGAGCCGGCTGTGTTCTGAGTGGGTTGTTGCAAGGAGTCCGCGGTTTGGTGCGGCCTGGTATCTGTGGATAGAGAGGCTTGCGGACTGGTGCTTTGC
This sequence comes from Platanthera guangdongensis, assembly GCA_039583875.1. Lineage (NCBI taxonomy): Eukaryota > Viridiplantae > Streptophyta > Magnoliopsida > Asparagales > Orchidaceae > Platanthera > Platanthera guangdongensis. The sequence goes on along the minus strand of CM077166.1, from coordinate 176,136,325 downwards.
TCAGTGGTCGCGGGTGCAAGCTTGTGCTGAAAGGCGGGTTGGCTCTTGTCCGCGGGAAGCTTGCGGACTGATGTGTCCGCGGTATTGGCTGTTGCGGACTAAGCTTAGAGCTTGGCTGAGGCCTTGTCGAGCTCTGGTGGCACAGCAAGTAGTTGCTGTGGAGATCATTGTGGCGGCCTAGTTTTGGAGTCCGGGATTTGACCGCTGTGATCGGGCAGGAGTGCGAGGAGCTCGCGGACTGTGGCGGTCTGCGCTGTGGTGTTTTCGCGGACTGGGTTTTGCGTCCGCCAAGCTCGCATTAGCCCTCAATGGTTTTGGGCTTGGTCCTTGGTGCCGAGTTCAGTGTGTCCGTCGTATCCGCCGAGTCCGCTGTGACCGGGCGGTCTGTCTTTAGCTGCCTTTGGTCGTGGACTTGTGGCGGATTGAGGTGTGTGTCTTGCGGACTGCCTCGGGTTGCTGCGGACAGCCATTGAAGGGGGTTGCTGTCCTGAAGCGGTTGGAGCTTTGCGGGCTGATGCCTTGTCCGCTTAGCTTAGGCGGACTGGAGAGGGTTCGTCAATGGTTGCCTTGCTCCTGGCGGTTTTCCTTGGTGACCGGCTAAGTCCACGCGGACTCAGCGGACGGTGGTTTGTATTCGCGGGGGGTTGGGCGGTGTCGCTATCTCTTGGGTGGTGACCACACTCTTTACCCGGCCTATATATAGGACCCCCATGGCACATCTACAGTAACTTGAGTGAACAGTCGCGCGGATAACTTCAAGGAGCCAGGAGTGTGGCTGTGACTTCAGTCAAGTGCTTGGAAGTGTGCGGTCTCTGCGGACTCAGCAGGAGGTCGCTCTGCGGCTTGTCAGTTCTGTTTCATCTTTGCCAGCTTCAATAACCTGTCCGCCGACTTCAGGCGGGTAGGGGTGTTCCTCAGTTCGGGTTCAGCAGAAGGCGAATAACGGTGTGTCCGCGCGGCCTCGCGGCTTCGGCGGACTCCGTGGTATTCGGCGGATTGCAGCATAGTTCGGGCGGCTTCGGCGACTTCGGCGACCTCGCGGTCTCGGCGGACTCGGGTTCTGTCCGCCCGGCTTGTTTTTTGGTGCTTTTGTTTTTCAGCTGTTATACTAGCGAAATCATGTCTTGCTATGTATGCCTCGCATTGTAAAGAAGTGAATGAATAATAGACCTGCTTGTGCTTCCATTGTTTGTTGTGATTTACCTTTGTACCTCTAGTCCTTGGTTTCCGCTGGTTCAACGTGCGAACTGGGTAGTTCCGAAGATATTAATTTGGCGTTTGGGCTATCTTGCTGACCACGTTGAGAAAATTTAACATGGTATCAGAGCCAGGTTGCTGAGGTTCAGTTGCGTGAGCGGAAGTCAACCAGTGTTGTTACTCTATGATTGAGTGGTGATCAAACTGTGTTGTTGCTCGGAGCTGCTGAAAGGTTGCCAACAGGTGTTGCAATGGAAGGGAGCTTAGCAAGAGGTCTGGGCATTGAACTCTTAACGCCGACTAACTTTAAGAAGTGGAAGTCGTGCATGAAGAGTTATCTTCTTGGCGAGGAGCTGTGGGATGTCGTTGGTGGAGACGACAGGCAGGAAGTCACTGCTGCTTTCGGTACTGCTGAGCAGGTGAGGCTCTGGAGAAGAATAAATGCTAAGGCGGAGTTCGTTCTGAAGAGAGCTGTGTCTCCGGAACTGTTTGATCACATCATTGGATGTGAGTCGGCTGCTGATATTTGGACAACCATTGATGAGTTGTTCAATAGGAAGAATGTGGCGCGGCTTCAGTTCCTGGAGAATGAGTTGGCCAGGGCAACTCAGGGAGACCTTTCCATTTCCAGGTACTTCTTAAAGATGAAGAGCTTGTGTGCTGAGCTGTCGGCACTGGATCCTGATGAGCCTATCTCTGAGGCAAAGATGAAAAGGCACATTATCTGCGGCTTGCGGAAGGAGTATGTGGCCTTTGTCACATCTCTTCAAGGGTGGGCTACTCAGCCGTCGTTGCTGGAGCTGGAGAATCTGCTTGCCTCGCAGGAGAGCTTAGCAAGGCAGAAGGCTGGAGTGAACCTGAATCAGGAAGGCAGCGAAGCTCTCTTCTCAGGAAAGAAGAAAGTATAGGAAGGGAAGAAGAAGAAGGTGCAGGCCGCTGTTGAGAAGGAGACTTCAACTTCATATCCGCCGGAGAGGAGCAATGCTCCTAAGGACTGGAAGAAGAATCTGAAGTGCTACCGGTGTCATCAGCGTGGGCACTTCAAGCGGGACTGCAAGGTCAAACTGCAGCCTGGGCATGCTGCGGGAAAGGAGGAAGCTTGTTCGAGAAGTGAAGAAGCAGAATGGGGCGGAGCTTTCTTGACGGGCACTTGTGTCCGGGCCTTGTCTGCTGAGGACTTCAACGGCGAGTGGATCGTGGACTCCGGGTGTGGTCATCACCTCACCGGAGACAAATCAAAGTTCACCTCCATGCAGGCTTACTCAGGTAATGAAGCTATTATCACTGCTGATAATACTGTTTATGCAGTAGAGAAAGAGGGGGTCGTGTCATTGGGTAGTGATCAGGGGCCACTTACGTTAAGGAGTGTGTATCACGTGCCGGGCATGAAGAAGAACCTCTTCTCGGTGACCAATGGTGGACGCTGGGTATCACGTTCTGTTTGGGCCAACAGACGTGAGGTTCCTTCGCAACGTATCAGCGGTGAAGGCTGATGTTGCTCATGTTGGGAGAAGGGTGAAGAGCCTGTATGTTCTTTCCACCAGTGCTTATGTTGATAGAATGAGGGCCAATGATAGTGCGGCTATCTGGCATGAGAGGCTGGGGCATGTTGGCATGGACAAGCTAAAGGCAATGACGAGTAGAAGTTTGGTGAGGGGTGGCCGAAGTTGTCCTCCTTTGGTGATGGGCATGTTTGTGCGGGCTGTCAATATGGAAAGGCACATCGCCTTCCATTTGATAAATCACAAACAATGAGCAAGAAACCATTGGAGTGTATTCATGGCGACCTGATGGGACCGACGGTTACTGCCAGCCTTGGTGGAAGCAGATACATGCTTGTCTTGGTTGATGACTACTCAAGGTATACTTGGGTGTACTTCTTAAAGGAGAAGTCGGAAGCCTTCCGTTTGTTCGTGGAGTTCAAGGAGTTGGTAGAAGGCCGGCTTGGCTTGCGGGTTAAGAAGTTTAGAACTGATAACGAGGAGGAGTTTGTCTCTTCCGAGTTTTCTAACTTCTGCAGGAAGCACGGGATCCAACGGGAGCTTACTTGTGCTCACACTCCACAACAAAATGGGGTAGCGGAGCGGAAGATCCGTCATTTGACGGAAACCTGCAAATGCTGGCTGCATGCGAAAGATATCCCAAGGTCCTTTTGGGCGGAGGGAATGTCTTGTGATGCTTATGTTATCAACCGGATGCCACTCAGCCCTATCAACATGAAGACTCCTATTGAGCTGTTGCTGAAGGAGAAGCCGAGTGTTGAACACCTTAGGGTGTTCGGTTCAACTTGCTACGTGCATATCCCGGATGCTTCATGGACAAAGCTGGATGCGAAGGCAAGGAAACTTGTCTTTGTTGGCTATGATGAGCGGAAGAAGGGATGGAAGTACATGGACCCTGTGACGAAGAAGTTCATGGTGTCAAGAGACGTTGTCTTCGACGAGCTGACGTCATATGGAGGTGGCTCGGTGGAGCTAACCGGAAGTAGCAAGGATGATGAAGCACCGGTGGAGGCTGCTGAAGGCTTGGAAGAGGAGCTTGCTGTTTCACCAGCAGCTCCTGTTGCTTCAAATTCCGAGGCTGAGCCATCTGGCTCAGGAAGCAGGGGGAGCACTGCTCAATGCTTGCCCCAGGTAGGAGTGGAGCCCGAAGAAGCAACGGAAGCCGTGAGCAAGGAGCCGTGTCTTCGGAGATCGAAGAGGGTGGTTAAGCCACCGGCTCGGTACTGTGATGGGAATGCAGTGAGTTTTGTCTCCTGCTTCTTTGCAGGTCCTCTGGATGAGCGAGAGCCTGCAAACTTCAACGAGGCCACTGGAGTGAAGGAGTGGGATGATGCCATGAAGGAAGAGATTGATGCTCTGAAGAAGAATGAAACCTGGGACCTTGTGCCCAAGGTTGATGGCGTTACTCCGGTTACTTGCAAGTGGGTGTATAAGTTGAAGAAGAAGGCTGATGGGAGCATTGATCGGTTCAAGGCTCGCCTGGTCGCTAGAGGATTCTCACAGGAGTATGGAGAAGACTATGAGGAGACATTCAGTCCAGTTGCGAAGATGACTTCTGTAAGAGTGGTGATCGCCTTGGCTGCTAGCAAGGGATGGAGATTGTGGCAACTTGATGTGAAGAATGCCTTTCTTTACGGAGAGATTGACAAGGACATCTTCATGGATCAGCCGCTTGGGTTTGTCTCTGAGAAGCATCCGGACTATGTCTGCAAACTCAGGAAGGCTCTCTATGGGTTGAAGCAAGCTCCTCGAGCGTGGTATGGGAAGATTGCGGAGTACTTGCAATTCTGTGGATACCTGGCTTATAACTCGGATTCAAGCTTGTTCGTCAAGAAGAAGGGAGAGCTAAGAGTCTTGGTCCTGCTGTATGTGGATGACATGATCATCACAGGGAACTCGGAGGAGGATGTAGCAAGGCTCAGGGCCGAGCTTGCTATACGCTTTGAGATGAAAGACTTGGGAGAGTTGCATCACTTTCTTGGTCTTGAAGTGGAGAGGAAGGAGTGCGGGGTTCTCATTAGCCAGAAAGGGTATGCTGATCGCATTGTGAAGCGGTTTGGCATGGGCGAAGGGAAGAAGTGCTCTACTCCACTGGAATCTGGGCTGAAGCTTCGACGGGATGAGGGAAGGGTTCTTCATGATCCCTTGGTGTTCAGGGCTCTTGTTGGGAGCTTGATTTACCTGACGATTACAAGGCTGGATATCGCTTATGCTGTTGGCCGAGTAAGTCGGTATATGGCTGAACCAAGGCAATCTCATCTAGTGGCGGCAAAGGGAATTCTGAAGTATGTCAAGGCTTCTTCTGACATGGGACTCCTCTATAGAAGGGACGCGGAGGTTGCGTTGCTCGGGTACACGGATGCTGACTATGGCGGTGATTCGTATGATCGAAGGTCTACTTCAGGTTATGTGTTCACTTGCGGATCAGCTAGCATCTCGTGGTGTAGCAAGAAGCAGGACTCAGTGTCGGTTTCAACCACGGAGGCGGAGTATAAGGCTTCGGCCTTGGCTGCTCGGGAAGCCGTTTGGTTGAGGAGGCTTATAGAGGATGTTCATGAAGAAGTGCAAGGGCCTACTTTACTCCGGGGTGACAATGAGAGTGCTCTCAAACTGGTTAACAATCCAGTGTGCCACGCCAGGACCAAGCATATAGAGATTGATCACCACTTCATCAGGGAGAAGGTGTTGGGGGGGTCTCTGCTGGTCGGGCATGTTCGGAGTGAGGATAATCTTGCTGACATCTTCACGAAGCCACTGTCGAAGGGGCCTTTTGAACGCTTGCGCAGCTTGCTGGGCTTGGTCACCACTTCTCACTTCAAGGGGGAGTGTTGAAATTTGTGAAGTGGAAGTGGGTGACGGGACAGGCCGCGCGGCCTGTGGCGGACAGCCTTGACGGACTGGGCGGACTGGGCGGACTGTGGTTTGTGGCCTGGTGAAAAGTCTGGTGGGTGCCGGCTGTGTTCTGAGTTGGTTGTTGCATGGAGTCCGCGGTTTGGTGCGGCCTGGTATCTGCGGATAGAGAGGCTTGCGGACTGGTGCTTTGCTCAGTGGTCGCGGGTGCAAGCTTGTGCTGAAAGGCGGGTTGGCTCTTGTCCGCGGGAAGCTTGCGGACTGATGTGTCCGCGGTATTGGTTGTTGCGGACTATGCTTAGAGCTTGGCTGAGGCCTTGTCGAGCTCTGGTGGCACAGCAGGGAGTTGCTGTGGAGATCGTTGTGGCGGCCTGGTTTTGGAGTCCGGGATTTGACCGCTGTGATAGGGCAGGAGTGCGAGGAGCTCGCGGACTGTGGCGGTCTGCGCTGTGGTGTTTTGGCGGACTGGGGTTTTGCGTCCGCCAAGCTCGCATTAGCCCTCAATGGTTTTGGGCTTGGTCCTTGGTGCCGAGTTCAGTGTGTCCGCCATATCCGCCGAGTCCGCTGTGACCGGGCGGTCTGTCTTTAGCTGCCTTTGGTCGTGGACTTGTGGCGGATTGAGGTGTGTGTCTTGCGGACTGCCTCGGGTTGGTGCGGACAGCCATTGAAGGGGTTTGCTGTCCTGAAGCGGTTGGAGCTTTGCGGGCTGATGCCTTGTCCGCTTAGCTTAGGCGGACTGGAGAGGGTTCGTCAATGGTTGCCTTGCTCCTGGCGATTTTCCTTGGTGACCGGCTAAGTCCACGCGGACTCAGCGGACGGTGGTTTGTATTCGCGCGGGCTGGGGCGGTGTCGCTATCTCATGGGCGGTGACCACACTCTTCACCCGGCCTATATATAGGACCCCCCTGGCACATCTACAGTAACTTGAGTGAACAGTCGCGCGGATAACTTCAAGGAGCCAGGAGTGTGGCTGTGACTTCGGTCAAGTGCTTGGAAGTGTGCGGTCTCTGCGGACTCAGCAGGAGGTCGCTCTGCGGCTTGTCAGTTCTGTTTCATCTTTGCCAGCTTCAATAACCTGTCCGCCGGCTTCAGGCGGGTAGGGGTGTTCCTCAGTTCGGGTTCAGCAGAAGGCAAATAACGGTGTGTCCGCGCGGCCTCGCGGCTTCGGCGGACTCCGTGGTATTCGGCGGATTGCAGCATAGTTCGGGCGACTTCGGCGACCTCGGCGACCTCGCGGTCTCGGCGAACTCGGGTTCTGTCCGCCCGGCTTGTTTTTTGGTGCTTCTGTTTTTCAGCTGTTATACTAGCGAAATCATGACTCGCTATGTATGCCTCGCATTGTAAAGAAGTGAATGAATAATAGACCTGCTTGTGCTTCCATTGTTTGTTGTGATTTACCTTTATACCTCTATTCCTTGGTTTCCGCTGGTTCAACGTGTGAACTGGGTAGTTCCGAAGATATTAATTTGGCGTTTGGGCTATCTTGCTGACCACGTTGAGAAAATTTAACAAGGACGTGTTCCCCACTCGAGGATCGTCGAGTGCCTAACTCGAGTGGAATTCGTCAAACTAGAGGAGGACACGCCCTCGGACACGCCCGTGTCGCAGGGCGTGTTCCCTCTCGAGAACTCGTCGAGTGCATTTCGTCGATCACTCGACAGGCTGCTCAGCCATACAGAGCAGGACACGGCGTGGGACACGCCCGTGTCCCAGGCCGCGTCGGCCTGCCTGAACCCAAATATGGGATTAGGGGTGTTACAACCCTCCCATCCTTACAAGAAATTTCGCCCCGAAATTTGCACACAGTAAGGAAACAAAAGCAAGATGTGATAACCCCATAAAAGGTTGATACACCGTGACACGCACTCCAGAATAGGTTTAAACAAATAACTTGGGAAATTCAGCTCGCATGGTCTGCTCGTGCTCCAATGTTAGCTTCTCATGGCCACAATTGTCCCACCGGACTTTGACCATCCCGATTGTCTTGTCCCGCAATTGTTGGTCGACTCTATCATCGATCCGAATAGGCCTAACCTTCATCATTAGCTCATACTCACCTGGCACACGATCATTCTTAAACACTTGAGCTGGATCTTTGACGGCTTTCCGAAGCACAGATATGTGAAACACATCATGTAATCCACTCAATTCTGCTGAAAGGGTTAGCCGATAGGCTGCTTTCCCAATTCGCTCCACCACTTCAGACGGACCAAGATATCTCAGACTAGGGTTTAATCTTCAAATATACCCAATTGCCGACCGCGAACTCCACATTCTGATGCTTGGTGTTGTAGTACTTTGCTTGACAATCCTGGGCTATCAGTAGCCTCTCCCGAATAGAGCGTATTGTCGAGTTATCTTCATCAACTTCTTTCCGCTTATAGAGTTTGGATTCGCCTGCGTCTGCCCAAGCTAAAGGTGTACGACACTTATGACTATACAAAGCTTCAAACGGTGCCATACCGATTGTAACACCCCCTATCCGTCACATAGCATATAGCAGTAGGTCCGGTCGGGGCCCGACGCCGTATGCCACAGATAGACCGGGTGGTTACTCATGGGAACCATCCAACCAATCAACATCCTACACAGAGCATTCTAGCGAAAGCAGTTTACAAAAGTTGCAAATAAGAACCCAGCACTAAAGCATGAATGTCCACAAACCAAAATAGGAATGTATACAAAATACCAACATAAGCCTTAAGGCCTTACAAAATGTTTCACTTGATATTACATGATTTACAAACCACGGCACGCAGGCCGGTCATACATGAATAAAACAGTAAACACTTCCATTTGGGCCTTCGAGGGCCGGTTTCTCAAAAAGGGCTTTAGCCCGCTCTTGACCGCTTGGTCCCGCAGCACCTGCAAACAACAAACCACCGCACGGTGGCAAAACAAGGCACGGTCAGCAATGCTGACCAAATTATAACGATCCCGCCCCCAACTTGGGGCGGCGATGCTCCTTCCCTGCATTTCATTAGCATAAGCGAGCAATATATATATATATATATATACAGCCATTACATCACAGACGTTGGCTCGCACGGCCACACGCCCCATGCTCTCAGGGCACATTCTTGGTGAACCGGTCGATGTCACGTCAATATAAGCCATAGACATTCCGGACTCACCACCGCCACTTTGACGGCCAAACCTACGAGCAATTTGTCTTCCTGGCCTGGGTCACGACAATTTAAGCCATCGACCGCCGAAGACCCTAATCTATGCCAACGGCAAGTGCCACGTGCCTTTAGGTCTCTTTAACCGAACGACATAGAACGGGTACGATTCCATCTAACCCATGCTCACATCGCAACGACAATTTAAGACATATGTGCGGGTCAAACTTCCACCGAGTCCCATTTACATCACAGATCACATAACCCGGTTATGTTCAAGTTGGCTCTCAGGCCACCAAGTTGGCATGATCTCGTATCCGCCCAGTTTTCCGGGTGCACCTTTGGGTTAGTCCCCAAGGCTCCCTACTGCAATCTACCGCGTAGAAACCCGAAAAACAATCAATAACACGGAGTCTTCTCCGGCATTTATGCAATGCAACATCACCGATCCAGACCAACATGTCCGGGTAGGCTTCACACATCATGCCTAAGTCCGTTCTCGCTTACGGACTCTAAACAACGGGGACTTCACATATCTACCCGAAGGAACGCCTCCAACTCTCCGCAAACGCGCGAGAGCGGGCTTCCTACGCAAAGAAGGAGAGCTACTCATACTCAAGAAGAGAATCATTACCCTAGCGTTCCTCTTTGGCGCCATTGAAAAGTAAACGAATGAAAAGCACCGCCCTAGCTTTGCCTCCGTGGATCCGGAGTCGGCTCGCGATTCGGAGCTTCGAAGCTCCTCCAATGGCCGGATCTAGCTCCTTCTTCCTTCCTTGGCTCTCCTCTCTCTCTAAGGTTTTAGAAAGATAACAACTTAAGAAAAGTGAGGGTTTCTAAGTCCAATCCCGGGTATATCCCTTCAGGAACAACCCCCAGCCGTTGGATCTCAAAATAAGGAAACGAACGGCTTTGATTCGAGACTGAAATGCCCGATCTGGACCGAACACGGCCTAGCACACACCCGTGTCCAGGGGCGTGTGCCTCATTCGCCGTCAAAATCAAATCACCTGGAACAACACACGAGTATCGAACACGCCCGTGGTCGACCTGACATGCCCGTGTTCCACCTGACACGGCCGTGTGGCCGGCTGTGTACCCCCATCATTTTCCCCGAAAACAACCTGAGCACTGCACGGGTTCTAGGACACGCCCGTGTCCTTACTCGTGTCACCTCAACACGCCTGGACCCCAGGCCGTGTACATGGTCTCGACACTCGACACTTCGTCGAGCGAAGATCGTCGACCTGATGACACGGCCTTGGACACGCCCGTGTCCTAGGCCGTGTGCCTTGTCTCGACACAATGTCTAGACCAAAGTGTCGACTTCCCAGGATGAGTGTCGACACGGGTTGACACGCCCTGCGACACGCCCGTGTCGCAGGGCGTATGCCATGTCTCGACACTTCGTCGAACGCAGAGTGTCGATTTCGCGACTAAGTGTCGACACGGGTCGACACGCCCTGCGACATGCCCGTGTCGCAGGCCGTGTGCCCAGTCTCGACACAATGTCGAGACCAAAGTGTCGACTTCCCGGCTTAGTGTCGACACAGGCTTGACACGCCCTGGGACACGCCCGTGTCCCATGCCATGTGCCTGCAGCCAGAACCCAAAACTGGCCCAAAATGTCCCCCGTCACTCCTTTGAGTTTCAGGGCGTTACAACTCTCCCCCTCTTAAAAGAATTTCATCCTCGAAATTATATAAAGGAAAGACATGTACAAAACAAAAATTTGTACCTGAGCGGAACAACTCGGATACTCATCAAGCATAGTCTACTCTCGCTCCCAAGAGAGCTCCTCACGACCGCAATTGTGACACCGGACCTTGACCATCTTGATCTCTTTATTGCGTAGCCTCTTGACCTCCGAGTCCTCAATGCGCACGGGCTTGACCTTTGTCGTCAGCCCACTATCCACCGGCACTTGATTAACCGCGATCACTTGCGTAGGCTCTTGCACCGCCTTTCGAAGCACCAAAATATGGAATACATCATGTAATCCACTAAGCTCCACTGAAAGCTTCAACCGATAGGCCGCTTCACCAACTCGCTCCAAAACCTCAAACGGTCCAAGGTACCTCGGGCTTAGCTTTTTCAATCGCCGCACCCGCGAGACACCCTTGAACGGCTTGATCTTTAAGTATACATAATCGCCCACAGCGAACTCCATGTTCTTGTGCTTGGCATTATAGTACTTTGCTTGCCGGTCCTGAGCGATAAGCAACCTCTCCTGAATGGTTCTCACCAAAGAAGTAGCATCCTCCACTTCTGATCTCTTATACAACTTTGACTTACCCGTTTCTAACCAAGACAATGACGTGCGACATTTTCTACCATATAGGGCCTCGAAAGGCGCCATCAAAATACTCGATTGGTAGCTATTGTTGTATGTGAACTACACCAAATAAAGGTGGTCTTCCCATTGCTTTCCAAAATCCAAGACACACATGCGGAGCATGTCTTCCATGGTTCTATTGACCCTCTCGGTCTGCCCATCCATTTGAGGATGGAAAGATGTGCTGAATTTCAACTTTGTTCCCAACATTTATTGCACTAGCCTCCAATCGTTGGACGTGAACCGCCCATCTCGGTCACTCACAATGTTGCGGGACACACCATGAAGCCGTATTATGTTATCCACATAAAGCTTTGCCAACTTCTCCACCGGATCATCCTTCCTATGCGGAATAAAATGCGACACCTTCGTTAATCGATCAACAACCACCCAAATGGCGTCGTTCCCCTTTTGCGACCATGGCAAACCGTGCACAAAGTCCATAGAGACGTCGTCAAATTTCCACTCCGGAATAGGCAAGGATTTAAGAAATCCTCCCGGCTTTTGACACTCCGCCTTTACCAAGGCGCAAGTTTGGCACTTTGCTACATATAGCGCCACATCCTTCTTCAAACCCGGCCACCAAAACAGTTTCTTCACATCACGGTACATCTTCGTGCTCCCTGGGTGAATCGAGTACTTGGTATGGTGTGCCTCGTATAACAACTCCACCCGTAAATTGCCCACACTTGGGACGCACAGACGACCGTCTTTCCAAAGTAATCTGTTCTCCACGACGAATTGGGAATTTGACCCATCCAGAGCCTCTAGCATGAAATGCTTCATATGAGCATCCATATCCAAAGCCTGCCGAATACGATCAGCCAGGTCATATTGGACTTCAGTCCCCAATATGACCTGAGAGGGTCAATATTGCTTAGGCGTTGAGTGCATTAGGTGAACTGGCTTCAATCAATGCCTCTAGACTTAGCCAATTTCTTCTGCATTTCCAGGCATTGAGTGTGTTGAGTGAAGCCAGTTCACTCCAAATCCTGCCTCCAACTCTCGCACCAATCGCTCATCATGCACCGATAGTCCCCAAGGCTCCCTGCTGTAATCTACCGCGTAGAAACCCGAAAAACAATCAATAACACGGAGTCTTCTCTGGCATTTATGCAATGCAACATCACCGATCCAGACCAAAATGTCCGGGTAGGCTTCACACATCATGCCAATGTCCGTTCTCGCTTACGGACTCTAAACAACGGGGACTTCACATATCTACCTGAAGGAACGCCTCCAACTCTCTGCAAACTCGCGAGAGCGGGCTTCCTATGCAAAGAAGGAGAGCTACTCATGCTCAAGAAGAGAATCGTTACCCTAGCGTTCCACTTTGGCGCCATTGAAAAGTAAACGGATGAAAATCACCGCCCTAGCTTTGCCTCCGTAGATCCGGAGTCGGCTCGCGATTCGGAGCTTCGAAGCTCCTCTAATGGCCGGATCTAGCTCCTTCTTCCTTCCTTGGCTCTCCTCTCTCTCTAAGGTTTTAGAAAGATAACAACTTAAGAAAAGTGAGGGTTTCTAAGTCCAATCCCGGGTATATCCCTTCAGGAACAACCCCCAGCCGTTGGATCTCAAAATAAGGAAACGAACGGCTTTGACTCGGGACTGAAATGCCCAATCTGGACCGAACACCGCTTGGAACACGCCCGTGTCCAGGGCCGTGTGCCTCATTCGCCGTCAAAATCGAATCACCTGGAACAACACACGGGTATCGAACACGCCCGTGGTCGACCTAACATGCCTGTGTTCCACCTGACACGGCCGTGTGGCCGGCCGTGTACCCCCATCATTTTTTCCCGAAAACAACCCGAGCACTGCATGGGTTCTAGGACACGCCCGTGTCCTTACCCGTGTCACCTCAACATGCCTGGACAGGCCATGTACACGGTCTCGACACTCGACACTTCGTCGAGCAAAGATCGTCGACCTGATGACACGGCCTTGGACACACCCGTGTCCTAGGCCGTGTGCCTTGTCTCGACACAATGTCGAGACCAAAGTGTCAACTTCCCGGGACGAGTGTCGACACGGGTTGACACGCCCTGCGACACGCCCGTGTCGCAGGCCGTGTGCCATGTCTCGACACTTCGTCGAACGCAGAGTGTCGACTTCGCGGCTAAGTGTCGACACGGGTCGACACGCCCTGCGACACGCCCGTGTCGCAGGCCGTGTGCCCAGTCTCGACACAATGTCGAGACCAAAGTGTCGACTTCCCGGCTTAGTGTCGACACAGGCTTGACACGCCCTGGGACACGCCCGTGTCCCAGGCCATGTGCCTGCAGCCAGAACCCAAAACTGGCCCAAAATGTCCCTCGTCACTCCTTTGAGTTTCAGGGAGTTACACCGATGCTCTCTTGGTAGCGATTGTTGTAGGCAAACTCCACCAGATTGAGATGATCTTCCCATCTCTTACCAAAATTCCGGGCGCACATTCGGAGCATATCCTCCATTGTTTTGTTGGTCCTCTCAGTCTAGCCATTGGTTTGGGGATGAAAGGTCGTACTGAATGTTAACTTCGTACCCAACAAGTGATGGATTAGCCTGCAATCATTCGATGTGAATTTCCCATCACGGTTACTCATAATGCTACGAGGAACACGGTGCAAACATATAATATGCTCCACATAAAGTTTTGCCAAACTTTTCGCAGAATCTTCCCTCTTGTGCGGAAGGAAGTGCGCCACTTTGGTCAATCGGTCTATGATCACCCAAATCTAATCATTGCTGCATTGAGACCTTGGCAAACTATGTACGAAATCTATTGAAATATCATCAAACGCCCACTCTAGAACAGGCAGCAACTTCAGGAAACCTTCAGGCTTCTAGTATTCAGCCTTCACTAATGCACAGGTCTGGCATTTTGCAACATCATGTGCGATGTCTTTATATATGTCTGGCCACCAGAACAACTTTTTCATGTCTTTGTACTTCTTTGTGCTTCCTGGGTGAATTGAGTATTTTGTAAAATGAGCCTCATACATCAATTCTTCTCTTAGCTTACCCATATTTGGAACGCACAAACGACCATCTTTCTGCAAAAGGCCGTCATTCTTTTAGGATTTGACATTCGACTCATCCATGACATAGCGTTGTAAACTTTGATCAAGTTCCATTGCCTGCCAAACTCTATCAGCAAGGTCACATTGTACCTCCGTCCAAAGCAAACACGCATGTGCTGTGGAATTCTTGTGTACACAAGAAATCTTTAAAACTTCCAACTCCTGGATCAGACGCTCATCATGCATCAGTAACTAATTTGCCCTTGCGGAGCCCTACGACTCAAGACATCTGTGACCATGCTTCCCTTCCCTGGAATATAATGAATCTCAACCGTATAGTCCCCAAGGAACTCCATCCACCTCGTTGACGCATATTGACATCTTTTTCTCCAATAGTACGTTAGGCTTTCATGGTCCGCTAATATATCCACCTTCACGACATATAAATACTGTCTCCACAGCCTAAGTGCAAAACTTATCACCTCCAACTCCAAATCGTGTACGGGATAGATCCGCTCATGCACTTTCAACGAACACGAGCCTTAAGCGATCACCTTTCCAACTTGACGAAGAACGCAGCCGGTTGTTTCACATGGCGATGTCGAAATGGGCGCAGTCGTCAAATGACTCTTTAGCTCGTTAAAAGCTCGCGCGCATTCCGGCGTCCAAACGAACTTCTGATCCTTCCTCGTTAATGTGGTAAGAGGCAAAGCAATCCGTGAGAAATATTCTACAAAACGCCTTTAGTCGCCTGCCAGTCCAAGGAAACCCCTGACTTCGGCCATCGAAGATAACACTGGACACTCCTGGATGGCTCTTATCTCTAACGGATCCACCGTAATGCCCTCTCCACTCACCACTGATGAGAGCCAAAACACACACGTTGAGATCTTAGCGTAGAACTTATTTCTCCTCAGGGTATGCAACACCAATCATAAACGGTTCGCATGATCTTCTTCCGAGTGAGAGTACACCAAGATATCATCAATGAAGACAATCACAAACAGGTCCAAGTACTCTCGGAATGTTCGGTGCATTAGATCAATAAACACCGATGGCTCATGACATAGCCCAAACGACATTACAGTAAACTCGTAATGACCGTAGCATAGGCCAACTGCTGTCTTGGGAATGTCACCTTCCCGAATTCTCAATTGGTAGTAGCCCGAGTTCTAATCCAGCTTTGAGTATACCTTCGATCCTGCCAATTGATCCAACAACTCATCTACCCGTATAATCGAATGTTTCTTTTTCTTCATCAACTTATTCAATTCACGCTAATAAATATACATTCGCAGGCTACCGTCCTTCGTTTTCACAAAAGAACATGTGCGCTCCAAGGTGACAAACTTGGGCTTATATATCCCTGTTCCAACAACTCATACAGTTGCACTTTTAGTTCAGCCATCTCCTTTGGTGCTACTCGATATGGCGAGCGGGACACATGTTTTACACTTGCCATGCTGCTCCGAGAGCCAGTCCACATCAAAGATCGCATCCAACTCCGATATTGGCAGCACCAATTCTTCCAATCCGAACACCCGACTTCCTATTCGTACCTCCACAAAATAAGACCTATCCGCATGCAGGACACTTCCATTTGGTAATAACACCTTCACAGTATCTGTCATTCACCGAATCGGTACACTGATCCGTGACACGAGGTCCATAGATAGAAGTGAATGAGAATCACCAGTATTAACCAGTGCTCTCGTTGGATAGTCACGAATTAGGACAAAGCCAAATACAAACACATCATACGCAAGCTACAAACAAGGTATGACATAGCAAAAGTAGCAGTCAACTATGATACCACACGCATATGACAACGTCACTTTGCTTATCACAATTGTATAGATATTGTACCAATATAAGCATAAAAGGAACATGTGAAGCTTCCATTCAAGGACTAAAGACATGTTTGTACACGCAAAACATGCACAATACAGGAGCACAGTTATTTATGTACATAAATTCGAAGTTCCATTCTTATTTATTATCATCTACGGACCACATCGGCAATCTCGGGCATTATGTCCTTCTCTGCCACACGAGTAGCACTTGTATTGCTTCTTTGGCTTCTGGTCACTATCCCAACACTCTCGGGCAAGGTGTCCTTTCTTGCCACAAGTGTAATAATAATGAGTCTCGTGTTTCCACCTTCTGCGGTGAGCAGGCTTTCCAACCCGTAGAGAACTCATTTCCCTGATCACAGGCATTTGCTGGGCTCTTGTCAAGTCCATCTCCAACAGTCTAGTTGATTCCACCAATGTTTGGAATCCAGTAACTTCAGACCCATTAATAGAAAACGTAGTTCCTGACGTAGCCCATCATAAAACTTGTTAATTTTAGTCTCCTCAATTTCAAACACAAATTCTGGATGTTGTCTCAGCGCAACAAATGCATGAAGGTATTCCTCAACCGTGTACACCCCTTGGCTCAGGCACATGCTGAATGACGGAGCTGATGTTCCTCCCTTTGCCTCCTATTCCAGTACATCGACCGGTGTGGGACGCACCATTGGAATAGAGGGTTGTACCTATCTCTCATGTTGAACCTTGATCATTGCGAAGACCACCTCAGCGATCAATCAGACTGTCTCTACCGAATGAAGAGGTGTTGGTACCCTAGTTGGTTTCATCATTCCCATCGAATACTGGGGGTCCCGCTGTCTCGCATGCACGCTAGTCTCCTGCAGTCGTGAAACACACAATTCAGCAACAAATAGAATGCCAAAAGCAATACCAGGAACACACAGGTTCCCCAAACAGGTGTATTTGCATTCCTTCGTGGACATTCTTGAGTTCATTAAGGTTATAGTGGGTCGCACTTACACGTGCTCACCACCCCAAAAACAATTCGACTACGAATTCGAAAGAGAAAGACCAAGACAAACTGATACCAAAATTATAGCACCTCCATCCGTTACATGACATATAATAGAAGGTCCGGCCGGGGCCCCACACCTTATGCCATAAACAGGCGGCGAAGTTACGGGTTAGTATCAGAGTTGCACATCCTAATACAGAGCATTCTAGTGGTAGCTTTTAAGTTGAATGAACTTTGCTCATTAGAATGTCCACAATATATAAACCAACATTTATATATATATATATCACACCACGAAGGAATGTTATACAAATACACAACAATCTTGGCCTTATGGCCTTACAGTTATGCTTAGTACTATAGATTCCATACATCGGCAAGCAGGCCAGCCATACATGAACAATATCTCATATAAACGTCTTTGGCCTTCAAGGGCCAATATAGCAGTAGCGACAGCAGCAGCAACATCAAGGGCTTCAGCCCCCTATTCCCACTCGTCTCTCTTGCACATGCACGGGACAGTCCACCGTAACGGTGGCAAACAAAGTAACGGTCAGCGTTCAGCTGACCAATTTATAACGACCCTACCCCTTACCCGGTGCAGTGGCATTTCTTTCTGCAGGCATAGCATTTTACAAGCAGATATATCACACAATGTGCGCTCACATACAACCCACATATCACAAATATCGCCCATGCGGCCCGACTTTCCGTACACTCAGGGCACATTATTGGTGTACCAGATATACCAGTCGCCCACCGCCATTCAAGGCCCGAAGCCCAACGACAAACATGATCATTTTTCTCCATGGATTTCAGCCGGAGACTTTAGTCTTACTGTCTCGCAGGCCAAGACTCTCGCTATGGGTTTTGCCAAATGTCAATTGCCCAGGCACTCGTGGCAGATAGCTATAATGCGGATATAATTCATCTTTTTCCCGTTGCTCAAATCGTTAGTTCAATACTAAACCTAACGCGGGTCGGCATCCACTTTTACATTCGGCACAAGGCCTTTTGAAGAGCTCATCAAGCTCACAAATAGCCATACTGTCCCCGAGGGACTGGCTTCACAATCATAGGTTAACTAGGAGCCATTGCCAGCAACACTAACTATCGTGCGGCGTTAGCGACAGAACTCACTTTCCATCCCTATCCCTAACCTTATCATTTATAGCATACATCACAAGCACTTAGTGGGTATGTTCCTGGACTTTCACCACAGTACTTCCTGCTACTATCCTTCACAGACACAACCCACTGATATCACAAGCATAGTCATTTATACGTGGAGTCTTCTCTGGTGTGCAACATAAAACATCAGCAATCCAGACCAACCTGTCCAGATGGGCTTCAC
The DNA here is from genome assembly GCA_039583875.1 of Platanthera guangdongensis. Lineage (NCBI taxonomy): Eukaryota > Viridiplantae > Streptophyta > Magnoliopsida > Asparagales > Orchidaceae > Platanthera > Platanthera guangdongensis. Next base: position 176,118,134 of record CM077166.1, on the reverse strand, counting down.
ACAGTATGCCTATTCCGTACTTCCTATTTCCGGATCTACATGCAAGACTTCTTGGGGATATCCAAAATCAACCCAAGAAAATCACTTAATAAGCCACCTTTTGGTGGGGGAAATATATGCATATGCCAAATCAAGGACTTCACATGTCTAAGGAAGAAAGATCGTTACCCTTGACGACCACTTTGGATCCATGAAAATCTAGCCGGTTGGAAAGCACCGCAGCGGTCTTGCCTCCACAAATCTGGCCTCAGATCTCGATTCGGAACTCGGAAGCTCCACCAGCGGCCGGATCCCTTTCTCCTCCTCCTCCTTGCTCTCCCTTCTCTCTAGCTCTTTTAGAAAGAGAATGGCTAAGGTAAATGAGACTTATCTTCTCAATTCGGCCTTAAGGTAGTAGGGAGAAGCCTGGACCATCAGATCCCAGAGGAAGGAAATGAATGGCTACAAATCGCCGACACATGTCAATTTTTGGGCTGACACGGCCTCTGACACGCCCGTGTCACAGGCCGTGTACCTTAAGCGGCACAAAACTGACTTACTGCGAGCAGGATACGGCCATGTGACATGCCCGTGTCTCGGGCCGTGTGCCCTGACACGGCTACAGACATGCCCGTGTCTAGCCCGTTTCCACCAAGCCTCACATCCCTGCCCAAATCCAGAGAAGGACACGACCATGTGATACGCCCATGTCATAGTTGACAAGCCCATGTCCCAGAACATGTTCCCCACTCGAGGATCGTCGAGCGCATTACTCGAGTGGAATTCGTCGAACTAGAGGAGGACACGCCCTCAGACACGCTCGTGTCGCAGGTCGTATTCCCTCACGAGAACTTGTCGAGTGTATTTCGTCGAGCACTCGACTGGCTGCTCAACCATAGAGAGCAGGACACAGCTTGGGACACGCCCGTGTCCCAGGCCGTGTCGCTCAGCCTGAACCCAAATGTGGGATTTGGGGTGTTACACAAAGCTTGGACCAAAGGTGATATTTGGAGACTCCAACTGTGGAGATACGGAAGGATATGGAAATGTCAAAGTTGGAGCAGTTACCTTCAGGAAGGTAGCCTATGTAAGTGGTCTCAAGCATAACCTAATATTCATAAGCCAATTATGTAATGACGGTTATCAAGTATCATTCAATCAGTGATCTTGCATCATTACTTCTAATAAAAACAAAAATGTTTTAACTGGAATTAGATAAGGAAACATATATGTAGTTAATTTCAAATCTTCTAATTCAGAAATTTGATTATTCAACCAAATTAGCTCAACTAATGATTTATGGCATAAGAGACTAGATCATGTAAACCTTAGGAAAATTGCTAAATTATCTAGGGACAACCTTGCTAGAGGACTACCTTCTGATTCTTACAAGAAGGAAGGACTCTGCAGGGTTTGTCAATTAGGCAAACAAACTAAAAATAATTTCAAATCCTTTAATAAAGTGATTCACCCAGGACTTTGTACTTGCTATATATGGACCTTTTTGGCCCTATTGTTATACAAATTTTGGGAGGAAAGTCATACACTCTAGTTATTGTTGAGGACTTCTCTAGATTCACTTGGGTATTCTTTTTGAGAAACAAGTTAGATAACTTTAAAGTTCTTATAGATTTTCTTAAGAGAATAAAGATTGAGTACTCTACTCAGGTTGCATTAATCAGAAGTGATCATGGCACCGAGTTTGAATCTCTTCTCATGCAATAATTATGTGAGAAGGAAGGTATCATACATTGTTTTTATGCTCCTAAAACTCCTCAAAAAATGGGGTAGCTGAAAGAAAAAATTGAACCCTTATTGAATCTGCTGGGACATTGCTTGTAGATGCTTATTTGTCCATATTCTTTTGGGCAGAGGCTATAAGCACAACAAATTATGTTCTTAACAGAAGTTTAATTCATAAGCTAAAGGGTAAGACTCCCTATGAATTACTTAAAGGGAAGCAACCTAAAGTAGATTACTTTAAAGTATTTGGATGTAAGTGTTATATTCATAATAATAATAAGAAACACGTAAGAAAATTTGAACCCAAGGATGCATAGGGAATTTTTCTTGGTTATTCCCAAGTCAGCAAGGTTTATAGGATATTTAATAAATCAACATTAAAAATGGAAGAATCTGTACATATATCTTTTGATCAAGCTATTATGTTTTACAAGGAGAAGTATTCTTCTACCATAGACTCATTGCAAGTACCCTATCTGTTTGAGAAGTTGGATGATTTAAACCTTACCCAAGAGGTTACAATGCATCCTTCTCCACAGATTGATGAAGATAGTGAAGAAGAAATTGTTAAAGCAGTTGACCCATAACAACAAATATAATTCCATAAGAGGAATTAATTCCACAAGGTGTTGATGAACCAACTCCTCCTTATGATCTTGTCATACTTAGAGATCATCCTATATCTCAAGTGATTGGAGACATATCAGTTGGTGTGCAAACAAAGCATCAACTCAACCAAGATCTGATGCATGCTTGCTTCATTTCTCAAATTGACCTTCAATCCATAAAAGATGCAAAGCAAGATCCCACTGGAATATTGCAATGTAAGAGGAACTCAATCAATTTGAGAGGTGTAGATATTGAGATTTAGTTCTAAGACCCAAAGACTACCCAGTCATTGGAACTAAATGGGTCTTTAGAAACAAGCTGGATGCACAAGGATTAATTGTGAGGAACAAAGTAAGGCTGGTAGCCCAAGGTTATTCACATGAAGAAGGGATTGACTATGATCAAATCTTTGCTCCTGTTGCAAGACTTGAAGCCGTCATAATTTTTCTTGCATATGCAGCATTCAAGAAGTTCAAGGTATATCAGTTGAATGTCAAAAGTGCATTCCTCAATGGAGAACTAAAAGAGGATGTTTATGTTGAGCAACCATCGGGTTTTAACTCCTCAACTCATCCAGTTATGTTTTTAAGCTTCATAAAGCTCTTTATGGACTAAAGCAAGATCCAAGAGCTTGGTATGAGACCTTAGCTAGCATTCTTTTAGAACATAAGTTCATTAGAGGCATTGTAGATAGAACTTTATTTATTAGATATCATAAGTCAAAAATTTTGCTAGTCCAAATATATCTAGATGATATAATATTTGAGTCTATTGATTCCAAACTTGGCAAAAGGTTTTCTGACCTAATGCATTCAAAGTTTGAAATGAGTAGTATGGGTGAACTATCCAACTTCCTTGGTCTTGAAGTGAAGAAAACCCCTGATGGTATCATTATATCCCAGTCTAAATATGTTAAAGAGCAACTTAAAAGATTTGCAATGACATATGCCTCAGCCAAGAAAACACTCATGCCATCCAATGTTGTAATTGATTTTGATGAACAGGGCAAGCCAGTTGATCAGAAAACATATAGGGCTACTGTTGGGTCCTTATTATACCTTACAACTAGTAGGCCAGACATTATGTTTGCTACTTGCATTTGTGCTAGATTTCAAGTCAATCCTAAAGAATCTCACCTTATTTTATTAAAAAGGATTTTAAGATATATAAAGGGTTGTCCTAATCTAGGACTCTGGTATCCTACTGAGTCAGAATTTGAATTATCTGGATTCTCAGATGTTGACTTTGCTGGATGTAGAGTGGACAGGAAAAGTACATCAATAACTTGTCAGTTGCTTGGTGATAGGCTTGTGCCTTGGTTTTGCAAAAAGCAAAATTCTGTGTCCACATGAACTGCTGAAGCTAAATACATAGCATTAGGTAGTTGTTGTTCACATATTTTGTGGATTCAAAATTAGCACCTGGATTATGGTTTCAACCTAAATAATTCAACTATCTATTATAAAAATACAAGTGCAATTTATATTGCACAAAATCCAGTGCATCATAGTAGGAAAAGAATATAGACATTAAACATATTATCATTAGAGATTGTGTGGACAAAAATAAAATTAAACTTGTCTTTATCTCTACTGATTTACAAAGAGCAGACATTTTCACCAAACCATTAGATGAAAAGAAACATTTGTTCTTCCTAAATAAGCTAGGTATGATTAATGAAGAAGCTTTAATTTGATTTCTGTCTGTGATTGACGAACTGTTTATTTTTCATCGAACGGAGATCGACAAAGTACGAACTCTTCATGGAGTGTTCATCGAATGGAGATCGACGAACCTTCCTTTGCAAAACGCTTTCGTCGAACAAAGATCAACGAATTTGTTTCAGAAAATGTTTCGTCGAACGGAGATCAACGAAGTTTGTTTCAGAAAATGTTTTTGGCGAACGAAGAACGACGAATTGTTTTCCCCTCTTCAAACTTAGATCAATGCTTTTATTTATTTATGAAATTGATGTATGGTTTGACATTGACATCGATTCATTCAGTCATTCTGATCAATCTTCAAGAACATCCTTCAGTTGTTTGAGGCTCCACAGTTGAGAAAGTTCATGACCTTAAGGATCATCTTCCAGTGTAAGAAATTAAGGAATGGGTATTCACAGCAACCTTTCCAGATCAAACCTCCATTACTGGATCGATTTCTGGACACCAGGTTTCTCTTACCCATAATATTCTAACTAAAGTTTTTGGATTTATCAATGGAGAAGATGATATTGAACTACCTAGCACTGAGTTTGATGATATGCATGTTATAATGGGTCACTCCCAGGGAAACCATAACAAATTACTGAAGAAGAACTTGTCAGTTGAATACAAGTTCTTGGCAGATGTTGTTGGCAAGGTAATCTTGGGCAAGCACTCTGCCCATGACTACATAACCAGGTACTAATTCCTTCTGATGAGTGCCCATATTAGTCAGAAATCAGTGAACTAGGGTGAAATTGCGTTTGATTTGATTAAGAAGAAGATTAGTAAGAAGGGTGTTAGTTTTGGTAGAGTTCTGGGAATTCTCATACAGGCAAATGTTCCAGAACTTTTGGTCTCCTAGATCATTTTCATCAATGCCTCTAAGAGCTTACCACTTCCCTCTTTGGCAGATGGTAGAGGGTTATCCCAAATCCCTCCATGTCTTCCTCTTCTAGGATATCTTCAGAGGACACAAGGGCTGTAATAGCCACTTTACCAACCCCAACAGAAGCTCCAGCTCCTCACATTCCCTATCCTCCTCCATCTCCACATCATTCTATATTTCCTTCATAAACTCCATTTCTTGATGTCTCTCCTTTTCAACAACCATCCATAATTGTACCTTCTACTTCTATCCCTCCTGTCTCACCATCCAGACCACCATCTCCTCCACACTCACCAATCCACATTTCTGAGGATACACCATCTCAACCTCTTCAATCACCTCTAACATCACATATTGATGACAGAACATCCACTTGTCTTCATTTAGATCAACTACTTTCATCTCCAACTTTTGATCAACTATCATCTCCATCTCCACAACCATCTCCACAACATTCCCCTGTTCAAGAAGTCATTATTCCTGATGTCACTCCAAATGATATTCCAACACCCTGCATTCTACAGGCATTTACTATCTGTCTAACCTGCTCCACTCCATCCTCTTCTACTGCCAGACAACCTTCTATATCTACTAATACAAATGATTATATGTACGTTGATTTTTCTTCTATATTAGCAAACATTCTTGAGTTTATTACCCCTACACTCGAGCAACTCATAGCTGAAGCAATTGCTCCTTTGGTAGCTACCATCTCTGAACTTTCTTCAAAGCTTGCTTCCTCCTCCACTGTCCCTTCTTCTAGAAGCGGTTCAGGTGATGTGGAGGATGTCCGCTAGTCAGAGTTTGACACAAAACAAGGAGATCCTACAATGCCCAACACACCATGGTTCAACTACACCTACACAAGCATCTATCTCCACAATACGGTTCGACTCTAACGCAACACATAAACCACAAGGAGGAAGGATCGACTCTAAAATAATGATCAGAAATGAGTCAGATTATTCCCCAAAAGTAACGTAAAGGTTGCCAATCCCTTTTGATAATGAACCATGGCTATAAGCCAAGATCCGCTCAAGCAAATAGGACCTACCCGATCCGGATTTGTAAAGAAATTCGTCAACAATGAAAATGACTCAGAAATTGCAAGCAATATTATTCAAAACCACGGAAATAACGGTTGCTCCATCTCCACAAAACTAAAGCAAGAGGACACGAGAGAAGGGATGAGATATTACCTAACCCGTATTCACTTTGCACAGAAGATATGGTGGGAGAATCACTCTCCCACGGATCCACCGGCGTCACACCGAATGGGGATGCAACCTTCTTCCTTATAGTCGCACCGAAGGATTCCACGCCAGAGTCACACTGAAGAGGGGAGAAGGATTCCACGCCAGAGTCACAAATTGGATGATCAAGGAGTAATTGTAAGGAACATGGCAATGCTAGTTGCTCAAGGATACTCTCAAGAAGAAGGCATAGACTATGACCAGACTTTTACACCAGTTGCAAGATTGGAAGCCATCAGGATCTTCTTAGCTTATGCAGCACACAAAGGCTTCAAAGTATATCAGATGGATGTAGAAAGTGCATTTCTAAATGGAGACATCAAAGAAGAAGTCTATGTCAAACAACCTCCAGGTTTTATCTCTCCAACCCATCCTGATTATGTTTTTAAATTGAACAAAGTATTATATGGTATCAAGCAAGCTCCTAGAGCATGGTATGAGACCCTAGCATGCTTCCTTCTGGAAAATGAATTTATAATGGGTAGAGTAGACCAAACTCTTTTCATTAGAACCCATAAGTCCCATACCCTACTAGTACAGATCTATGTAGATGATATTATTTTTGGCTCTACTGATTCAAATTTGTGCATAAGGTTCTCCAACCTAATGCATTCTAAATTTGAAATGAGTAGCATGGGTGAGCTATCCTTCTTTCTAGGATTGCAAGTCAAACAACATGTTGAAGGCATCTTTATTTCTCAAACCAAGTATGCAAATAAATTGGTCAAGAAATTTGGTATGTCTGAAGCATCTTGCATGAAAACACCTATGTCTACTAATGATGTATTGGATGCTGATGAACATGGGAAACCTGTTGATCAGACAACATATAGAGCAATGATTGGCTCCCTATTATACCTTACAGCTAGTAGACCTGATATAATGTTTGCTACATGCATATGTGCTAGATTCCAAGTAAGCCCTAGAGAGTCACACCTAACATTAGTCAAAAGGATTCTCAGGTATGTTAAAAGTTGTCCAAATCTAGGTCTCTGGTATCCAAAAGATTCAGCATTTGAATTAACTGGATTTTCTGATGCTGATTATGCTGGATGCAGAATTGACAGGAAAAGCACCAGTGGAACTTGTCAGTTTCTTGGTGACAGACTTGTCTCATGGTTTTGCAAGAAACAAACTTCTGTGTCAACTTCTACTGCTGAAGCTGAATATATGGCTGCAGGCAGTTGTTGTTCACAAATCTTGTGGATTCAAAACTAACTCCTAGACTATGGTTACAACTTAGAGAAGTCAAAAATATTTTGTGATAACACTAGTGCTATTTCTATAGCTCAAAATCCAGTCCTCCATAGTAGGACAAAACACATAGAAATTAGGCATCACTTTTTAAGGGATAATGTTGATAAGAATAAAATTGAACTTCAATATATGAAAACTAATTTGCAAAGGGGAGATGTTTTCACCAAACTCTTGGATGAAAAGAAACACACCTTCTTCCTAAATCAGTTAGGAATGTTAGATGGAGGAAGTCTAAAATAATATCCAAGATTTTAAAACTTTGAAAATTGACCAAGACTAGGCAAACATCTTGATTTTTCTAGTGTCTAGATTGTATTTCTGGTCTCTGTACTGCGCTCGACGATTTTCCCCCAGATCGTCGAACGGAGTTCGACGATTTCCGAAATCGTCGACCTGAGTTCAGCGCTTCTCAGATAGCGCTCAACTATCTCTTAAGGTCAACGATCGTCGAACGGTGCTCGACGATTCTTTTCTCTGAACAATCATTGAACGGAGCTCGACGCTCTCCAATATCGTCGAATGGAGATCGACGATATTGAAGACCTTTCAGATTCCTTTAGAAGCCCCGATCGTCGAACTGAGTTCAACGATCATTCCTTTTCTGCGTTGAACCCTAATATAAATTTATTTTTCGGCCGTCGTTCTCCTTTTGCGCTTTCAATCTCTCTGCAAAAATTTCCCTTTCCCTCTAAACATCTCTACACTTGGTCATTTTGTTTGTTGATTTTTGCAGGTAACAATGGCCATTTCAGTTGCTGTTCTAACCGCAATGAAGTTTGATGCAGGATTTGACATTGACATGAACTCTTTCAGCACAAGTGATCAGGTTTTTCAAGACATTCTAGAATTGTTCAAGGAGCAAAAATTAGCTACTATCATGTCCACCAGAATCAAGCTACCTACTGATGAGATCAAGGAGTGGGTCTATACTGCCCACAACCAGGACCAAAACACAGTGGTTGGATCCATTTCTGGCACTCAGGTACCTCTGACTCCTACCATTCTGACAGAGGGTTTTCCATTAAATTCTGGAAGAGATTCTGCTGAGTTATCTGGAGAAGAATTTTCTGACTTACTTGCAAGAATGGGTCATTCTGAGGCAAACCCTAGCAAGTTGCTGAAAAAGAACTTAGCTGTGTAATACAGGTTCTTAGCTGATGTAGTAGGAAAAGTCCTGTTGGCCAAGCATTCAGCACATGATACCATCTTCAGGTATCAGCTGTGCTTGATGGGAGCCTTAGTGGACAAGAAACAGTTGAACTGGGGAGAGGTCCTCTTTGACCTGATTAAGAAGAAGATCAATAAGAACTTTGTAAATTATGGAAGGATTCTAGGGCTGTTTCTCCAAAACAGATGCCCTGCTCTGCTAGTCTCCTCTGGGATGCATATCAATGCCTCAAGGAGGCTCTCCTGTGCCCTCTTTGGCAAATGTGACAGGCAGATAGTGAAGCCCAGCAGGCCTTCTGCAAGCACCATTTCAGGCACAAGGACTGTAACAGTCTCTTCCCCTCCAGTCTCTGCCCCTGCAGATGACTTGCCTGCTGCTTCTTCTCCTCCTCCAACTCTCATTCCATCTCCACCAGTCACCTCCACCATTCAAAGTTCATCCACCATCATTATTTCCAGCCCATCTCCAACATCAATACCATCTCCAATCCCAACTCTTCCAATAACAGAAGAAATCTTCCATCCATTACATCACTACCCTCACCCATACATTGCCACATCATCCAACATTCCATCTTTCAATATTCTAGATGATTCCTTCATGGATGACTCACCTTCCTCTCCTCCTGAGCTACCCTCCTCATCCACTTCATATCAACAGCTTCTACAAGATATCATTGATCAACCCTCCTTCACAACTTCTATCTCCATACCACTTTCTTCTATTTCAACAATCCCCACACCTCAACCTTCACTTCTACCATCAACTAGCTCTCCACCACCATCACCAGTAGCTCCACCTCCAGTCTCTACCTCTGCTCACATCCCTGTTGAGCATGTAGATCTTCCAGCCCTAGCTGATAAATTATATGAACTGCTACCTCCCAGGCTATCACTTCTATTGGAGACCTCCTTGGCTCCACTTCTTCAGTCAGTTGCAGCCCTTTCTGCCAGGCTATCTTCCATCTTTCCTCCTCAGGCAATCCCTTCCTCTGGGTGCCTTAATCCAGCTCTCTCTGAATCTAGGCAGGGGGAGATGCCTTATGAAGTTAGATTGTCTGCTGCTGCTGCTGCTGCCATTTCTTCAGTCCCTGCTGCTGCTGTTGTCTCCTCACCTCAAGCTCCAGTTACACCTCCACCAGTTGCAGTCTTCTCAGTGGACCTCAGGTCCTTATTATCAAATTTTGATTCAGTGTATTTCAGCTGTCTTCTAGTAAGCACTGCAGTCCAGCCCTCAGAGGATCTCTCCAAGGCCATTGTGCCCTTCTCAAGCTGTGATTCCAGCTTAATTAGCTCTTACATAAATTCCCTCTCTACTGCTGAGCCTCCTATTTCCAGTGATGCTGCTACTACTCCTGCTGCAAATGTTGTTGTTAGTTCTGCTGCTGCTGATGTTTCAGTTTTTGAGGATATGCAGACAGAGACATATGATTTTGAGCCTACTGTTATTGCTGATGTTATTACTGCTGCTATTGCTGATGCTGAAAATATTATCTCTGAAAGTAGTGTTTCTGAAACAGTTTTATCTATATCTGTTGCTACCCCAGCTGTTGCTGTCAGTACTGCTGCTATATCTTCTGAAAGTATTGCTCCAGAAAGTTCTGTATCTGTTGTTACTTCTGTTACTGCTATTACAACTGCTGTTACCACTGTCTCATCTGCTCCAACCCAACTTCAAAAAGAATATATGAAAAAGATTGATTCTTTATATGATGAGCAAAGCTCTGAAAGTGATGAATATAGGACTGATTCTGATGATTCCTCAGCCACTATAGTCAGGAAAAGGAAGGCAAGGAGCAAGGCTATGAAAAGAGTTCCCCAGCCAAAGTAAAAGACACCAATGACATTCCCTAATACATTCTTCATGACTGCCCCATTACTGAACATTGGATGCAATATTCCAAGAACCAATTGAAAGCCATGAAGAAGAAGAGGAAATATGAGAAAGGATCTTCTCAGTTTCATCATCCTCATCCTCCTCCACCACCTTCTCCTGATGCAGTTGCAGGTGGAAGCTCAGCTGCTCAACCTTCTGCTAAAAGCCAAACCCCCTATCAGCCTTATGCAAGATCTCAATATAGGGGAAGCCAGTCCAGAGGTTCTCAATCTAGAAGAGGAAATTATAGAGGAAGCCAAAGGGAATTCCAAGTCTACTCCAAAGGCTATTCAAGGCAACATCCATACTCAAGGAAAGGAGAAGCTTCATCTGACACTACTTCAGGTCCTTTTCCCTACAAGTTGAAAGAAGTAGTCTCATCCAGAGCTCCTCAAGATAATCCTTCCAATATATATGAACCTCTAGTGCCCTATGAGGATCCAGAAAATAATCCTACTGCATGGACTGCTAGGATGAAAGAGTTAGCTGCCTTAGATCAAATTAAGAAATCCAGAGAGCAAGGCAAAGACACCTCCAGCATTACTACATTGTCAGAACAAAGAAAGAAGGAACTTGAAAGATATGCTTACAACAAATTCTTTGATTCAGAAAGATACATGGAGCTGCACCCTGAAGCTGTGGTACCAAGGCCTAAACATCAAACTTCTTTGGGTGCAGCTGATGACAAAAGATCAAAGAAAAAAGCTCTTAATCCTAATAGAGAAATTAAACTTATAAAGAGCAAGGAGAAGGAATAATTCTGTAAGGTGACATTCATTCTGATTTCTGATCTGTCTAAGACATTTTATCTGTGATTCTGCAATGTTGTTGTTTGTTATATTGTTTTCAATTTCTCCAATTTCTGTAAATAGTAATCCTAACCCAAATAGGGGGAGATTGTTGGAACACCCTATTACTAATTTGGGTCAGGATCACTATGTCTCTAGGAAACCTGTTTTTGACCTCATTGTATAGATCTAAAGGTCAATTAGAATCGAGTCTAAGGGTTAGTAGTTAGGTTTGGAAGCTGCCCTTAAGACCAAGATTTTTCAGTTTGGAGACTAAGTCATTTCGTCGAGCTCAGTATGACGGATCGTCGAACTCCAATCGACGATCGTTGAGCTCACTTCGACGGATCGTCGAACTCCATTCGACGATCGCTGAGCTCAACTTCAACAAATCGTCGAACTCCATTCGACGATCTTCGAGATCAGTTTGACGATCTTGACTCCAGTATTGATTCTCTATCTCTGAGCTCAGTTCGACGATAGTTGAGCTCAGATCGACGATCTCTGTTGCTGTCTAAGTCCAAATCGCTGAGCTCAGTTAGACGATAGTATAGCTCAGTTCGACGCTTTTCTGAAGAGTTACATGATTTTCAAGATTCAAATTTACAAAAGTTAAGGAGTTATTCTCAGCAATTAATTCAGAAGATCTTATAGCCGTTTTTCATTTATTCTGGAGCAAGTTTCAAGGAATTATCAAGGAATGTTTCTTTCGACTTTCCCCCAGAAGATAATTGCAATTAAGGAAGTCATTTAATGACAGGCCAACGACTATTCTAGACAGAGGATCATTTTCTATTCAGAACAAAAAGGAATAAAAGATAAGATTTTTGAATCTCTCAGTAGACCTATCAACAACAAGAACAAGAAGAGAGTGAACAAGAACAAGAGCAAAAGATTCTCTGCTACAAATTTTCTTTGGAACAACATCTCTTTCAACAACAATCTCTCAAGAGAAAAAGAAAGAGAGCTGTCGACATTCTCTGTCTCAAAGATCAACAAGAACACACAACCAAAAGGAGATCAAAAATCTGAAATCTTCAGATCTCTTTTTATTCAAGTGTTCAAGGCCATCATCATTCAAGACTCCAGACACCTAACATTTCAGCTGTTGCTGAAATCATCATTTGCTGGAGATCATTTTCTGAAGGCCTATCACCCTACAGCAAAGCTTCATTTCCTGAACTCTCAAGAACTCAGGGGGAGCTTTGACAACATCAAAATCCACATAGTCTTCTCAGCTGCTTTGAGAAAGAGAAGATTTCGATCACTACTCATCCCCACCTTTGTACAGGGTTTTTCAAACTCCCTTCAAAAGTTTGTGTGTGGTTTTTGAGCATCTTATCAAAAGCTCATTGGTGGCAAGACACCTGATCAAAAAATCTGGTTTGGTTTTTGAGCACCTTATCAAAATCTCATTGGTACCCAGGACACCTGATCAACTCATCCTGCAGTGGATTCCTATCTAAGGTGGTAGAAGAGTGGATGTACCCAAGTTTAGGGGAACCACTATAGCTCCTTGTGTCTTCTGGTTTCTTATCTTTATTTTTGTTTCTGGCTGTGATCTGTGATTAGTTTCTTTTGTAGATTGTGATTAGATAGCTGCTGTGTTTAGATTTATTATTTGCTTCCCTGTTCACTCAGATTACAATAACTATTGTAAAAAGTTTTCAAGCACCATAATCTATTCACCCCCCTCTAGAGTATATCAGATCTAGCTGCACTTTTAGACATCTTCTACCATAAAGGGACTCGAAGGGCGCCATTTATATCCTCGCATGGTAGCTATTGTTGTACGAGAACTCCACCAAGTATAAATGATCTTCCCACTACTTTCCAAAGTCCAGGACACACATGCGAAGTATGTCTTCCATTGTACTATTGACCCTCTCAGTCTGCCCATCCGTCTGCGGATGGAAGGTTATGCTAAAACTCAGCTTCGTTCCCAACATCTGCTGCACCAACCTCCAATCGTTGGACGTGAACTGCCCATCCCGGTCACTCACGATGCTGCGGGGCACACCGTGAAGCCGTACTATGTTTTCCACATACAACTTTGCCAATTTCTCAACCGGATCATCCTTCTTATGCAGAATGAAGTGTGACACCTTCGTTAGACGATCTACGACCACCCAAATGGTGTCGTTTCCCTTTTGCGACCTTGGCAACCCGTGCACAAAGTCCATAGTAATGTCGTCAAACTTCCACTCTAGAATAGGCAAGGATTTCAAGAATCCTCCCGGCTTTTGGCACTCCGATTTCACCAAGGCGCAAGTTTGACACTTCGCCACGTAGAGCGCCACATCCTTTTTCAGTCCTGGCCACCAGAACAATTTCTTAACATCGCGGTACATCTTCGTGCTCCCCGCGTCAATTGAGTACTTGGTATGATGCGCCTCGTACAACAATTCCACCGCAAATTGCCCACGTTTGGGACGCACAGACGACCGTTCTTCCAAAGCAATCCATCCTCAACGACGAATTGGGAATTTGACCCATCCAGAGATTCAAGCATGATCTACTTCATGTGGCCATCCAAATCCAAAGCCTGTCGAATCCGATCAGCCAAGTCCTACTGGACTTCAGTCCAATTCAGTAGTGCTTTAGCACTTGACTGCTTATCCATGCAAGAGATCTCCAACGCCTCCAACTCCCGAACAAACTGCTCGTCATGGATCGATAACTAATTGGCTTGAGCTGGGTCCCGACGACTCAATGCGTCCGCAACCGCATTGCCTTTACCAGGCACGTAGTGGATCTTGAATGTATAGTCCCCCAGGAACTCCATCCACCTACGCTGTCGAATGTTCAGATCTTTCTGATCCAGCAAATATTTCAGGCTCTTGTGATCGGTGTAGATATCAATCTTCACACCGTACAAATAATATCTCAACAACTTCAAGGTAAAAATCACGGCCGCTAACTCCAGGTCGTGGACCGGATAATTCCTCTCGTGCACTTTCAGCTGTCTCGAGCCATAAGCTATAACACTTCCATGATGCAGTAACACGCAACCCAAACCACTACTCGAAGCATCGCTGTAGATTTCAAAGCCTTCGCTCCCACTCAGCGAACTCAGCACAGGCGCCGTGGTCAACCGACACTTCAACTCCTCAAAAGCTCGTGCGCACTCCGGCGTCCAAACGAACTTCTGCTCCTTCCTCATCAAAGTAGTGAGAGGTAACGCTATCTGCGAGAAGTTCTCCATGAAGTGCCTGTAATAGCCGGCAAGCCCTAGAAAACTCCAGACCTCTGCCACCGTAGAAAGCACAGGCCACTCTCGTATCGTAAAAATCTTCGCCGGATCCACCGCAATCTCTTCTCTACTCACTATATGACCGAGGAACGCCACTGAGGACAACCAAAACTCATATTTCGAGAACTTGGCGTACAATTGATTCCTCCTGAGCGTCTCCAATACCAAGTGAAGATGCCTGAAGTGATCTTCCTCACTCTGCGAGTACACCAAAATGTCGTCGATGAAGACGAGCACAAAATGGTCCAAGTACTCCCTGAAAGTCCTATTCATCAAATCCATGAACATTGACGACTCATTCGTCAGCCCAAACGGCATGACCGTAAACTCGTAATGCCCGTATCTCGTACTGAACGCTGTCTTAGGGATATCACTCTCCCTTATCCTTAGCTGATAGTAACCGGACTTGACATCCAACTTTGAGTACACCGTCGACCCGACTAACTGATCAAATCGATCATCAATCCTCAGTATCGGGAACTTGTTCTTTTCCGTTAGCTTGTTCAACTCCAGATAATCAATACAGAGTCTCAAGCTCCTGTCCTTCTTCTTAACAAATAGGGTCGGTGCCCTCCAAGGTGACAAACTTGGACGTACATACCCTTGCTCCAACAACTCTTGCAGTTAAACTTTCAGCTCCGCCATCTCCTTAGGCGCTAGCCGATATAGAGAGCGTGACACAGGTTTAGCACCTGGAGCTAGCTCAATCGTGAAATCTATCTCCCGTTGAGGCGGGGCTCCAGGAAGATCGCCAGGGAACACATCACGGTACTCCGATACCACTGAAATACTATCCAATGAAGGTTTTGTCTTTGCAACCTCCACTAGTGTAATGAATAGCTCTACACCAGCACGAACCGCCTTCACCACCTGAAGAGCAGACATCAACGTCTTGCTCGACCCTTTCAAGCCCGTAAAAGTCATCTCATGACCTGTTCTCAACTTGACTTCCTTGAGACCGCAATCAATATAGGATTGCTGCTCCAAGAGCTAGTACATGCCAAATATTATGTCGAACTCCACCAGCGGCAGTAACGACGCTAGCAAATGGAACTCCTGACTCCCGATACAAATCTTAACGCCACAGATTCTATCAACGCGCATCGAATATCCATTCGGCAACAACGTGTCCAGTTTGTCCTCTGCCATTGAGGAAGGTACTCTGATGCGCGATATGAAGCTTTCGAACAAAAAGGAGTGTGAAGCTCTCGTATCAAAGAGTGCTCTCACCGGATACTCGCAAATCAAAACAAATCCTAAACAAGCAGTGGTAAGGTAACACGTGTATAACAAGTATTTAAAATTTAACTTGCTATAAATTTAAATCGTACCTGTCACCACATCCGCTTGTTTGGCCTCCTGTTGGCCAAGATTATAAACCCCTGGTTGAGCCGGAGCATAATGGGACACGGTAGACTCCACCGCCTTGCCCTTCTCTTCATTAGTTGCTCCCAGCTTCCTTTCAGACTTGGGACGTCCGCTCCAGCAGTCACGGGCAAAGTGCCCCGGCTTTCCACAAGTAAAACATGTACCTGGGGTCCGACCCGTAGTCGCCCTAGAAGCACCAGAAGAAGGAGTTGGACTCGAAGTTCTAGCCTTCTTAAAGAACTTACGGTACCCAGACTTTGAGTAGTCGGCATCTTGAACTCTGACTTCTTATCACCAAAGCTTTTCTTTGCTTGTACATTCTTCATATCCTTTTCCAAAGAGCGGGCCGTGTTGACCAGGGTCAAGAAACCCTGCGTCATAGGCCCAGAGAGTAGTAGCCTCAAGTCATCTCTCAGACCTTCGTAGAAATGGTTGGTCTTACGCTCCTCATCCGCGAATGTAGAGCTAGCATACCGACCCAACCGAGTAAATTCGTCGAGATACTCATCCATGTTACTCTCTCCTTGCACCAATTTCAGAAACACATTCTCCAAAGCAATCCTATGAGTCGGAGGGAGGTACCTGGCCAAGAACTGTCTCGAGAACTCCTCCATCGAGACGTCTGTAACTTGCCTTCCCCTCAAGATGTGCAGCTCCAAGCCTTCCCACCACAACCTAACATCACTGTCCAGAAGGAACGTAGCTATAGTGGTCATCTGCCACTCCTCCGTCTCCGTTGCTGTCAAGACTCTATTCACATTGGAGAGCCAGTCTTCAGCTTGGGATGGGGTTACCAACCCCGAGAACACAGGAGGAGTAAAGCTCATAACATGCTTGAGCTGCCTTTTAGTTGCTCGCCTCGGCACCAAATGCTCCACTACTACCTGCTCCACTCTTCTCGGCTCAACCTCTAGAAGAGGTACCTGCTCCATCGCAGGAGCGGGCTGCTGCATTTACCTTGCAGGCTGCGCATTGATCATGGTAAACACTGCTTCGGCAACCAATCGTATGGTTTCAGCCGATTGAGGTGTTGCAGGAGCATCGTTTGTTGCACTACTAGCCTCAGAAACTCGGCGTTCTGACATCCCATCATCACATCTGGTCACCTATAGTTGTACAAAACACCGTTAAGCGACCATACAAAAATGCAAAAAGCAATTATAGGAACACGCAGGTTCCTCAAACACATGTATTTTCATTCCTAAGTGGATATTCATGGGTTCTTTTGATGTTATAATGATGACGCACACACATGTGCTCACCACCCCTTAAAAAGAATTCATCCACGAATTCATTTTAAGCCCGACCGAAACTAGGAGTCTGATGCCAAATTGAAACACCCCCTATCTGTCGCATAGCATATAACAGTAGGTCCGACCGAAGCCCGACGCCATATACCACAGACAGACCGGGTGATTACTCAATGGAAACCATCCAACTAATATACAGCGTCCTACACAGAGTTATTCTAGCGGAAGCAATTTTAATAGTTGCAAATAAAAGAACACTGCTACTAGCATGAATGTCCACTACAAAGCCAACAGGAATGAACGTACAAATACACAAGTACTAGCCTTAAGGCCTTACAATAGTTTGCTTGAATATCAATGTTTTCCAAACCTCGGCACGCAGGCCGGCCATACATGAATAATAGAAAACACTCAAAATTAGGCCTTCGAGGGCCGGCTCAGCAACTTTGGCTTTAGCTCGCTATTTATCGCTTGGTCCTGCAACACCAACAAGCAACAATCCATCGCAACAGTGGCAAATAAAGGCAACGGTCAGCTATGCTGACCAAATTATAACTATCCCGCCCCCAAACTCGGGGCAGCGATGCTCCTTCCCTGTACTTTATTAACATAACCAAACATTATAAAGTAATAACACTACATCACAGGCGTAGGCACACACGACCACACACCTCGTGCTCTCAGGGCACATTCTCGGTGATCACGGTCAAATACGCCGACTCACCACCGCCCCGTGGACGGTAATATCTCGTGAGAATTTGGTATTTCTGGCCACTGCTCAAGAAACTCTATCTATGCCAACGGTAAGTGCCAAGTAACTTTAGGTCTCTTTAACCGAACGACATAGAGCAGGTACGGTTCCGCCTGACCCGTTGCTCACACCGCAATGTTAATTTGAAACATATGCGCTGCTCAAAATTTCCAGAGTCCCAAATCATTTACATACATCACATAACCCAGTTATGTTCAAGTTAGCTCCCAGGCCCACAAGACGACAGAACCACGCATCCGCCCAGTTTTTCGGGTGCACCTTGGAGTTAATCCCCAAGGCCCCTGTTGCAATCTACCTCATAGAAAACCCGAAAAACAAACATTCGCACGGAGTCTTCTCCGGCCTTTCATACAATGCAACATCACCGATCCAGACCAACTTGTCCGGGTAAGCTTCACACATCATGCCTATGTCCGTTCTCGATTACGGACTATATATGTACACAATGGGGACTTTTCATGTCTACCCGAAGGAGCGCCTCAAACTCACCGCAAACTCGCGAGAGCGGGCTTCCCTATGCAAAAGAAGTAGAGCTTCACATGCTCAAGTAGAGAATCATTACCCTAGCATTCTTCCTTGGTGCCATGGAAATGTACGCGGATGAAAAGCACCGCAATCTCCTTACCTCCGTAGATCCGAAGTCGGCTCGCGATTTGGAGCTCCGAAGCTCCGCCGAGACCGGATCTAGGCTTCTTCTTCCACCTTTGCTCTCCCCTCTCTCTAGACTTAGAAAGAGAACCACTCAAGTGAAATGAGGGTTTCAAAGGCCCAATCCCGGGTATATCCAAACACTAGCAGCCCCCAGCCATCGGATCCCAAATTAAAGAAACGAACGACCATGATTCTGGCCTGAAATGTAAAACCTGGGCCGAACATGGCCTGCGACACGCCCGGGTCCAGGGCCATGTTCCCCATTCGCCGTAAAAATCGACTCGTCTCGAAAATTACACTGGCAACCGACACGCCCGTGTTTGACCTGGCACGCCCGTATCATCCAGTACACGGCCGTGTTCCCGGCCGTGTTCCTCCATCGACATAGGCCAGCAGCGACCCAAGACACACACGGGTATTGGTCACGCCCGTATCCCATTTGACACAGCTGTGTCACCACTGAACACGCCTGGGCTTCCATGCCGTGTTTCACCTGTGAATAAAATCAGCCAACCACCCGAGACACACACGGCCTATGACATTCCCGTGTCCCAGGCCGTGTTTGCTGCTCGACGATCGTCGACTCCAAATTTCATCATCCACACGGCCAGGTCGACGACCCAAGCTCGATACGCCCTGGGACACGCCCGTGTCCCACGCCATGTGCCCCCTACCAAATTCAAAACTTGGCTCAAAACTCCTCCTGTCGCTCTTTTGAGTTTCGAGGCATTACAGGCAATTTCCTGCCTTATCAGCATCCTTCTTTGTGTCCATATGTCCAATCAATGTGACAAGGACAATCCTGCATGCATGAACTTAAACACATATTAAATATAACTATATGTATGTCATTGACTTGTTTGACTTCTTATAAATCTGGGATATTGGGATCAATGGGCCCAACAATCTCCCCCAATTTGAAGAAGTCAAAACCCACTATCAACTTTCTTGGTCAATGACATGCAAAACATATGCAGCAACAAAATCTACTGTAATGATATAACATATCTAGGAGGATTACCACATTCCTTGCCTGTATGTTGAGCATCACCAATGCCCCCTGAATTGCTGCAAGGTATGTGGTACCACTTGAATGCCTTGATTACCTTCACCTCATTACCCTGTATGGGGACATCTGTTTCTCCGCCTGTATTTGCTGCATGCCATTGATCATCTTCTTTTCCCCTTAATGCACTTGATTACTTGATCAACCTATGATGCTACTTGATCAATCTCTTCTCTCCCCCTTTTTGACTTCTGAATAGTTAGGGAAGAGCTGGTCTGCCTTGATTGTCTTCTCCCCTAGCTTATTTGTTAGAAACCAGGCCGGGGTAGACTACAACACCCACCGATCCATGGCCGACTACAGTCGAATGGCAAGTCATCCCCAACCAAATCTCCCGGGGTCCCACATTTTAGGTAAAGGCCAGGTAGGTTGTTGAGGCCCAGGGATTGATCCCGGGACCTCCTTTATAAGAGGCGCCTTAGCCAACCTCTCATACCCAACTGCACTGCTGTGCAGTTGGGTATGAGAGGTTGGCTAAGGAGCCTCTTATAAAGGAGGTCCCGAGATCAAGCTTCGGGCGTCAACAACCTACCCGGCCTTTACCCAAAATGTGGGACCCCGTGAGATTTGGTTGGAGATGACTTTCCATTCGACTGTAGTCGTCCATGGACCAGTGGTTGCTGTAGTCTACCCTTGCCTGGTTTCTAACAGTGCAGTTGGGTATGAGAGGTTGGCTAAGGCGCCTCTTATAAAGGAGGTCCCGGGATCAAGCCTCGATCCTCAACAACCTACCCGGTCTTTACCCAAAATATGGGACCCCGGGAGATTTGGTTGGGGATGACATGCCATTCGACTACAGTCAGACATGGACCGGTGGGTGTTGTAGTCTACCCCGGCCTGGTTTCTAACAAAAGATGGCCGGGTAGGTTGTTGAGGCCCGGGAATTGATCCCGCGACCTCCTTTATAAGAGGCGCCTTGGCCAACCTCTCATACCCAACTGCAATGCAGTGCAGTTGGGTATGAGAGGTTGGCCAAGGCGCCTCTTATAAAGGAGGTCCCGGGATCAAGTCCCGGGCCTCAACAACCTACCCGGCCTTTACCCAAAATGTGGGACCCCGGGAGATTTGGTTGGGGATGACTTGGCATTCGACTGCAGTCGGCCATGGAACGGTGGGTGTTGTAGTCTATCCAGCTTAGTTTCTAACATTATTGCAGATGATACCACTAGTGCAACTGTCAGCTTCCTCTCTTCATGAGGCTGAAATTTCTCCTACAACTGCTGGAGTTGCTTCCCCTCAATAGGAGCATCTTCTACCATCATGTTCCTAATAGACACTTTTGTCTCCACTACCACTTTAGGTCTTCATTAGCTGCAAGAAGAATAAATCCCGCACCAAAAATATCCTAGGGAGTAACTGAAGCTATGCTAAGTTCAACATTCCCAACTCAAATTTGAAGGTGTTGAACTTTGCTTCATCTAGTGTCTTAGTAAAGATATGAGTCACTTGCTTGTCTGTGGGGACAAACTCTAGACTGATGTCTTTCTTTTCCACATGCTCCCTAATAAAATGATACCTAATTTCTATGCGCTTAGACTTGCTGTGTGTGATAGGATTCCTAACAATAGAAATATCTCTAATAGAATCATAATAAAGAGGAGTTCTACTTATCTGGAGGTTATAATCCTGCAGCTGATGCTGGATCCACAACAACTGAGCATAGTAGCTACCTACTAAAATGTACTCTTACTCTACAGTTGAGATTGTCACACTGGTTTACTTCTTGCTGCTCCAAGATACTAGTCTCCCACCTAAGAATTGGCAGGATCATGAAGTGCTTTTTCTATCCTCTTTGTAGCCTGCAAAATCTACATCTGAATAACCTGTTTGTTTAAAATCCCTATTTCTAGGGTACCATAGGCCAAGATCTGGTGTTCCCTTAAGATATCTCAAAATTTTCTTTGCAGCGGAGTATTGAGATTCTGTAGGGCAGGGCCGATACCTAGCACAGACACATATATTATACACGATGTCAGGACTACTAGCAGTAAGATATAGAAGGGAGCCAATTATCCCTCTATATAAAGTCTCATCAACAGGTTTCCCTGCTTCATCTTTGTCTATAGACATACTTGAACCCAAGGGAGTTTTCATGGTGGAGGCACTCTCCATACCATATATTTTTTAATCAACTCCCTGGTGATCTTTGACTGTGATATGGACAAGCCATCATCAGTCTGTCTAACTTGGAGTCCTAATAAGAACTTGAGCTCACCCATACTGCTCATCTCAATTACTTCCATTGTATAAGTTTAACAAACTTCCTACAAAGGTTGTCATCAGTAGATCCAAAGGTAATGTCATCAACATATATCTGGACTAGGATGATCTTACTCTTAGATTCCCTTAGGAATAAGGTCTTGTCTTTCTTCCCCCTTGAGAATTTATTCTTAATGAGGAAGCTATACAAAGTCTCTTACCATGATTTAGGGGCTTGCTTCAACTCATATAGAGCTTTACTAAGCCTATAAATAAAATTAGGTGAGTTAGAATCAACAAAACCTGAAGGCTGTTCAACATAGACCTCTTCTTTTAAGTCCCCATTCAGGAAGGCTGACTTCTTATCCATTTAGTAGATTTTGAATCCTTGGTAGGTATCAAATGCAAGGAACAATTTTATTGCTTCCATCCTAGCTACTGGGGCAAATGTCTGATCAAAATCGATCCCTTCTTCTTTCATGTATCCTTTAGCCACCAGTCTAGCATTTTTTTACTATAATGCCATTTTCATCAAGTTTATTCTTGTAGATCCACTTGAATCCAATGACATTATATCCTTTTGGTATGGGAACTAGCTTGTAGACCTTACATCTCTTGAACGGGTTCAGTTCCTCTTGCATTGCTCCAAACTAGAATTGGTCTATGTTGGCCTCATCAAATTTCTTGGGCTCTACTTGTGACAGAAAACTTTAGTAGAGTGCAATGTTGAAACTCTTGTTTCTGGTTTGGACTCCTTGGTTTGCATCACCAATGATCTGATGTGCTTAATGATCCCTCAGATACCTTACAGCAGGAGGCAACCTTGCTTCAAATTCTTGAGCATCAGTGGATCCATCTGGCTGGACTTCATCCATAACTTTTATGTCTTGTGCACCCTCTGGACAACACATATTCTCATCCTTAACCTGGACTGCTGGATTATCATCCTTGATGGAGAGCTTGTACATCACTTTCTCTATGCCTGCAAACTAGAAGAAGAGCCAGGCAGTTCACTGTTAATCATATTTGATTCATCAAATACCGCATGAACTGACTGTTCTATAACTTGACTTGTCAAGTAGTAGATTCTTTATACCCTACTATGGTTATTGTACCCAACAAAGATCCCTTCATAGGGCTTGACAACAAACTTGGTCACATAGGACTTTCCATTATTCAGCACATATCACTTGCTACCAAAAATCCCGAAGTAGGATAAGTTTGGTTTTCTGCCTTTTAAGATCTTATAAGGAGTCTTCTTGTGACTTTTGGTGATAGAAGCCCTGTTAAAGACGTGGCATGCAGTGTTTACTGCCTCAGTCCAGAAATATTCTTGGAGAGTTGCGTCATTCAGTAAGGTCCTTCCAGCTTCTATGATAGTCCTGTTTTTCCACTCAGCAATTTCATTTTGCTGGATGTTCTTGGAGAGGAGAATTCTTGGTGAATTCATTACTATTTACAGAAACTTGTCGTGCTTGCAGACTAAAATTCAGTTCCATGGTCACTTCTGATTTTGACCACAGAACTGTCTAGTTCATTTTATATCTGCTTGATAAAGGTCTTGAAGATATCAAGGGTTTCATCCATTCTCTTAAGAAAGAACACTCAGGCAAACCTAGAATAGTCATCAACCACCACAAGGGTGTAGACTTTCCTACCATGACTATGAACTGGCTTAGGACCAAACAGGTTCATATACAGGAGGTACAAACACCTCACTGAGTCTTTGGTCCTAATGCTCTTGAAAGAGGTCTTGGTTTGTTTGCCATTTTGGCATGCAGAGCAAATACCCTCCTTAGTGCATTTCAACTTGGGACCATTTCTTACTATCTCTTCACTAAAGAGCTTCCCATTGGTCTTGTAGTTCAAATGAGCTAATCTCTTGCATCATTGTACACAATATGAGATTTCCTCATTTGCCACTAGGCATATAGGGGAGTCCTTATCTAAGTATAGGAAATTTAAGCAATAAACATTTCCACTCCTAGTGCATGTTAAGATGACATCTTGGTCACTTAACCTCTTAATGTGGCACTTATCCTTGTGAAAAACTATGTCACAGCCAAGATCACAGAGTTGGCTAATGCTTATCAGGTTGTGTTGCAACCCTTCTATATAGGCTACTTTTATGATAATGACTATGCCATTAAAGATCTTACCATAATCTCTTGTGACTCCCCTATCTGATCTACCAAAGATTACTTTGGGTCCATTCTTTACTAGAGAGTAATACTTCAGCAAGCTCCTTATTCCAGTCATGTGCTTGGAACATCCACTGTCCAAGTACCATATAGGGGTATGACCACTTGGACTAACCTGCAAGACATAAATAAGTTAACCTTAGGTGCAAGTTAGTCTGATAATGAATATGCTTGCATGCAGTTCTTCTGACAGGTAAGCTCTCTCTTGCTCTTGGCACACTAAGATTGTGCCAGCAATCAATAGCATAGTGGCCCACCTTGCCGCAGCACCAGCACTCTTGTATATTATACCTTATTTTTAGAGCTGGACTTGTAGCTATGCTGCCAGTAGCTCTCAATCCAGAAGGTACAACAATAGCCTTTTTCTTATATCTCCCAGCCGCAGTCTAACTTGGGATATGTCTGGAAGTAGAGGTACTTGGAATATCTTGATTCCTACCAGCAGTAGTCTTCCATTCAGAAGACATATTTTTGATGGCCTTAGATATACCCAAGTTTGGTCTGCTTACAAACTTTCCCTTGTTCTGATAGTGGGTTGGGAGGTCCTGAGAGAAGAGGACCTCCTTACTCTTGAGTATTGGGGCTGGTGCACCAAACATAAATGGTCCATGATGGGCCATTTGGATTTCCTCATGGGCTACCCTGAAGGCACTTGCACCCTTGCTATATCTACCACCATAGTGTAGAACATCTTTGTTCCCACTAGTGGATCTACCAGTCTCCCAGTTACCATAGATACTCTCTTGGTCATATCTGTTAGAAGGTAACAAAACTCTCTTAAATGGAATAGGAGGCTTGGAGGCTAGTGGTTCCACTGGAACTTTGCCCTTTCCTTTGGGATTGGCAACTTTTGTGTGACCCTTGAAGCCCAACCCCTTCTTATACTTTTGGGAGGTGAAGGAGTCTATCAAGGGCAACACTGAACTTGACTTTGAATAACTAGCCACTATTCTCTTCTCCCTCTCAAGCAGCTCTTCCAGGTCCCTTATTCAGTTTTCCTGGTACTCTATGATGCATATTTAAATGAATAAAATAGTTTCTAATTCACTGATTTCCCTCATTTTCAGATCCATCAGGGAAGCTGAGTCTACATTCTGGGAAGCAGCAAGCTGAAGAGAAGAAATCTCCTTAGACTGCTTCTTAGCCAGCAACTTTCTTTTCTTGAAGGTGTTTAGCAAGACACGATATTTGTCAATAATAGAATTGACATCTTCTTCTGATTTAGAGTCTCCTTCATCTCTTGATGAATGAGCTTCAGAATCTGGGCTGGTCTCATAGCCTGACTCAGAAGAGGACTTTGACAGAGAGTGTACCTTTTGATGACCTAGCAGATCCTGGCTGAATTCTTCATCAGTCATAGCCATCAGTGTAATGCCCCCGATTTTTTCTTTGTTTTGTTAAATCTTGGATTGGAGTTACGATGACGCATTTCCGGCCTTTCTCCGTTGTAGAGCGTGGTCTTAGCTCTTTAGGTTCCTTGTGTAGCCTGGTTGTAGCCTGTTAGCAAGATTCCCCAGCTAGCTGGAGTCTGTTTTGGTGACTCGGTTGGGCCTCTTAGGGAATGCTTGTGTTATGGCTTCGGGAGGTGTTATCCCGAGTGTGCGATCGTCGGACGTTGTTTACGACCTCACCGTTGTTTTCGTAGTTTGGGTGTTTAGCTAAGGTGCGAGTTTTGGTCGAAGTACGAGATCGTTTGCTTTCGCGTCGTTTTGACGTTTGTTTTGTTAGGTGTAATGCTTGTTGTACTGTGCATGGCCTGGTGTGGCCGAGTTTGTTAGGCTGGTGCCTTGTTTCTTTTAGCTAAGGAGTTAGCTGTATTGTTTTTGTGTAAGTTTGGGTGACACGGCCTGGGTCACGGGCGTAACCCAGGGTGTGTCGTGCTCGGGTAGAGCTCTCGTTTGTGTGGTCGACGAGTTTCGATCGACAGGTGTTTTTGGTAGGAACACGGCCTGTGACACGGGCGTGTCACAGGGCGTGTTCCCCTTCGGTTCATCGAGCTGCGCTCGATGGTCGTCGGGCGGTGTTATAGTCAGTACACGGTAGTGTCACGGGCGTGTCGTATCGGACACGGGCATGACACAGGGCGTGTCTCTCTGTTCGACGATCGGCGCTCGACGATCGTCAAGCGGTGTTTGAGTTGGTACACGGCCTGTGACACGGGCGTGTCACAGGGCGTGACCTTAGTTTAATCGAGCTGAGATCGGCGATCGTCGAGTGGGTAGGTGGGTAGCTGTGTGAGAACACGCCCCGTAACACGGGCGTGTCGGATCGGACACGGGCGTGTCACGGGCGTGTCTGGGGCGTGTTCCGTACTTTTTTCTTGAGTGCTTCTTTTTATGCCGTGATTCAATTTTCCTCCTCATTTCTTCGTTCCCGATTCTGGAAAAGCTTCCAGCGGAGGGTTTTTGGAGGAGATGGTGTTGGGTTTTGGCCGGCGATTTCGGGAGTATTAGAGCTCGATTTTTCTCACGAGTTAGCGGATTTGGCTTGCTCTGGTCTAGATCATTCCTTCCATGTAAGTTTTTCTTGATTTAGGGTTGATTCTAGGAGTTAAGAATTTCTGATTTATTTTCTTCTTCCTCAAAGCTTCAGTTTTGGTATTTTAGGTGACCGATCTTGCCGCCGGTGCCAAGCTTTGGAGATAGTTGTTGTTTTTCCTGGAGGTATAGGCAAGTGGCTCCCATGCCCTTGCCAAATTATTTCTAACCCATACTCTATTTTCATTTCCTGTGCAATAGCTCTATTCTCTTTGTTTTACTCCCTAGAGCAGCAGGTTGAGTTGTTAAATCAAGCTTTAAATCAAGTGGCTGTTTCTTTATTTTCTAGATTTAAATTAAGCATTCTCTCATTTTGTCTCAGTTTGGTGTCCAGTGGGTAGCTAGAGTTAGGGTAAGGCTGCGTTTAGTTGTAGTTTAAGATTAGTGCGGTAGCCCCGAGTAGTTAGGATGGAAGGGAGGGTTGGGATTAAATTTCCAACTCTCTATTTCCGCGCGTTGATAGAGTTTAGGCTGCGGTTTTAACTAAAATTTATGTTTACCCTAAGTAGAAAGCGCTGACAGCATTGAGTGAGATGAGTTCACTCAACGTCATCATCCAGCGTAGGTTTTGCGGCTAAGTATTTTGGCGTCAAGTGAGTGGAGCTTACTCAACGCCGCATCGAGTGGGCTCGACGTTTCTACCTTGGGTTCGCGTGTTTCCTTAGAATTGTTAGTGTGACTTTTCCCTATTCCCTAGGGGGGGTTTTGGTGTTCGTCTAGTTTTGCATGCTGACACTTGGGTTGTGGCAGGTGGTGGAGTTTTGGTGCCTCTGGAGGGGTGGTTTTGTGTGGAGAGTTGTGGCCACCGCCTTTTGCCCCGGTTTGTGTTGGCGCGTGTGGGACCCTAAAGCTTCCACTGTTTGACCACTTAGCCCTTTTTGGATCTGGTTTCGGTTATGTATTCATATCCATGTTTTGAC
This sequence comes from Platanthera guangdongensis, assembly GCA_039583875.1. NCBI lineage: Eukaryota > Viridiplantae > Streptophyta > Magnoliopsida > Asparagales > Orchidaceae > Platanthera > Platanthera guangdongensis. The sequence continues at coordinate 176,090,653 of CM077166.1, read as the reverse complement.
CACTGCCATTAACACACGTGTTAGGACTGTTAGTTCCTTCCCTATTTATGTCTATTTCTTTTGGCATATGTGTATATGTCTTGTTACTGTAGCAGACTCTTTTGTAGGGCATATTGCTTTTATTGCTCGCACTTGGTGTGCTTTGTTGTGCTTTAGACAATGCTCTTTTCTTACTGTCATGCCCTTTCTTTTGCTTATGACAGTTTATTGCCGGGTTGGTAAACCCTTCTTATTTGCTCATAAATCTAATGCTCTATTTACCTTTTTGATTATTTTCTTGCTGTGGTGTTCTTTTCTTGAATTTCTCAGGTCCAGGTCATAGCCAGTTCAGCGGCTAGTTCTTTTGGAGGGGCTTGCTTGTGGCCTCTTGGGTAGCTGAGATAGTTGATCCTCGATTTTTGTGAGGTAGTTCTTTACTTTTTTGTATAGTCATGCATACTCACCGGTGGGTTCGTGTCAGGTTGTTGACGCCCACTGGTGCTTCTTGCGATGCTGGGTATGAACTTAAACTGCTATTTATGCCTTTTTATGGATGTTTACTTGTCTTCTGGGAAGGATTTTATGCTAGGTTGCATGTTAGTTATTTTAAACCCTAAAGCATTACTATATGTATCTCATGCACGTCATATTTATAAAATTAAGACACTATTTTTTCCTTTAGTGTAAAAGACTATCTTTTATATATACTATATTCACCTTAGAGTCGTGCATACCATGAGTAGTCCTGCGGGGACACTTATGCTCATTTAGGGTGTCAACTTAATTTAACCAAAGTATTTTCTGCTGCGTATAAATATACTTTTAATTGTGGACTAGCTGATCCACCGTGCCGAGGAATACGACCATTCAATATAACTGGTTTTCTTTCATATTAATCTATGATTTTCCTTAAAATCTAAAGTCTGGAGTTTTGCCTGATCGTGTGCAGTTATCCCCTATACGACGTGGCATCACAGCACATATTTTCTCTTGCTCTGATACGATGTTATCGTAGAGAAAATGTGGGTTGTGATAGTTATTATCAGAGGGAGTTTGCTTGGCAAATGGTCGGGCAACCTTTCCCTTGTTTGCATTAGTGGTTAGCGTCATACCATACACACACCGATATGTCATCAGCACGTCTTGGCTAAAGCACGAACACTACACTCATGAGCATGAAAAAGTATACGGGGCATAGTATGTAGTTTGAGATGCATAATATGTGTTCGTATATAGATCCACCATAGGAGGCAACATGTGAGGGTTATGTAGTATGAGATGCATAACCTCACCACATGAATGCGGCTAGCACGTTTTCTTTTTTCGTTGCATGGGAATGTTATGTAGTATGGGATGCATAACATTTTTATGTGTGTGCCGCTCATGGCATGCATTAAGGCCTTTTTAGAATGCATAGCACATCATGCATAGCATAACATTTCATAAGCACAACGTGCCAAGCTAAAGATTTGCATGATGACATATGTACACGCATGGTTTTGAGTCAAAAAGAATACAAATACATGCATTCATGGTTTAGGCACATGAGTTAGTATGATGGTGGTGAACCATCTTAGATTAAGCATAACATCATCATGGTAAAAACAAATCCCAGAGCAAGTTTTGCAGTGGAAGTTCATATTTAAGTGTGTTTGTCTGTACCGGGTAGTTTTGTTCTAGCTATTGGGCTGGGTTTTGTCTAAGCTTGTGCGATATTAGGATGGCGAGACGTCCTGCGATGAGATCGACTCCCCAATCAGAGGGTGGGTCGTCGGGAGCGCAGAGCGAGGCGTTGATAGAAAGCCTGCGGTAGAGTAATGAGGCCTTATCGAGACAGGTAGTGGATATGCAGGCTCAGATTCAATCCCTTGTAGCAGTGGTGGCAGGATGCACTTGGGAGTCATTTAAGGTGATGTTGTTAAGTAAGTTTCTGCCTTCAGTCGAGCGGGACCGGCTAATAAATGACTTCCTCCATTTGAAGCAGATGGAACTCACAGTTAGTGAGTATGAGATTGAGTTTAACAAGTTGAGTCGGTTTGCTCCTGGCCTGGTGAGTGTTGAAGCAGATCGAGTTAAACGGTTTCTGGGTGGACTAAGAAGCGAGATTCAGCAGTTAGCAAATGCCTACGGAGCAGTCAGTTTTGCCAGCATGGTTGAAGCTGCCTCGAAGGTCGAGGCCATTGAGAGTGCCAAGAATAAAGGACAGCAGATGAGGAAGGATAAGCGGAAGTCCGGTGGAGGGAAGAGCCCTCAGGATCCTGATGCTATCTCGCGAAAGAAGAACAAAGAGCTTTGTAGCTTCTGTGGCCGGCCAGGCCACCCCTTTGAGAGGTGTTTCAAAAGGTTGGGAGCGCAAAAGAAGGAACAGGTGCATGTGATTCAGGGTGCTCCCAGAGGAGACTTGGTGTGTGCCTTGTGTGGAAGGAAGGGGCATGATGCTGGCCGTTGTTGGTTAAAAGATAAGGTCTGTTTTCAGTGCGGCCAGAAGGGTCATCTCAAGACAAGGTGCCCACAGACCCAGCCTATTCTGCAGCCAGTTCCCCTCCAGGCTTTGCCACCGCCTCAGCAAATGGATAAAGGAAAGGGGAAGCTGAATGTGCTTTCAGTAGACGAAGCGTAGGCTTCGACCCAGGTTATCTCAGGTTAGACTCCTCCCCAGCCATTTTGTCATGTTCCCTTTTTGGTTGTAGTTTTCATTTTAGCATTTGTTGCCTTATATGCTTGCGCTATTAGTAGGACGATTTAAGGTAAAGAACCGTTGGGCGCCCGTTCTCTTCGATTCTGGCGCTACCTACTCATTTGTGGCTAGAGCCTTCGTGGAGCGGTTCAGTTTGGGCCTAGATCGTGTTGGTGGTGCCTTTTACATTAAGTTCCCCTCCGGTGACTCTGTGGTTACGGACCTGGGTGTCCTTGATTGTCCGAATTTGTTGGGAGATTTTCTAGCAAAGGCAGATCTGAAGCTGATTGACCTGGAGTACTTTGATGTTATCTTGGGCATGGACTGGTTGTCCTGGTACGATGCAGTTATCCAGTGCAAGGGTAAGCGCTTGGACTTCATCAAAGACAACGGTCAGCCAGGGAGCATTTATATGTATTCTCTCCAGGAGTCTCCAGTCATTTCTGCGGTGCGTGCTCGGAAGTTGCTTGATTCTGGCTATTTTTCCTGTGTGGTCTCTCTGGTAGGGACAGTTGTTAGTGTCGCGTTTGGAAGAGATTCCTGTGGTGTGTGACTTCTCTGATGTGTTTCCCGACGATCTTCCCGGTCTTCCACCCGATCGAGATGTCGAGTTTATTTTAGATTTGGACCCAGGCACGCGTCCTATTGCAAAGGCGCCATACCGGATGGCCCCGCGAGAGCTGGAAGAGTTGCAAGTCCAGCTGGATGAGATGTTGGCAAAAGGTTTCATAAGGCCGAGTTCTTCACCTTGGGGTACACCAGTGTTGTTCGTTAAAAAGAAAGATGGGTCAATGAGGCTATGCATCGACTATAGAGAGATGAACAAGGTTACTATTAAGAACAGGTACCCTCTACCTCGGATTGATGATTTATTTGACCAGCTGCGTGGTAGTGCCGTGTTTTCCAAGATTGATCTTCGTTCGGGCTATCACCAGTTGAGGATTCGGGAGTCAGATGTTCCGCAGACGGTGTTCCGCTCTCGTCATGGGCATTTTGAGTTTTTGGTTATGTCATTTGGTTTGACTAATGTGCCCTCAGCTTTTATGGATTTGATGAACAGAGTTTTCAAAGACTTTCTAGATAAGTTTGTGATTGTCTTTATAGATGATGTTTTGGTGTACTCTAAAGATGCAGAGGAGCATGATCGACATTTGCGACTGGTCTTGGCGACTCTGAGAGACCACAAGCTATACGCCAAGCTGAGCAAATGCGAATTTTGGTTGCCTCAAGTTTATTGTCTTGGCCACGTGGTTAATAAGGAGGGGATATCGGTGGACCCAGAAAAGATCGTTGATGTTATGGAATGGGCAAGACCTGTTACTCCCAGAGAGATCAGAAGCTTCTTGGGCTTGGCTGGCTATTATAGAAGATTTGTAGAGGGATTCTCTACCTTGTCTGCGCCGTTGACCAAGTTGACGCAAAAGAATGTAGCCTTCATATGGGATGGCAAGTGTGAGGAGGCTTCTGAGGAACTAAAAAGAAGGTTATGTTCAGCTCCAATTTTGTCTTTGCCTACTGAAGGTAGTGAGTATGATATATATGTGGATGCATCGCATGTCAGACTGGGCTGCGTTTTGATGCAGGGCGGGAAGGTGATTACGTACGGGTCGAGGCAGCTAAAGACTCGTGAGAGGAACTACCCAACGCATTACCTGGAGTTTGCAGCTGTGATCTATGCGCTGAAACTGTGAAGACATTTGCTGTATGGCACTCAGTGCAAGATTTTTGCTGATCACAAGAGTTTAAAGTATGTCTTCGCCCAGAAGGAATTGAATCTGCGCCAGCGGCGATGGTTGGAGTATGTGGCCGACTATGATGTTGAAATCCAGTACCATTCGGGAAAAGCTAATGTGGTGGTCGACCCCCTGAGTCGGAAGTCAGGGAAGATTTTAAATCTCTCCGTCGAGCATCTAGTGGAAGAGTTCCTTTTGATGGACATTTCTGTGGGAAGCTGCGATTCGCAGAGTAGTTTGGCAGTGGCAGAACCTTCGTGGATTGCGCTTTCGAGACTGCATCAGAAGGATGATCCTGATCTTCTACATTTGTATCATCGAGCTGAAAAAGGTGAATTACCAGATTTCTCTATAGATTATGCGGGTACCTTGAAGTATTGTGGCAGGTTTTGCATCCCCGCTGTTGGAGATATCCGAGATATGGTGTGCAGAGAAGCCCACGGATCTAGTTTTGCGTACCATCCAGGGTCTACCAAGATGTATCATGATTTAAAGCAGATTGCCTTGTGGTATGGGATGAAGAGAGACATATCCAGATTTGTTTCTGAGTGTCACACTTGCAGGCTTGTGAAAGCCAACCATGGGGGGGGGGCCTGGTGGCAAGCTGACTCCCTTGGAGATTCCGACGTGGAAGTGGGAGAGTATCTCGATAGATTTCATTACGGTCTTACCGAGATCTTCTAAGGGGCATGATTCAGTTTGGGTGATCGTAGACAGATTTACGAAGAGTGCTCACTTCGTACCATTTAAGATCAATTATCCGATGAGGAAGATAGCCGAGCTGTATTTGGATGAGGTTATCAGATTTCATGGTGTACCTGTAAGTATCATATCAGATCGAGACTCCAAGTTCACGTCTCATTTTTGGAAGAGCCTTCAGGAGGGGTTGGGTACAGATTTGAGGTATTCCACAGCTTATCATCCGCAGACCAATGGTCAGACGGAGCGAGTAAATCAGATTGTGGAAGATATGATCCGATGCTATATTCTAGACCACGGAGGAGCGTGGGACGAGCGCTTGCGGCTTATGGAATTTGCGTATAACAACAGTTATAAAGAAATCTTGCAAATGACTCCTTTTGAAGCTTTGTATGGGAGGCGCTGCAGGACTCCCTTGTTTTGGGCTGAGGTTGGCGAGAGACCTTTGTTGGGTCCAGAAGCGCTCGAGGAGATGGAAACCGCTGTGAAGCTTATTCGGGAAAAGCTTCGGTTACCCCAGGAGAGATATGAGAAGAACGCCAACCGGCGTTGGTCAGACTTGGAGTTTGTGGTGGGGGAATCAATGTTCTTAAAGGTCTCCCCGTTGATCGGAGTCAAGCGGTTTGGCAAGAATAGGAAGTTGGACCCGAGGTACGTGGGACCGTTTTTGATTGGGTTATCATCTTATTGGCTGGCTTTGCCCGCAAATTTTTCCTGGCGTGCATGATGCCTTTCACGTCAGTCAGCTGCGGAAATGTGTGATGAATGGCAGACAGGTTTTGGATTCTGTGCCTCAGTTGGAGCCGAATCTTTCTTATGTGGAGGTGCCTGTCCGCACTTTGTATTCTCAGGTTCGTGGGTTGCGGAAGAATACTATTCCTATGGTTAAAGTTTTATGGAGGAATCAGGATGTAGAAAGTGCGACTTGGGAATTGGAGTCGGCTATGAGGGAGGCTCACCCTCATCTGTTTCCCTGATCTTGTGCCTGGTATGTTTTGTGTTTTTTTTATATATTGCCCCTTCTTGGCTATTTCTCTCTCCTTCTTGATAGGGGTGTTGTGAGTAAAGTTTCGATGCGAAACTTTATTTTAGGGGGAGTGGCTGTAACGCCCCCGGTTTTTTTTTGTTTTGTTTGATCTTGGGTTGGCGTTACGATGACGCATTTCCGGCCTTTCGCCATTGTAGAGCGTGGTCTTAGCTCTTTAGGTTCCTTGTGTAGCCTGGTTGTAGCCTGTTAGCAAGATTCCCCAGCTAGCCGGAGTCTGTTTTGGTGACTCGATTGGGCCTCTTAGGGAATGCTTGTGTTATGACTTCGGGAGGTGTTAGCCCGAGTGTACGATCGCCGGACGATATTTTTGACCTCACCGTTGTTTTCGTAGCTTGGGTGTTTAGCTAAGATGCGAGTTTTGGTCGAAGTCCGAGATGGTTTGCTTTCATGTCGTTTTGACGTTCGTTTTGTTAGCTGTAATGCTTGTTGTGTTGTGCATGGCCTGGTGTGGCCGAGCTTGTTAGGCTGGTGCCTTGTTTTTTTTAGCTAAGGAGTTAGCTGTATTTTGTTTGTGTAAGTTTGGGTGACACGGCCTGGGTCACGGGCGTGACCCAGGGCGTGTCGTGCTCGGGTAGAGCTCTCGTTTGTGTGGTCGACGAGTTTCGGTCGACGGGTGTTTTTGGTAGGAACACGGCCTGTGACACGGGCGTGTCACAGGGCGTGTTCCCCTTCGGTTCATCGAGCTGCGCTCGATGGTCGTCGGGCGGTATTATAGTGAGTACATGGCAGTGTCACGGGCGTGTCGTATCAGACACGAGCATGACACGGGGCGTGTCTCTCTGTTCGACGATCGGCGCTCGACGATCGTCAAGCGGTGTTTGAGTTGGTACACGACCTATGACACGGGCGTGTCACAGGGCGTGACCCTGGTTTCATCGAGCTGAGATCGGCGATCGTCGAGTGGGTAGGTGGGTAGATGTGTGAGAACATGCCCCGTGACACGGGCGTGTCGGATCGGACACGGGCGTGTCACGGGCGTGTCTGGGGCGTGTTCCGTACTTTTTTCCTGAGTGCTTCTTTTTATGCCGTGATTCATTTTTCCTCCTCATTTCTTCGTTCCCGATTCTGGAAAAGCTTCCAGCGGAGGGTTTTGGGAGGAGATGGTGTTGGGTTTTGGCCGGCGATTTCGGGACTGTTAGAGCTCGATTTTTCTCGTGCGTTAGCGGATTTGGCTTGCTCTCATCTAGATCCTTTCTTCCATGTAAGTTTTTCTTGATTTAGGGTTGATTCTAGGAGTTAAGAATTTCTGATTTCTTTTCTTCTTCCTCAAAGCTTCAGTTTTGGTCTTTTAGGTGGCCGATCTTGCCGTCGGTGCCAAGCTTTGGAGATAGTTGTTGTTTTTCCTGGAGGTATAGGCAAGTGGCTCCCTTGCCCTTGCCAAATTATTTCTAACCGATACTCTGTTTTCATTTCCTGTGCAATAGCTCTGTTCTCTTTGTTTTCCTCCCTAGAGCAGCAGGTTGAGTTGTTAAATCAAGCTTTAAATCAAGTGGTTGTTTCTTTATTTTCTAGATTTAAATTAAGCTTTCTCTCATTTTGTCTCGGTTTGGTGTCCAGTGGGTAGCTAGAGTTAGGGTAAGACTGCGTTTAGTTGTAGTTTAAGTTTAGTTGCGGTAGCCCCGAGTAGTTAGGATGGAAGGGAGGGTTGAGATTAAATTTCCAACTCTCTGTTTCCGCGCGTTGAGAGAGTTTAGGCTGCGGTTTTAACTAAAATTTACGTTTACCCTAAGTAGAAAGTGCTGACAGCGTTGAGTGAGCCGAGTTCACTCAACGCCGTCATCCAGCGTAGGTTTTGCGGCTACGTATTTTGGCGTCAAGTGAGTGGAGCTTACTCAACGCCGCGTCGAGTGGGCTCGATGTTTCTCCCTTGGGTTCGTGTGTTTCCTTAGGATTGTTAGTGTGACTTTTCCCTATTCCCTAGGGGGTATTGGGTGTTCGGATAGTTTTTGCATGCCGAAACTTGGGTTGTGGCAGGTGGTGGAGTTTTGGTGCCTCTGGAGGGGTGGTTTTGTGTGGAGATCTGTGGCCACCGCCTTTTGCCCAGGTTTGGGTTGGTGTGTGTGGGACCCTAAAGCTGCCACTGTTTGACCCCTTAGCCCTTTTTGGATCTGGTTTTGGTTATGTATTCAGATCCATGTTTTGACCACTGCCATTAACCCACGTGTTAGGACTGTTAGTTACTTCCCTATCTATGGCTATTTCTTTTGGCATATTTGTATATGTCTTGTTGCTGTAGCAGACTCTTTTGTAGGGCATATTGCTTTTATTGCTCGCACTTGGTGTGCTTTGCTGTGCTTTAGACAATGCTCTTTTCTTACTGTCATGCCCTTTCTTTTGCTTATGACATTTTATTGCCGGGTTGGTAACCCTTCTTATTTGCTCATAAATCTAATGCTCTATTTACCTTTTTGATTATTTTCTTGCTGAGGTGTTCTTTTCTTGAACGGCTCAGGTCCAGGTTATAGCCAGTTCAGCGGCTAGTTCTTTTGGAGGGGCTTGCTTGTGGCCTCTTGGGTAGCTGAGATAGCTGATCCTCGATTTTTGTGAGGTAGTTCTTTACTTTTCTGTATAGACATGCATACTCACCGGTGGGTTCGTGTCAGGTTGTTGACGCCCACTAGTGCCTTCTTGCGATGCTGGGTATGAACTTAAACTGCTATTTCTGCCTTTTTATGGATGTTTACTTGTCTTCTGGGAAGGATTTTATACTAGGTTGCATGTTAGTTATTTTAAACACTAAAGAATTATTATATGTATCTCATGCACGTCATATTTATAAAATTAAGACACTATTTTTTCCTTTAGCGTAAAAGACTATCTTTTATATATACTATATTCATCTTAGAGTCGTGCATACCATGAGTCGTCCCGCGAGGACACTTATGCTCATTTAGGGTGTCAACTTAATTTAACCAAAGTATTTTCTGCTGCGTATAAATATACTTTTAATTGAGGACTAGCTGATCCACCGTGCCGAGAGATACGACCATTCAATATAACTGGTTTTCTTTCATATTAATCTATGATTTTCCTTAAAATCTAAAGTATGGAGTTTTGCCTGATCGTGTGCAGTTATCCCCTGTACGACGTGGCATCACAACACGTATTTTCTCTTGCTCTGATACAATGTTATCGTAGAGAAAATGCGGGTTGTGACAATCAGCCCATAACAACAACTGTCTTCTTATTTATCGTCATCCACCTCTAAATCACCATCAGGCTGTGATATAGGGGCCCAGATTTCTATCCTAATAGCAGGATACTTTTCCTCTTCTTCCAGCACAACAGTAATTAGCGCAATGTAGGCGTCATCTTCTTCCTCTTCTTCTGATTCTGATGAGGAAGATTCAGACCATCTCTTCTTTTTCTTAGCAATGGAGGATTTCTCCTTCTTGCCCTTGTGCTGGTGATGGTTCTTGTTGGAACCCCAGTTTGGATTTGGGCAAAGATCACTATTATGCTTGTTTAGATTGACCCAACATGTATATTCATGGGTCATAGGATTAGTTCCAGGACAGGTCATTCAGAAGGACTCTCCAGCTTTGCAGAAAAGAAGTGAAAGAAATGCAGTCAAGACAAAGGCAGAAAATCAGATCGACGATCGTCGAACGTAGTTCGACGAACGGCGATCTCCGCTCGACGAATTCTGAGCTCGACGAACTGCAAGCTCCGATCGACGAATGCAGACAAGATATTCAGCTCGACGAATCCAGCTGAGTTCGACGAACGTCGAACTCAGGTCGACGTTTGCAGACAGATTCTCAGGTCGACGATCTTGCATCTCAGCTCGACGATTGATTGACTCGACGAACTTTCTGATCGACGATTTCTGTGGAATCAGTAACAGTTGGCAGAATTAATTGGGGATTAATTACAGTCAACATTCCCAGTGAAAATAGCCGTTCAAATGGACAGTTACAGTTGGATTAATTATAGATCAATTTCCAAAGCATATTCTACTCTTGGGAATGCTTCTTCAGCCATAAAATCTACAGATTTTATATACAGATATATAGACAGAGCAAACATACAGAGATAAGATAGAGAAAGAGAAAAACAAGTACAGTAACACAATAGAAAGGGCAATATCACTTGAACAACAACTAGAAGCCCTAGACCAGAGGAGATAACACTATCAAGAAGAAGAACATCCATTCATATCAAGAGTCTTCTTCTTCCTCATTCCTACAGGACAACTTCAAGGACAACAAAACTCTATCTGTCAGAAGTTCCTGAAGCATCACTGGTCCAGGCCTGAAGATTGAAGGCCTATCACCCTGAAGCAGTGCTCCAGTATTCCTGATCCATTCAAGATCTCAGGGGGAGCAAGCTGCTAACATCTTTCCACTCAAATCTTCTCTCTGATTGTTGACAGAGAAGATACCATCACCCATTTTCCCTCTCCTGTAAAGGGTTGTGACTCCCTTTAAAAGTCATTTCTGGTTGCAAGTCTCCTTATCAAAAGACTTGAGGTTTGGTTTTTGGGGACCTTATCAAAACCCATTGGTGCCAGGACACCTGATCAACTCCTTCCTACAGTGGATTCCTACCAGGGTGGTAGAAGAGTGGACTACCCAGATTTGGGGAACCACTATAAAAATCCTTGTGTCTTCTGTGTGGCTTGATCTTCTTTCTTTATTCTGTGCTGTGATTTTTCTCTAATCAGCTTAGTTAAGATCTATCTCTTTCAATTGGTATCAAAGCGAGGTTGGTTAAACATACCACACCTTGGTGGTTGTACAGGCTAACACCTGAACCAAAAGATCCTTTGGTAGATCTTAAAAATCTTTTGAGTTTATCATGGCACAAATGGAAGAGATTTCAAGCACCAGACTCCCTATGTGCAATCTAAACTTGCTTGCACTATGGAAGACAAGGATTAGGTTTTACATGAACTCCATTGATGAATGTATTTTCAATTCCATCTTATCAGGTCCAGCTCAAACAACAAGTTCAAATGTTGTTCCTTCTCCTCAATGGACAGATGCCCAGAAAAGACTAAAGATTGCTGATGCTCAAGCAATGAACATTCTAGCACAATCAATGTCTGATGACATTTTTGAAGATATTGCTGAATGTTCATCTGCAAAAGAAATGTGGGACACACTCACAAAAATGGCTGCAGGATCAGCTAAAGAAAGCAATCTAGAAGCTGACAACAGGTGTATATTTGATGATTCACCCAGCACATCTGTAGATGAAGAAGAACTAAAAGCAAGAGAGTTCTGCCTCATGGCCATCAATGCCTCTTGCAGCACTCCTAAAGAAGAATCAAACTCTGAAGCAGAATCAGAAGAAGAACTGGTAATATCTACCCTTGATTTTACACCAGAAATATTTGAAGATCTTAACAAAATTTCTGTTCAACATAATTCGTCGAACGGAGAGCGACGAAATCAACTCAATTCGTCGAACCGCGCTCGACGATCTCTGAACAGAAAATTTATCTTTAACTGGATTAGATTGTGTGGTCAACGAAGTCATTTCAACTCGTCGAACTCTGCTCGACGAACTCACTCAAAATCGTCGAACGCAAAATTTCAGGACAAAAACTTTAAACCAACAAACAATCTTCCTGAATGTTCTTTTATTTCTGACTATTATAAAAGAAAACCAGGACCCAAGGTTTTCTGGGTCCAGAGCTCCTAACATCTTCTTGCAGGAAAAGAATTCAGTCCAGCAAACATACAGGCTATATCAGTGGCTGTCAGATTTGGGCAAAGAAATGTAATGAGGGGGAGATTGGTTGAATAATGGTTATGCAAAATAGGGGGAGATGCCTCTAAATGCAACTACAGAAGTTCTAGCAGCAGCAATAACAACAAGCCATAATAATGCAGATTTGGACAATGATCATCAACAGCAACAACAGTTTTTCTTGATCCAGATTTAGGGGGAGATTATTTGTAATTGTATTTAATTGTATTTCTTTTTGTTTTGGATGTAAATAGTGTCTTTACCCAAATAGGGGGAGATTGTTGGAACCCCAGTTTGGATTTGGGCAAAGATCACTATTATGCTTGTTTAGATTGACCCAACATGTATATTCATGGGTCATAGGATTAGTTCCAGGACAGGTCATTCAGAAGGACTCTCCAGCTTTGCAGAAAAGAAGTGAAAGAAATGCAGTCAAGACAAAGGCAGAAAATCAGATCGACGATCGTCGAACGTAGTTCGACGAACGGCGATCTCCGCTCGACGAATTCTGAGCTCGACGAACTGCAAGCTCCGATCGACGAATGCAGACAAGATATTCAGCTCGACGAATCCAGCTGAGTTCGACGAACGTCGAACTCAGGTCGACGTTTGCAGACAGATTCTCAGGTCGACGATCTTGCATCTCAGCTCGACGATTGATTGACTCGACGAACTTTCTGATCGACGATTTCTGTGGAATCAGTAACAGTTGGCAGAATTAATTGGGGATTAATTACAGTCAACATTCCCAGTGAAAATAGCCGTTCAAATGGACAGTTACAGTTGGATTAATTATAGATCAATTTCCAAAGCATATTCTACTCTTGGGAATGCTTCTTCAGCCATAAAATCTACAGATTTTATATACAGATATATAGACAGAGCAAACATACAGAGATAAGATAGAGAAAGAGAAAAACAAGTACAGTAACACAATAGAAAGGGCAATATCACTTGAACAACAACTAGAAGCCCTAGACCAGAGGAGATAACACTATCAAGAAGAAGAACATCCATTCATATCAAGAGTCTTCTTCTTCCTCATTCCTACAGGACAACTTCAAGGACAACAAAACTCTATCTGTCAGAAGTTCCTGAAGCATCACTAGTCCAGGCCTGAAGATTGAAGGCCTATCACCCTGAAGCAGTGCTCCAGTATTCCTGATCCATTCAAGATCTCAGGGGGAGCAAGCTGCTAACATCTTTCCACTCAAATCTTCTCTCTGATTGTTGACAGAGAAGATACCATCACCCATTTTCCCTCTCCTGTAAAGGGTTGTGACTCCCTTTAAAAGTCATTTCTGGTTGCAAGTCTCCTTATCAAAAGACTTGAGGTTTGGTTTTTGGGGACCTTATCAAAACCCATTGGTGCCAGGACACCTGATCAACTCCTTCCTACAGTGGATTCCTACCAGGGTGGTAGAAGAGTGGACTACCCAGATTTGGGGAACCACTATAAAAATCCTTGTGTCTTCTGTGTGGCTTGATCTTCTTTCTTTATTCTGTGCTGTGATTTTTCTCTAATCAGCTTAGTTAAGATCTATCTACCTCTAAATCACCATCAGGCTGTGATATAGGGGCCCAGATTTCTATCCTAATAGCAGGATACTTTTCCTCTTCTTCCAGCACAACAGTAATTAGCGCAATGTAGGCGTCATCTTCTTCCTCTTCTTCTGATTCTGATGAGGAAGATTCAGACCATCTCTTCTTTTTCTTAGCAATGGAGGATTTCTCCTTCTTGCCCTTGTGCTGGTGATGGTTCTTTTTCTCTCCATCCTCTCTTCTCTTTACTGGGCAGTCGACTACAACATGCACTGGCTTGCTGTAGCAATTACAGATAACATTTGTAGAAATCTATTTACTAGGTTTAGAACCATACTTGTCCTCCTTGGAGGATTTCTTCCTGTGGTGAGAGGAGGAGAAGGGCCTGCTCTTCTAATGCTCCTTCTTCATGAACTTCTGGAATTGTTTGGAGAAGATAACAAAGTCCTCATCAAACATATGGCAGTCTGATGTGCTTGACTCGAAGTCATCTGTGTCAGACTCAGCATCCATCATGGGTGGAGAAGGAGTATTCCTTCTGCTCCCCCTTGAGGCTTCAGCTTTGTAGGCCACAAACTTTTCTTTGTCCTGAGACTTGCTGTTTTTCTCCTCCTCCTTCCTGGCAATCAACTGCATTTCATAGCATAACATCTTCCCAAATAATGTTGCTGGTGGAGTGTCAGCATGCTTTTCCACCTCTTTGATGACACAAATTTTAGTATCCTAGTCTCTAGTCAAAGACCCGAGAAACTTGTCATTCAGCTCATAAGTGTTGAAAACCCTACCATAGGTCCTCAACTCATTGACCATCCTGAAGAATCTCTCATAGCACTCTACTATGTTGTAAGACTTGCTTTGCCTAAAAGCCTCATACTTTTGGTTAAGCATGGACTTTCTGTCATCTCTAACTTCCTCTGTGCCCTCCAAGTAGATCACCAATGTGTCCCACATCTCCTTTTCAGTTGTATAATGGATTAGATTCTGAAGGGTATAATCATCAATAGCACTAACAATTATATTCTAAGCCCTTTTGTCCATGGTGGCAATGATGACTTCATCCTTTATCATCTCTGTATAAGTCTTAGGTGTCTGATCATTTGCATTCAAATCTGACCCTTTCATGGGGATGAAAGGTCCCTCCCCGACAGTGATAAAGATCCTAGGGTCAGTTGCTTCCATGAAAAGCTTAACCCTCTCCTTCCAGATTCCAAATCCTTCCTTCATGTAGATTGAAAGTTTCATGGCACACAACTCCTTATAGTTCACTCCTAAACCCATAAGGATAGACTTGTAGCTAACCTTGGAGATCTGCTCAGACTGTTAAGCCTTTCTTGAGCAACCTCCCTCTAATACCACTTGAAAGACTTTGTTTTCAAGGCCAGCTAACACCTATAGGAGGGTGAATAGGTTTTAGATCTCTTTAAAATTATCTAGACCAAACGTCGATTAAATTGTGCTTAGTGTTTTGATTATTCTAGCTTTCAAGACATACACACGGAAGACACAGATATTTTATTGTGATTCCCCAGATTATTGTTAAGTCCACGACCCCTCTCTGCCTTTCTAACAGTGTGTTCGACAAGGCATTTCACCAATTTCTCGGTTCCAAAGAGCTTACAACACGATCCCGTAGGACCACTCAGTCCCCTTGAAAACTCAGGCACTAAGCCCTGCCACTTAGTTATTAAATAATCACCTGCCTCATGCACAAATGCCCTACAACTCACGTTGGAAGGATAGCCCTACCTCAGATCCAAAGGATCATACACCTCAAATCAAAAAATGATCCTACACTCAGGCAACTAGCCCTACCTCAGATTCAAGATAGAATCCTACATACATCCTTTATAACACATGCCTACAACTCAGATCTAGCAGATCCTACACTTAGATCCAAGACTGGATCCTATAGAATGAATTTGGTTGCGATGGTTTGACACCAGAGAAATATCTTTGTGTCTCCTTCCTGGGCTGAGACTGAATTTGCCCAACTTCTCAGCTACAAGATGAAAAATATCTTCAGTGGATTGCTGCTTGTGCTGGAAATAACTGTTGTTGAAGACTGTAGATTCAACAAGGCTCTTCTTCTTCAAACAACAGCTGGTCTTGCAGAATCCGACGGCTCTGCTACTCCTCTATATCCGAAAGTTTTTCTGAACTGCTATCGCTGGGGAAAATTGCAACAACTAACTCTTGTCACTTTCAGGTTCACTGATCAGAACAAAACCTTCAAGCTCATCAATAAGCGAGGAAGACGATGATGTTCGGCCACAATGCGTAATCAAAAAACCCTAATAGGCTACTTTACTTTCAGCAAATCTTGTCCTTTTATAGTCAGCGGATCAACGACTCTTTGTACTATGAGCCCAACCAAAAAGGACGAGTTACCACCTTCCATTTATAGAAAATGACAACAGCTATCTGTCAGCGCCATTAAAGGCATACTGCAGCTTTGTCACAAAGAATTTGAAATGCGATGACTTTGTTGACTTTTGTTGACGTCACCCATTCTGGACTTAGGCAAATTCACAGAATCACTCCATGCATTGAGTGCGTTGAGTGAATTGGTTTCACTCAACGATTCTGGACTTAACTTATTCTTCAGCTCTTTTTGTATCCATGACGTTGAGAGCGTTGAGTGGTTAGCCTTCACTCAATGCAATTTACCTCAGCTCCTTTTGAACTCTGCCAACTATATGAGTCGTTGAGTGAACTGGCTTCACTCAATGCTTTTGTACTTAGAAACTTTCCTTCTGAATGGAGGTGTTGAGTGTGTTGACTTCACTCAACACTTCTAGCTTCAGCCTCATCTTTTGACTAGGCGCTAAGTGAACTTGCTTCACTCAACGCTTCTGGACTTGGTCAAATCCTATTTCTTCTTAGGCTTTGAGTGCAGCAACGTGACTCAACCCATCCTTCCTTTGGCATTGAGTGAACTGGCTTCACTCAATGCTTTTGTACTTAGACAGATTTTTCCTGTCATTCTACTAAGATTTTAACAGAATCAGCATGACATTGACTACTTGAGCTTGTCTCAATGCTATCTGTTATCTGACGTTGAGTGAACCAGCAAGGCATTGAGTGAGTTGACTTCACTCAACACTTTAGGACTTAGCTGATTTTTCTTTGCCAGAAACTTCAGGGTATTGACTGAAGCAGCTTTACTCGACAAATTTGCTGTCTGGCGTTGAGTGAGTTGACATCACTCAACGTTTGTGGACTTAACCACTTTTCTTTCTTCTATTATTGAGGCTTTGACAGATCCTGCTGTATTCTGCTTCTTTTGTGCTATGATGTTGAGTGAACTGTCTTCACTCAACGCTTGTTGACATAGGCAATTTCTTGTCTTTTCAGCATCCTTCTTTATGTCCACCTGTCCAATCAATGTGACAAGGACAATCCTTCTTACTTGAACTTAAACACACATCAAAAACAACTATGTGTATGTCATTGACTAGCTTGACTTCTTACAAATCTGGGACATTGGGATCAATGGACCCAATACTTCTGCCTAGGCGAAAGGAAGGGGGAGGTAGTGCGTTCTCAGCAACTCCCCGAGAAGGAAGAGTGCTTGAGTAAGGAGGCATCAGTGTTAGGAGGTTCTCTACCAGGTTGTTGGAGGGCAGGTCATGGGTCAGCCCCCCGAAACCAAGGTGGAGGTGCATTGTAGGATAGAACGAGGAGCTTGGCGGAGGGCCCTTACTTATTATGTCGCTACTCGAGCGGGCGTGATCCACCAGTGGCATATTATCTATAGAAGCACTGAATTTCGCCAGGAGAAGCAGCCAAGAATTGGGGTCGTGGGAACAAACTTTAGCTAGAAGTTAGCGTACTGGGTTGCGTATTCGCCACCTCAAAGGATTGGCCAACTTCAGATGGTACAGAAGAAGGGTTGGGCTCCTCGGCAGAGGAAGCGCCATTATAGGGATTTGGCGGGGTGGCCAACACCTCACGGGGTTGTACAACCTCGATTTGCACCGAAAGGATGGAGGCGAAAATATTCAGGCGATCTTCTGGGCGATCAGAACCATCCGCCGAGATGTCAAGATCCTCGCCCAAACCCATCTAGTTTAGCTGGTCTTTGGTCACACCCAGAATCGAGGAAGACACCACAAGGTCAGCAAGATCCTCGTTTTGGACAGAAGACCCCCCTCCCCACGACGGGAAGATCCTTCTTCATTTTCTTCTTCTTACGATGTTCGCCCTCCTCATAATTACCATCCCGATCGCGCTTGTTTGAAGGATGAAGCGGTGTAGCGAGTATATCACCCAGGAAGCTTAACCTCTTAACGACATCTTCAGCGATGTAGACCAACTCGCAGTAGTTAGAAAATGGCTCCTGGGAGGTCGTCCTCTCCCCTTATATTTATAGAGATCGGGGGTGTGTCCATCGAGCACTATAAAGATGAGTTCTCACCTAAAGGCCTTGACGATTTCGAGGTTGGATGACTCTTTCTGAGCTCCAAGATCGCTCAAAAAGAGCGGGGATTGTGTAAAACTCATATTTATCAAGGGTCAACATTCATAGTGAACACTCAACGGTCAGCGTTCAGTAAGCAATGCCAACACTAGAATACCCGGTCAACGAGCAATAGTGGGTCGCGAGATGATTACTTGGAATGGGTGAGTATCATGCTCGTCGAGGTGCGTGACTACTAAACAGCATGGATGAGCATCAAAGCCATACTGACCAGGCGAGAACCAATCAGCAAGTGATGCGTGTTTGGCATGTGTACCGGTCACTCAAGTAATATAAAATGGAGAATTTTCCCCAAGTATCGATTTCTTGAAGAACACAGAGTGGGTGCATGATTTGATTATTTAGAAAACTAATTGTAAAGGGTAGAAAGTAACAACAGGGCTTGGTTTGGGTTTTGGAAACAAAAATTAAATAACTAAAATTACTAATGCGGTCACCGTCACTGCTTCACAAGGTGGATGGAAGTTTTGCAGGACGTGATGCACTGCTTAGATCGGCAGATGGACGAGAAGGATAGCGGAGGGAATGGCTCGAGTAGGCAGACTGAGGGTCGTAGGCACCTCCTTGCAATTCATACCACTAGCAATTGCTAGTGCAACACTCACACGATGATGGGGGAGATGAGATGAGTTAAGGGTGCTCCTCACAAGCATAAACCATAAAAAAATCACAGAGACATGAAAGTTAGCATTAAAGATAAGTTAGGGTTTTCCAAATCAAACTAAACATCCAACAAATCAAGGAGAAGTTTACTATAAATAATGAGGAGGGAAGAATACAACTGAAGCAAGGAGACTCAACAAAGTTTCATGGTCGGAATTGAGAGTTGTCAAGCCTCATCCATGTTTGGACTTCGACTACCATCCAGGGTCCAGTAGAGCTGTCACCTTCTTCCATTTTACCCATCTTCTCCATCAATAACCCTCGATCTTGTCCTTAACTGGAGAACCTTTCTAAGAGTAGCAAGAAATTCCTCGAAATGGAGCTTGGAAGCTTGCAGATGATGGAGGAGGCCGAGAGGAAACTCTAGCTTGAGATTTGAGAGACAAACTTGGTTGGAGCACCTCGAGATGATGGACGACGATGGAGCGGCAGAAAGGGGTGAAAAGGAACTCACTACGTGGAAAAAAACTAGATATTCTTAAATGGGGCAAAGTCCAGTGACTTAAATAGTAAACAGTCAGAAAACAGGGCACGTGCGGTTGAACAAAGAACCGTGTGTGCATCGTGCGATAATAACACAACAAAAATTTCCCCAGCCCGATACAACAGGAGATCGTACATTTTTTATCACACACGGGCGAAATAGCCCATGCGAGAACAAAACACACGGTTATTCATATAACACTAAAAATCAGGCAAGCCAGGAAGATCGTGCGTTTTCTTTTGCACGCTGTTGAGTCCAACAGTGCGTGAAGAAATCACACGAGCAATAATAATATAAAATTTTAGACAAAAAAGATAAGGTCGTGCGATTTTGTCACGCAAGGTTAAAATAGCCCGTGTGCGAGCAAATCACATGGCCTAGGGCACAGCACCATAAAACGGAGCTATAGGCATTGCACGATCGCACGGATTGTGCGTGAAGAAAAATGCATGATCGTGCGATTCCTACAAGGAAGAATATGTACAACAATGGAGATCTGTCCACCTACACAGCCAAACCACAGCTGGGGCACAAGCCCAACACCAATAAAAAACTAAAATAAAGAATGGCGATCATAATGTGTATACCCCCAGCAGCAAAGAGCGAACATACGCACCACAATGGGCTTATGAGTGCATTGTGTGTATAATTATAGAAAAAATAGGAATATGCGCAATAACGACCCAAAAGTGTAGTGCACGTAAGTGAAAACTAGCCCAGATGAGTAGATGAGTCTGAAAAACACTACAAATATCGGACTCATCACACCCCCAGACTTAAGCATTTTGTCGTCCCAAGCAAATCATCTACCAGTGAAAATAAAAAACTACCTGGCTTAGAAATTACAAATGTGGTGTTCAATGTGATGTCATATACGCACATAGAAAAGTAGGAGAAGAAATTCCTAATTATACATATTAGTTTATAATTTTTTAAGAACAAATTAGTATATTACTTTTACTCAAAAATTGAATCACGATGAATCAATAGATCTCACGTAGGACGAAAGAAAACTGAACGATGAGTTGAGCATTGCCAAAGACCGGGTCTCGGGATAACCTCCAAAGAAATCCATCAATGTTGGCGACCATATGCAGACCCATTCACACTCTCTCCACGGCGCATGTTTGACTCAATCACGCAAATCAATAGGACTTTTGGTTTATAGCAGGGCTTGGGTTTAGGTGAGGTAAACAAATGATAAAAATGAATGCTCGCGCACTAAACCCAAACGAGTTAGCACAACAACTATCCTCGAGCACCACGAAACAAAACACGGTTGTATCATATCCCTAAACTTAGACTTAACTATATGGGTGTGTGCACCGTCTACTCCCGATAAAAATCAACTCAAAAAGATTTTCAAATAAGCTTTTTCTTCTTTTCATATATTTTCACAAATTTTCTTTTTCACTTTTTTTCTTTTTATTGTTTTTTCTTTTTCAAATCATTTTTAGCATATAGAATCATTGGAGCACATCCACATCTCCACAACATAATCACCACATCAACACCTCAATCAAAAATTAAATACACTAAAGCTCAAATTTGGGTGTGCGACTATGATTGGCTATTTGGCTTTGGTGAGATTGGAGCTGAATCAACATATGTGTAGGCACAACAAGGCTAACGAGGATAAAATGATAAGAGCGGCACAAAGTTTAACCGGGCCAAATTGATGGCCTACATCACACTCGCACGCTTGACTAACTGTGCACCCTTGTTTCGAGAGTAGCTTGGGGAAAGTTCTTAGCCACCGAGAAAGACTAATTGTCCTCCCGACTCGTGCAATTTGAAGCTACTGAATGTCCACACACAATCCTATGTTACTTTTTGATTCACAATCAGATTCACCAATTTTGAGCAGTGTAAACAATATCTATGCTAATATAAAGAATATAAACTAGGAGCATAAAAGAAATTGTATCTACACAATTTTCTACAGAAGACATGAGGACTCGACTAGGAGCACTACAGGAGTCAACATTTTACTCTACCTCACAATCTTGAGCCAACACAGAGATTTTTAAATCACGCACGAAAGAATGAGCAAGCTTGTGCCGTGCTAAAAATTAAGTACATACTCTAGTAGATGTTGTGGTGTGCGGTGAATGTAACACCTCCATCCGTCACGAGGAATATAACAGAAGGTACGGTCGGGGCCCCACACCATATTCAACGAATAGTCAGCGGAGTTATGCATTGATTCCAAAACCATACACGTATCCTAACTCAGAGTTACATTTTAGCGAAAGCTTTTAGATAATAGATCCAAACACCAGGAATGTCCACTATCAAACTGTAGGGATGATATATAAAATACACAAAGTATTTTGGCCTTAAGGACTTACAAACAATTTTATCATCAAAAGTGTTTTACAAACATTGCCACATAGACCAGGCACACATGAAAATAGTAAAACACGTGTCGCTTGGCATTTGAGGGTCGACATAGCTTAAAGGGGCTTCAGCCCGCTACTTCTCGCCTGGCTCTTTAGCACCTGCATAGGGACAATCCACTAAGAGGTTGTAAACAAGGTAACAGTCAGCTTTAGCTGACTATATTATAACGATCTCACCCACTTCTCGGGGCAGAATAATTCCTTCCCTACAAACTGCAGAATGGTAATATATATCTTAACCATCACAGACGTTGGCATGCACGGCCACACGCCCCGTGCACTCAGGGCACATTTTCGTTGTTATGGACATTCCCAGGCCCACCACCATCCTCAATCCCATAACGATGGTCAAAATTGGTTTTCTGGACTTTCCCAGTCCCACCGCAATCCTCATTCCCAGACCAATGGTCAAAATTAAGCTTTCCAATCTTTTCAGCCCGTAGCCTAAGACTCTAACTACACCAACAAAGAAAGCCAAGTATTTAAGCAATTAAGTACAAGAATGACATAGCGTGGGTACAAACAGCTATTTCTCGTTGCCCAAACCATCGTGACAACACCGAAAGCGAAGGCAATCAAGGTGGACGATACTATGTGCGTCGGCCTCCCCTTTCCCGTATCAAACATATATAACCCCGTTATGTTTCAAGGCTGACACTCACGGCCACCGCAGCTGGGTACTCCAGGCTCAACAGCTCAACGGCTTAGCAAGCTACCCACCTTACCTCATTGACACAGGCTTCACAACCACAAAATATCTTCCTGTGACCTAATGCCAGCGGTAGTACTACCGATATGCGGTAGGGTACAGAACATTATTTCTTCCCCAAATTTAGGTGTTTTCCTGGAGACCAACTCCAATACTCTTACAACAGTAACCTGCACAACCCATGACTCTATAAACTACATGTTTAACCACAGAGTCATCTACAACATGCAAATCAACAAAATAACCATCACCAATCCAAACCAACCTGTCCAGATGAGCTTCTTACTACATGCATATTTTGTACATCGATTCTAGATTCTATATGCAACTTTATTATCGGGGATACCATCCATCAACCCGTTGGAAATCCCTTTGCTCTCTACCAATTAGTGGGGGACTTTAGGCAATTATACCAAAATAAGGACTTCACATGTACAAGAAGTAAGATCGTTACCCTTATCGATCATTTGGAGCCATGATCTTGCACTTGATCTGGATGGAAATGGCCGCAGTGTTTTCTTCTCCATGAAGCGAGCTTCGACTTTCTACCCCGATTACAAGAACACTTCCCAAGCTCTTACCTATGGCTGGTTCAACCTTCTCTTTTCTCTTCTTCTCTCTTCTTTCTTCTCTTCTCAAAGTGCGAGAGAGAGAGAGAGAGGGTGAGGGAATGAGTTGAGACTAAACCTCTCAGTATTTTATCAATCCGGGTTGTACCCTTAGTCACATGATCTCAAGCTCAGAAGGAATGTATGACCATGATTCAATTGAGATTTCATTTCAAAATTGCTACCGTCGGCGATAACTTGCTACCGCCACGCGGTAACTTAGGCGGAGGCAGTGGTCTCATCCAGCACCTCTTTGCCACTCAATGACCGCCTCAATACGTCATGACATGTGGCACACTACCACCAGCTGTACTTCTACCGCCGCATGTTAAGTGCCAGAGACAATAGTTGATTAATTCATTGGCTATCGTCGCGCGGTATCACACTACCGTCGATCGGTACCTTTCAACATGAAAGTTGTAGATCTCGTTGAGACGAACAAAATTCATGTTAACCATTTTTTTTATTTGACGTCGTTTTGACACTCAAAACGACGCCCTAAAGTTCGCGAGAAGTGTAGGACCGAATTTCCCGAGTGAAAGTTTTTTTTTTTCGAAAACCATATGATTTTTCGAAAACCATATGATTTTTCGAAAAACCAAGATTCTTTTTCAAAAAATCATCCTGATTTTCGAAAAATCATCATGATTTTTCGAAAAACATGTTTTTGACTTTGTTTATGGGTAAAATGACGATACGGGGCTAAGCGCAACAAGATTTGAACGAACTTCGCACCGTTGGTGAATGTTGGCGCTACAAATTTAACGACAAAGACAAAACTAAATCCGATGTACCGTTCTCGAGATATTAATTTCTAAAGTTTACGACAAACGTAAATAATAATACAAACTACAAACGCGCTCCGAGATTCCAAAAATGCTCGGATCGTGACGAAACTTGACGAGAAAGTCCAAAATTAATTAACTTCATTTCCAAACGTAAAATTTTCCAATTTCGACCAGAGTTCAAGGATTTGGCCGACTCGACCAGACGGATGCAAAAATGCATTAACGGCGTTGTGCCGTCAAGTCGACGTTAAAAGTAGCGCCCTGACTTCATAAATACATCATTTATTAATTAAATAATTACCAGAAAATCGGGGGCGTTACAGTCATCCCCCATAAAAAGAAGTTTCGTCCCGAAACTTATGACAACTCTAATACTAAATCAACGAAATTGCTAAATACCAAAAGATTGGAGACGTACCCGCAAACTAGGGGAAGAGATAGGGGTGAGATTTTCTCATTGTTGACTCCAATTCCCACGCCGCGGTCTCGATTTCTTGATTTCGCCAAAGAACTTTGACCATCAGAATTATCTTTCTCCGCAACACCCGATCCAGAGTCTCCGGAATACGAATAGGTTCCTCGACATACGAAATATTAGGCTACAACTGGGGAACCGAGTCAAGGACATGACGATCACTAAGAACACACTTTCGCAACTTGCTCACGTGAAATACATCATGGATGTCGGGGAAGGTAGCAGGTAATACCAGTCTATAAGCAGACACTCTGATGCGCTCAATAATCTGGAAAGGTCCCACGTACCGGGGATCCAACTTATGGTTCCTTCCAAATCTTTTAACACCAGGCATCAGAGAGACCTTCAGAAAAACATGTCCCCAGCTGTGAACTCCATATCAACCCTTCGCTGATTTGCATACTTCTCCTAACACTCCTGAGCTACACGGAGCTTCTCCCGAATATTAGTTACAACAACACTCATCTCTTCTAGGGCTTCCGAACCTAACAATGGTCGCTCACTAACCTTAGCCCAAAACAAGGGAGTCCCACAATGCCTCCCATACAAAGCCTCAAATGGGGCCATCTGCAAACTTTCTTGATAATTGTTGTTGTACGCAAACTCCATCTGTCTGAGACGCTTATCCCAAGCTCCACCATGGTACAAGATATAACACCTAATTATATCTTCCACAATCTGATTAACTCGCTATGTTTGACCATTAGTCTACAGATGATATGCGGTTGAAAATCTGAGATCAGTACCCAACGCCCCTTGTAGGCTTTGCCAGAATTGCGACATAAACCTGGAGTCTCAATCTGACACGATACTCACTGGCACTCCGTGCAACTGGATGACCTCTTCCAAATACAACTCGACTATCTTCTTCATAGAATATCCAATCTTGAAAGGTATAAAGTGCGCACACTTCGTCAGTCTATCAACTATAACCCAAACTGAATCATGCCCTCTGGGAGATCTTGGCAGGCCAGTAATAAAGTCCATCGATATGCTCTCCCACTTCCAACTCGATATTTCCAATGTTGTCAGCTTTCCACTAGGCCTGCGATGATCCGCCTTAATACGCTGGCATGTGTAACACTCTGACACAAATTTTGATATATCATTCTTCATACCATACCACCACACAATCTATTTTAGATCCCTATACATATTCGTAGAACCAGGGTGGTAGGCAACGCTAGAACCATACACTTCACTGCAAATCTTAGTCTGAATATCACCCACCGCGGGGATACAAAATCTTCCTCAGTACTTCAGTGTACTGTCTGCATCTTTGGAGAAGTCAGGTAATTCTCCCTTCTCTGTCCTCCCTCGGAGTTGCTGAAGGTCTCGGTCTTCCTTCTGATGCAACCTGGTGAGTGTAATCCACGACAGCTCTGCTGCCTCCAAGCAGGAAGGCCTAGCACTACTGCTGACTTAAATGTCCATCAGTAAGAACTCCACCATGGACTGAATGGAGAGGTTGAAGATCTACGTGGTCTTTCTGCTCAGGGCATCGGCTATCACATTAGCTTTGCCTTGATGATAAAGGATCTCTACCTCATAGTCCACAATATACTCCAAACATCTACGCTGGTCTATATAAATCTTGCACAATGTGCCAAACAATATATGTCTCCAAAGCTTCACGACATAGATCACAGCCGCAAACTCTAGATCATGCATGAGATAATTCTTCTCATAGATCTTCAATTGTCTCGATCCATACGCAATCACCATACCTTCCTGCATCAAGACACATCGAATCCCGACATGCGACGCATCCACATATACAGCGTATTCCACCCCCTCAGTAGGCATGGTCAACACCGGGGCAGTGCACAATCTCCTCTTCAATTCTTGGAAGGCTCCCTCACACTTATCGCTCCACACAAAAGTTGTGTTCTTCTGTGTGAGCTTAGTAATTGGGGCTGACAATAATGAAAACTCTTCCCCAAACCTTCTATTATAACCTGCGAACCCTAGGAAGCTTCTGATCTCCTTAGGTGTAGTATGTCTCTTCCAATCCATAATAGCATAGATCTTTTATAGATCAACTGAAATCCCATCTTTACTCACCATATGACCCATAAATGATACCTGAGGTAGCCAGAACTCAAACTTGCTCAGCTTCGCATATAACGTATGCTATCTCAGGGTAGACAAGACCAATAACAAGTGCTGGGCATTCTCCTCAGCACTCCGTGAATACACAAGCATGTCTGTTGGGTATTGTATCCACAATAACCTAGATTTCTATGAAGTCACCCTTGAACTAAGACGAATTAAGTTGTATTTGATGTATTGTTTGAGTTATGCGTTTACAAGACTTAATTGCCAAGTGTGGACCAATGTGAAGGATGGTATGAAGATATCACCAGAGATGTTAGATCTGTTTAACTCTAGAGAGGGGGGGGGGGGGGTGAATAGAGTATTTTAAAATCTTGTTAGATTTTTATTGCGGAATTAAAATAGTAATACTTATAAGTGTAATCAGATAGTGTATAAATATAACTAAACTAATCAGCAAGCAGCACACAGTAAAAATAAGATAGCGTCACAGACGACAGAAGAAATTTATAGTGGTTCCCCTAAAACTTGGGTACATCCACTCTTCTACCACCCTGGTAGGAATCCACTCAGGTTTTTGATCAGGTGCCCTGTCACCAATCAGGTTTTTGCTCAGGTGCCTATCACCACAAGATCTGCTTCAGGTAGATCAGGAAACACTTCAGGCTTTCGATCAGGTGCCTAAAAATGAAATCAAGTCTTTTGATCAGGAGACTTGCAACCAAGAGTTTAACTTTTGAAGGGAGCTAGAACCCTGTGTACAGTGGGGTGAAACAAATAAAACTATATGTTGTCTTCTCTTTTCTCAAAACAACTGAGAAGACTTGTGGATATTGATGGTGTCAAAGCTCCCCCTGAGATAAAGATCTGTTCAGGAAGATTGAGAGCTTTGTAGGGTGAGTAGGACTTCTTGAAAAAGTTTTCCAAAAATCTGTAGACAGATTGAAGTTGATTGTCTCTTGGAAGCTTGCTGGAAGAAGAACACTTGATGAAGACATAGCAGAATTCTTTTTCTTAAATGATTTCTTATGTTCTTGCTATCGACTGAAAGAGAAAAAAATCTCTTTTATATGATCAGTCGAATTTCATTCTGAATTTTGAATTTCTCTGCATTAAATGCTGACTACCTGGAGAATGAAATGCGGCTGGAGAGAATATTTGCATTAATGAGTTTCCCAACTGTCCCATTAAAAATAACAAGTAATATTCCTAATGAAGACCATAATCAATGCTGCCGCTAACGTCTATATTCAGAGAATATAAGCATTAATTACTCAGGAATTACTGCTATAAAATAAGGACAAAATGAGTGAAATTTCCCAGTCTGGAACTGCATAAGAATCGTCGACCAGAGAATAGATTTTGTCTTCCTGAGATCCAAGTTCGTCGAGCTGATAAATCATGTTTGTCGATTAGAGAAAGTTTGTTCGTCGACCTGAGAACTAAGTTCGTCGACCTGAGATCAGCTAACTGATTTCTGTGAAAAACTTCCCAATTCTGTGGTCCAAGTTCATCTAGCTGATAATCTAACTTTGTCGACCTGAGTTCAGAGAAAGTATTCCGGACATAATGTGTTAAAGTTGAACTGCCAAAGTTCGTCGACCTAAGCTCGAATATCGTCGAGCTCAACTAAGAGAATTTACTCTAAGTTCGTCGAGCGGAGCACGACTTTCATCGAGTTGAGTTCGACGAACGTCGAACTCACTTTCTAAACTAGATTTTCTTCTAAGTCTGAGTCTTCTGATGTCTTCTGTTTGGCTGGCACATGTGAGGTTGATTCTAAGGACTTAGCCTAAACTCTAAGACACAGACATGACCCTAGCTATACATGGTGGGTTAATTATCCTAGTTAGTGAACCTAGCCTAAATCAAACTAGGGATCCAACAATCTCCCCCTATTTGTGTGAGGTCACTAAAACAAATGAAATAAAGACATTCATAAAGTAGAAAAATATATCTGGCAGAAAAATTAAAATATGCAGCAGATATTTACACAGTAGCTTTGTGACAATAAATAGATGTAAAGTTCAGACAAACAGAAACAAAATAAAATACTCTCATTTCTTCTTCTTTTGCTTTTCCTTTTGCTTGTCTTCTTTCTCCTGGTTAGCAGGCTGTGTAAACATGATTTTCCTATTTGGATTTGCTGCTTGCCTCTTGGACATTGTCATATCAGCAGCTCCAATAATATTTAGAGATGTTGCTCTAGGCACAACAGCCTCTGGATGTAGGTTCATGTAAGCATCCTCATTAAAGAATTTATTAGCTTTCTCATACCTTTTTAGTTCTTTATTTTTGTATTTAGACATTGTAGAATACTGGGATGAATCTTTTCCTTCAGCTTTAGCTTTGTTGATCATTGAAAGTCCAACAAGTTCCTGGAACCTGGCCATTCTAGAAGTTGTGTCTGTCTCTGAATCCACAAATGGTATGGGAGGAGACTCTGGCCTTTTAGGACTGTTAGCTTTTTATGGTTCAGGAGCTTGCTATTGGTGTTGCTGATGATGTTGCGGTTGTTGCTATTGCTATTGTTGCTGTTGTTGTTGATGTTGTTGCTGTTGTTGTTGTTGCTGTTGCTATTGTTGTCGTTGCTGTCTGCTTGAAGAGTACCTCTGCTGGCTGCTTCCTTGATATGATGAGGATCTACCTTAATGTCTTTGGTAGGTTTGAGCATATGAGGTAGACCTCTGAGGAGTGTTGCCTGAAGCACCAATAGCAAGTGGAGGAGGAGGAGGTCCTTTCCAATGTCTTTGAGGAGGAGGAGAATATCTCGTACTTTGTTTCTTGCCTCCTACTGATTCTTTGGCAGCCACATCCAGGCTAGCATCCCAGGGTATGGAGTAATTTTCTGAAGGATATAATAAGGTGTATCATGTGTGGGATTTGGCTTGGGAGCAGTAACTGGAGGAGCCTTTCTTTTCTTTGAAACTTTCTTCTTGGCAGAGGGAATATCATCAGAACCATCATCCTCATCTTCATCATCAGAAGATCCTAGAGGATCATCATATAAGGCATTAATGGCCTTCAGAAGATCTTTGTCAAATTGCTTTTCAGCTTGAGGCTATGCTTGAGGTTCTGAAGCTAGAGCAATTATTTCAGGAATATGTTCAGCAACTGATAAATTTTCTACTTCTATATCTGTCATGATGATTTCATCCAAATCTGGCAGAGGATTGTCATCCATCTGATAAGTTGGAGCTGAGATGGTTTCTGGAGAAGAAGTGTCCTTGGAAGTTGATACTGGTTGAATCTCTGTAACTGCAAAACTATCCTTCAGTTGCTTGGCAACTGTGGGACTTATTGGTGTTGTATATGGTACAATAGCCAAGGAGGGCTTTAGGCAGACAACTGGAAGAGAATTTAAATAGATTGTATCAAAAGAATTTAACAAGCTGAAGAGATCAATTATGGGATTGACAATGCAATCACCAACATGTATTATTTCTGTAGTCTCTATAGTTGTATCTGTTCAGAGCATATCAATATCTGTAACTGATGTATCTGTATCTGTAACCATACATATAACTGTATCTGTTTCTTCTGCTGCTGCTACTGAAACTAGAGCTGCTTCTTCATTGAGCATCTCCCCCTGCCTGATTTCAGTGGCAGCTAGAATCAGGCCCCTAGTAGAAGAAGTAGGTACAGAGGAAGCAGCAATGATGGCTGCAAGAGAAGAAATGGAATTAGCACGAGGTGTAATATCGTCTGCTATAAGTGTCCTAATCACTGGAGTGATGTGCTCCAGGATGGTGGACAGGGAAGGAGAAACTGTATCTATAAATTCAGGTGGGGTTTGAGTGGATACAGATGGAGGAGCAGAAGGAGTGACATATGGTATGATGTCATCCTGTGGAGATTATGCAGGAGATGCTGTTGGACTGGTAATGTCATGGATAGGTGAGTTGGGTGTAGATGGTAATGAGGTGAGCAGATTAAAGGTGGGGGAAGATAGGAAAGTGTCAGTGTTGATGTCCTGTAGGTGGGATGGTAGTGGAGATTGAGGAGGTGTAATATGTTGTGGAGATTGAATAGGTGTTGGCAGATGTGTTGATGAAGGGATTGAGAGGGCTGGTGTTTGCAGAGGAGGAAGTGATGATGGATTAGGAGATGGAGGAGTTATTGTTGGAGGAGATGTTATGGAAGAAGGAGGTGGAGGAGGAACTTCTTCAACACTATGGTGGGGAGTGGCTATTACAGCCATAGTGCCCTCAGAAGGCCTAGAGGAGGAGGAAGCCTTGGATGGCTTTGTGATTCTCCTCTCCCATCTGCCAAATAGGGAAGAGGTTAGCCTTTTGGAGGCATTAATGAACATTGTTGTAGAAACTAGATGTTCAGATGCCTTGTCCTGCAAAAATATCCCCAAAACCCCCAAAACAACCTCTTTCTTATTATTCTTCTTTTTAATCAGGTCAAACAATAACTTGCCCCAAACACCTTTCTTTTACCAAGGCACCCATCACCAAGAACAGGTGTCTGGTGATGCAGTCATGTGTTGTATGTTTGCCCAGCAGCACCTTCCTGACTACATCTACTAAGAACTTGTGCTCAGCATACAAGTTCTTCTTCAACAGCTTGTTTGGGTTATCTCCAGAATGACACATTTTTATCAGCATGTTATTATATTCCTCATTGTCCATTTCTATGTCTTCATCACCATTCAGTAGAACGAAAATTTCGATTAGTATATTGGGAGAAAGGGAGACTGAGTTACCAGAAATTGTTCATGTCATGGTATCTTCTATTGTTGAGGATGTAAAGACCCATTCCTTTATTTCAGTCATTGAAATCTTGATGCGATGGGTCATGAACTGCTTCAGATTTTGATCTTCAAATAACTTCAGAATTTCCACATAGATTGGGTCAGTATGCTGAAATAAGTCTGAAAGACTTGATTTCTAGACACCTAGATGGGGGGGTGAATAGGTTCTAATTTTTCCTTCAAATTTTAGGAAAATAACAAATTTTAACTCAGCATAGAAACAATGTAAACCACAGAATAATGAACACAGCACAACGTACACCAGATTTATAGTGGTTCCCCAAGGTCTGGGTACATCGACTTTCCCCCTTCGCCTATCTAGCAGTGTACTACATTCGGCCTAACTTCCTTCATTCTTCTCAGATCCACAGATCTTATAGCTCAGAACCAAGAATGGTTCCTACAACTCAGACATATACAAGTCCTACCTCAGATTCTTCCCCAAGAACCCTACCTCAGGCCTCAGCCCTACCTAAGCCTATGTAACTAGGCTTACAACTCAGAGTGAAACCCCACTCCTACAACTCAGGCAAAAGCCCTACCTCTGCCTTTATAATTACAGGCTTACAACTCAGATCTTACAACAGATCCTACCAGAAGTTATTTGATTAAGAGATACAGAAATTTCACCAGATGAATCTCTTCACTGGTGTGCTTCTTGAAAAGGTTCTTGAATAGTCTGATCTCCGGATCAACCCTAACTTAGTCGTTTCAAATCTTCTTGATAGAACAAAATAAGGTTGATCTTCACTTGATGTAGAAGTTGATCTTTAGATAGCTTCCTCCTTGAATTTAGAATGTGATCTGAATCTTCCTTGCAAACTGATCTGAATCTGCCTTCATAAGGGTTTCCCCTTTTTTTGTTGTAGAAAACTCCCTCTGAAGGATTCACTTCTTAGTGGTGTATGTTCTCTTTTCCTTTCTATTGTCCCTTTTTATGTTGTATCGAACCAATCCTTTATATAGAGTTTCCTCCTGATTACCGGCTGATCCGGTGTGTAATAGTCTTCTGACAGTTCTGACAAAGGTGTCAGACCGGTTGGTTATGTCAGCTGATTCTTCAAAGACTTTCCAACTCAGCATGAACCACTCAGCAAACTGCTTCACATGTATCGACAAAAATGGACTAAGTGTTGACACAAATCTTGATGATGTCGACACAACACTCCATGTGTCGACATAGTAATTCTTCTGGTACTCGACACAGCATCTGTTAAATGTGTCGACACAAGCCCTCTGTGTCAACATAATTTTGCTTCCATTGTCGACATAACTCCTGGGTGTCGACACAGCTTCTGCTTTCAGTGTCGACATAGCTCCTGGGTGTCGACACAGCTCTTCTTTCAGTGTCGACATAATTCCTGGCTCAGGTGTCGACTCAAGTCTGAGTGTCGACTCAGCTTCTTCTTTAGGTGTCGACATGATTCTTCACAAGTGTCGACATAATTCTTCACAAGTGTCGACACTTATACTTAGAAAATTTTCTTCCAATGCTTAAACCTGCACAATGAAACTCAAACATACGTCAAATACAAATTGATGTATATCGTTGATTAAGATGAGGCTTCCCCAAATCCGGTACATATAAACAGTGTACCCAACAAAATCCCCGTATTTGGAGAAGTCATAACCTTTAGTCAAAGATATACATCACTCATAATAAAACACATAAAAAGAAATAGATGTACATGCATTTTACTGCAGAGTAACATTTAAACATTGTAAACAACTGAAATGGATACTGAAACTGATTTCATTTACTTAGAGAGAAATGTATAGTTTACACAGTTTTCTTTAGAACAAAATCCAAAAAGTTACATTATTCTATACATAAGCCTAACTATCCTATAATTGATAAGGCTCCTTAATCATAATGTCTTTTCCTGATTTGATCTGAGCCTGCACAGTAGGTTCAACATCATCAGCAGGTTTCTTTCCTTTCAGATCCTTCTTTTTATGTTCTTCAACCCTTACCCTTTGCCTTTCAAAATAATGAAAAGGCTTTGTGAAGTACTTGCTAGGCTCCAGAGCATTAGCAGGTAACTTCCCAGCTTTTGCTTTTCTTCTATATTGAAGAATGACTTCCTGTCTGGCTTGATACTTGTTCCACTCTTGCTCAGTATACCATTTGCCCCTTTCATGGGTCTGTCCTTCACAGCTTTCCAAGCAGTCAATATAATGTTCCTAAATGTATGGCTCCATTGCTCAAAATAAGGCTTCAGCTCAGCCTGTTCTCTAAACCTTTTCTTGGACAGTTTGGATTCCTTTTGAGCTTCATTGGCAGCCTCTAACATTTCCACTTTTTCAATAATAATATTTTTAGCCTCTTGTGGAGGGCTATACATTGACTGAACTTCTTGGTGAAGCACGTCAAAATCAGCTGGAGGGTAAATGACTTGAGCAACTTCAGGTTGATCTCCCTCAATATATGCAGGTTGCATGCCTGACTCAGCAACATTATTATCATCACACAAGGGGGGATATCCAAGAGTTGCTCTGATGCTATTTGATATCCATTTAGCATGATCTAAGCTGGCTTTAACTAACACCCTCTCACCCTTTATGACTTCTCTTTCAATATGATCTCTCAGATCATCCTTCTGAAATCTGACTTGGTTAACAAGATAATTTGTGCCTTCTTTGTAATAATTTCTGAACTTCTCCAAGAAATCAGAAATATTCTTGTGAGATTTTGTAAAAGTGTCCTGAACAGCAGCTAGATCTTCTTTGAGCTGCTTGGATACTTCAGCTTTGAGAGTAGTGGTTAGATTATCAATCTTGGTAAGAATGACAAAGTGTGACTCTTTGAGGTTATCATTCATCCTGATTTGATTCTCAAGAACATATCCTTGCTTAACTGCAAAGTCATCCACTTTAGTAGTGAGTTCTTGTTGTTGCTTTGCCAAGTATACCACAGCATTTCCTCCCTTGTGGAAGCAATCTGTCATGTCTTTCTTGTTTTGATTTACTTCAAACCTGATTGATTTGATATCTTCAGCCAGATTGAATAGCAAATCTTTATGTGTATCATCCACATACCTTTCCAAAAACTGCCTTTGCTCATCCAATTTCACTTGTAATTGGACCAGTAGGGAACTAAAATCCATGCTTTGAGCAGATGGTGGTGTGACTGTTTGTAAAGCCTTTTTATATCCTGAGCTTCGTTTTCTTAAGTCAGCTAACTTCCTTTTCTTAGCCATTGAGGCTTCTTCATCATCAGAAGATTCTGAGGAACTTTGTATATTTACTGGTTCCTTACCAGTTGGGTCATGCTGAGACATCTCCCCCTCAGTACCTGGAAGTTCTTTTTCTATGACTTGCTGCTCCCCCTCAGTCCCTGCTGTTGGGTGTTCAGGGAATAGCTCTTCCATAGTTACCTCTTGCTACAGCTGAACAGGAGGAACAAAATTTGTTTGGAAAATAGATGGTTCTCCCTGGACATCCAGATCTTTATCAGGGTCATTCTCTATAAAGGAAATACTTATTTGAATATTTTGTGCAGTATCTTGTAGCTGCTTAACTTGTTCTTCTTTCTCAGCATTTAACAGTTCTTCAGTGTTAATTTCTGACACTATTGCCATAATCGTATCAGCAGCATGCTCACTTTCTAGACCAGCTTCAGTAATACCTCCTCCATGAGCAGGCAGCTCAAGTTGTACTGTGTCTTGGACTGCTGGTTTAGAATTTTCTCCCCCTGGAGTGGAGACTACCTGTTGCTCTAAAAGCATACTGCTCTCCACTTGATCTTGTGCTACCTTTTGTGGCATGTCTTCATCTAAACTTAAGACCACTTCTTCTTCAAAATCACTGGAGGATTCTGCTTGTGGAATAATCTTTTTCTGCTGTTTATCTTTCTTAACAGCTTTCTGTGGAGTAGATACTTCCTTTGTCAAAACTCTATCCCATCTAGATAGAATTCTCACATCCATCCTCCTCATGTGGTTGATTTTCATTCCTGGAAGTTGGTGCAAAACATTTGGTATTGTAGTAGAGAGACATAAACTCAAAATTCTTCCCAGATTTGGTTTCTTTATTACTTCTTGAAGCCTATCAAAAACTATTGATGCCCAGTCTGTTTTTATGGTGAAAATAATCCTTGTCATCAAATTAAACATGTGTACTAAAATTCGGTCATGTCCACCAGTCTTACAAAGAATTACCTTCCCAACTACTTCAGACAGAAACTTTCATTGGGAATTCATCCCTTTCCGGGCAATAGATGATCCAAACTTGATATTAGGATTTAGCCCGCACCAACTTAGTGCTTCTTTAGTTCTGGATGGAATAATTTCTTCATCATCCTTAATCATGGGAAGTTGGAGTGATTTCCTGATAGTCTTTAGCGTTAGTCTAACTCGTGAATCTTGAACTGTGGCTTTGATCTTCTTCCCTTCTGGGTCCACAGTAGCAGATGAATAGAATTCCATGACTTCCTTTTTCCAAATTTTTGTTGATTTTGAGACCAAGAATTCTAATCCATTATCAGAAATTAGGGTAATGACACCCTGGATTTCTTGTGAAGCTGTCGTGAATCCTCAAAGAACCAGCTCATATCCTTCATTCACCTTATCATCTTGGTGAGGCGCCATTGTCGAGAGAGATGGAAGAGAAAAGAAGAGAAGGTCTTTGTCGACACAAGGTACAGATCCTAGATTTCTAAAAGCGTAGTCGACCAAATTTTGGCTTGACCTATTTATAGTGTTAGCGTAAAGGGCAGGTCAAAAGATGAGCCATAGTCGACCAAATTTTACATGTGTCAACAGAAATGGCCTAGGTCTTGACAAAACTTAGGTTTAGTCGACATGTCTAGATGTTGACATACATGTGTCAAAGTCGACATGGGCTGGTCATGTCTTCACATAGTTGTGTCAACACCAACTTTTGTGTGTTGACATGAAAAATCCTTTAGATATAAGGTCTCGAAAAGGTTGTGTCGACACCTATTCTTCTGTCGACACAGATACTGTTTCTGTGTCGACACATCCTTATTCTTTGTCGATACAACATACTGAGTGTGTCGACACAATTGTGCTTGTATCAACACAAACTTTGTACTTAGACAAATTTCCTGTAAAATTTTGTACTTACATATTCTTCTTAGGGAAGCTTATGCTAACCTATTCTGGGTTCAAAATACCTAATTCAATTTTAAAATAATTGAATTTAATTTCTTCCAGAGGTTTTGTAAATATATCAGCTATTTGATTATTTGTGTTCACAAACTCTAGACTAATATCTTCCTTCTCAACATGTTCTCTGATGAAATGAAACTTAATTTCTACATGCTTGGTTCTACTGTGTGATACTGGATTCTTAGCAATAGAAATATCACTAGTAGAATCACAAAACAGTGGAATTCTACTTACCTTGATGGCATAATCTTCTAGTTGGTGCTTTATCCACAACAACTGAGCACAGCAACTACCTGCAGCTACATACTCAGACTCAGCTGTTGATATAGCTACCCTTTTTTGCTTCTTGCTACACCATGACACTAGCCTTCCTCCTAGGAATTGACAGGTTCCTGTTGTACTCTTCCTGTCTTCTTTGCATCCTGCAAAGTCTGCACCTGAGAAACCTATTAGTAAGAAATCTCTATTCTTTGGCACCAAAGGCCTAGATTAGGTGTGCCCTTAAGATATCTCAAAATTCTTTTAACTGCAGTATAATGAGATTCCTTTGCGCAAGCCTGGTACCTATCACAGATACATGTTGCATACATGATGTCAGGTCTACTAGCAGTCAAATAATGTAGGGAGCCAATTATCCCTCTATACAAAGACTCATCAACAGGTTTCCCTGCCTCATCTTTGCCTATAGGCATACTTGTTCCCATAGGGGTTTTCATGGTGGAAGCTGAGTCCATACCATATTTCTTAATCAACTCCTTGGTGAACTTAGACTAAGATATGGCCAATCCATCATCAGTCTGTCTAACTTGAAGTCCCAAAAATAACTTCAGCTCACTCATACTGCTCATCTCAAACTTCCCTTGCATAAGTTTAGCAAACTTCCTACAAAGGTTGTTTTCAGTTGAACCAAATATAATGTCATCAACATATATCTAGACTAGGATTATCTTGCCTTTAGATTCCCTAAAGAATAGAGTTTTGTCTATCTTTCCTTTAGAGAACTTATTCTCAATGAGAAAAGCAGACAAGGTTTCATACCAAGCCCTTGGGACTTGTTTTAAACCATATAGAGCTTTCCTAAGCCGATATACATAATCAGGATAATGAGAGTCTACAAAACCTGAGGGTTGTTCAACATAGACTTCCTCTTTTAAGTCACCATTTAGGAATGCTGACTTTACATCCATTTGATATACCTTAAACCCTTGATAGGCAGCATATGCCAAGAATAATCGTATAGCCTCCAACCTTGCCATTGGGGCAAAAGTTTGATCAAAGTCAGTCCCTTCCTCTTGCCTGTAACCTTTTGCTACCAATCTGGCCTTGTTCTTAATTATAGTGCCATTCTCATTAAGTTTGTTTCTGTAGATTCACTTGGTTCCTATGATATTGTGATCCTTTTGTTTAGGAACCAGTTTCCATACACTACATCTTTTGAATTGAGTCAGCTCTTCTTGCATAACATCAATCCAGTTTGTGTCTAGCATTGCTTCTTCAAACTTTCTGGGTTCTATTTGTGAAAAGAAGCTAGAACATAGAACTGTGTTCATACTTTTACTTCTTGTAAGAATACCTTGACTTGCATCACTAATTTGGTGTCCAGGATGATCCTTCAAGTGTCTTCTTGCTGGAGGAAATCTGTCAACCTCATGGACTTATTCATTTTCTTAAACCTGATGCTCCTCATTGTCTTCTTCATTCAGTGAGTCTTGTTCTCCACCTGGACATCAAGCATCTTTTTCCTCATTCAGCCTAGCTGGTACCTCTTCATTGATGATCAGCTTGTCCAGCATGTCTGTTAGACCCGTAGAACTAACTGAAGAACTATACAATTCACTGTTAATCAACTTAGATTCATCAAATACAACATGGACAGATTCCTCTACAACTTGGTAGTTAAGTTGTAGATTCTGTATGCCCTACTATTATTATTGTACCCAACAAATATCCCTTCTAGGGATTTGGCAGCAAACTTTGTTTGGTAGTGCTTTCCATTAACTAAAACATAACACTTACTATCAAAGATCCTAAAGTTGGAAATGTTTGGTTTTCTGCCTTTCAAAATCTGATAGGGGGTCATCTTATGTTTCTTATTAATGGAGGATCTATTGAGAACATGACATGTAGTATTTACTGCCTCTGCCCAGAAGTACTCAGGGTGAGTAGTGTCAC
Source organism: Platanthera guangdongensis (assembly GCA_039583875.1). Lineage (NCBI taxonomy): Eukaryota > Viridiplantae > Streptophyta > Magnoliopsida > Asparagales > Orchidaceae > Platanthera > Platanthera guangdongensis. Next base: position 176,052,551 of record CM077166.1, on the reverse strand, counting down.
TAAGTAGTGTTCTACTTGCCTCAATTAGAGTTCTATTCTTTCTTTCAGCAACTCCATTTTACTGAGGGGTTCTAAGTGAGGAGAATTCCTGATGAATCCCATATTCATCACAAAACTTTGACATACATTCAGACTGAAATTCAGTTCCATGGTCACTTCTGATGTTGACCACAGAACTGTAATATTCATTCTGAATTTGTCTAACAAAAGTCTAGAAAATAGTTGGGGTTTCAGATTTCTGCCTCAAGAAGAAAACCCATGGGTATCTAGAATAGTCATCCACAATAACTAATGTGTATATTTTCCTACCAAGACTATGAACTGGCATAGGATCAAATAAATTCATATGCAAGAGATATAAACATCTCATTGAATCTTTGATATCTAGTGCATGGAAAGAGGACTTAGTCTATTTGCCCTTTTGGCAAGCAGAACACACACCCTCTTTAATGCACCTGACTTGAGGACCATTCCTCACTAACACCATGCTAAACAGCTATCCTATTGACTTATAGTTCAGATGGGCAAGCCTCTTTGCCATTTGACACATAGTGAAGCTTTTTCTCCTACAACTAGATAAATGGGTGAGTTGTCAAACTCACAATCTAGGTTAAGATAATATACATTCCCTTTCCTAGTGCCAGTCAAAATAATCTCTTGATTACTTGACCTTTTTATTTGGCCCTCCCCTTTGAGAAAGGAGATGTCATAACCTAGATCACTAAGTTGACTTATGCTCATCAGGTTATGTTTTAGACCCTTCACATAAGCCACTTTAGTGATAGTAATTGAATCACTAAAAATGTTACCAAATCCTTTGATAATTCCTTTTTCTGATCCACCAAAGATTACTTTGGTTCCATTCTCTATGGGTACATAGTCCCTCAACATTTTCCTTGTTTCAGTCATGTGTCTGGAACATCCACTCTCCAAGTACCATATAGGGGTATGGTCACTTGGATTCACCTGCATCAAATACAGAATTACTTACCCTTAGAACGCAAATTGTTATTGGGTCCTAGGTCATTGTTAGGTTGAAATCCTGCAGCTGTTCTGACAGGTAGACTACTCTTGGTTTTAACACTTGTGTTGAACCAACAATCCCTGACAAAATGGCCCACTTTAACACAACACCAACACTCAAACCTATTATACCTTCTCCTAGGTACAGACTTTACTACTTTGTTTCCAGCAGTTCTGTTGAGTGTAGGTGCTGGAGCAGTAAACCCCAAGACATCCTCTTGAACCTGATGGGCTTCCTATAGTGTGATTTAAGGGCATTTGCACCCTTGCCCATGAGATCTTCATCCTCATAGTGACCATGAGTACTATCATGATCATACCTGTTTGTTGGTTGCATCACTTTCCTCAGGAAAATAAGGGGCTTTGAAGCTAGTGGCTGTGCTGGGGCCTTACCTTTTCTATGAAAATTGGTGGCCCTAGTTCTACCCTTGAAACCTAAACCAGTCTTTCCTTTATGAGAAATGAAATTATCTATTAAGGGTAAGACTGATTTTGGTTTAGAGAATTTAGCCACTAACTCTCTTTCTTGCTGAAGTTTTGCCTCAAGTTTCTTGATGTGATTTTCCTTGAAAGAGATTGTGCCCATCTGAATAACAGTAATGTTTTTAAGTTTGGCAATCTCCTTCGGTTTTGAATCTATCAACATGGCTGAATCTGACGCAACCTGCTTCAGAGACTCAATCTCCTTGGCCTGCTCCTTGATAAGAAACTTGCTCCTCTTCAGAGCTTGCAACAACCCACCATACTCATTAATGAGTTGATGCACATCCCCTTCTGATTCAGAACCATCCACATCTCTTGATGCAGAAGTTTCTGAATCTGATGCAGTGCAGAATCTGAAGCTGAGGGAGAACTGTATACCTTACTAGGACCAGGCTGATCCTGACACTGATCATTTTCTGATAGAGCCATCAGCTCTCTACAGTAATAGTCTTCTGCTCCATTTATGGAGTCCAACATTTGTAGGAATTCTAGTTCCCTAGAATCCTCTTCTGTTGAGATCAGTCCAACATATGCTTCAACATTATCTTCATCTCGTGATCCTGAAGATAAAGTGTCTGTCTAACTCTTCTGCTTCTGAGCAACAAGGGATTTCTCCTTCTTGCCTTTCACTTGATGCTTCTTCTTATATTTGGATTTAGTCCTCTTGTCTGGACAATTAGCTATGACATGTTCAGGCCTTTTGCAACAATAACACACAATCTTAGTATTAATTTGTTTACTAGGTTTTGATGCATACCTGTCCTCCTTGGGAGTCTTCTTTTTCTTGTAATACTCATCTTTAGAAAAAGATGTTGATGACCTGGTTCTCGATTTCTTCTTTTCATGAACCTTTGGAATTGCCTTGTAAAGGCAGCAAAGTCCTCATCAGAGGTGTGGCTATCTAATGTGCTGTTGTCAAGATTTTCTTCTTCAGCCTCAGCACTCCTTCTGGGTGGAGAAGAAGACCTTTTCCAACCCTTTCTTGTGACTTCAGCCTTGAAGGCTATAGAGCTTTCCTTGTATTCAGAACTACTATTTTTCTCCTCCTCTTTTATGGCAGTGAGCTGCATTACATATGATAACAGCTTTCCAAATAAAGTGGGTGGAGGTGTATCAGCAAGCTTGGCCACTTCTCTGATGGCACATATCTTTGTGTCCCAGTCCTTTGTTAGTGACCAGAGAAACTTGTCCTTCAGTTCATATATGCTGAAGACTTTTCCATAGGTCATCAGCTCATTGACAATCCTGAATAACTTCTTGTAACATTCAGCTATGCTGTCAGTCTTGGCTTGTCTAAAGATCTCATACTCTGGATTCAGCATAGATTTCCTTTCCTCTCTGACTTCTTCAGTTCCCTCCATGTTGACAATCAGGGTGTCCCACATTTCCTTGGAGATTTTATAGTGCACCACATTCTGAAATGTGGCATCATCTATAGCACTTACTATAATATTTTGTGCTCTTTTGTCTAATGTTGCCAGGATGATCTCATCCTTAGTCATTTCAGAATAGCTCTTAGGGGTTTTAACATTTGCATCCAGAACTGATACCTTCATTGGAATAAAGGGACCCTCTTATACTGTAATGTAGATTCTTGGATCAGATGCTTCCATAAACAACCTGACCCTTTCCTTCCATATGCCAAAACATTCTTTCCTGCAGATAGGCAGTTTCATAGATCCAAATTCCTACTGATTCTCTATTGAACCCATTCTTGAAATCTATTATTTGCCTTGGAGATCCACTTACACTGTTAGGTCAATCTTTGAGTAACCTCCCTCTGATACCACTTGAAAGACTTGATTTCTAGACACCTAGAGGGGGGGTGAATAGGTTCTAATTTTTCCTTCAAAATTTTATCCAAATAGCAAATTTTAACTCAGTACAGAAACAATGTAAACCACAGAATAATGAACACAGCACAACATACACCAGATTTTTAGTGGTTCCCCAAGGTCTGTGTACATCCACTTTCCCCCTTCGCCTATCTAGCAGTGTACTAGATTCGGCCTAACTTCCTTCTTTCTTCTTAGATCCGCAGATCTTACAGCTCAGCACCAAGAATGGTTCCTACAACTCAGAGTTATACAAGTCCTACCTCAGATTCTTCCCCAAGAACCCTAACTCAGGCCTCAGCCGTACCTCAGCCTATGTCACTAGGCTGACAACACAGAGTGAAACCCCACTCCTATAACTCAGGCAAAAGGCCTACCTCTGCCTTTATAATTACAGGCTTATAACTCAGATCTTACAACAAATCCTACCAGAAATTGTTTGATAAAGAGATACAGAAATTTCACCAGATGAATCTCTTCACTGGTGTGCTTCTTGATCAGTTCTTAAATTGTCTGATCTCCAGATCCAACCTGACTTAGCCGTTTCAAAGCTTCTTGATAGAAGAAAATAAGATTGATCTTCACTTTATGTAGAAGTTGATCTTCAGATAGCTTCCTCCTTGAATTTAGAATGTGATATGAATCTTCCTTGCAGACTGAACTGAATCTGCCTTCATAAGGGTTTCCCCTTTTCTTCTTGTAGAAAACTCTCTCTGAAGGATTCACTTCTTAGTGTTGTATGTTCTCTTTTCCTTTCTATTGTCCCTTTTTATGTTGTATCGAACCAGTCCTTTATATAGAGTTTCCTCCTGATTACCGGCTGATCTGGTTTGTAACAGTCTTCTGACAGTTCTGATAAAGGTGTCAGACCGGTTGGTTATGTCAGCTGATTCTTCAAATACTTTCCAACTCAGCATTAACCACTCAGCAAACTGTTTCACATGTGTCGACACAAATGTACTAAGTGTCGACACAAATCTTGATGATGTCGACACAACACTCCATGTGTCAACATAGTCATTCTTCTGGTACTCGACACAGCATCTGTTAAATGTGTCGACACAAGCCCTCTGTGTCGACATAATTCTGCTTCCATTGTCAACATAACTCCTGAGTGTCGACACAGCTTCTGCTTTCAGTGTTGACATTGCTCCTGGGTGTCGACATAGCTTCTGCTTTCAGTGTCGACAAAATTCCTGGCTCAGGTGTCGACTCAAGTCTGAGTGTTCTTCTTTAGGTGTCGACATGATTCTTCACAAGTGTCGACATAATTCTTCACAAGTGTCGACACTTGTACTTAGAAAATTTTCTTCCAATGCTTAAACCTGCACAATGAAACTCAAACATACATCAAATACAAATTGATGTATAACATTGATTAAGATGAGGCTTGTCCAAATCTGGTACATATAAACAGTGTACCCAATAGAGTCGAAGTCAATATCAAACCATATCAAATTTCATTGCGGAAAGAGCACTTGTCGGAATCGCCATGAGTGCACCTACAAGGGAAAAACAAAGATCAAGTGCAAGGGAACTGAAAGCGCGGGACGGAGCTCGAAGAAGACCTAGATATAAGGTTTTTAGAATATGAACCGGCAGACTCCGTTCGACGAAAAAAGAAAAGATCTTCGAACTGAGTTCGATAAAGTATTTTAATAGAAAATAAGTTCGTCGATCTCAGTCTGAAGAAGAAGAATAAATCGTCGATATCAGTTCGATGATAAAATCACTGAAGCAGTGATCGTTGATCTCCGCTCGACGAAAATTGTTTCACTAAGAAGTGATCGTCGAACTCCGTTTGACGAACTCTACATGAGGAGTTCACAGATCGTCGATCTCCGTTCGACGAACTGTCAACAAATTGTCGACCACAGACAAAGTTTAAATTAACTCATATCCATTGATCATTCCTAACTGGTTCAAGAAAAATAGATGTTTCTTCTCATCCAATGGCTTGGTGAAGATGTATGCTCTTTGTAAATCATTGGAAATAAAGACAAGATTAATTTTCTTTTTGTCTACACAATCTCTAATGAAATGATGTCTTATTTCTATATGCTTGGTTCTACTATAATGCACTGGATTTTGTGTTATGGATATAGCACTGATACTATCACATTATATAGTTGAATTATTTAAGTTGTACCCAGAATCCGGTAGTTGCTTTTGTATCCACAAAACTTGTGAGCAACAACTGTCTGCTGCTATATATTCTACTTCTGCAGTAGATGTGGACACAGAGGTTTGCTTTTTATAGAAAAAGGACACTAGCCTATCACCAAGGAACTGGCATATTCATGTTGTGCTTTTTTTGTCCACTCTACATCCAGCATAGTCAAAATCTGAAAATCCAGTTAAGTCAAATTCTGTCTCTGATGGATATAAAAGTCCTAGATTTGGACAACCCTTTATATATCTCAAAATACTTTTTGGTAAAATATAGTGAGTTTCCTTAGGGTTCACTTGGAACCTAACACAAATGCATGTAGCAAACATGATGTATGGCCTACTTGCTGTAAGATATAATAAGGACCCAATAATGGCCCTATACAACTTCTGATCAACAGATTTTCCATGCTCATCAAATCTATCATAGCACTTGCAGTCATGGGTGTCTTCATTGCTGAGACATCACACATCCCAAATCTCTTAATAAGCTCCTTAACATTCTTAGATTGGGAGATGAAGATACCATCAGATGATTGCTTCACTTGGAGACCAAGGAAATATGAAAGTTTACCCATGCTACTCATCTCAAACTTGGAATGCATAAGGTTAGAAAATCTTTTGTATAGTTTGGCGTGGCAGTACCATGATCACTTATAATCAATGCAACTTGAGAAGAGTACTCAATCTGTATGGTCTTGAGAAAATCTGTAAGAACCTTGAATGTATTTGACTTAGATCTCAGAAAGAACACCCAAGTGAATCTTGAGAAGTCATCTACAATAACTAGAGTATAAGATTTCCCTCCTAGGCTTTGTACAGCAATAGGGCCAAAAAGGTCCATGTGTAGCAAATACAAGATCCTAGGTGAATCACTCTTATTAACTGATTTAAAGCTAGATTTAGTTTGCTTGCCTAATTGAAAAGCCCTGCAGAGGCCTTCCTTCTTGTAGGGACCAGAAGGCAATCCTCTAACAAGGTTGTCTTTAGATAACATAGCAATGTTTTTCATATTAACATGTCCTAATCTTTTATGGCATAAATCATTTTGATTGCTAACAAGATTAAATAAACATATGTCTGATGTTGCAGATTGCAAATTAACTACATATATATTGCCTTGTCTATTTCCAATTAAAATAGTTTGGTTTTCTTTAGTAGAAATAATACAAGAGCTAGAGTTAAAAGATACCTGATAACCTTCATCACATAGTTGACTTATGGAGATGAGGTTATGTTTCAGTCCACTTACATACGTAACCTTTTTGAAAGTGACTGTTCCAATCTTAACTTTTCCAAAGCCTTCAGACTGGCCACAATTTGAGTCACCAGAGATCACCTTTGGTCCCAGCTTGGACTTATAATTTTTTAGGTCGTTCTTGATGCCATTCATATGCTTGGAGCATCCACTGTCTAGATACCATTGTTGATTAAAAGTTGGACAACTATTTACCTGCAAAGTAAAAAATTTGTGGTTCTTGACCCAGATTACCTTGGGCCCTTTGTTTTTCTGATATGAGAAACTTGATATAACAGAAAATTTAGGTTGAGATTTATATCCTAAGGGATGGTATCTCCTAGGTGGAATTTTCCAATTAGCAAATGGATTAATAGGTTTTCTAGGTTGATTAAAATTTTTGTTAAAGTTATGATTTTTGTTAAGTCTGACTGGGTTCGACGAAATATTGTAAGTTCGTCGATCGGAGTTGGACGAGATGGGATGAGATCGTCGATCTCTGCTCAGAGAATGAATATTTTCATTTTCTGTGCCCCAAGATCATCGATCTCTGCTCGAAGAACCATACAAGATTCGTTGATCACAGTAAGACGAATTATTTTGGCTAATGTTGGCGTTCATACATTGTCGGTCGGAGTTCGACGAACTTGCTACATTTCATCGATTGAAGTTCGACGAAATCTACTGAACATTCTTTTTATGTAGGTTTTTCTTATTTCTATTCTGTTGGTTTTGAGATTTAAGTAATCCCTATGTGGGTTACTTATTGTATATAACTTCTTTTCCTGTTTCTGGAACAAATTTTATGGGGGTTGTCAGTATGTTTTTCTTAAGTATGGGAGGTTAGCTTGATGAAGCACCTAAGCCCAGCTTGCCATTTAGTCTGACATTGACTATACTTGTGATGTCCATCAGCTTAAGGCTTCTCCCATTGAGAGATTCCTCAAGTTGCTTGGCCTCACATAAATCTGTTTTTAGTGAAATAATTTGTTCATTTGCTAAAACTAAATAACCCTTGAGCTTAGTGTTTTCAGCAAATAGATTGTCAAATTCAGCTTGCCTATCTCTTAGCATTTTGATTTCTTTTTCCGATTTGATTAGGTCATTACATAAGGCCTAGAATTCATTTTTAAAATCAATAGAATTAAAGTCAAAGGAAGAGATTACATGATCCTCTTCTGTCTATGATTCCTCTTCTAATTCCTCAGAACGACTTTCTGCTTAGTCTTCAGCATCAGGCCTATTGCATGAGGCATTAATTGCCATGAGGCAGACTTCTCTTGCCTTGGATTCTTCTTCATGTTCACTGGAGCTGGAAGATGAGATTTATTCATCAGTTTCACTCCAAGTTTCAACAATGAAGCCTTTTTCCTTTCTTTTATATTTGCTGGAGGAGTGTTTGCTTGAGTGCTTGCAGGAATTCTTTTTGTTTTCTTTCTCTTTTCTTCTATCTCTTTTCTGAGCTTCTGGGCATTCAGGAAAAATGTTCCCAGGCTTTCTGCAGCCAAAGCAAATAATCTCCTTGGTAGGAGTTCTGTCATACTTAGGTTTATCATCACTCTTGGATGGCCTTCTCCTGAAGTCTTTCTTGGCAAGTTTGTAGAACCTCTTGTCCAGCAAACTCATTAGCTCTTCATTGGCAGGAAGGGTTTCTGATTCTTCTGTTACTTTGAAAGCAATATTGTGCTCCTTTCTTGAAGAGGTTGAGACCTTCAGTTCAGTTGTCTCTCTGGTCTTGATTAATTGCTCAAAGGAATTTAGCTTTCTAAGGAGAGATTCAGTGGATATCTAATTTAAACTTCTGGATTCCTTGATTGGCCATATCCTTGAATCCCAAGTGCTGGGGAAGCACATTAGGATCTTATCATTAATCTCAGTTAAGGAGATATCTTTATCCACGGTCTTTAGCTCATTGATGATAACATTAAGCCTGTTATACATCTCAGCCACTGTTTCAGATTCCTCCTTCTTGAAGTTCTCATATTGAGATATTAGCAGGGACCTTCTGTCCTTTCTTTCATCTGCTGAGCCTGCCACCATCTGGTTTAGAGAGTCCCAGATTTCTTTGGCAGAAGTGCATTCAGCCACCTTTTGAAAAATGTCATCTGACATAGTTTGGGCCAAAATATTCATAGCTTTTGCATCAGCTATTTTGGCTTTCTTCTGAGCATCAGTCCACTCATGTGGTGGAACTGCATGAGTGTTAGAGGTTGCTGTAGATGTTGAACCTGTTTGTTGGATCCCTAGTTTGATTTGGGCTAGGTTCACTAACTTAGGATGATGTGACCCAACATGTATAGCCAGGGTCAAAGTTGTGTCCCAGAGTCTAGGCCAAGTCCTAAGAGTCAACATCATATGGTCAAGCCAACATCAGACTGCCAGAGACTCAATACATAGAGTATTCCTCAAGATTCAGAGATTTCTCAAGAGACTAAGTAAAATGAGTTCGACGTTCATCGAACTCAGGTCGACGATAGTCATTCTCAGCTCGACGATATTAGAGAAATATTCTCTGAGCTGAGCTCAACGAACTTCAGTCCAGATTGATGATCCTTGAATTCCACCTTCAGAATTCTAAGTCCAGACTGTTCTCTAGACTCAGGTCGACGAACCTGAAAGATATAGTACCTAAATACCTAGCGGGGCGGGGGGGGGGGGGGGGGGGCGGGTGAATAGGTGACCAAATTCTTTTTAACTTTTTATGACAGCAATCAGTATTTAACACAGATTTATATCTACTATTTCACAGCAATCACACAGCATTCACAGCAAACCACAACACACAGAAGACACACAGTTTTATTGTGGTTCCCCAAGGTTTGGGTACATCCACTTTCCCCCTTCGCCTATCTAGCAGTGTACTAGATTCGGCCAAACTCCTCCACTATCTCAGAACACAAACTGGTTCCTACACCTCAGGCCCAAGGCCCTACAACTCAGCTTCTTCACAAAGCCTACACTCAGCCACCAAGGCCTACACTCAGCCACAAAGGCCTACACTCAGCCACCAAGGCCTACACTCAGAGATTTCAATCTCCTACACTCAGGCACTCAAGCCCTACACTCAGCCTTTATAATTACAGGCTTACAAAACTCAGATCCAAAGGATCCTACAAGATAAAATGAATACAAAAATTATAACTCAACAACTCAGTGACAAGAGAGAAGACTTGTGAGATTTTTGATGAGTTCTTGGAAGAACTCAGCTGAAATCAATCTGACTTAGCTTTCTTCAATGCTTCTTGAATGCAGAACTCAATAAGATTGACTCCTTCTGCAGTTGATCCTTGATCTCTGCTACTTAAGATTCAGAATAAATCTGAACCCTTCTTCTCAGCCTGGTTCCAACAGCTGATTTCTTGGATGGAGCTCTCTCTATCTCCAACTTCTTAGATCTTCACTTGATAGCTAGATCTTCTTTGTATTACTTGTCTGAACAGCCACTTGATCTGTCTCCACTAACTGTTCTTGTAAACAGTGTAAGCCAATTTATAGGCCTTCTTCATGGTAACCGGCTGGTCCGGTACATAACTGATTTCTGACAACTCTGACAGGTGCTGTAGACCGGCTGGAATGGCAGCTGTCAAGTCATCCAGTCAGTTCTTGAAAATTCTGTAACTGTCTAGAAGTGTCGAGACTATCTGTCTTTAAGTGTCGACACTTATAGACCAAGTGTCGACACATGTTGTCTAAGTGTCGACACTAGCCTACAAGGTGTCGACACAATTCTTTGTGTTGTAGATTTTATATCTCGACACTGCTTCTTCTTCATGTGTCGACACTAAAATTGAGTGTCGACACAAGTACTTGTACTTCAGTATTTTGCTGAATTCTTGTAAGTGTCGACACTACTCCTTTGTGTCGACACATCTCCATGTGTTGAATCTGTTAAGTGTCGACACAGCTTCTTGGTGTCGACACATGTCTTCAGTGTTGATACTTGTTGAGTGTCGACACAGCTCCTTGTGTCGACACATTCTTCTTCTGTCAAGTCTCTGGCTGAGTGTCGACACATCTTCATAGTGTCGACACTTGTACTTAGAATATTTTGTTGAACTTTGCTGTTCTTTGCTAAGTGTCGACACAGCTCCTTGTATCGACACTTTCTTCAAGTGTTGAGTCTTCAGCTAAGTGTCGACACATTGTTCTGGGTGTCGACACTTACTTACAGTGTTGACTCTTCTGCCGAGTGTCGACACATTGTTCTGGGTGTCGACACTTATACTTAGTTTCTGCTGACTTTTGCTGAGTGTCGACACAGCCTCCAAGTGTCGAAACTTTCTGGTGTAGACACAGTTTCACTGGGTGTCGACACAACTGCTAAGTGTCGACACTGCTTCACTGCACTCTTCTTCATTGAGTGTCGACACAGCTCCTTGTGTCGACACTTTCTGTCTGGTGTCGACTCAGCATCCCTGGTGTCGACACAATGACTCCAAGTATCGACACTGCTTGCCTGGGTGTCGACACAAGTCTTCTTAAGTGTCGACACTTTCCCTCTGGGTGTCGACACATGGAATTAGAAACTTTTTCTTCTTTCCTGCAAATACTTAGCCTGCACAAGTAAACTCAAAACACATCAAATACATTTTGATGTATATCATTGAATTGGGTGAGGCTTCTTCAAATCAGGTACATTTGAACCAATGTACCCAGCAATATCCCCCTATTTGGAGAAGTCATAACCCTTAGTCAATGATATACACCATTCATAATAAAATTACAAAATGATGTAAAGCAGGATTATATATAGCAGGGCAATCATAAACATGTATCAATTAAACATGTATACATATACATCATCACAGAACAACAATGAAATAGATTTAACATATAACACATTGTTCTAATATCTGTCATATTTATTTTCAAAAGTTCACAGAATGTTTTACATCAATAAAAGATTACAAGGTAAACTTAAGAAAATTCTAATTCTATTTCTGTTTAGGCTCCTTGATCACTATTCCTTTGCCAGCTTGTACTTTGGCTTGAACAGGAGCTTCAACAACTTCAGCATCAGCAGGCTTCTTGCCTTTCAGATCTTTCTTCTTAAGTTCCTCAGCCTTAATCTTTTGTCTTTCAAAATAATGATAAGGCTCGGGAAAGTACTTGCTAGGCTCCTGGGTAGTAGGAGGTAGCTTTCCCATCTTGGCCTTTCTTCTATATTGGACTATAGCCTCCTGCTTTGTCTCATGTTTTCTCCATTCAGCCTTAGAAAACCACTTGTTCCTGTCATGGATGTTATCTTTTGTAGCTTTCCATGCAGTCAAAATAATGTTCCTAGAGGTGGGGCTCCACTGCTCAAAGTCAGGTCTTTGTTCAGCTTGCTCCCTGAACCTCTTCTTAGACAATCTAGTCTCTTCTTCTTTCTGCAGTGCTTCTTGCATAGCTTCAGATATTGGCTGAACAACTTTCTCAATAATGACATTATCCTTACCCCCAGGTGGGCTATACATGGACAAAATGTCAGCATGAACCATATCAAAATCTGGAGGAGGGTAGATGACTTGAGCCACTTCAGGTTGCTCCCCTCCTAGATATATAGGATGAATACCAGATTCAGCAACATTATCATCATCACAAAGAGGAGGATATCCAAGAGTAGCTCTGATAGAATTAGATATCCACTTAGCATGATCAGAGCTTGCCTTGACTAACACTCTCTCCCCCTTTATGACTTCTCTTTCAATGTTATCTCTGACATCATCTTTTTGAAATCTAACCTGGTTATCCAAGTAATTAACTCCATCTTTAAAGAAAGGTTTTGAAAGTCCACCTAGTGTCGGCTATGTGTACCTATGGGGGGGGGGGGGGGGGGAATAGGTAACGTGTGGTTCTTTTGCGGAATTTACAGATGTACCTGCACAATAAAAACAACAAACACAGCACACAGAATACACAGCAAATTTATAGTGGTTCCCCGACTTGGGTACATCCACTTTCCCCCTTCGACCTATCTCCCCAACAAGGGACGACTCGGTCACTTCACCAACGGGATTGAAATCCAATCCCTTCACTAACGGAAGGAGCCCTTCCACACGTGAGAGTCAACACTCCCACAAATCGGGTTGCACCCAACCCTTACACCGCGGAACAAAAGTTCCTTTACAATAAAATAAAGGTAGAATGTACACGTGATACAAACTTCTCTTGGAGACTCCGGTGTTCCTCTTTGGTCGACGACGTGTTTTTGAAGTCGATGAAGAGTCTACGACCTTGGTCTTGCTTGGAGAAGATCTCCCCGGAACCGGCGGCGGCACACGAGCGGCGGCTAGCTTCGGGATCGGCGGCTACGAAGAAGAGCAGCTGCTGAACTTGGAGATCCAAACTTCGATGCGAAGCAAGCTCGGTCTACCAACGGTCACACGAGGATCGGTCGTCTCGATCGATTCGGATGGGAAGTGTTTCCGATCAACAAATCGAGAGACAAGGGATCTCTGGATAGACGTGTGAGACTCAAGCCTTGTTAAGCTACTGTCGCCGGAGATCGGGAAGAAGATCTATCGGTGGCGACGGACTTGCGCGAGCGGCGACGGAGGCGGCGGAAGGATTTCGCGATTTTAGGGTTTCCGTGAGCTCGCGTATTTTTCTATATTCGCACTGTTCAAAATACCCATGTATTTATACTGTAGCTACCCCTAATAAGACCGTTTGAGGGACCCACAGAGATACCCCCCAAGTCCCGGTCCAGATAGTAAACTGCGGCAGAATCCGGTTCAGGAAATTAGCTGAGACAGAATCCGGTTCAGGAAATTAACTGAGAAAACGCCAAGGAAAAATCGGCGAGAATCGATTGTGATTCTCGTCGAATTACTTGTCGATTCTCAACGAATTCAACTTGTATCCATGGGCTGCATGACAATTGGTTCGGCGGGAATTACAAGCGATTCTCGCCGAATCTTACTTGGCACCATATTGAGATGGCCAGAAGGAGTCGGCGAGAATCATTGATGATTCTCGTCGATTCGGCGAGAATCACCAAGTGATTCTCGCCGATTCGGCGAGAATCACTTGGTGATTCTCGTCGAATCTGCCTTGGACGATTTTTCGTCTTCCACCTAGGAGCTGCTCCTTGATCCTCCATACTCCTTGTCTTCTCTTGCATATGAGCGGCCCTGTACTTGAAAGTAAGTGCACTCCAATAGAGAGAGTGCACATAGGCCAACACACTGATCTGCTCAACGAGGGATTACGTCGTGCAGATCCGTGTATATTGACCTACTGCACCCTGACATTGGTGTGCACTTAGCGTGGAGAAACTGCAAGTATAACTTGAAAAAGTTTATCAAATACATAGTCTATTCTCCTTAGCTTGTCCAGGGGCTTCTGCAAATCAGGTACATTGTGGATACAATACCCAACAATCTCCCCCTATTTGAAGAAGCCTAAACCCTACAAGCTAAGGTGAATGGAGCGAATGAAAATGAAAGCAAATGAAATTCATAAACTTAACATTGGGTGGAGTTATCCCTTACCAATACCGCTTTCTTGGGAGCAAGCTGGAGCCACACCTTAGCCTTGACCCCGAGACGGTAAACTCCCCCTTTTTGGCTTCTACAAAGCAGGGTCTGTAGCGATTGACTTTTTGCTCCCCCTCAGTTCTTGCAGCTGTACGCACGCGGAGTTCCTTGCTCCCCCTCGGTTCTTGCACTAGCCTGGAGCTTCTGTAGTCTTCACTCCTCATAGTTGAGCATTCCCAATTCAGTCTTGAAAAGATTGAACTTGGCCTCGTCTAGGGGCTTTGTGAATATATCAGCAATCTGCTTGTCCGTGGGGACATAACAGAGAGAGATATCCTTGTTCTCCACGTGCTCCCGAATGAAGTGGTAGCGTACTTCAATATGCTTCGTTCGGCTGTGCGACACCGGATTGTTGGCAATGGCAATTGCACTGGAGGAGTCGCAGTACATTGGAACTTCCTTGAACTGAAGGTTGTAGTCGGCCAACTGATTTCTGATCCAAAGAAGTTGTGCGCAACAGCTCCCTGCCGAGATATACTCTGACTCTGCAGTGGAGGTTGCAACGCAATTTTGTTTCTTGCTGTTCCATGAGATAAGCCTCCGGCCGAGGAATTGACACGTCCCGGAGGTGCTTTTCCTGTCATCCCTGCTCCCTTTAAGGTATCTTAGAATTCGCTTTGCAGCGACATAGTGAGATTCCTTAGTGTTCACCTGATATCGGGCACATACACATGTGGAGAACATAATATCCGGTCTACTGGCAGTAAGGTAGAGCAGGGATCCAATGATGCTTCTGTATTTGGTGTCATCGAAAGGTTTACCTTTCTCATCCTTATCTAGAGACATGGTGGATCCCATTGGAGTCCTCATAGAGGTTGCACTCTCCATACCGAATTTCTTAAGGAGTTCATTTGTGAACTTCGTCTGAGAGATGAAGATTCCATCCTCAGACTGTTTCACTTGAAGGCCTAAGAAATACTTGAGCTCTCCCATACTGCTCATTTCAAACTTTCCTTGCATAAGTTTAGAAAACTTTTTGCAAAGATTGTTGTCCGTTGAGCCGAATATTATGTCATCGACATAGATTTGCACCAGCAAAATCTTGCCTTTGACTTCCCTGGGGGTTGAGCGACGTATACTTCCTCTTTCAGATCTCCGTTCAGGAATGCCGATTTCACATCCATTTGGTAGACTGTGAATCCTTTGTGTGAAGCATACGCCAGGAACAACCGGATTGCCTCGAGCCTTGCTACTGGTGCAAAGGTCTGGTCGAAGTCAATCCCTTCCTCCTGTCTGTAACCTTGAGCCACCAGCCTGGCCGTGTTCTTTATGATGACACCATGTTCATCCAGCTTGTTTCTGAAGATCCACTTCGTGCCAATGACGTTCTGCTTGTATGGTCTGGGAACCAGCGTCCAAACCTTGCAGCGTTCGAATTGATGTAGTTCCTCTTGCATGGCCAGAATCCACGCTGCATCCTGGTTCGCCTCGTCGAACTTCTTTGGCTCAACCTGAGACAGGAAGCTGAGATGCAATACTTCGTTAGTTGTACCTCTTCGAGTTCTGACGCCTACACGAGGATCTCCGATGATCTGTTCTCTAGGATGATCCCTCACGTGACAGAGCTCTAGAAGTCTGGCGTCTGGAGCTTCAGCTACTTCTTGTGCTTCTCGTTCTTCTAAAAGATTTGTTCCATCTTGATCTTCAACATTTTCAGATGACGAGGAGGTGGAAACTTTGACGTACTTGGGTGCGTCATCTTTAGGGGTCTCATCCAGATTCAGCTGGTCAAGTCTAGCACCTGCCTCTTCAAGAATACAACTGGAAGAATTGCTGTTAAGCAAGCTTCCTTCATCAAATACAACATTTATTGATTCTTCTACCACTAAGGTTTTCTTATTGAAGACCCTATATGCCCGACTATGGGAACTATATCCCATGAATATGCCTTCGAAGCATTTTTCACCGAATTTAGTACGCGGATACTTCCCATTATTTAGTACATAGCATCTGCAACCAAAGATCCTCAAGTAGGACATGGTTGGTTTCCTGCCTTTCAGTAGCTCGTAGGGCGTCTTACGATGATGTTTGTTGATCAACGCTCGGTTTTGTACATGACATGCCGTATTGACACCCTCTGCCCAGAAGTATTCCGGGAGAGAAGCATCTTTCAACATAGTCGTGCAGGCCTCAATGAGAGTTCTATTTCTCCTCTCCGCAACTCCATTTTACTGAGGAGTGCGCGGGGAGGAAAACTCATGAAAGATACCATGTTCTTCACAAAATTCTGTCATAGCACCAGATTCGAATTCTGTTCCATGGTCACTTCGGATTTTGACCACGGAGCAGTTAAATTCGTTCTGAACATGCTTGACAAAATTAGTGAAGATGTCAAAAGTATCTGACTTTCGTTTCAAAAAGAACACCCATGTAAACCGTGAGTGATCATCAACTATCACTAGCGTATATGACTTGCCTCCCAAGCTATGAACTTGCATTGGGCCAAACAAGTCCATATGTAGCAGGTAAAGACATCGGGAAGAGTCTTTGTCTGCAATGCTCTTAAAGGTAGCCCGGGTCTGTTTGCCCATCTGGCATGCATGACAGGGGCTATCCTTGATGCACTTGATACTGGGAGCATCTCTTACTAAATTCTTAGAAAATAGGATACTAATTGTCTTATAATTAATATGTGCCAATCTCTTGTGCCATTGTTCACAAAGAGAAGCACTACCTGTTGCCACAAGGCATACGGGGGTAGATAAATCTATACTAAGAAAATCTAAGCAGAAGATATTTCTGCTCCTAATGCCTGATAATACCGTCTCAGAGGAGGTACGTGAAATTATCAGACATTTATCCTTGCAGAACTTAACGTCATAACCTTTATCACATAACTGACTTACACTGATCAGGTTATGGTTTAACCCTTCAACATAAGCCACGTCGGTGATAGAGATTATACCGTTGGAAATCATACCATAACCTCTGGTGACTCCACGATCTGACCCTCCAAAGATGACTTTGGGTCCATTCTCGACTGGAGTGTAATCACGCAGCAGGCTTCTTGTCCCGGTCATATGCCGGGAGCATCCACTGTCCAAATACCAGATTGGCGTTTTGGTGGCCTTTGGACATTCCTGCAAAACAAAATTAATTTGCCTTAGGAACCCAATCGAACTTGGGTCCTAGATTCCTGGTTAGCACACTCCCCCTCGGTTGGTTAACCCTACGAGTGGTCGGTCTCGCATTGTTAACATGGGGAGTCTCGTAGTTCCTTGGATTAAACCAACAATCCACGGCAAAGTGACCGACTTTGCCACAGCACCAACAGTCGAACCTGTTGTATCTCTTCCGAGGCTCCTGCCTTACCCTGGGAACAACGGGTACAGCTGGAGCCTTGGATCTGGAGGTAGAGGCCTCATGGTGATGGCAGTCACATGACGTTGTCACCTTCTGAATAACAGGCTTGACTTTTGGCGCCTGCTTTCCATTATGGCCGCTAGAGAACGAACCATAACTTCCTATGTGGATCTCCTCATAAGGTGCCTTGAAGGCACTCTCCCCAAAGTTCCGGGGAAGTTCCAACCTTCATACCGGCTCTTAGGCTTTGCAACCGAGGGCCGGAAATGATGCCCATATGTTAACTCAAAGTCATGTTGGTTGCAAGGAAAGCCAGGCTTTCTGAATGCAACAGGACTAAGAGGAGCCTTCCCCTTTTCATCAGCAGAGGCCTTCTTGGCGGCCTTATTCTTCCTCTGGTTCTTGTTTCTCCGAGATGAAGAACCAGATGCCCCAACATGCCCCAAGCCAGCTCCTTTGGCCTGAGCAGAGAAGGTGTCAACGACTGGAAGCACTGTTTTAGGCATAGAGAAGCTCTGTACGATCTTCCTTTCTGCCGCAAGTAGTTCTTCCAATCTGTTGACTTCCTCCTGCTTGAGATCAAGGAGCTTCAAAGACTCTGAGTGCTTTGAAGTTAGGTCAATGTGCTCCTGTCTGAGAGAGATCAAGCTAGTGACCTCTTCCCTTAGGGATACACACTCACCCTTAAGGAATCTTACTTCCTTCTTCTCAGCCTTCAGTCTCTTGCGGCACTCGTCAAAAGTGTTGAGCAGAAGCTCATACTTGTCGAGGAGCTCAGCTTCACGGGCCGAAGGGCCATCCTCAGGTTCATCATCCTGAGACTCAGGATCAGAGTCGGAGTCGGAAAGAGGGGTGTGAGTTTTTACCTTCCCAGTGAATGGGGGGCATTCTCCTTCTGAGTCCGATCGACCCACCAGCCCGAAGTAGGCTTCTTCATCATCACTGGAGTCTGAAGAATCAGACTCACTTAGTATCTTTGGCCTTCTGGCGATATAGCTCCGCTCCTTCTTCTTATCTCTGGAGGATTTGAGCTCCTCTCCTTTCCCTTTATCTCTTTTGCTTTGATGGCAGTCGGCCACAACGTGACCTGGCTTATTGCATCCAAAGCAAATAATATCAGAAGAACGATGTTTGTTAGGTTTAGATGCATACCTGTCAGAAGAGTAGTTTTTCTTCTGATGTCTGGAAGAGGAGCCGTCTCTCTTTCTTTGATTCCTCATCTTGAGGAATTTCTTGAACTCTCGAGTGATGAGGGAGAAATCCTCTTCCGACAGTTCTGAGCTGGAGGAGCATGGATCGGAGTCCTCCTCTTCTTCCTTATTTCTGGCACGGTAGGACACCGCACCCTTCCCTTTTCTGGAGTGACTGGCTTTTAGGGCCACAGTCTTTTCTTTTGCAGCAGCCTTCTCTGCTTCTTCCTCTGCCTTCCTGGTGTTCAGCTGAAGTTCATAGGACATCAGCTTCCCGAACAGGATTTGAGGATCAGTTTCTGCTAGTCTGCCAAATTCTCTGATGGCGCAGATCTTTGTGTCCCATTCCTTAGTCAGGGACCTAAGGAATTTGTCATTGAGTTCACCATTGGTGAACACTCTTCCATAGCCCTTGAGGGCGTTGACAATCTTCAGGAAGTTCTCGTATGTGACTCCGATCTCTTCCTTAGGCCCTTGCCGGAAAGCCTCATACTTCTGGTTCAGGAGGGATCTCCGATCATCCCTTACTTCATCTGTGCCCTCCATCAGAATGATCAGACACTGCCATATCTCCTGAGCTGTCTTGCAGTTGCTGAAGTTTTGCATCATCGAGTCATCAACTGCACTGACCAGGATGTTTCTAGCCTTCATGTCAAGGCCCACTAGAACCATCTCATCCTTGTCCATTTCAGAGAGTGTCTTCGGCACTTTCTTGGTGGGATCAATGGTGGAGGCCTTAGTGGGGACATAAGGTCCCTCCAGCACGATCATGAACAGTCGAGGGTCCACTGCTTCCATGTAGAACCTGATTCTTTCCTTCCAGATAGGAAAGTTGAGTCTGTTGCATACTGGGATTTTGCCGGAGTACTTGAGTCCGTCCATGGTAGATGTATGTCTCCTTGTTGACACTAGTGGCAGGATTCACCTCAAGGTGTTAGCCTTTTTGTTGAGGAACCTGGCTCTGATACCACTTGAAAGTCCACCTAGTGTCGGCTATGTGTACCTATGGGGGGGGGGAATAGGTAACGTGTGGTTCTTTTGCGGAATTTACAGATGTACCTGCACAATAAAAACAACAAACACAGCACACAGAATACACAGCAAATTTATAGTGGTTCCCCGACTTGGGTACATCCACTTTCCCCCTTCGACCTATCTCCCCAACAAGGGACGACTCGGTCACTTCACCAACGGGATTGAAATCCAATCCCTTCACTAACGGAAGGAGCCCTTCCACACGTGAGAGTCAACACTCCCACAAATCGGGTTGCACCCAACCCTTACACCGCGGAACAAAAGTTCCTTTACAATAAAATAAAGGTATAATGTACACGTGATACAAACTTCTCTTGGAGACTCCGGTGTTCCTCCTTGGTCGACGACGTGTTTTTGAAGTCGATGAAGAGTCTACGACCTTGGTCTTGCTTGGAGAAGATCTCCCCGGAACCGGCGGCGGCACACGAGCGGCGGCTAGCTTCGGGATCGGCGGCTACGAAGAAGAGCAGCTGCTGAACTTGGAGATCCAAACTTCGATGCGAAGCAAGCTCGGTCTACCAACGGTCACACGAGGATCGGTCGTCTCGATCGATTCGGATGGGAAGTGTTTCCGATCAACAAATCGAGAGACAAGGGATCTCTGGATAGACGCGTGAGACTCAAGCCTTGCTAAGCTACTGTCGCCGGAGATCGGGAAGAAGATCTATCGGTGGTGACGGACTTGCGCGAGCGGCGACGGAGGCGGCGGAAGGATTTCGCGATTTTAGGGTTTCCGTGAGCTCGCGTATTTTTCTATATTCGCACTGTTCAAAATACCCATGTATTTATACTGTAGCTACCCCTAATAAGACCGTTTGAGGGACCCACAGAGATACCCCCCAAGTCCCGGTCCAGATAGTAAACTGCGGCAGAATCCGGTTCAGGAAATTAGCTGAGACAGAATCCGGTTCAGGAAATTAACTGAGAAAACGCCAAGGAAAAATCGGCGAGAATCGCAGACGATTCTCGACGAATCGGCGAGAATCATCAAGTGATTCTCGACGATTCGTCGAGAATCGATTGTGATTCTCGTCGAATTACTTGTCGATTCTCAACGAATTCAACTTGTATCCATGGGCTGCATGACAATTGGTTCGGCGGGAATTACAAGCGATTCTCGCCGAATCTTACTTGGCACCATATTGAGATGGCCAGAAGGAGTCGGCGAGAATCATTGATGATTCTCGTCGATTCGGCGAGAATCACCAAGTGATTCTCGCCGATTCGGCGAGAATCACTTGGTGATTCTCGTCGAATCTGCCTTGGACGATTTTTCGTCTTCCACCTAGGAGCTGCTCCTTGATCCTCCATGCTCCTTGTCTTCTCTTGCATATGAGCGGCCCTGTACTTGAAAGTAAGTGCACTCCAATAGAGAGAGTGCACATAGGCCAACACACTGATCTGCTCAACGAGGGATTACGTCGTGCAGATCCGTGTATATTGACCTACTGCACCCTGACATTGGTGTGCACTTAGCGTGGAGAAACTGCAAGTACAACTTGAAAAAGTTTATCAAATACATAGTCTATTCTCCTTAGCTTGTCCAGGGGCTTCTGCAAATCAGGTACATTGTGGATACAATACCCAACAGGTTTTAACCTTTGGAGTTTGTCAGTTATAATCTTCTGTGAGTCTTGGATGGCAGTCTTAACAGCAGTGATTTCTTCTTGAAATACTTTGTCAAATTCTGCTTTAATAGTAGCTGGAGTCTGCCCTGCAGCTAGATTCTTCAGCTCTGTGACTATAGCATTGTGAGAGGCAGTCAAATTATCATTCATCCTAATTTGATTTTAAAGTACATATCCTTGCTTGACTGCAAAGTCATCAACTTGTGCTTTTATCTTCTCCTGGTGAGTTGTAAGATAGACTACTGCATTCCCACCCTTGTGGAAGCAGTCAGTCATCTCTTTCTTATTGAGATTCATCTCAAATCTTATGGATTTAATATCCTGGGTCAGATCAAACTGCAATGATTTCTGCCCTTCATCCACATACTTTTTAATAGCTTGCCTATGTTCATCAAGTTTAATTTGCATTGCAACCATTAAAGCACTATAATCAACAGTTGGAGCTGGCAGTGATATAGGCTGTGGTGCAATAGTTTGGAGAGCCTTCTTATAACTTTGGCTCCTTCTTCTAAATACTTGAAATTTTCTTTTCTTAGCCCTTGAAGTCTCCTCATCTTCAGAAGCAGATGAGCTGGCAATCTCTACCCTCTCCTTAGGTAGCTCCTTCTGCACTTCTGATGCCTTCTCAGTCTCTTGCCTTGCAGGCTCTTCATGAATTTGTATTTTCTCCCCCTGAACTGGAGCATTCTCCCCCTCAGCAGCAGCAGTTTCCTTGTCAAAATCTTCTTGATCCAGATTTAGAAATAAATCTTCCATGGTATACTCTTGTGGAGAATGAGCAGGAGAAATTCTGTGCTCATCTACCACTGGATCAGAAACAACTTGAGCTGTAACAGAAGTGTCTTCCATGACAACTTCTGGAACTTGACTATCAGTCTGTGGTTGATGATAAACATCAGACAAATCAATATCCTCTATAGGAAAACCTAAAGCATTAAGCTCAGTGATTACCTCAAGAGTTGTTTTTGTAGCTTACTCACTCTCAAGAGGAGTGGGCTCTTCCACAACTAGTGGCTCCCCCTGGATGTGATCCTTGTGTATGGGGCTAGCTTGAGGTAGCTCTCCCTGGATTTCAGCAACTTCTTGTTGAGCAGTAGACTTCTCAACAGTCTCTTCTTCATGCTCATCAGGTGTGAAGACAACTTACTCTTCACTTTCAGAGCTGCTGGATGGATCCTGAGCTACTGGAGCAGCTTTCCTCTTCGTCTTTTGAGGTGATACTTTCTCAGGAATGATCTTCTCAGGGGTTGGCATCTCCTTAGACAACACCCTGTCCCATCTGGAGAAGATCCTCATATCCATCTTTCTCATATGGTTGATTTTTATTGCAGCTGCTTGACTCATTATCTCTGGAATACTTCCAGCAAGGTATAGACTTATGATCCTGCCCAAGTTTGGCTTCTTTAGGCTTTCTTTAATCTTCTCAAAAACTACTACAGACCAGTCAGTTTTCAGAGAGAAGATTATCCTTGTCATAATACTAAACATATGGGCAGACACTCTGTCATGCCCTCCTGGCTTGCTCAATATCACTTTTCCAACAATTTCAGACATGAATTTCCCCTGACTGTTCATTCCTTTTCTATTGAAAACTGAACCAATCTTCATTTTAGAATCCAGACCACACCATGCCAATGCATCTCTGTTCCTGGAAGCAGTAATCTCGTCTTCTTCCTTAGTTCTTGGCAACTGAAGGACTTTTCTCAGACTTTTTGGTGACACCTTCACCTTTTCACCATGGACCCTGGACTTGATCTTCAATCCAGTGTCGTCTACCTTAGCTCCATTATGAAATTCCAAGACCTCTTTCTTCCAGATCTTGGTCGGCTCAGAAACTAGGAATTCTAACCCTGAGTTGACGACTAGGGTTACTACAGTCTTGATTTCTTGGTCGGCATCATCAAATGCGTCGCGCACCAGTTCATACCCTTCTATGACGTTTTCCTCAAGCTTTGGCGCCATTAGGGTTTGAAGAATTTTAACTGAGAGAAGAGAGGTGTCGACACACAAATTTTGGTCTCGAAACTTTTGAAAGCATGTCGACAGACTAAGGCAAAACCCTATTTATACCTTTCTAGTTTTGAAGATGAAAAGGCGGGCAGCTAACTTAAATTGTGTCGACACTGTCGATAAGTGTCGACACTGACTTATAATGTCTCGACACATATGTGTCGACACAAGTTTAGTCAACAGATTATATGTGTCGACACTTGTTTATGTGTCGACACCACTTAACTCGACATTTAGTCGAGACTTAACTTAGGCAATTCTGAGTAAAACCTAAGCGTCGACACCACTTTGGATGTGTCGACACCTACTTGTCATGTGTCGACACCAATATTCTGAAGTGTCGACACCAACTTCATTGATGTGTCGACACCTTTTCACTGAAGTGTCGACACCACCATTCTGTGTCGACACAGAGATCTCTGTGTGTCGACACCTTTTGACTTAGCCATTTCTATAAACTTATTCTAAGTTTATCATTCCTAGTTCAATTTTAAACCTATTGAACTTAGCTTCTTCTAGGGGCTTAGTATACATATCAGCTAACTGATTATCAGTTTTAACATATTCCAGCAAAATATCTTCTTTCTCTACATGCTCCCTAAGAAAATGATATTTTATCTCTATATGTTTAGTTCTACTATGGGAAACAAGATTATGTGCAATTGATATAGCACTTGTAGAATCACAAAAGAGTGGAGTTCTACTTACCTGAAATCCATAGTCCTCAAGCTGATGTTGTATCCACAGAAGTTGAGCACAGCAACTTCCTACAGCCACATACTCTGATTCTGCAGTGGAGATAGCCACACTTGTTTGTTTTTTGCTACTCCATGAAATCAGTCTTCCACCTAGGAATTGACAGGTTCCAGTAGTGCTTTTTCTGTCTTCTTTGCATCCTGCAAAGTCTGCATCTGAATAACCTGTTAGATTAAAATCCCCATTCCTAGGGTACTAGAGGCCTAGATAAGGAGTGCCCTTTAGATATCTCAATATCCTTTTGACTGCTGTCAAATGAGACTCTTTAGGGCAGGCTTGATACCTTGCACAGACACATGTAGCATACATGATATCTGGTCTACTTGCAGTCAAGTATAATAGGGAGCCAACTATCCCTCTATACAAGGTTTCATCCACAGGTTTCCCTGCATCATCCTTGCTAAGAGACATACTTGATCTCATAGGAGTCTTCATGGTGCTGGATGAATCCATACCATACTTCCTTATGAGTTCTAGGGTGAACTTGGACTGGCAAATGGATAAACCATTCTCAGTCTGTCTTACTTGGAGACCCAAGAAGAACTTTAGCTCTCCCATACTACTCATCTCAAATTGACCTTGCATCAGTTTTGCAAACGTTTTGCAAAGGCTACTTTCAGTAGACCCAAATATAATGTCATCTACATATATTTGGACTAGTATTACTTTGCCTCTAGATTCCCTAAGGAATAGAGTCTTGTCTATTTTCCCCCTTGTAAACTTATTCTCAATGAGGAAACTAGACAGGGTTTCATACCAAGCCCTAGGGGCTTGCTTTAACCCATATAAAGCTTTCCTAAGTCTATAGACATGATTAGGTAGAGTTGAATCAACAAAACCTGAGGGTTGTTCCACATAGACTTCTTCTTTAAGATTACCATTTAGAAATGCTGACTTGACATCCACTTGGTAAACTTTGAATCCTTGAAAGGTTGCATAGGCCAGGAACATTCTTATGGCTTCCAGTCTGGCTACTGGAGCAAAGGTTTGATCAAAATCAATACCTTCTTCCTGCCTATATCCTTTAGCAACCAATCTTGCTTTGTTCTTAATGATGACTCCTTGTTCATCCATCTTGTTCACATAGATCCACTTGGTTCCAATTATATTGTGGTCTTTAGGTTTAGGAACAAGCTCCCAGACCTTGCATCTCTTGAACTGATTCAGCTCTTCTTGCATTGCCTCAATCCAAAGAGGGTCTTGGATGGCTTCTTCAAACTTCTTTGGTTCAACTTGGGATAGAAAACTTGAGTAGATTGCTGCATTCAGATTTCTGCTCCTTGTTTGTACCCCTTGTCTTGGATCACCAATGATTTATTCAGCTGGATGATCTCTAAGATGCCTATTGGTTGGAGGCATCCTGACTTCAGGTTGAACTTCTTCAACATCTTCATCATCTTGCTGTACTCCTTGTACTTCATCTGCATTTGGTACATGTAGTACTCCCCCTGGATAACAGCCACTGTCTTCTACTTGCTGTCTTGTAGTAGATCTATCTTCTATAGTGAGCTTGTCCAACTTCTCAGTTATACCTGTGGGGCTGCAAATACTACTAGACAACTCATTGTTAATCATTCTAGTATCATCAAATACTACATGTACAGTCTCTTCTATAACTTGAGTTGACAAGTTGTAGACTCTATAAGCCTTACTATTATTGCTGTACCCAACAAAAATTCCCTCTTGGGACTTGGCAGCAAACTTAGTCAAGTAAGACTTTCCATTGTTAAGTATAAAGCACTTACAACCAAAGATCCTGAAGTAGGATAGGTTTGGTTTCCTGCCTTTCACAACCTCATAAGGGGTCTTGTTGAGACTTTTAGTTATGGTAGCCCTATTAATAACATGGCATGCAGTATTGACTGCTTCAGCCCAGAAGTACTCTGGTAGTGATGTATCACTTAATAGGGTCCTACCAGCCTCAATCAAGGTTCTATTCTTCCTCTCAGCAATGCCATTTTGCTTAAGTGTTCTTGGTGAAGAAAACTCTTGAAATATCCCAAATTCTTCACATAGTTTTGTCATGTTATCAGACTGAAACGCAGTACCATGGTCACTTTTTATTTTGACCACTGTACTATTTAGTTCATTCTGAATTTGTCTAACAAAGCTATAGAAGACATTGGGTGTTTCAGATTTCTGTCTAAGAAAGAACACCCAGGAAAACCTTGAGTAGTCATCTACAACTACAAAGGTATAGACCTTCCTACCTAAGCTGTGAACTGCCATTGGACCAAAGAGATCCATATGCAAGAGGTATAAGCACCTCACAGCATCTTTGTTCTCAATGCTTCTAAAGGTGGATCTAGTCTGCTTGCCCTTTTGACAAGCTGAGCAAATACCATCTTTAACACACTTAACTTGAGGACCATTCCTCACTAACTCTTTGCTAAAGAGTTTGCCAATTGTCTTGTAGTTTAGATGGGCTAGCCACTTGTGCAATTTGACACAATGAGAGACTGTCTCATCAGCTACAAGATACACTTGAGAACCATTGGTCTCACACATAATGTCTAGGCAGTAGACATTCCTCTTTCTATATCCTGTCAAAATGATCTCTTGATTATTTGATCTCTTGATATGACAACCATCCTTAACAAATGAGATGTCATATCCTATATCACTTAATTGACTTATACTAATTAGGTTGTGTTTCAAACCTTTAACATAAGCCACTTGAGTAATGATAACTAAGTTACTAGAAATATTACCAAACCCTTTGATGATTCCTTTTTCAGAACCACCAAAGGTGACTTTTGGACCATCCTTTATTGGTGTGTAGTCCTTTAGTAATTCCCTTGTTCCAGTCATATGTCTGGAACATCCACTGTCTAAGTACCATATTGGGGCATGACCACTTGGACTCACCTGCAAAATAGATTAATGAACCTTAGAACCCAAAGAATTCTTGGGTCCTTGGTACTTGTTAGTTTGCATCCTGACAAGGCTACCTGCTGGTTTTCCAACAGGCAGTTTGCTACTCACTTTGACACTAGCATTGTGCCAACAGTCCATTGCATAGTGGCCTACCTTGACACAGCACCAACACTCAAACTTATTGTACCTTTGCTTAGGTACTATCTTTGTTGTTTTATCTACAGCAGACTTGTTGAGAGTTGGGGCTTTGCCCTTGGACATAGACTTGGACTGAACAGTCCTTGCAGGTCTTGTAAATCCCAGTCCAGCTTTACCTTTGTGATGAACAAATTCATTAATTATGGGTAAAACAGACTTTGGTTTAGAAAACCTAGCAACTAAGTCTTTCTCCTTCTGAAGATTAATCTCCAGACTCTTGATTTGATCATTCTTAAATGATATAGTTCCCATCTGAATCACAGTTATGTGCTTCAGTCTGGCTATCTCATTAAGCTTTTGATCAAATAACTTCTCAGAATCTGTTGCTGCAGCTTTGAGATTTGCAATTTCCTTTGCCTGACTTTTGGCTAGGGACTTGCTCTTCTTGTAAGCTTGCAACAGTACTTTATATTCATCTATCAACTGATGAATATCTTCTTCAGACTCAGATGCACTCTCATCATTTGATGAGGATGAATCTGATTCTGTACTGGCACAAGAAACTGAACTTAAAGTTGAACTTTGTACCTTACTAGGTCCTGGCTGCTCCAGGATTTTGTCATTTTCAGTCAATGCCATCAGTCCTTGACACTGACTGTCCTCTTGTTCATATATAGAATTCATAATCTGCATGAACTCTTCTTTTTCTTCCTCAGCAAACAGTCCAATATATGCCTCAGCATCTGACTCAGTTTCTGATGAAGATAAATCTGACAGGCTCTTGTCCTTTTTGGCAACAAAAGACTTATCCTTCTTGCCCTTGTATTGAGTTCTTTTCTTGTCACTAGACTCCTTCCTTTTCTCTGGACAGTCTACAATGACATGTCCTTGTCTATTACAGCAATAGCACACAATATTTGATAGTGTAGCTTTGCTAGACTTGAACTTTTTCTTGTCTTTCTTTGAAGACTTCTTTTTCTGATAAGAGTCTTCCTTTCCCTGTGAAGTAGATGGCCTTGTCCTCCACTGTTTCTTCTTTAAGAATTTCTGAAAAAGTCTTGTGAAGGCAGCAAAGTCCTCATCACTTTCACTGCTTTCAGATTTTGTGCTGACTGACTCATCTGACTCAGATTCAACTACCTTTGGAGGTGGAGTTGGTGACTTACTCCTGTACTTTCTGGGGGCTTCTGATTTAAAGGCCACTGTTCTTTCCTTGTGTTCATTTCTTGTGGATTTCTCCTCTTCTTTCCTCACCATTAACTTCATTTCATAGGACAGCAGTTTGCCAAAAAGTGTTGGTGGAGGAATTTCTCCCAGCTTTGCCATTTCCCTGATGGCACAGATCTTGGTGTCCCAATCTTTAATTAGGGACCTTAGAAACTTATCATTGAGTTCATAATTACTGAACTCTCTGCCATAGGACATGAGTTCATTCACTATCCTGTAGAACTTCTTATAGCACTCAGTTATGCTATCACCCTTTCCTTGTCTAAAACTTTCATACTCTTGATTTAGCAAGGATTTTCTGTCTTGCCTTACTTCTTCAGAACCCTCCATATACACAATAAGAGTATCCCATATCTCTTTGGCTGTCTTACAGTGTATTAGATTCTGAAAGGTTGCATCATCTATGACACTCACTATGATGTTCTGAGCCCTCTTATCCATGGTGGCTAGAACAATCTCATCCTTTGTCATTTCAGAGAAATCCTTTGGTGTTCTCTGATTTGCATCTAATACTGACACCTTCATGGGCACATATGGCCCTTCCTTTACTGTGATTTTCAATGGAACCCATGGTCTTGATTTTCTTGATTCTGTAATTCACTTAGACTGAATCTGCCAATCAGGATCTACTCAGACAGTTATGTCTCTTTTTGAGGAACCTGGCTCTGATACCACTTGAAAGATATAGTACCTAAACACCTAGAGGGTGGGGGGGTGAATAGGTGACCAAATTCTTTTTAACTTTTTATGGCAATAATCAGTATTTAACACAGATTTATATCTAATATTTCACAGCAATCACACAACATTCACAGCAAACCACAGCACACAGAAGACACACAGTTTTATAGTGGTTCCCCAAGGTTTGGGTACATCCACTTTCCCCCTTCGCCTATCTTGCAGTGTACTAGATTCGGCCAAACTCCTCCACTATCTCAGAACCCAAACTGGTTCCTACACCTCAGGCCCAAGGCCCTACAACTCAGCTTCTTCACAAAGCCTACACTCAGCCACCAAGGCCTACACTCAGCCACAAAGTCCTACACTCAGCCACCAAGGCCTACACTCAGAGATTTCAATCTCCTACACTCAAGCACTCAAGCCCTACACTCAGCCTTTATAATTACAGGCTTACAAAACTCAGATCCAAAGGATCCTACAAGATAAAATGAATACAAAAATTATAACTCAACAACTCAGTGACAAGAGAGAAGAGTTGTGAGATTCTTGATGAGTTCTTGGAAGAACTCAGCTGAAATCAATCTGACTTAGCTTTCTTCAAAGCTTCTTGAATGCAGAACTCAATAAGATTGACTCCTTCTGCAGTTGATCCTTGATCTCTACTACTTAAGATTCAGAATAAATCTGAACTCTTCTTCTCAGCCTGGTTCCAACAGCTGATTTCTTGGATGGAGCTCTCTCTCTCCAACTTCTTAGATCTTCACTTGATAGCTAGATCTTCTTTGTATTACTTGTCTGAACAGCCACTTGATCTGTCTCCACTAACTGTTCTTGTAAACAGTGTAAGCCAATTTATAGGCCTTCTTCATGGTAATCGGCTCGTCCGGTCCATAACTGATTTCTGACAACTCTGACAGGTGCTGTAGACCGGCTGGAATGGTAGCTGTCAAGTCATCCAGTCAGTTCTTGAAAATTCTGTAACTGTCTAGAAGTGTCGATACTATCTGTCTTTAAGTGTCGACACTTATAGACCAAGTGTCGACACATGTTGTCTAAGTGTCGACACTAGCCTACAAGGTGTCGACACAATTCTTTGTGTTGTAGATTTTATATCTCGACACTGCTTCTTCTTCATGTGTCGACACTAAAATTGATTGTCGACACAAGTACTTGTACTTCAGTATTTTGCTGAATTCTTGTAAGTGTCGACACTACTCCTTTGTGTCGACACATCTTCATGTGTTGAATCTGTTAAGTGTCGACACAGCTTCTTGGTGTCGACACATGTCTTAAGTGTTGATACTTGTTGAGTGTCGACACAGCTCCTTGTGTCGATACATTCTTCTTCTGTCAAGTCTCTGGCTGAGTGTCGACACATCTTCATAGTGTCGACACTTGTACTTAGAATATTTTGTTGAACTTTGCTGTTCTTTGCTAAGTGTCGACACAGCTCCTTGTGTCGACACTTTCTTCAAGTGTTGAGTCTTCAGCTAAGTGTCGACACATTGTTCTGGGTGTCGACACTTACTTCCAGTGTTGACTCTTCTGCTGAGTGTCGACACATTGTTTTGGGTGTCGACACTTGTACTTAGTTTCTACTGACTTTTGCTGAGTGTCGATACAGCCTCCAAGTGTCGACACTTTCTGGTGTAGACATAGTTTCACTGGGTGTCGACACAACTGTTAAGTGTCGACACAGCTTCACTGCACTCTTCTTCATTGAGTGTCGACACAGCTCCTTGTGTCGACACTTTCTGTCTGGTGTCGACTCAGCATCCCTGGTGTCGACACAATGACTCCAAGTGTCGACACTGCTTGCCTGGGTGTCGACACAAGTCTTCTTAAGTGTCGACACTTTCCCTCTGGGTGTCGACACATGGACTTAGAAACTTTTTCTTCTTTCCTGCAAATACTTAGCCTGCACAAGTAAACTCAAAACACATCAAATACATTTTGATGTATATCATTGAGTTGGGTGAGGCTTCTTCAAATCAGGTACATTTGAACCAATGTACCAAACAGAACCTAGTTCTCAGGCCGAAGAACTTCATTCTTTGCTCGACGATTCCTGGACCTCCACTTCAACTCTATTGCCAGAGGTTCATCAAATAGTTTCTAAGTCCAGAATCATTCTCAGCCCAACGAATTCAAGGTTCTCCAGACTTAGCTCGATGAACACCATTCTTCGGTCGATGAATCTTTGGACTATCACAGCATTCAGTCGAGACTATGTTCTCCAGTCTCAGGTCGACGAACCCTGTTCTCTGCCCGACAAATTCTGGAACCAGAAGACTTATGTCGACACTAGAAGAACTTGTGTCAACACCAAGATCATCAGTCGACATTGTGGAAAGGCTATGTCGACACAACACAGAAGATTTGTGTCAACACATAGGAGCAATTATGTCGACACAGGATATTTGACAACTCCAGAATAATTACTGAACTACAGTCGACGAACATATGTACCAGCTCGACGAATATGCAAAGATCAAAAGAGACAGCAGTTCAGTTTTCAGTTTGACGATCATGGAACTCAGCTCGATGAACAGAAGTCGTCTGGTCGACGAATACAACATCTCAGTTATGAACTCAGTTCGACGAATTCTTCCATCTGCTCGACGATTCCAGACTTAGTTATTTTCAGCCTTCTGTCCCCACTCTAGTGCGATATTTCCTGAGTAATTAATGCTCTAACATTCTCTGATTATAACCGCTAGAAGGAGCATTAATTATGGTCTTCTCCAGGATTATTGCTTGCCGTTTTTCAACGGGACGGTTGGGGAAATAAATCAATGCCGATTATTCTCAATGCTGTCAGCATTAATTGCAGAGAAATTCAAATGTTTGAAAGACACAGAAGAAGAGAATAACAGATACAGACATAGATATACACAGAGAATTAATCAAGAGAGACATAGAGAAAGCTTTACACAGAATACAACTGATTGAGAGGGATACAGATACAGAGACTGAAAAGATCATTCCTGTCTTTCATAAAAAGATATTCAGAAGCAGATCATCATCAGCTTTCTCATTCTGTCAGTAATTTGAAGAAGAAGCAAGAAGAGCATATTTTTCAAATCAAGAGTCTTCCTGTTCTTCTTCTCCAGGACCTTGCTAAAGACATTCAAGCACTATCAGTCTAAAGCTCCTGGATCAAGTCTCTCAATTGAAGGCCTATCACTATGTGCAAAGCTCTAGTTCTCCTGTACCCTTTTTCATCTTATGGGGAGCTTTGACAACATCATTGAATCCACATAGTCTCCTCATTGTGATTGAGAAAAGAAGACTTTCATCACTCTCTCACCCCCACCTCTGTAAAGGGTTGTCATCTCCCTTCAAAAGTGATTCCTTGGTTGCAAGTCTCCTGATCAAAAGACTTGGGTTGGTTTTTGAGCACCTGATCAAAAGCTCATTGGTGTCAGGAACCTGATCAAAAATCTGAGTGGATTCCTACCAAGGGTGGTAGAAGAGAGGATGTACCCAGGTTGGGGAACTACTATAAAATTCTTGTGTCGTCTGGTTGTCTCCTTCTCTTTTGTTCGTGCTGTGCTTGTGATTTAGATTTATTGTTTGCTAGGTTATTAATTTCTGCACGTTTGATTTACAGCAAAAGCTGTTATATTAAGTAAGAAATTTTTAAGAATACTCTATTCACCCGCCCCGCTCTAGAGTATTTTTGATCTAACACTCACTTTCAATTGGTATCAGAGCAGGTTCCTTTGGTTGTACAAGTTAAATCTTGAACCAAAAGATCCTTTGTTAGATCTACACATTATTTTATTTTCATTTACAATATAAACACAGCATGGCACAGAACAAGGACAATGCAAGCACCAGACCTCCAGTTTGCAAGCTTAATAAGTTTGCCATCTGGAAGGCAAGAATTATGTTATATATGAATTCCATTGATGAAGACATCTACAATTCCATTTTGACAGGTCCCCCACAGGCATCTACAACCACAATATCTTCCAGCAATAATGCAGTCCCACCACATGAGTGGACTAAAGCTCAAAAGAAAGCGAAGATTGCTGATGCCAAAGCCATGAACATATTGGCTCAGACTATGTCAGATGACATCTTTCAGAAGGTGGCTGAGTGCACCTCTGCAAAAGCAATCTCGGATTTACTCAATCAAATGGTTGCTGGCTCAGCAGATGAGAAGAAAGATAGAAGATCACACCTCATCACACAATATGAAAACTTCAAGAAGAATGAGGCAGAGACAGTTAAAGTGATGTACAACAGGCTTAGCTCCATCATCAGTGAGCTAAGGACCTTAGATAAAGAAATCACTTTGACTGAAGTTAATGATAAGATCCTAATGTGCTTCCCAAGCTCATGGGACACTAGGATCTGGCCCATCAAGGAGGCCAGATGCCTGAATGAGATTTCAACTGAATCTCTATTAGGAAAATAGAAGTCATATGAGCAGCTAATCAAGTCCAGAGAGGCAGTGGAACACAGGTCTCCTCCCCTAGCAAGGAAAGAACAATCCATTGCATTCAAGGCTGCTGAAGAAACTGAATCCCCAATAGTCAATGAAGAGCTGATGAGTCTCTTTGCCAAGAGATTCTTCAAAATGGCAAGGAAAGACTTCAGAAGGAAGTCATCCAGAAATGACAGTCAGCCAAGGTATGACAAAACCCCCACTAAAGAGGTAGTGTGTTATGGGTGCAGGAAACCAGAACATTTCATGTCTGAATGTCCTAAAAATCAAAAGAAGGAAAGAAGAAAAGAGAAAGAATCAAGAAGCAAGCACTACAGCAAGCCCTCTTCCAGCAAGCACAGAAAGAAGGACAAAGGATTTGTGGCTGAAACATGGTGTGACATAGAAGATGAATCCACATCTTCCGGCTCCAGTGAAGAAGAAGATGAGGCCAAGGTAAAGGGGGTATGCCTCATGGCAATTGGTGAAAGTAGTAGCAGATCAGATACAAATGAATCTGATGATGAAGAAAATCTGTCAGCTGAAGATCAGGTAATAGCATCTTATGATTTTGAATCTGATGAATTTAAATTTGAGTTTAAAAACTTATGCTTAGATTTAATAAGCTCTGAGAAGGAAATCAAACTTCACAGAGATAAATTAAATGACCTAGATAAAATCAGCTCTGAAAATGCAACTCTATCTAGTGAACTAAAATATGCAAATGAACAAATCAGTTTTCTGAAATCAGAACTTAGCAATGCTACGATGTTAGAAGAATCATTAAATGGCAGAAGTTTGAAATTACTAGATATAACCAGCATAGTTAATGCTAGAACAAATAACTGCAGATTAGGATTAGGAGCCACATCTAGTGAACCAACCCTAATCCAAAGGAATCATCTTTCAAAACCAGTAAATTTCATCTCTGATAAAGGAAAGAAAACACTGAACAAGTAAATGAAGTCAATAAAATTCTGGAACAAATTGAAGCTAAGGATAAAATTAAAAATCAGAAGAATGATAAAAATAACAATGTTCAGCAGTTATCGTCGAACCCAGATCGACGATATAGCAACAAATCGTCGAACTCAAAACGACGATCTCTGAACGCAAACTACAATAATAGTCATTTGTCTAACTGCGATCGACGAACTTTGCATAGTTCGTCAAGCAGAGGTCGACGAACGTGGGGCACAGAAAATGAACATGTTCATTCTTTGGGCAGAGATCGATGATCTCAACCCAATTCGTCGAACTCTGGTCGACGAACTTACAATAATTCGTCGAACCCAGGAAGACTTAATCAAAACTGTAACAGCAACTCACATATTTCTAAGAAACCATTTAATCCACTAGCTGACTGGATCATCCCACCTAGGAGATATCACCCCCTAGGATATAAGTCCCAACCTGAATTCTCAATTATTTCTAGTTTTTCTTATCAGCCATACAAAGGACCCAAGGTAACCTGGGTCAAAAACCATTAACTATTTTTTATTGCAGGTGAAGAATTGTCCAGGGGTAAATAAAACTTGGTACCTGGACAGTGGCTGCTCCAAACACATGACTGTCAACAAGGACATCTTAATCAACTACAAGTCCAAGATGGGGCCAAAGGTTATCTTTGGTGACTCCAAATGTGGTCAGTCAGAAGGATTTGGAGAAGTGAGAATAGGAGTTGTCACATTCAAAAAGGTCACATATGTAAGTGGACTCAAGCATAATCTCATCTCCATAAGTCAGTTATGTGATGATAGTTATCAGGTATACTTTAACCCATCCACTTGTTCTATTATTGATAAAAACAACCAAACAGTTTTAACTAGAAGTAGACAAGGCAACATATACTTAGTAAATTTTTTTTATGCCAAAACTGATATCTGTTTACTTAACTTAACTAGTAATCAGAATGACTTATGACACAAAATACTAAGTCATGTAAATCTGAAAAACATTGCTAGGCTATCTAAGCACAACCTTATTAGATGTTTACCTTCTGGTCCCTACAAGAAGGAAGGTCTCTACAGGGCTTGTCAATTAGGCAAGCAAACTAAAACTAATTTTAAATCTGTTAATAAGAGTGATTCACCTAGGATTTTGTACGTGCTACATTTGGATCTCTTTGGACCCATTTCTGTACAAAGCCTAGGAGTGAAATCCTACACTTTAGTTATAGTGGATGACTTCTCCAGGTTCAGTTGGGTATTCTTTTTGAGATCAAAGTCAGATACATTCAAGGTTCTTACAGATTTTCTCAGGACCATGCAGATTGAGTTCTCTACTCATGTTGTATTGATCAGAAGTGATCATGGCACAAAGTTTGAGTCTCTTCTTATGCATGAATTCTGAGAAGGAAGGTATCAGGCATTGCTTCTCAGCTCCTAGAACTCCCCACCAAAATGGGGTAGCTGAAAGGAAAAATAGGACACTTATTGAAGCTACAGGTACATTGCTTGCAGATACTTACATGCCCCTAACCTTTTGGGCAGAGGCTGTCAGCACAACAAATTATGTCCTGAACAGGAGCTTAATTCATAAACTAAAGAACAGGACTCCCTATGAATTGCTCAAAGGGAAGAAACCTAAAATAAACTATTTTAAAGTATTTGGTTGTACCTGTTATATACACAATAATAATAAGAAATACATTAGAAAGTTTGAGGCTAAGGCTGAAGAGGGAGTTTTTCTAGGATACTCCCAAATAAGCAAGGCCTATAGGGTTTTTAACAAATCAACATTGAAAATTGAAGAGTCTATTCATGTTTCATTTGATGAGACTAATATGTATTGTAAGGAGAAAGAAGTTTCTACCAATAGTAACTTGTAGGTACCCCATTTGTGTGAGACCATGGATGGACTAAACCTCACCCAAGAGGTGCCAACTCATCCCTCTCCACAAGCTATTGAAGAAAGTGAAGAAGAAGAAGTTGAAGAAAATGAATCTCTACCAACAGCACATACAATTCCACAGGAGGAATTAATTCCAAATGCTGTTGCACAACTAACTCCACCCACTAATTTTGTCACACTTAGAGATCACCCCAGATCTTAAGTGATTGGAGACATATCAGCAGGTGTACATACAAGGCATCAACTCACCCAAGATTTGATGCATGTCTGTTTTCTCTCTCAGATTGAACCTCTTTCTATTCATGATGCTGAGCAGGATCCCCACTGGATCCTTGCAATACAGGAGGAACTAAATTAATTTGAGAGATGTAGAGTTTGGGATTTGGTTCCAAGACCCCAAAGCTACCCAGTTATTGGAACCAAATGGGTTTACAGAAACAAGCTAGATGCCCAAGGAGTCATTGTGAGAAACAAGGCTAGGCTTGTTGCTCAAGGATATATGCAAGAAGAAGAAATTGATTATGATCAAACCTTTGTACCTGTTGAAAGGTTGGAAGTCATAAGAATATTCCTTGCCTATGCAGCATACAAGAGGTTCAAGGTCATTAAAATGGCTGTGAAGAGTGCTTTTCTAAATGGAGTGCTACAAGAAGAGGTTTATGTAGAACAACCTCCAGGTTTTGTTTCTCCAACTTACTCCTCTCATGTTTTTAAATTACATAAGGCTCTTTATGGTCTAAAGCAAGCTCCAAGAGCTTGGTAGGAGATCTTAGCTAGTTTTTTATTAGAGCATAAATTTACAAGAGGAACTGTAGATAAAACTCATTTCACTAGACATCATAAGGACAAAATCTTGTTAGTACAAATCTATGTGGATGATATTATATTTGGCTTTACAGATTCCAAATTATGCAAGAGGTTTTCTGACCTGATGCATTCCAAATTAGAAATGAGTAGCATGGGTGAGCTTTCCTACTTCCTTGGTCTCCAAGTGAAGCAGCTCCCTGATGACATCTTCATCTCTCAAGAAAAATATGCTAAAGAAGTTTGGGATGGTTGATGCCTCAGCAAAGAAAACTCCCATGGCTACCAATGCTGTTGTGGACTCTGATGTACCAGGGAAACCTGTGGATCAGAAACTTTATAGGGGCATTGTTGGGTCCCTATTATACCTCACAATAAGTAGGCCAGACATTATGTTTGCCACATGTATTTGTGCTAGGTTCCAAGTGAACCCTAAATAATCTCATCTAATTTTGTTAAAAAAGATTTTGAGATATATAAAGAGTTGTCCTAATATAGGCCTATAGTATCCTGCTGAATCAGAATATGAGTTAACTGGATACTCTGATGCTGATTTTGCTGGATGTAGGGTAGATAAAAAAAGTACTTTAGGGACTTGCCAGTTCCTGGGTATGAGATTAGTATGTTGGTTTTGTGAAAAGCAAACATCAGTGTCAACCTCAACTGCTGAAGCAGAATATATTGCAGCAGGCAGCTGTTTTTCACAGATGCTTTGGATACAAAATCAGCTACTAGATTATGGGTTCAACTTAAATAATTCAACCCTACTCTGTGATAATACAAGTGCTATAGCTATATCCCAGAATCCAGTTCACCATAGTAGGACAAAACATATTGATATAAGACATCATTTCATTAGGGAGTGTGTAGACAAAAATAAAATCAAGCTTATCTATATCTACACTGATTTACAAATGGCTGATATATTCACCAAACCTCTAGATGAGAGAAATCATATGTTCTTTATGAATCAACTTGGAATGATCAATATAGAAGACTTTAATTGATTTCTGTCTGCAGTCGACGAATTTTCCAGAGTTCGTCGAACGGAGTTCGACGAACCGTAGAAGGTTTGAGAGACATTCGCCGAACGGTGATCGACGAACTCTTTGTGAGTGAAATAATATTCGTCGAACGGAGATTGACGAATTTGATTCAGAAGATATTCGCCGAACGGAGTTCGACGAACTATTTTCAATTCTCCAGGACAAGATCGACGAATTATTTCAGTCAAACTTATTTCGTCGATCTCATTTTGAAGAATTAATTTCATTTTCGTGGAACGGAGTCTGTCGATTCATATTCTTAAAAACCTTATATCTAGGTTTTCTTCGACCTCCGTCCCTCGCTTTCTGTTCTCTTGCACTTGATCACTGTTTCTCTCTTTTGCAGGTGATTCCATGGCAATTCCAGCAGGATCTCTAGCCGCTATGAAGTTTGATACTGGATTTGATGTCGACTTCGAATCGTTCCAGCACTCAGATCTAATCTTCCTATATATTCTGGAACTTCTGGAAGAACAGAATCTGAAGAACCTGATGACTACAAGGATAAAGCTGGCAGGCACAGAAATCAGAGAATGGGTTCATACTTCATCAATTTCTGAAGACAATACCATGACAGGATCAATTGCGGGTAACACTATCTCCTTAACTCCCGCGGTTTTAACTGAAATATTTGTTTTGACAATTGGCGAAGAGGACTTAGAAATTGATTCTGAAGAATTTGATATGATGCTCAATCTGATGGGTTTTGCTAGTGAAAACCCAAATAAACTGTTGAAGAAGCATTTGTCTGCAGCATACAAGTTCCTGGCAGATATTGTTGGGAAGGTCTTGCTTGAAAAGTATACTGCCCATGACTACATCACAAGACATCAGTTCTTGGTCATGTGTGTAGTAATAAATAAGAAGCAAGTTGACTGGGCTCAGATTCTCTTTGATCTGATAAAGAAGAAAAATAACAAGAAAGAAGTGTGTTTTGGAAGGGTCCTAGGGATCTTCCTCAAGGAAAAGGCTGCTGAATCACTGGTCTCGCAGACCATATCATAAATGCCAGTAAAAGGCTCACCTGTGCCTTATTTAGCAGGTGAGAGAGGACCATCACAAATCCCACTAAGGCTTCTACCTCTTCCACCCAGCTTCTAAAGGAACCAGGGCTGTTAAAGCCACTCCCTCACCTGCTGAAGAGCTTCATCCCACACCACCATCTCTTCCAGCTTCCCTTCCAGCAACACAAATTCCTTCCAGTCCCATTATCTCTTCAACACCAGAACAACAACAACATCCTCATGTTCCTACTCCACCTCCATCTCAACATGCTTCCCCAGCTTCATCTCCACCACTTGATATCACTGACATTCCATCTTACCCTCTTCAAGAAAAACAAGAACCAACATCTCCTGATTCCCCCCATGACACTTACATTCCTACACCACCACAATCCCCTCTTCCTCCACATCTATCTTCAATACCATCCTACCATCTACCAACAGACACCATCATGCAAGATGCCACCCATACATCTCCATCAACATCCACCATCCCTCCAGATGTTCACATCCCTGATGCTTCACTCTCTATCCCTCCCATAGTTCCCACTTTTACACCTTCTGCAACACAATCTACCATTCCATCATTGGATCCCTCCACCATCTCTTCCATCATTTCCGTCATCACTCCCCTCCTCAAGTCCCTTATAGCAGAGGCCCTTACACCTCTTGCTACCACCATATCTTCTCTCTTTGACAAAATCTCTGCTCTTACTGTTGCCCCCTCCTCAGTCAGGGGCATGGCTTCAGGCCCTACTGAAACCATGCAGGGGGAGATGCCTGATGATGAAGCAACATCTACAGCTCCAAAGTCTTCAGCTCTAGCTCCAGCACCAGATGCTTCAGCTACAACAACAGCAGGAGCTTCGGACACAGCAGCAGAATGTACAACATACATAGATATAGATTTGATTGATAAAGATTTGATCGATTTTATTGAGACTGATATGGATTTTAATGATGACTCAGACTCTGAAGAACCTCATACTGTTGGTGATTTCATTCTTAATCCCACAGTTAATCTAGCACATTTTTGAGCATTTTTGATACTGTACATATACATTATATTCCAGCTGAGATCACTAAGCCATCCTTAGCTATTATACCATATACTTCCCCTATCTCTTCAAAGGTTGTTAAGCAACTTAGGGACAGTTTTGCTATTGCGCAGTTAGCAATCACTTCACTTCCAGAAGTAGTAGCTGCTCCCTTTTCTTCAATAAAATCTTCAGCACCAACTTTTGTAATGGATGACTTTCCCATGTCAGATCTAGATGAATTGATCTTAGCAGATATTACAGATGAAAATAAGGCAGCAGCTGAAAGTTCTGTCCAAATTAGTTCTGATTTTTGTGTAGCATCTCCTCCAACTTCTGCTGAAACTCCAGTTCTTGTTGTAACTCTTGCTCCTGCTCCAGAAAAACCTGTTATTTCTACAAAAGCTTTAAAAGCTCTGGATGCTCTATATGATAACCCTCAGGATTCTAACAATGATGATGATGAAGATGAGGATGAGGATTCAGATGAGGAGGATACAAAGAAGAAGAAGCAAGCTTCAAAGAAAAGAAAAAGCTCCTGCTCCTCCTGCTCCCAAGCCCAATCCAAACAATGACACCCCTTACTATATTATTCAAAAGATAACTCCATACAAGGGGATGCCAGCATGGATGTGGTAATCTAAGAATCAGTAAAAGGAAAGGAAGAAGAGCAGAAGGTACTCTCCTCCACCAGTTCAAAGGTATAGGAAAGATCCACCACCTCCTCCTCCTCCTGCAGCTGGTGCTTCTGATTCTAGTTCTCAAAGATCTGCCCCTATGCAAACATATCAAAGACATCAAGGGAGATCTCATCATGAAAGCAGCCGGCACAGGCAACAACCTTCAGGAAAACAACATCAACAACATCAACATCAACAAGTTGAATGTCCTAAAAGGCCACCCTCTCCTCCTGTTCCTTATGAAGATCCAGAAACAGCCAACACAGCTAGAATGGCCAGGTTCCAGGAACTGGTAGGCCTCTCTATGATCAACAAGGCAAAGACTGAAGGAAAGGATACTTCTGAATACACTACAATGTCCAAGTACATGAGAGAAGAACTGAAAAGGTTTGATAAGGCTAACAAAATTTTTAATGTTGATGATCATATGAAATTACATCCTAAAGCAGTGGTCCCTAGAGCTACATCTCTGAAGATTATAGGGGCTGCTGACATGACAATGACTATGGCACAAGTTTCAAATCCAAACAGGGAAATAGTCTTCACCAAGCCAGGTGACAAGGGAAAGGACATAGAACATCAGGAGAAAAAGCAAAAGAAGTGAAATATGAACTATTTTATTTCTGTCTTTCTATCTTAAACTATCTCTTATTGTCTGAACAAAGCTTTTATGTAAATATATCTGCTGCATGTGTTAATTAGCCCTGTCAGATATATCTTTTTCCTGCTTTGTTTACTTTATGCTTTATTTGGGTCTATTAGTGACCTCACCCAAATATGGGGAGATTGTTGGATCCCTAGTTTGATTTGAGATAGGTTCACTAACTTAGGATGATGTGACCCAACATGTATAGCCAGGGTCAAAGTTGTGTCCTAGAGTCTAGGCCAAGTCCTAAGAGTCAACATCACATGGACATGCCAACATCAGACTGCTAGTGACTCAAGACATAGAGTTTTCCTCAAGATTCACAGATTTCTCAAGAGACTAAGTAAAATAAGTTCGACGTTCGTCAAACTCAGGTCGACGATAGTCATTCTCAGCTCGACAATCTTAGAGAAATATTCTCTAAGCTGAGCTCGACGAACTTCAGTCCAGATCGACGATCCATGAATTCCACCTTCAAAATTCTAAGTCTAGACTGTTCTCTAGACTCAGGTCGACGAACCTAGTTCTCAGGTCGACGAACTTCATTCTTTGCTCGATGATTCCTGTGTTAAATTTTCTCAACGTGGTCAGCAAGATAGCCCAAACGCCAAATTAATATCTTCGGAACTACCCAGTTCGCACGTTGAACCAGCGGAAACCAAGGACTAGAGGTACAAAGGTAAATCCCAACAAACAATGGAAGCACAAGCAGGTCTATTATTCATTCACTTCTTTACAATGCGAGGCATACATAGCGAGACATGATTTCGCTAGTATAACAGCTGAAAAATAGAAGCACCAAAAAACAAGCCGGGCGGACAGCACCCAAGTCCGCCGAGACCGCGAGGTCGCCGAGGTCGCCGAGTCCGCTGAGCTCGCCCAAGCTATGCTGCAATCCGCCGAATAGACACGGAGTCCGCCGAAGCCGCGAGGCCGCGCGGACACACCGTTATTCGCCTCATGCTGAACTTGAACTGAGGAACACCCTACCCGCCTGAAGCCAGCGGACAGGTTATTGAAGCTGGCAAAGATGAAACAGAACTGACAAGCCGCCCAGAGCGAGACCTCCTGCTGAGTCCGCAGAGACCGCACACTTCCAAGCACTTGACCGCAGTCACAGCCAACCTCCTGACTCCTTGAAGCTATCCGCGCGACCTGCACACAGCAAACCGTCATCCTGAAACAATCCGCGCGGACTGACAAACACAGACCGCAGCTCCTTGCACACCCCAACTTACTGTTCACTCTAGTTACTGTAGATGTGCCAGGGGGGTCCTATTTATAGGTGAGGTGAGGAGTGTGGTCAGCGCCCTAGAGATAGCGTCACCACCCCAGCCCGCGCGATAGCACAAAACACCGTCCGCCGAGTCCGCATGGACTTAGCCGGATACCAAGGAAAACCGCCAGGAGCAAGGCAACCATTGGCGAACCCTCTCCAGTCCGCCCAAGCTATGCGGACAAGGCATCAGCCCGCAAAGCTCCAACCACTGCAAGACAGCAACCCCCTTCAAAGGCAGTCCGCACCAACCCGAGGCAGTCCGCAAGACTCACACCTCAATCCGCCACAAGCCCACGACCAAAGGAAGACAGCAACAGTCCGCCCGGTCACAGCGGACTTGGCGGATACCGCGGA
Source organism: Platanthera guangdongensis (assembly GCA_039583875.1). NCBI lineage: Eukaryota > Viridiplantae > Streptophyta > Magnoliopsida > Asparagales > Orchidaceae > Platanthera > Platanthera guangdongensis. The sequence continues at coordinate 176,009,301 of CM077166.1, read as the reverse complement.
CACCATGGCCTTGGCACAAAGTGTGACCAAGTCCAAAACTATCAAGGGACAATGCGAGCATGGCGGACTCAAATTCTCGTCCGCCAAACACCCTAGCACAGACCGCCACCAGTCCGCGAGCACCTCGCACTTGTCCAACGCAGCAGTTTCCTCCAGGACTCCAAACACCAGTCCGCCAACCGATCTCCACAGCAAATCGCCTGCTGTGCCACCAGAGCTCGACAAGGCCTCAGCCAAGCTCTAAGCCCAGTCCGCAACAGCCCACACCGCGGACACTCCAGTCCGCAAGCTACCTGCGGACACGAGCCAAACCGCCTATCAGCACAAGCTTGCACCCGCGGCCACTGAACAATGCACCAGTCCGCAACCTTCATCCGCTCAGGCCGCTCCTTGGCAAAGCCAATTAGCAAACACTCTATCCGCAGAAACCAGGCCGCATAGTCCGCGGACTCAACCCGTGCAAACCGCCCAGAAGAACAACTGGCTTCCCACTAGACCTTCCACCAGGCCGCACATCTCAGTCCGCCCAGTCCGCCTAGTCCTCCAAGGCTGTCCGCCACAGGCCGCGCGGCTGTCCTGTCACCCACTTCCACTTCACAAATTTCAACACTCCCCCTTGAAGTGGGAAGTGGTGACCAAGCCCAGCAAGCTGCGCAAGCGTTCAAAGGGCCCCTTCGACAGTGGCTTCGTGAAGATGTCAGCAAGATTATCTTCACTCCGAACATGCCCGACCAGCAAAGACCCCTCCAACACCTTCTCCCTGATGAAGTGGTGATCAATCTCTATATGCTTGGTCCTAGCGTGACACACTGGATTGTTAACCAGTTTGAGAGCACTCTCATTGTCACCCCGGAGTAAAGTAGGCCCTTGCACTTCTTCATGAACATCCTCTATAAGCCTCCTCAACCAAACGGCTTCCCGAGCAGCGAAGGCCGAAGCCTTATACTCCGCCTCCGTAGTTGAAACCGACACCGAGTCCTGCTTCTTGCTACACCACGAGATGCTAGCTGAACTGCAAGTGAACACATAACCTGAAGTAGACCTTCGATCATCCGAATCACCGCCATAGTCAGCATCCGTGTACCCGAGCAACGCTACCTCCGCTTCCCTTCTATAGAGGAGTCCCATGTCAGAAGAAGCCTTGACATATTTCAGAATTCCCTTCGCCGCCACTAGATGAGATTGCCTTGGTTCAGCCATATACCGACTTACTCGGCCAACAGCATAAGCGATATCCGGCCTTGTAATCGTCTGGTAAATCAAGCTCCCAACAAGAGCCCTGAACACCAAGGGATCATGAATAACCCTTCCTTCATCTCGTCGAAGCTTCAGCCCAGATTCCAGTGGAGTAGAGCACTTCTTCCCTTCGCCCATGCCAAACCGCTTCACAATGCGATTAGCATACCCTTTCTGGCTAATGAGAACCCCGCACTCCTTCCTCTCCACTTCCAGACCAAGAAAGTGATGCAACTCTCCCACGTCTTTCATCTCGAAGCGTATAGCAAACTCTACCCTGAGCCTTGCTACTTCCTCCTCCGAGTTCCCTGTGATGATCATGTCATCCACATACAGCAGGACCAAGACTCTTAGCTCTCCCTTCTTCTTGACGAACAAGCTTGAATCCGAGTTGGAAGCCAGGTATCCACAGAATTGCAAGTACTCTGCAATCTTCCCATACCACGCTCGAGAGCCTTCCTGAGTTTGCAGACATAGTCCGGATGCTTCTCAGAGACAAAACCAAGCGGCTGATCCATGAAGATGTCCTTGTCAATCTCTCCGTAAAGAAAGGCATTCTTCACATCGAGTTGCCATAACCTCCATCCCTTGCTAGCAGCCAACGCGATCACCACTCTTACAGAAGTCATCTTCGCAACTAGACTGAATGTCTCCTCATAGTCTTCTCCATACTGCTGTGAGAATCCTCTAGCGACCAGGCGAGCCTTGAACCGATCAATGCTCCCATCAGCCTTCTTCTTCAACTTATACACCCACTTGCAAGTAACCGGAGTAACGCCATCAACCTTGGGCACAAGGTCCCAGGTTTCATTCTTCTTCAGAGCATCAATCTCTTCCTTCATGGCATCATCCCACTCCTTTACTCCAGTGGCCTCGTTGAAGTTTGCAGGCTCTCCCTCATCCAGAGGACCTGCAAAGAAGTAGGAGACAAAGCTCACTGCATTCCCATCATAGTACCGAGCCGGTGGCTTAACCACCCTCTTCGATCTCCGAAGACATGGCTCCTTGCTCACGGCTTCCGTTGCTTCTTCAGGCTCCACTCCTACCTGGGGCAAGCATTGAGCAGTGCTCCCCCTGCTTCCTGAGCCAGAAGGCTCAGCCTCGGAGTTCGAAGCAACAGGAGCTGCTGGTGAAACAACAAGCTCCTCTTCCAAGCCTTCAGCAGCCTCCACCGGTGCTTCATCAACCTTGCTACTTCCGGTTAGCTCCACCGAGCCACCTCCATATGACGTCAGCTCGTCAAAGACAACGTCTCTTGACACCACGAACTTTTTCGTCACAGGGTCCATGCACTTCCATCCCTTCTTCCGCTCATCATAGCCAACAAAGACAAGTTTCCTTGCCTTTGCATCCAGCTTTGTCCGTGAAGCATCCGGGACATGCGCGTAGCAAGTTGAACCGAACACCCGAAGGTGTTCAACACTCGGCTTCTCCTTCAGCAACAGCTCAATAGGAGTCTTCATGTTGATAGGGCTGAGTGGCATCCGGTTGATAACATAAGCAGCACAAGACATTCCCTCCGCCCAAAAGGACCTTGGGATATCTTTCGCATGAAGCCAGCATTTGCAGGTCTCCGTCAAATGACGGATCTTCCGCTCCGCTACCCCATTTTATTGTGGAGTGTGAGCACAAGTAAGCTCCCGTTGGATCCCGTGCTTCCTGCAGAAGTTAGAAAACTCAGAGGAGACAAACTCCGCCCCGTTATCAGTTCTAAACTTCTTAATCCGCAAGCCAAGCCGGCCTTCTACCAACTCCTTGAACTCCACGAACAAACGGAAGGCTTCCGACTTCTCCTTTAAGAAGAACACCCAAGTATACCTTGAGTAGTCATCAACCAAGACAAGCATGTATCTACTTCCACCAAGGCTGGCAGTAACCGTCGGTCCCATCAGGTCGCCATGAATACACTCCAGTGGCTTCTTGCTCCTTGTTTGTGATTTATCAAACGGAAGGCGATGTGCCTTACCGTATTGACAGCCCGCACAAACATGCCCATCACCAAAGGAGGATAACTTTGGCAACCCCCTCACCAAACTTCTACTCGCCATTGCCTTCAGCTTGTCCATGCCAACATGCCCCAGCCTCTCATGCCAGATAGCCGCACTATCATTGGCCCTCATCTTATCAACATAAGCATTGGTGGAAAGAACAAATAAGTTCTTCACCCTCCTCCCAACATGAGCAACATCAGCCTTTACCGCTGATACGTTACGAAGGAACCTCACGTCTGTTGGCCCAAACAGAACGTGATACCCAGCGTCCACCGCATTGGTCACCGAGAAGAGGTTTTTCTTCATGCCCGGCACGTGATACACACTCCTTAACGTAAGTGGCCCCTGATCACTACCCAATGACACGACCCCTCTTTCTCTACTGCATAAACAGTATTATCAGCAGTGATAATAGCTTCATTACCTGAGTAAGCCTGCATGGAGGTGAACTTTGATTTGTCTTCGGTGAGGTGATGACCACACCCGGAGTCCACGATCCACTCGCTGTTGAAGTCCTCAGCAGACAGGGCCCGGACAGAAGTGGCCGTCATAAAAGCTCCGCCCCATTCTGCTTCTTCACTTCTTGAGCAAGCTTCCTCCTTTCCCGCAGCATGCCCAGGCTGCAGTTTGACCTTGCAGTCCCGCTTGAAGTGCCCACGCTGATGACACCGGTAGCACTTCAGATTCTTCTTCCAGTCCTTAGGAGCATTGCTCCTCTCCGGCGGATATGAAGTTGAAGTCTCCTTCTCACCAGCGGCCTGCACCTTCTTCTTCTTCTTCCCTTCCCAACCTTTCTTCTTACCTGAGAAGAGAGCCTCGCTGCCTTCCTGATTCAGGTTCACTCCAGCCATCTGCCTTTCTAAGCTCTCCTGCGAGGCAAGCAGATTCTCCAGCTCCAGCAACGACGGCTGAGTAGCCCACCCTTGAACAGATGTGACAAAGGCCACATACTCCTTCCGCAAGCAGCGGATAATGTACCTTTTCATCTTTGCCTCAGAGATAGGCTCATCAGGATCCAGTGCCGACAGCTCAGCACACAAGCTCTTCATCTTTAAGAAGTACTTGGAGATGGAAAGGTCTCCCTGAGTTGCCCTGGCCAACTCATTCTCCAGGAACTGAAGCCGCGCCACATTCTTCCTATTGAACAACTCATCAATGGTTGTCCAAATATCAGCAGCCGACTCACATCCAATGATGTGATCAAACAGTTCCGGAGACACAGCTCTCTTCAGAACGAACTCCGCCTTAGCATTTGTTCTTCTCCAGAGCCTCACCTGCTCAGTAGTACCGAAAGCAGCAGTGACTTCCTGCCTGTCGTCTCCACCAACGACATCCCACAGCTCCTCGCCAAGAAGATAACTCTTCATGCACGACTTCCACTTCTTGAAGTTAGTCGGCGTTAAGAGTTCAATGCCCAGACCTCTTGCTAAGCTCCCTTCCATTGCAACACCTGTTGGAAACCTTTCAGCAGCTCCGAGCAACAACACAGGTTGATCACCACTCAATCACTGAGTAACAACACTGGCTGACTTCCGCTCACGCAACTGCACCTCAACAACCTCGCTTTGATACCATGTTAAATTTTCTCAACGTGGTCAGCAAGATAGCCCAAACGCCAAATTAATATATTCGGAACTACCCAGTTCGCACGTTGAACCAGCGGAAACCAAGGACTAGAGGTACAAAGGTAAATCCCAACAAACAATGGAAGCACAAGCAGGTCTATTATTCATTCACTTCTTTACAATGCGAGGCATACATAACGAGGCATGATTTCGCTAGTATAACAGCTGAAAAACAGAAGCACCAAAAAACAAGCCGGGCGGACAGCACCCGAGTCCGCCGAGACCGCGAGGTCGCCGAGGTCGCCGAGTCCGCTGAGCTCGCCCAAGCTATGCTGCAATCCGCCGAATAGACACGGAGTCCGCCGAAGCCGCGAGGCCGCGCGGACACACCGTTATTCGCCTCCTGCTGAACTTGAACTGAGGAACACCCCTACCCGCCTGAAGCCGACGGACAGGTTATTGAAGATGACAAAGATGAAACAGAACTGACAAGCCGCAGAGCGACCTCCTGCTGAGTCCGCAGAGACCGCACACTTCCAAGAACTTGACCGCAGTCACAGCCAACCTCCTGGCTCCTTGAAGCTATCCGCGCGACCTGTACACAGCAAACCGTCAGCCTGAAACAATCCGCGCGGACTGACAAACACAGACCGCAGCTCCTTGCACACCCCAACTTACTGTTCACTCTAGTTACTGTAGATGTGCCAGGGGGGTCCTATTTATAGGTGAGGTGAGGAGTGTGGTCACCGCCCTAGAGATAGCGTCACCACCCCAGCCCGCACGATAGCAAAAACACCGTCCGCCGAGTCCGCATGGACTTAGCCGGATACCAAGGAAAACTGCCAGGAGCAAGGCAACCATTGGCGAACCCTCTCCAGTCCGCCCAAGCTATGCGGACAAGGCATCAGCCCGCAAAGCTCCAACCACTGCAAGACAGCAACCCCCTTCAAAGACAGTCCGCACCAACCCGAGGCAGTCCGCAAGACTCACACCTCAATCCGCCACAAGCCCACGACCAAAGGAAGACAACAACAGTCCGCCCGGTCACAGCGGACTTGGCGGATACCGCGGACACCATGGCCTTGGCACAAAGTGTGACCAAGTCCAAAACCATCAAGGGACAATGCGAGCATGTCGGACTCAAATTCTCGTCCACCAAACACCCTAGCACAGACCGCCACCAGTCCGCGAGCACCTCGCACTTGTCCAACGCAGCAGCTTCCTCCCGGACTCCAAACACCAGTCCGCCAACCGATCTCCACAGCAAATCGCCTGCTGTGCCACCAGAGCTCGACAAGGCCTCAGCCAAGCTCTAAGCCCAGTCCTCAACAGCCCACACCGCGGACACTCCAGTCCGCAAGCTACCCGCGGACACGAGCCAAACTACCTATCAGCACAAGCTTGCACCCGCAGCCACTGAACAATGCACCAGTCCGCAACCTTCATCCGCTCAGGCCGCTCCTTGGCAAAGCCAATTAGCAAACACCCTATCCGCAGAAACCAGGCCGCATAGTCCGCGGACTCAACCCGTGCAAACAGCCCAGAAGAACAACTGGCTTCCCACTAGACCTTCCACCAGGCCGCACATCTCAGTCCGCCCAGTCCGCCTAGTCCGCCAAGGCTGTCCGCCACAGGCCGCGCGGCCTGTCCTGTCACCCACTTCCACTTCACAAATTTCAACATCCTGGACCTCCACTTCAACTCTCTTGCCAGAGGTTCATCAAATAGTTTCTAAGTCCAGAATTATTCTCAGCCCGACGAATTCAAGGTTCTCCAGACTTACCTCGACGAACACCATTCTTCGGTCGACGAATCTTTGGACTATCACAACATTCAGTCGAGACTATGTTCTCCAGTCTCAGGTCGACGAACCTTATTGTCTACCCGACGAATTCTGGAACCAGAAGACTTATGTCGACACTAGAAGAACTTGTGTCGACACCAAGATCATCAGTCGACATTGTGGAAAGGCTATGTCAACACAACACAGAAGATTTGTGTCAACACACAGGAGCAATTGTGTCGACACAGGATATTTAACAACTCCAGAATAATTGCTGAACTCCAGTCGACAAACATATGTACCAGCTCGACGAAAAGGCAAAGATCAAAAGAGACAGCAGTTCAGTTTTCCGTTCGACGATCATGGAACTCAGCTCGACGAACAGAAGTTGTCTGGTCGACGAATACAACATCTCGGCTCCACGAACTGTGAACTCAGTTCGACGAATTCTGCCATCTGCTTGACAATTCCAGACTTAGTTATTTTCAGCCTTCTGTCAACACTCTAGTGCGATAATTCCTGAGTAATTAATGCTCTAACATTCTCTGATTATAACCATTAGAAGGAGCATTAATTATGGTCTTCTCCAGAATTATTGCTTGCCGTTTTTCCACGGGACAGTTGGGGAAATAAATCAATGCCGATTATTCTCAATGCTGTCAGCATTAATTGTAGATAAATTCAAATGTTTGAAAGACATAGAAGAGGAGAATAACAGATACAGACACAGATATACACAGAATTAATCAAGGGAGACATAGAGAAAGCTTTACACATAATACAGCTGACTGAGAGGCATACAGATACAGAGACTGAAAAGATCATTCCTGTTTTTCATAAAAAGATATTCTGAAACAGATCATCATCAGCTTTCTCATTCTGTCAGTAATTTGAAGAAGAAGCAAGAAGAATGCATTTTTCAAATCAAGAGTCTTCCCGTTCTTCTTCTCCAGGACCTTGCTAAAGACATTCAAGCACTATCTTTGTAAAGCTCCTGGATCAAGTCTCTCAATTGAAGGCCTATCACCCTGTGCAAAGCTCCAATTCTCCTGTACCCTTTTTCATCTCAGGGGGAGCTTTGACAACATCATTGAATCCACATAGTCTTCTCATTGTGATTGAGAAAAGAAGAATTCCATCACTCTCTCACCCCCACCACTATAAAGGGTTGTCATCTCCCTTCAAAAGTGATTCCTTGGTTGCAAGTCTCCTAATCAAAAGACTTGGGTTGGTTTTTGAGCACCTGATCAAAAGCTCATTGGTGTCAGACACCTGATCAAAAATCTGATTGGATTCCTACCAAGGGTTGTAGAAGAGTGGTTGTACCCATGTTGGGGAACCACTATAAAATTCTTGTGTCGTCTGGTTGTCTCCTTCTCTTTTGTTATTGTTGTGCTTGTGATTTAGATTTATTGTTTGCTAGGTTATTAATTTCTGCACTTTTAATTTACAGCAAAAGCTGTAATAGTAGGTAAGAAATTTTTAAGAATACTCTATTAACCCCCCCCCCCCCCCCCCCCTCTAGAGTATTTCTGATCTAACACTCACTTTCACTATTGGTTGAGGAGGATCTGTCAAAATAGAATTGAAAATATCCTCATCAATAAAGTTCATGTAAAGCTCGATTCTAACCTTCTAGAGTGCAAATTTGTTCAGGTTGTAGACTGGAGGTCTGGTGCTAGCATAATCTTTATTTTGTGCCATTACTGAACAATAGAAAAAACTAAAGAAGCGTAAAACAATCTAATAAGGATCTTGGTTCAGATGTGAATCTATGAAACCTAAGATAACAAGGCTCTGATATCAATTGAAGGATGGTATTTTAAAATCCTGTTAGATTTTTATTGCAGAAGTAAATCAGTATTACTTATAAGTGTAATCAAATAGTGCGGAAATATAACTAAACTAATCAGCAAGCAGCACATAGTAAAAATAATATAACATCACAGACGACACAAGAAATTTATAGTGGTTCCCCTAAAACTTGGGTATATCCACTCTTCTACCACTCTAGTAGAAATCTGTCACAACCCGCATTTTCTCCGAAATTTTAGAAGTATCAGAGTAGAAGAAAACGCGCGTTGTGATGCCACGTCGGCCAGGGGATAACTGTCGACGCTCAGGCAACCACTAACTGCTAAGACTAAGAAAGTTCAAAACTTGAATGAGGTGAAAACCAAATATATTTTTGAGGCCGTATCCCTCGGCTTCGTGGATCAACTAGTCCACCCTTTCAAAATTATACTTATACATAGCGGAAAATACTTTATTCATTTTTTTAGCATCCTAAGAGAGTGCTTACGCGTCCCCAGGGGACACCTAAGGCTATGCAAAACCCTAGATTTAATTTATATATCATATATAGGAAATACCCTTTTTTACGCGGTTTGAAAATAGTGGTTAAGCTCTTTAGAAAGGAAAACATGATGCCTATATTTTTGATATAATAGTTATTTTCTTTTATAGGTTTTAAAATAACTAGCAACCTAACATAAATCATCCCAGAAGCAAGTTGAATAAACTCCAAAACAGGAAATATAGCAGTATAAGCAAGGTACAAAGCTTCTAAAAGAGAAACCACCAGTGGGCGCCAACAACTGACACGAACCCACTGGTGAGTAGGTATATCTGTACTACAAGTCTAAAGAAACTACCTCCCAGGAGTGAGGAAAAGAAACTCAGCAGCAGCTACAACACTAGCAAACTCCAGAAGAATCCTAGCCGCTCAGTCGGCTATAAACCTGAACCTGAGGCATTCAGAGAAGAGAACACCTCAGCAAAGCAATATATATATATATATATATATGAAAAGAAACAGCAGCATAAGGGAGAAGTGAAACAGGTAAGAACTAAAGTAACGAGTGCAGGAAAATTCTCGCCATGAGTAAGTAAGAAGGGGTGCACCAAGTGCACAGGTGAAGTCAAGCCTCACAAATCTCTGCAGGAAGGATTAGCAAAATGAATAAATAAATAAATCCTAGTATAAAGCTAGGGCAGAAAGAGTCACCTAGTACTGGAGATGGACAAAGAAAATCAGAAATAAGGGCCTAGACTGGTGGCAACGGTCCAACCACGTCTCACCGGCCTAAACATCTCAAGGTGCTGTGGTGGTGGCATCGGTCCAACTCAACCAAACAGCTCACATTGCCTTAATAAGACAAGAAGTAAAACGAGGGTGGCGGCATCGGTCCGACCCACCTCAAAATCACATCCTACTCCAGCACTACGTGACCCCAAAAAAACCCTTACTAGAGGTTCCACGATCCACCAAGAAGTCACACTGGACCCTAACCAATCTAGAGTCGCCCACCTAAGAGACCGCTTTAAACCAGTGGACTAAACATCCGAATTTGTCTAATCAAGTGATTTGACACACAAATAAAAAAATGTGATTTGACACAAAATACTTGCAGGCAGCTCGATACTGAACCTAAACGATTAATTAAACATAAACAATTAGCTTCGTAAGGGATTGGGTTGGTCTTGGTTTACACCCGAGGAAAACCACAAGCTGTAAATTAACTGGAAATGAACAAGATTCTAGCAAGTGAGCACGACCGGAATTATTGAACAAATGAACTAGCTTTAACAACCATTTTAAAAAAAACAGCGCTCTAATGATTCAATTCGGCCATTAATTTAGCAAGCAAGAGATTTTGAACAAAAACAAAGATACAATTCTTAACGGAATCTGGGCATGACTCAAAGTCCCAAACTACAACATCTAAACTGATGAATCATTTGGTACAAAATTCGATCTAACACTGAGGTTTAACGCCAATTATTTGCGATCTATCTGAGCTATTAACGGCTTGTTTTTAGCCGGTTAACCTTTTCTTCTTCATCTGCGACCTGAGCTAGCCTCCTTATCAGCTCATCACTACAATTATTTGCGATCTAGGGTAGGCCGCTTCAGGATCATTCAGCATTAATTCAACCCGTATCCTACCAAGTTAAGTTTGTCATTGTGGCCTAACAGTTATTGTGGATTATTTCAGGTGAAAAAAAAACTACGAGAGTAGATCTGAATTCAAGCAAAATCAAGGGCACTATTTTGAAATTACTTAGACAAGGGCGAAGGGCGCACTTGCCTTGGTTGCTTTTGAAGAACAACAACAAAAAAACGGGCAAGATCTCCCTTCTCAACCGCCGGCCACAAGCAAAAAGGGGGAAAATCCTGGACAACAAAGAGGGAAGGAAATCCACCCAATCAAAGATCGGAAAAAACCGCACATACGCGGCCCGATCGAAAAAAAACAGGGAGGAACTCTCAAAATAGCTACCTTGGAATGAAGATCTGGCCTAGAGGAGCTCGGATCCGGCCTCAAACAGAGATTTCGGGCAGAAACGGCCGGCGAACGGGCGGCCGGAGCGCTGCGGGAGGCTTCCGCCCGACTTCTTCTTCCGCTCGGGTTCCAGGCAGCCGACAGATGAGTTTGGGGAAACCTAAACCTAAAACCGGTATATATATATATATATATATATATATATATATATATATATATATATATATATATATATATATATATATATATATATATATATATATATATATATATATATATATATATATATATATATACCTATTTAATTCTATACCTATATAGTTAAATATACACACACTAACATACACCTATATAAATGTATATAATTATAAACATACACTTATTTAATTATATCCCTATATAATTATATACACACACACTAACACTCATATATACGCATATCTATACATATACCCTGACACATAATCGCAGGCACGCACACGCAAATTATTAAAACCTTGCATGTCTACAACACGCGCTATGCCCTAAATGCGCAAACACGAAAAATACGCTCGCACAAATGACGACTCGCTAACTAGCGACCGTCGAAAAGGCGCGGAAACTAATGCTCTCGGATTCCGAACAAATCCGCACCGTAGCTAAACACTCGGGCTACGAAAACATCGGCGAAGTCGAACACAACCTCCGACGACCACACACTTGGGCAAACCTCGCCCGGAGCCAAAGTACAGGGATTCCCTAAGAGGCTCAGCCGGGCCTCCAAAACAGACACCGGCTAGCTGGGGAAACCATACAACAGGCCATAACCTCTAAGAACACCTAACGAGGTACTCTAACAATGGCACGGGCCGGGAATGTGCCAACGTAACGCCAAACGAGGACTTAAATAATTGCCGAAAAATTCGGGGGCGTTACAGTCACTCCCCCTAAAAGAAAGTTTCGTCCCGAAACTTTACGTACACTACCTCTACTATAGCAGGAAAGTAACAATATAAAAGTTACTAGAAATAAAACATACCCAACAAATCAGGAGAACAGGCGAGGGTAAGCCTCCCTCATAGCCGACTCTAGCTCCCAAGTCGCACTTTCCAAATCTTGATTCTTCCAAAGAACCTTCACCATCGGGATAGACTTTGATCGCAGCACCCGGTCCTGAGTATCCAAGATGCGGACCGGCACCTCAACATACGAGAGGTTGGTCTCCAACTGGGGCACGGCATCCAAGACTTGCCCACTTCTCCGCACACACTTCCGCAACTGGCTCACGTGAAAGACATTATGCATGCCTGGGAAGTTGGCGGTTAGATCCAACCTATATGCTGCCACACCAATACGCTCCAAAATTCTGAATGGGCCCACATACCTCGGATCAAGCTTACGGTTCTTGCCGAACCTCTTCACTCCAACCATCGGAGACACCTTCAAGAAAACCAAATCCTCTACCGAAAATTCCAAATCAGACCTACGCCGGTTGGCGTTTTTCTCATATCTTTCCTGAGCTAACCGAAGATTTTCCCGGATGAGCTTCACAGCAACCTCCATTTCCTCTAGAGCATCAGGACCCAACAACGGCCTCTCACCGGCCTCAGTCCAAAACAACGGAGTTCTGCAGCGCCTCCCATACAATGCCTCGAAGGGAGCCATTTGCAAGCTCTCTTGGTAACTGTTATTGTAGGCAAACTCCATGAGCCGCAAACGCTCATCCCATGCTCCACCGTGATCTAGAATGTAGCACCTGATCATATCCTCCACAATCCGGTTCACCCGCTCGGTCTGCCCATTTGTCTGAGGGTGGTAAGCGGTAGAATATCTCAAGTCTGTGCCCAAACCCTCCTGCAAACTCTTCCAGAAACGGGAAGTAAATTTGGAGTCTCGGTCTGAAATGATGCTCACGGGAACTCCATGCAATCGGATGACCTCACTCAAATACAGCTCTGCTATCTTCTTCATCGGGTAGTCGATCTTATAAGGTACGAAGTGCGCACACTTCGTCAATCGGTCCACGATCACCCAAACTGAGTCAAATCCTTTTGGAGATCTTGGTAAGCCCGTGATGAAGTCCATAGAGATACTTTCCCACTTCCAAGTCGGGATTTCCAAAGGAGTCAGCTTTCCACCAGGCCTCCCATGATCGGCCTTCACCCGCTTGCAAGTGTAACATTCAGAAACATACCGAGCTATATCCCCTTTCATACCTTGCCACCAGGCGATCTGCTTCAAATCATGATACATCTTCGTGGATCCCGGGTGGTAGGCAACACTGGATCCATGAGCCTCTTTGCATACCGTGCTCCTGATGTCTCCAACCGCGGGGATGCAAAACCTGCCGCGGTACTTCAAGGTACCCAAATCGTCGATGGAGAAATCCGGCAACTCCCCTCTCTCAGCCCTGAGGTACAGGTGTAACAAATCTGGATCATCTTTCTGGTGCAACCTGGTGAGCGAAATCCAAGATGGCTCTGCCACTGCCAAACTGCTTTGCAAATCACAGCCTCCCACAGAGATGTCCATCAACAGGAACTCTTCCACTAAACAGTCTGCCGTGAGGTTGAAGATCTTCCCTGTCTTGCGGCTCAGGGCGTCGGCCACCACATTGGCCTTGCCTGGATGGTACTGGATCTCCACGTCATAATCGGCCACGAACTCTAGCCACCGTCGTTGGCGCAGATTCAGCTCCTTCTGAGTAAACACATACTTCAGACTCTTATGATCTGTGAAAATCTTGCACTGGGCCCCATAGAGTAGATGCCTCCACAACTTCAACGCAAAAATCACCGCCACAAACTCGAGGTCATGCGTAGGATAATTCCGCTCATGAGTTTTCAACTGCCGCGACCCATACGCGATCACCTTCCCCTCTTGCATCAATACGCCTCCGAGCCCAACATGCGAGGCATCCACATAAACATCATAGTCCTTGCCCTCCGTAGGCAATGTCAAGACAGGAGCAGTGCACAATCTCCTCTTTAGCTCCAGAAAGGCCTCCTCGCACTGCTCGCTATAGATGAACGCTGCATGCTTCTGCGTCAACTTAGTCAAGGGCACTGCCAAGGTAGAAAAGCCCTCAACAAACCTTCTATAATAGCCGGCCAACCCCAAGAAGCTCCTAATCTCCTTGGGTGTGCTCGGCCTATGCCAATCCATCACTGCAGAAATCTTCACCGGGTCCACTGAAATGCCATCTTTGTTCACCACATGACCCAGGAAGGACACCTGAGGCAACCAGAACTCACATTTGCTCAACTTGGCGTACAACTGATGATCTCAAGGCAGATAACACCAACCGCAAGTGCTGATCATGCTCCGCAGCATTCCGAGAATAAATCAGAACGTCGTCTATGAATACGACCACAAACTTGTCCAGAAAATCTTTGAACACCCGGTTCATCATGTCCATGAATGCTGACGGCGCGTTGGTCAACCCAAAAGACATAACTAAAAATTCGAAATGTCCATGCCTCGATCGAAACGCCGTCCGTGGAATGTCCGACTCCCGGATTCTGAGATGATGGTATCCTGATCGAAGGTCAATCTTGGAGAACACAGAACTGCCACGTAACTGATCGAATAAGTCGTCGATTCTGGGTAGGGGGTACCTGTTCTTGATAGTGACTTTGTTCAACTCCCTATAGTCGATGCAAAGGCGCATCGAACCATCTTTCTTCTTCACAAAAAGAACGGGTGCACCCCAGGGCGATGAGCTCTGCCTTATGAAACCCTTCTCCAATAACTCATCCAACTGGGTACGCAGCTCCTCCAGCTCTCGCGGGGCCATCCGGTACGGCGCCTTAGCAATAGGATGCGTACCCGGCTCCAAGTCAATCACGAACTCGACATCTCTGGCAGGGGGAAGACCGGGAAGGTCGCTAGGAAACACATCCGAAAACTCACGGACAACAGGGATCTCATCGAACAACGGCACACTGCTAACAGTCCCCATCACCGAGACTAAGCAAGCAAAACAATCGGAACTGAATAACCTCTGAGCACATACCACAGATATCGCCGGAGAGGCCTGACACGGATCGCCATAAATACTCCCAGGCTGACCGTTGTCCTTCTTGAAGTCCAAGCGCTTACCCCTGCACTGGATCACCGCATCGTATCTGGACAACCAATCCATACCCAGGATGACGTCGAAATATTCCAAGTCTATAACCTTCAGATCCGCCTTGGCTAGGAAATCCCCCAACATAATAGGACAATCCAGAATGCCCTGATCTGATATCACAGAATCACCCGAGGGGAATTTGACGCCAAAGGCATCACCGACACGATCAAGAACCAGCTGGCACCGCTCTACAAAGGCCCTAGCCACAAATGAGTGGGTAGCACCTGAGTCAAAGAGAACGCGCGCCCATCGGTTCTTTACCTTAAAACTCGCTATATAAATATCAACGGGGAATTGCACAGTCAATACAGAAAACAAAAGCCAAACTAAACTGCAATGAAAGTAAAATACTAGCAAGAAGGTTTACCTGAAATGACTTGCGTCGAAGTTTGAGCCTCCGCTGAAGATATCACGTTCAGCTTCCCTTTGCCTCTATCCATAGACTGAGGCGGTGGCAACGCCTGAAGAGGAACTGGTCGGTGCACAGACTGGAGCTGCGGGCATCGGGCCTTGGTATGACCTTTCTGTCCACACTGATAGCAGACCTTGTCCTTCAACCAACAACGGGCAACATCATGCCCCTCTTTCTTGCACAAAGTACACACCGCATTCTGTCTGGGAGCATCCTGTATAGCATGCACATGCACCTTCTGCGCCGCAACCCTCTTGAAACATCTCTCAGCAGGATGGCCCGACCGGCCGCAAAAACTACAAACCTCCTTGCTCCTCTTCCCCGAAGGAGCACCTGGCACTTGGGGACTCTTCGCTTCAGCAGCTTTCCTCTTCTCATTCCTCGCCTGCTGTCCTCTATGCTTCGCGTTTTCGATGGCCTCTACCTTCAAAGCGGCCTCCACTGCCCCAGCATAACTCACTGCTCCATAAGCCACCGCTAGCTGCTGTACCTCGCTCCGCAGGCCACTGAGGAACCGCTTTGCTCTATCCTCCTCTGAGCTCACCAAACTAGGGGTAAAGCGACTGAGTTTGCTGAACTCAATCTCATACTCGCTGACTGAAAGCTGCCTCTGCTTTAGATGTAAGAAGTCATTCATCAGCCTGTCTCGCTCCACTGACGGTAGAAATTTCCGCATCAAGATCTCCTTGAAGGAAGCCCAAGTGCTTCCTCCTACCATTCCCTCCTTCTCCCTCATCCACCAGCTCTTCGCTAATCCCTTCAGCTGATAGGCGTCCAGCATCACCTTCTGATCATCAGACACTCCAGAGTAGTGAAACATCTCTTCTATGGTAATCAACCAGTCATCCAATATCATGAAGTCCGCCTTACCATCGTAGGTAGGGGGTCGCAGTCGCTGGAACTGAGTGATGAAAGCCATCTCCGGGGGTACCACCACTGGAGGAACCAAAGGGGCTGGAGGTGCAGGAGGTGCGGGAACAGCTAAACCCGCAGCAGGGTCCTGCGCTCTAGGGGCTAGACCTGCCACCATAGATAACAGGGACTGGATCTGAGACTGAACGTCCACCATCTGCCTCGATAGAGCCTCATTGCTCTGCCTCAGACTTTCCATAACTGTACCGCTTTGAGTACCAGAAGACCCGCCCTCGGATTGGGGAGTCGATCTCGCCACTCTACGCTTAGGCGCCATCCTAAAAAGATCAACAAACAAACATCAGAACCTAGTTCAACTACTAGGACAAAACAACAGGTACAGACAAACCTACATAAGTACTTGCTTTCACTGCCAACTTGCTCTGGGGTTTTTATATATGTATATATATATTTATACAGTGGAAATAATGTCATGCTTAACATAAGATGGTTCACCACCATCACACTAACTCTTGTGCCTAAGTCGAGCATGCATGAATTTTTAATCTCTTTTTGACTCAAAACCATGTGTGTACATATGTCATCCTGCAAGTATTTAGCTTGGCACGTTGTGCTTATGCAATGTTATGCTATGCATGATTGTGCTATGCATTCTAAAAAGGCCCTAATGCATATTATGAGCGGCGTACACATGAAAATGTTATGCATCCCATACTACATAACATTTTCATGCAACGAAAAAGAAAACGTGCTAGTCGCATTCATGTGGTGAGGTTATGCATCCCATACTACATAACCCTCACATGTTGCCTCCTACGGTGGATCCATATACGAACACATATTATGCATCTCATACTACATAATATGCCTAGTATACTTCATGTTATGCTATGAGTGTAGTGTTCGTGCTTCAGCCAAGACGTGCCGATGACATATCAGTGTGTGTATGACATGATGCTAAACTTCTAATACCTACAAGGAAAGGTTGCCCGACAAATTGTCAAGCAACCTCCCTCTGATACCAACTGTCACAACCCGCATTTTCTCCGAAATTTTAGAAGTATCAGAGTAGAAGAAAACGCGCGTTGTGATGCCACGTCGGCCAGGGGATAACTGTCGACGCTCAGGCAACCACTAACTGCTAAGACTAAGAAAGTTCAAAACTTGAATGAGGTGAAAACCAAATATATTTTTGAGGCCGTATCCCTCGGCTTCGTGGATCAACTAGTCCACCCTTTCAAAATTATACTTATACGTAGCGGAAAATACTTTATTCATTTTTTTAGCATCCTAAGAGAGTGCTTACGCGTCCCCAGGGGACGCCTAAGGCTATGCAAAACCCTAGATTTAATTTATATATCATATATAGGAAATACCCTTTTTTACGCAGTTTGAAAATAGTGGTTAAGCTCTTTAGAAAGGAAAACATGATGCCTATATTTTTGATATAATAGTTATTTTCTTTTATAGGTTTTAAAATAACTAGCAACCTAACATAAATCATCCCAGAAGCAAGTTGAATAAACTTCAAAACAGGAAATATAGCAGTATAAGCAAGGTACAAAGCTTCTAAAAGAGAAACCACCAGTGGGCGCCAACAACTGACACGAACCCACTGGTGAGTAGGTATATCTGTACTACAAGTCTAAAGAAACTACCTCCTAGGAGTGAGGAAAAGAAACTCAGCAGCAGCTACAACACTAGCAAACTCCAGAAGAACCCTAGCCGCTCAGTCGGCTATAAACCTGAACCTGAGGCATTCAGAGAAGAGAACACCTCAGCAAAGAAATATATATATATATATATATATATATATATATATATATATATATATATATATATATATGAAAAGAAATAGCAGCATAAGGGAGAAGTGAAACAGGTAAGAGCTAAAGTAACGAGTGCAGGAAAATACTCGCCATGAGTAAGTAAGAAGGGGTGCACCAAGTGCACAGGTGAAGTCAAGCCTCACAAATCTCTGCAGGAAGGATTAGCAAAATGAATAAATAAATAAATCCTAGTATAAAGCTAGGGCAGAAAGAGTCACCTAGTACTGGAGATGGACAAAGAAAATCAGAAATAAGGGCCTAGACTGGTGGCAACGGTCCAATCACGTCTCACCGGCCTAAACATCTCAAGGTGCTGTGGTGGTGGCATCGGTCCAACTCAACCAAACAGCTCACATTGCCTTAATAAGACAAGAAGTAAAACGAGGGTGGCGGCATCGGTCCGACCCACCTCAAAATCACATCCTACTCCAGCACTACGTGACCCAAAAAAAAAACCCTTACTAGAGGTTCCACGATCCACCAAGAAGTCACACTGGACCCTAACCAATCTAGAGTCGCCCACCTAAGAGACCGCTTTAAACCAGTGGACTAAACATCCGAATTTGTCTAATCAAGTGATTTGACACACAAATAAAAAAAAATGTGATTTGACACAAAATACTTGCAGGCAGCTCCATACTGAACCTAAACGATTAATTAAACATAAACAATTAGCTTCGTAAGGGATTGGGTTGGTCTTGGTTTACACCCGAGGAAAACCACAAGTTGTAAATTAACTGGAAATGAACAAGATTCTAGCAAGTGAGCACGACCGGAATTATTGAACAAATGAACTAGCTTTAACAACCATTTAAAAAAAACAGCGCTCTAATGATTCAATTCGGCCATTAATTTAGCAAGCAAGAGATTTTGAACAAAAACAAAGATACAATTCTTAACGGAATCTGGGCATGACTCAAAGTCCCAAACTACAACATCTAAACTGATGAATCATTTGGTACAAAATTCGATCTAACACTGAGGTTTAACGCCAATTATTTGCGATCTATCTGAGCTATTAACGGCTTGTTTTTAGCCGGTTAACCTTTTCTTCTTCATCTGCGACCTGAGCTAGCCTCCTTATCAGCTCATCACTACAATTATTTGCGATCTAGGGTAGGCCGCTTCAGGATCATTCAGCATTAATTCAACCCGTATCCTACCAAGTTAAGTTTGTCATTGTGGCCTAACAGTTATTGTGGATTATTTCAGGTGAGAAAAAAAAACTACGAGAGTAGATCTGAATTCAAGCAAAAATCAAGGGCACTATTTTGAAATTACTTAGACAAGGGCGAAGGGCGCACTTGCCTTGGTTGCTTTTGAAGAACAACAACAAAAAAACGGGCAAGATCTCCCTTCTCAACCGCCGGCCACAAGCAAAAAGGGGGAAAATCCTGGACAACAAAGAGGGAAGGAAATCCACCCAATCAAAGATCGGAAAAAACTGCACATACGCGGCCCGATCGAAAAAAAAACAGGGAGGAACTCTCAAAATAGCTACCTTGGAATGAAGATCTGGCCTAGAGGAGCTCGGATCCGGCCTCAAACAGAGATTTCGGGCAGAAACGGCCGGCAAACGGGCAGCCGGAGTGCTGCGGGAGGCTTCCGCCCGACTTCTTCTTCCGCTCAGGTTCCAAGCAGCCGACAGATGAGTTTGGAGAAACCTAAACCTAAAACCGGTTTTATATATATATATATATATATATATATATATACCTATTTAATTCTATACCTATATAGTTAAATATACACACACTAACATACACCTATATAAATGTATATAATTATAAACATACACTTATTTAATTATATCCCTATATAATTATATACACACACACTAACACTCATATATACGCATATCTATACATACACCCTGACACATAATCGCAGGCACGCACACGCAAATTATTAAAACCTTGCATGTCTACAACACGCGCTATGCCCTAAATGCGCAAACACGAAAAATACGCTCGCACAAATGACGACTCGCTAACTAGCGACCGTCGAAAAGGCGCGGAAACTAACACTCTCGGATTCCGAACAAATCCGCACCGTAGCTAAACACTCGGGCTACGAAAACATCGGCGAAGTCGGACACAACCTCCGACGACCACACACTTGGGCAAACCTCGCCCGGAGCCAAAGTACAGGGATTCACTAAGAGGCTCAGCTGGGCCTCCAAAACAGACACCGGCTAGCTGGGGAAACCATACAACAGGCCATAACCTCTAAGAACACCTAACGAGGTACTCTAACAACGGCACGGGCCGGGAATGTGCCAACGTAACGCCAAACGAGGACTTAAATAATTGCCGAAAAATTCGGGGGCGTTACAGAATCCACTCAGGTTTTTGATCAGGTGCCCTGTCACCAATCAGGATTTTGCTCAGGTGCCTGTCACCACAAGATCTGCTTCAGGTAGATCAGGAAACTTTTCAGGCTTTTGATCAGGTGCCAGAAAACCAAATCAAGTCTTTTGATCAGGAGACTTGCAACCAAGTGTTTAACTTTTGAAGGGAGCTAGAACCCTGTGTACAGTGGGGTGAAACAAATAAAACTATA
This sequence comes from Platanthera guangdongensis, assembly GCA_039583875.1. Classification (NCBI taxonomy): domain Eukaryota; kingdom Viridiplantae; phylum Streptophyta; class Magnoliopsida; order Asparagales; family Orchidaceae; genus Platanthera; species Platanthera guangdongensis. The sequence goes on along the minus strand of CM077166.1, from coordinate 175,988,653 downwards.
TGTTGTCTTCTCTTTTCTCAAAATAACTGAGAAGACTTAAGGATCCTGATGCTATCAAAGCTCCCCCTGAGATGAAGATCTATTCAGGAAGATTGAGAGCTTTGCAGGGTGAGTAGTTCTTCTTGAAAAAGTTTTCCAGAAAGCTATAGACAGACTGAAGTAGATTGTTTCTTGGAAGCTTGCTAGAAGAAGAACACTTGATGAAGACAGAGCAGAATTCTTTTTCTTGAATGATTTATTGTGTTCTTGTTGTCGATTGAAAGAGAAAAATCTCTTTTATATGATCAGTCAAATTCCATTCTGAATTTTGAATTCTTTTGCATTAAATGCTGACTTCCTCGAGAATGAAATGTGGTTGGAGAGAATATTTGCATTAATGAGTTTCCCAACTGTCCCATTAAAAACAACAAGTAATATTCCTGATGAAGACCATAATCAATGCTGTCACTAATGACTATATTAAGAGAATATAAGCATTAATTACTCAGGAATTACTGCTATAAAATAAGGACAAAATGTGGGAAATTTCCAAGTCTGGAACTGCACAGGAATCGTCAACCAGAGAACAGATTTCATCGACCTGAGATCCAAGTTCATCGAGCTGAGAAATCATGTTTGTTGACTAGAGAAAGTTTGTTCGTCAACCTGAGAACCAAGTTCGTCGACCTGAGATCAGCTAACTGTTTTCTGTGAAAAACATCCCAATTCTGTGGTCCAAGTTCGTCGAGCTGATAATCTAACTTCGTCGACCTGAGTTCAAAGAAAGTATTCTGGACATAATGTGTCGAAGTTGAACTGCTAGAGTTCGTCGACCTGAGCTTGAATATCGTCGAGCTCAACTCAGAGAATTTACTCTGAGTTCATCGAGTGGAGCAAGACTTTCGTCGAGTTGAGTTCAATGAACATCGAGCTGAGTTCGACGAATGTCGAGCTGAGTTCGACAAACGTAGAGCTGAGTTCAATGAACGTCGAACTCACTTTCTGAACTTGATTTTCTTCTAAGTCTGAATCTTCAATTTTCTTCTATTTGGTTGATCCATGTGAGGTTGATTCTAAGGACTTAGCCTAAACTCTATGACACAGACATGACCCTAGCTATACATGGTTGGTCAATTATCCTAGTTAGTAAACCTAGCCCAAATCAAACCAGGGATCCAACACAGTGTCAGTCTACAATGGGTCACAAAACACAGGACCATACAATGTAATCCCTCATTATGTGATCCATAGTGTTGACTCATGTGTAACCTCTCTATTGGGATACACTTCATTTTTCATGTACTAGGTTTGTTGGAGAAAGATATGTTGCTGATTCCATTAAAGAAAGGAAAATCTTCATAAACCAATTTTTTTCTCTAAGTATTTCACTCGAGTAGAATTCTAGTACTCGAGTAGAACCTTTAGTTGTACTTGAGTAAGTCTAGTCTGGATTTCGAGTAAAGGAAATGTTTCTCGAGAAATCTGAACCTAGTTCTTGGGCGGCCAAGTACATTACTCGAGTAGACTTCTTCTCATTCTTGAGTTGACAGATTTTCCCTCTCAGAATTTTCTTAGTATTATACTCGAGTAGTCAATATCACCACTCGAGTAGATGAGCACTTTGACTCGAGTGACAGAAGGAAAGTTCTCGAGTAGTATCTAACCCACTCGAGTAGTGTAGTTCCTATACTCGAGAAGTCTGTCTACTTCTCGAGAAGTCTAGATCTAGTACTCGAGTAATCAATTCTATTTCCCAAAATTTTCTCTAAGTCTTCTTCTCGAGAAGTTCACTTCCACTTCTCGAGTAACATTTCTAGCACTCGAGTAACCCTCATTACACTCGAGTGATAATGAATTCTGTTCAGAAATTTCCTGAAGGGCTTCTTCTCGAGTATTCTGATATTGTCTTCTCGAGAACCCATTTTAGTACTCGAGTAGTTCTTCTTTCACTCGAGTAATCCAGTCATCTTTTCAGAAAATTTCGTTAAGTCCTAACAGACGCGATTTTCAAATGACTTGATATGATTGGGCCACGTGGCCGTCATTAATGATAATTATGACTGTTAGGGAGATCTTATAAAAGGTCTAGTCACTCCGACTAACCCTAAGCGTGTTAAAGAAGCATTCTAAGAATTCTAAATCGGCTAATTTATCTTTCCAAAACGGAAGTCGTCGTCGCTCATCATGCAAATCGCCAAGGGCTTTCGTTCAAGAAGATTCAGACCAGTGACTTATAGATCACGATCATTCTTCAACCTCTTCATCTTCTCTTTGATCTTGTGAGTCAAGAAATGTTCAGATAAAGGATCCTGCCGTGTCTTCTTCAAAATTTTCTGACTGTGCTGCAAATTTCAAGAAGGAAGAACTAGGCAGAAAATTTCCAGATTTGAGAAAAGATACTCTTTGTATTTCTTATTTCAATCTATTCTTGTAGGAGACTATTCTCCGAGCGTAGGAGATTTGTTCTCCGAGTTTTCATCTTCCGAGTGTAGATCCGTTTTGTGGATCGAGTTGTAGGAATGTTGTTCCGAGTAGTGGGATTTTTTTAATATGAGATTAGTGGAGTAGCCGAGTCTAGTTCTTTGCTAGATCAGTGAGTGGAAAGTGGATGTACCCAAGGTTGGGTAACCACTATAAATCTCTATGTCCTCTGTGATTTTTTGGTTGTTATTCTGTGCTTAGATCGCTAGATTTTTTTTATTCCACAAAACGACGCATAACTCACCTATTCACCCCCCTCTAGGTGATTTAGGTAGACAACTAATAACTTCAATTGGTATCAGAGTGAGATTAATCATTAAAAGGTTAATACCTTGATTTGATCTAACCCAAGTTGTCTTTTGAGTTATCCAAGCATGGACAAGGCCAAGGAGTTTGGTAAGCTTCCCGTGTGTACAAAGAACAACTTTCCCATATGTAAAGAGAGGATTAAATTTTTCATGGAAGCTGTGGATCCAAGGATCTTCATGTTGTTGAGGAAGGTCCTTATGTTCCTATGACCATCTCTACTATAAATCCTATAAAGAAAGTTCCTAAGAAGTTGATGGATCTTGACAAAGATGAGATTGCACTTGTCTCTTTAGACAAGAAGGCCACTTATATTATGGCAAGTGCAGTCGATGACTCTATGTTGCAGAACCTGATTCACTGCCAATCCGCTAAGGAAATGTGGCAGTCTCTCGTCACCTTGATGGAAGGCACAAAAGAAGTTAGGGATGATAGAAGATCCCTTCTAAATCAAAAATATGAAGGCTTCCGACAAGGACCCAATGATACAATTGCAGATACTTTTGAAAACTTCTTCAAGATAGTTAACGACCTAAGAGTTTTGAAAGAATTGGTTTCAAGATGTTCTAAACACCTAGTGGGGGGGGGGGGTGAATAGGTTCAATTCTTTTTCTTACTTAGGCAGATAATTCTATCTAGTTTAGCAATAAATTCAGCAGAACATCCAACACAACATTCACATACACAACATTCACAGATTGCACACAACTTTTATAGTGGTTCCCCAAATGATGGGTACATCGACTTTCCCCCTTCGCCTATCTAGCAGTGTACTAGATTCGGCCTAACTTCATTCCTTCTTCTCAGATCCGCAGATCTTACAACTCAGAACTAAGAATGGTTCCTACAACTCAGAGTGAATCCACACTCCTATAACTCAGGCACAAGCCCTACCTCAGCCTCTTCCATAGGCCTACAACTCAGAGTGACACCCACCCCTACAACTCAGGCAACAAACCTACCTCAGCCTCTATCACAGGCCTACAACTCAGGGAACTGATTCCCCTACCTCAGGCACACAGCCCTACCTCAGCCTTTATAATTTAGGCTTACAACTCAGAGATGTAAATATCCTACACTCAGATCTAGTACAGATCCTACAAAATTATTGATGAAAAGTTGTTGATATCTTCAACCAGATGGAGAGAGAATTGGTTGAAGGCTTCTCGATCAGTTCTTGATAGAACGGGCTTCTTAAGGATCAACCTGACTTAGCTTTCTTCAAATCTTCTTTAATCTGAACACGGTAGGGTTGATCTTCTTGATACTGGAGTTGATCTTCAATCTTCCTCCTTCAGATATTAATCTGAACTCTTCAGGCAAACTGTTCAGGATCTACCTTCACTGGATGAGATCTTCTCACCTTCTTATTTTTCTCTCACTACAATCTGTTGACTCTTTTTTTCTCTTCTTCTGGATTCTCAATGCTTCAGAGATAATAATAGATCAGCTATTTGTTATCTGTTATTGTTCTTCTTGTTGTTATCTGTGTTATCTGATTGTTGAGAGAGCACATCTATTTATAAGCTTCATCCATGGTAACCGGCTGTTCCGGTTTCAAACAGTCTTCTAACACCTCTGACAGGTGTGACAGCAATGTCAGTAATGACAGCTGTCAAGTCTTCACTTGTATTACTTCAGCCTTCAATTAAATTTGACTCAGCAGCAAAAAATGTTGACTGAATTCTTCATATGTGTCAACACACATAGTCCATGTGTCGACACAAGTCTTGTTGTTGTCGACACAGCTTCTGTGGAATGTGTCGACACAAGTTCTGTGTTGTTGGGTCCGGCGTTCCTTCACTTGACCCGTGACACTTTGCTACTTATTTAAGAAATTAAGTAGCGCCCTCTCCAATAGTCCGGGCTTTTGGTGCAGTTGGGTATGCGCTTGATCCTTCAATGGGTATCAGAGGGAGGTTACGGGTTCAAGATCGGGGGAGCGCTATTAAATCTTGATTTTTCCCTTCTACCTGTGTGGGTCCGGCGGGTCAGGAAACCGTGGACATGTGGTAACCCCACCTCTAAGGTCATGTGGTAACTCCACCTCTGAGCCGACGGGTTGTGCTGGACACCGGGGGGGATTGTTGGGTCCGGCGTTCCTTCACTTGACCCGTGGCGCTTTGCTACTTATTTACGAAATTAAGTAGCACCCTCTCCAACATTCCTGGATTTTGGTGCAGTTGGGTATGTGCTTGATCCTTCATGTGTGTCGACACAAACACTCCTTATCTTGACAAAGTTGGTGTCGACAGAATTTTGGTGTGTGCCGACACAAGTTCTGTGTGTCGACACAGTCGTTGTTGACAGAATTCTGGAATGTGTCGACATCTTCTCTGTGTGTCGACACAGCTCCTGATAATGTCGACACAAGTCTGGCCCTTAGTGTCGACACAACATTGTCAACAGATTTTCTGTGTGTCGACACAAATTCTGGATGTCGACACAATCCGGCCCTTGGTGTCGACACATCCATTCCCAGGTGTCGACACTTGTACTTAAAAAATTTTCCTTTCCATTTTCTTAACCTGCACATGATAACTCAAAATAACATCAAATACAACTTGATGCATATAATTGAGTGAGGTGAGGCTTCTCCAAATCCGGTACACATTTTCCAATGTACCCAACAATCTCCCCCTATTTGGAGAAGTCATAACCCTTAGTCAATGATATACATCACTTATAATAAAATTAATAATATGATGTATAAAAACATTCACTGACAGGGAAACATATAAACAAAACAAGTAAATAATTTCATCACAGAATATGATATAACAATATCAATCATGAATCATTATTTTGTTTAAAACTTCGCAATAGTTTGATGACAATAGATTACATGGTGTTTAAAACTGAAAATTACAATGTTTTATAATCTAGTTAATCTATCCTAAGACTGATCAGACTCCTTGATCACTATGCCTTTTCTAGACTGGATCTTTTCTTGTACTGGTGCTTTAGTGTCTTCAGCTGGCTTCTTGCCTTTGAGATCCTTCTTCTTTTGTTCTTCAGCCTTAACTCTTTGCATTTCAAAATAGTGAAAAGGTTTAGGAAAATATTTACTAGGTTCTACTACTGTGGCAGGTATTCTCCCAGCTTTGTGATCCCTTCTAAACTGCTGAATAACATCTTGTCTTTGCAGATATTTATTCCACTCAACTTCAGAATACCACTTGCCTCTATCATGCATTTTGTCTTTGACAGCTTGCCAGGCAGTGAGTATAATATTTCTAGAGGTTGGACTCCATCTTTCAAAATCAGGCTTCAGTTCAGCCTGCTCTCTAAATCTTTTCTTTGAAAGTTAAGTTTCTTGCTCTTTATTCAGTGCTGCCTCTGACATTTCTACTTTATCTTTTATAACATTCTTAGTAGCCTCTGGAGGGCTATACATCTGGTGAACCAGGTGTTGAATTTCCTCAAAGTTAGAACGGGGATATATGATTTGAGCTACTTCCTACTGACCCCCTTCATTTCCTGCAGCTTGAATTCCTGACTCAGTTGTATTGCCATGATCACATAGGGGTGGATATCCCAGAGTTGCCCTAACAGCATTTGTTATCCATTTGGTATGCCTTGCGCTAGCATTGACTATCAACCTCTCCCCCTTTATGACTTCTCTTTCAATATGATCCCTAAGATCATTATTTTGGAACCTTATTTGATTAACCAGATAATTGGTTCCTTCTGTATAATAGGCTTTAAACTTTTGGTGCTGAGTAGAGATGAGTTTCTGAGAGGCTTGAATGGCTGATTGGAAAGTGGCTAAATCTTCTTGAAATTTCTTATCAAATTCTGACTTTTCTTTAGCCCTTTCGTCAGATAATGTTGTTGCTTTATTCTTTAAATCAGTAACAATCACATTATGTGATTCAGTAAGATTTTCATTCATTCTAATCTGATTTTCCAGAACATATCCTTGCTTTATTACTATGTCATTAATTTGTGTCCTTGCCTCTTGTTGCTGTTTTGCCAGAAAAACTACAGCATTACCTCCTTTATGGAAGCAATCTGTCATCTCCCTCTTATTCTGGTTAACTTCAAATCTAATTGATTTTATATCTTGAGGTAAAGAGAACTGAAGATCCTTATGGCCTTCATCCATATATTTTTCCATGGCTACTCTTTGCTCATCCATTTTAATCTGAAGATCAACCAATAATGAACTGAAATCAACTGTTGGTGCTGAGGGTTGTGAGGCTGTCTGTAAAGGTTTCTTATAAGTTGAGCTTTTCTTCTTGTAAACCATAAATTTCCTCTTCTTTGCTCTTTGTGCCTCGCCATCATCAGATTTAGAAATACTTTCTAGATTCACAGTGGCCTTTGGACTTGAGGGCAGCTCCTTATCAGTTCTTGGCAACTCCCCCTCAGTTCTTACTTCTTGTAAATCGTGGAATAATTCCTCAAGAGTAAATTCTTGTTGTTGTTGAATTGGAGGAATATCTGTTGCTTGAACATTTGAAGGAATATCATCTAAGGCAGATCTATCATCCATAGATATATTTTGTGCAGGGATGTTGTCATGATGTGTATGTTCAACATCATATAGAAGCACAGTTAATGTATCTGGCTCAGTATCTAGTATTGAGTGATTAATATCACCAATTACCTCAAGAATTGTTTGAGTGGTTGTTTTACTCTCTAAAGCAGCTTGCTCTTTCTCTAGAGCACTATCTGAAGGCAAGACTTCTTATTGAACTGGAGAAAGTTCATTTGCTCCCCTTAGGGAAGGAACATCCTGAGCTTGATCCAGTGGAATGGTATTTTCTGAAATAAACTCCCCCGGCATCTGACTATCATTTACAGTCTTAGGAGCAGATGATTTCCTTGTAGTTTTTTGTTGGTCTACATCTGAATTGAAGATTACTTGTTCTTCTGAATCACTAGAAGATTCAGGCTTCCTAGGTATTGTCTCTTTCTTTTTCTGTTGTGGTTGTTTCTGTGGTGTTGAACCATCTTTTGTCAGAACTCTTTCCCACCTGGATAGTATTTTCAAATCCATCCTTCTCATGTGATTTATTCTAGATCCAGTGGTATGGTTCAACACTTCAGGAATAGTTATTGTCAGATACAAACTCAGAATTCTACCTAGATTAGGTTTCTTCAGGCTTTCCTTGATCTTATCAAAAATTACTGCAGATCAGTTAGTCTTTATTCTGAAAATTATTCTGGTCATCAAGCTAAACATATAGGTTGAGATCCTATCATGTCCACCTGGGTTGCAGAGAATTACTTTTCCAACAATCTCTGAGAGAAATTTTCATTGTGAATTCATTCCTTTCCTTTGCATGGATGATTCAATCCTATTGTCGGGATTCAGGCCACACCATTGAAGTGCTTCTTTAGTCATTGAAGATCTAACTTCATCATCTTCCTGAGTCTTGGGCAATTGAAGTGTTTTCCTCAGTCGCTTTTGGGTAAGTTTCACCTTGCTGTCTTGAATTGATGACTTAATCTTCAAGCCAGTTGAATCCAAGGTTGCTTTTGTAAAGAATTCAAGAATTTTTGTCTTTCAGATCTTTGTAGGTTCAGAGACTAGATATTCTAAACCATTCTCTTGGATTAGGGTTATTACCTCACGAATCTCAGTCGTCACACTATCAAAGGCATTGCGAACTAACTCATAACCTTCGTTGATGTTGGTCTCCAATTTGGTGCCATTGATGATGAGAAATTTGAGGAGAAGAGAGATGAAGGTTTGTCGACTCAAGGTTTGGGTCTCGAAAATGTTGAGAGCTTAGTCAACAAAATTGCTCTGTGACCTATTTATAGGTTTGTCAACACAGAAGGCCAAAAGGAGGGATAATAGAAACTTAATGTGTCGACACTGTAGAGATTGTGTCGACACAGACTTCTAATGTCTCGACAGAGTCATACAACACTATGTGTCGACACAGTTTGTGATGTGTCGACACAGTTTGTGATGTGTCGACACAGACTTCTTAATAGTCGACACTAATATTTGTGTGTCGACGCAGACTTCTGTATGTGTCGACACAGCTATCTAAATGATAGAACTTTTATGTGTCGACACCAAACTCTGAGTGTTGACAACACTATATCAGCACTATTTTGTTGTGTCGACATAACTTATCTTAAGTGTCGACATAAACTACTATATGTCGACACAAATTTTCTTTTGTGTCGACATAAATTCCTATAAGTCAATATTGATTTACTTAGTCAGAATTACTAAGTTACTATAGATTTAACATGCCTAATTCAATTTTGAAATAATTGAACTTAGTTTCATCTGGTGGTTTAGTAAACATGTCAGCAATTTGATTATGTGTGGTGACAAATTCCAAACAAATATCTTCTTTTTCAACATGTTCTCTAATAAAGTGAAATCTAATTTATATATGCTTTGTTCTGCTATGTGATACAAGGTTTTTAGCAATAGAAATTGCACTTGTAGAATCACAAAATAGTGGAGTTCTACTAACTTGAGACCATAGTCTTCAAGTTGATGTTGAATACATAGAAGCTTAGCACAGCAGCTGCCTGCAGCAATATACTCAGATTCTACAGTGGAAATTGCCACACTAGTTTGCTTCTTACTGCACCATGATACTAGTCTACCACCTAGAAACTGACATGTGCCAGTGGTACTCTTCCTATCTTCTTTGCATCCTGCAAAGTCTGCATCTGAAAAACCAGTTAGTAGAAAGTCTCTATTCTTAGGGTACCAAAGACCAAGATTAGGTGTGCCCTTAAGATATCTCAATATTCTTTTAACATCAGTATAATGAGATTCTTTTGGGCTTACTTGGTGCCTAGCACAGACACATGTAGAATACATAATGTCTGGTCTACTAGCAGTTAAGTAAAGAAGGGAGCCAATTATACCTCTATACAAAGACTCATCTACAGGTTTTCCTGCATCATCTTTGCCTAAAGGCATACTTGTCCCAATTGGAGTTCTCATGGTAGTGGATGACTGCATACCATATTTCTTAATTAACCCCTTCGTGAAGTTAGACTGTGAGATGGATAACCCCTCATCAGTCTGTCTTACTTGGAGTCCTAAGAAGAATTTGAGCTCACCCATACTGCTCATCTCAAACTTCCCTTGCATAAGTTTTGCAAACTTCCTACAAAGGTTGTTTTCAGTAGATCCAAAGATTATGTCATCAACATAAATCTGTACTAGGATCATCTTGCCCTTTGACTCCCTAAGAAATAGAGTCTTGTCTACTTTGCCCTTGAAAATTTATTTTCAATGAGGAAAGTAGACAATGTTTCATACCAAGCCATAGGGGCTTGCTTCAAACCATATAAGGCTTTCTTAAGTCTATAAACAAAATCAGGATAAAGTGGATCAACAAAACCTGAGGGCTGATGAACATAGACTTCTTCTTTCAAATTATCATTTAGGAAAGCTGACTTAACATCCATTTGGTATACTTTGAAACCTTGGAAAGCAGCAAAGGCAAGGAATAGCCTTATTACTTCCAATCTTGCCACTGTAGCAAAAGTCTAATCAAAATCAATTCCCTTTTCCTGTCTATAACCTTTGCAACCAGTCTTGCTTTGTTCTTCACTATTATGCCATTTTCATCTAGTTTATTCCTATAGATCCACTTTGTCTCAATAATGTTGTGATCCTTTGGTTTTGGAACCAGCTCCCATACTTTACACCTTCTGAATTGATTCTGCTCCTCTTGCATGACATCAATCCAGTTGCATTCTTGTATGGCTTCTTCAAATCTTTTTGGTTCCAACTGTGACAGGAAACTTGAGCAAAGAACTGTGTTCATGTGTTTGCTTCTAGTTTGCACACCATGTTTGGGATCACCAATTATTTGGTGTGCTGGATGATCCTTTAGATTCCTTATTGCTGGAGGCATTCTATCAGCAATCTAAACTTCTTCACTTTCTCCACCAGGCTGAACTTCATTGTCTTCAATGTCAGCTTGTGGACCTTGTACTCCACCTGGAGAGCAACCATCATTTTCCACATCCTGCCTTACAGTTTGGTCTTCATTAATGGTCAGCAGGTCCAACCTTTCTTTTAAACCTATTGAGCTACAAGGATTGCTAAACAACTCACAGTTAATAAGTTCAGATTCATTAAACACTACATGAACTGATTCTTCTACAACTTGTGTAGTCAAGTTGTAGACCATATATGCCTTACTATTATTGTTGTACCAAAAAAATATCCTATCTTGAGATTTGACAGCAAACTTAGTTAGATGAGACTTGCCAGTATTAAGCACATAACACCTGCCACCAAAGATCCTAAAGTAGGATATATTTGGTTTTCTTCCCTTTATAATCTCACAGGGAGTTTTTTTGTGGTTCTTAGTTATAGATGCTCTATTGAGAACATGACAAGCAGTATTTACTGCCTCAGCCCAGAAATATTCTGGGAGTGAAGTGTCACTGAGTAGAGTTCTACCAGCCTCAATGAGAGTTTTATTCTTTCTTTCAGCAATACCATTTTGCTGAGGTATTCTAGGTGAGGAGAATTCCTGATGAATCCCTAGTTCTTCACAAAACCTTGTCATACACTCAGACTGAAATTCAATTCCATGGTCACTTTTGATTTTGACCACTAAATTGTTGTATTCATTCTGAATTTGTTTAACAAAGTTATGAAAGACAGTAGGGGTTTCAGATTTCTACCTCAAAAATAAAACCCATGTATATCTAGAATAGTCATCTACCACCACAAAAGTATAGACTTTCCTACCTAGACTATGAACTAGCATAGGACCAAATAGATCCATATGCAAGAGGTACAAACACCTCACAGAGTCTTTGGTATCAAGACTATGAAAAGAGGATTTGGTACGCTTGCCTTTTTGACAAGCTGAGCATATACCCTCTTTTATGCACTTAAATTGAGGACCATTCCTCACTAACTCTAAACTATAAAGTTGACCTATAGTCTTATAGTTCAGATAAGCTAGCCTCTTATGCCATTGGACACACTGAGATGCTTTATCATCTACAACTAAACATACAGGAGAGTTCATGTTTTCATAATCAAAATTTAAACAATAAACATTCCCTTTTTTATAACTAGACAAGATCACTTTCTGATCACTTGTTCTTTTGATCTGCCACTCATTCTTAATAAATGATATGTCATACCCATGATCACTCAACTTACTTATTCTTATCAAGTTATGTTTCAAAACTTTTACATAAGCCACTTGAGTGATTGTTATAAAACTAGAGGAAATATTACCAAACCCTTTAATGACCCCTTTTTTTGATCCACCAAAGATCACTTTAGGTCCATTCTCTATGGGAGTATAGTCCTTTAACATTCTTCTTATTCAAGTCATGTGCCTGAGCATCCACTGGCCAAGTACCATATAGGGGTATGACAACTTGGACCCAACTGTAGTAAATAAAATTAAGTTACCTTAGAACCCCAACTTTTATTGGGTTCTAGGTTCATGTTAGATTGAAACTTAATATTCTTACCAGCAGCCTTACTCACAGGCAAGCTGACAATCTTCCTGACACTGGTGTTGTGCCAGCAATCTAAGGCATAATACCCTATCTTACCACAACACCAACAATTATATCTATTGTACCTCTTTTAGGTATAGTTCTAACAGCATTGCTGTCAGCTGATCTTAACACTGTTGGTACAGTAGTTCTTTGCTTGAGTGCTGGAGCTACACCCTTGCATTAAGAATTTCAGGCTTACCATTATCATGTATAATATCATGATCATATCTATTAGTTGGCTGCCATACCTTTTTGAAGGAAATGGGGGGTATGAAGGCTAGAGTCTGTACTGGGGCTTTGCCTTTTCTTTTGGAATTGGCAGCCCTTGCATTTCCCTCAAAGCCCAATCCAGTCATACCTTTTTTAGGAATAAAGTCATCAATTAAAGGTAAAATTGATTTTGGCTTAGAGAACTTAGCCACCAGATCCTTTTCCTTATGAAGTTTGACTTCCAAACTTTTGATTTGATCATTCTTGAATGTAATAGTACCCATCTGAATAACAGTTATGTTTTTCAGTTTGGATACTTCATTCATCTTTAGATCCAGCAATTTTTCTGAATCTAATGTAGTCTGCTTAAGATCAGCAATTTCCTTGCCCTGTGCCTTATTAAGGATTCTGCTTTTCTTAAGTACTTGCAACAGGTCACCATATTCATCAATAAGTTGATGAACATTGATGAGTCCACTTTATATACCTATTTTCGGACTCATCTGTGCTTGTTTTTCGTCTCTTGCACTTCACTTTTAGTTCATTATCATATATATTTCATCTTGCCTATATTTCTATAGGAAGTGCACATTTATGCTCGTGGTTGTGTATTTTGTTATTTTTATAGTCTGTTCTCCTTTTTGTTATTGCCTGGAATGTCTGCACATATCAGTAATTGGTTTTTCCTTTCGGTACAGGGGTCGTGTGCGTGTTCCGGGATGGTTGTGAAACAGGAATACTACGCATGATCATGGGATCTAATGCGCACGGCCATTGGTCGTGCGCCCCTGATCATGCGCACTACTCTACATTTTCCAGAATCAGCCTGGGGTAAGCGCACGACCACTGGACATATTGCGCATGACCACCAGTCGTGCGCCACTGATCGTGTGCATTGATTCCTCTTTTCTGGAGTCCTGCCTGGGGTAATCGCACGATCATTGGACTTAGTGCGCACGACCACTGGTCATGCGCCACTGCTCGTGCGCATTATCCCAGTTCCTCTTCCTGATCTTCCATGCCAGTGCACACAATCACTGGACGTAGTACGCACGACCACTGGTCATGCGCCTGTGATCGTGTGCATTGTTCATTTCTGTTTTGTATAAATAGTGCAGGTTTCGCCCTAATAGAGGAGAGGATCCGTAGCTCGACATTTCTCCACCATTTTCCGCCTTCTGCGTCGTTCCCCTTCATCTTCCACCCTAGGGAGGTGCTCCGGGCAAGCTTTCACCGCTAAATCCAAGCCGGAGCTTCCTCTCGGCCTTCTCCTTCATCCATGAGCTTCAAGTAGGGTTTGACGCCATAGCCATCAAGAAAAGGAAAGCTAGAAAACTTCGTCCGCTATCGTGAGATGAAGAAGACGGGCCATTGGAAGGTGGTGACAGCCCTTCTCTACCCCGAACGCAGTTGAGGACCGAGCTTGGACACAAAATGACAACCCAACGATTCCAACCGTGAATCCTCAGCAAGACTTCGGATTCGGTCGATCTCTTGACTTGTTCTTGCTTTATTGTTGAATATTGGTGTTTAACTTTATTTATATTGATGAAGTATGCTTAGTTTGTAAAACGATTTTATACAATCATGTCTATGTGATTTTGTATGTTTTCATTATTTACTTGAGTTACGCCATATTCCATCCACCACCATCCGTTCTTGCCGCACTAGCAATTGCTAGTGGCGTGCGTAGCGAAGAGGTGCTCACGACCCTCATTCCGCTGTTCTAACCACCTCATCCGCTAGCCTTCTCGTCCATCCGCCTAGTGATTCGGTGCATAGCGGCCCGACTAGTCTTCCATCCCCCTGGAGAAGCATCGCATAGTGGCGTTGCATAGGAGTAGTTGTTAGCCTTTTATTTTCTGTTTCCGCAAACATCAAAACCCCCCTTAGTTAGCTCCGACCTGAGGACTTCAATCTCAAGTCCTCCTCGAAATTAACTCCACCTTACTGTGTTCCTTGTGAGATCGATACTTGAGAAAACCCCCATTTTATATTACTTGTGCGACCGGTTCACTGCCGTGATCTTAAGCATCAAACATCTCCTTCAAATTCAGATTCATCTACATCTCTTGATGCAGATGCTTCTGATTCTGAACCAGTATAGTAATCAGAATCTATTGAAGAATTGTTTACCTTATTAGGTCCAGGCTGATCCTGACATTGATCTTCTTCTGTCAAGGCCATCAGCCCTTTACAATAAGGTTCTTCAATTTCATTTACTGAATCCAGCCACTTCAAGAATTCAGCCTCTTCTACATCCTCTTCAGTTGCCAACAGTCCTATATATGCTTCAACTTCAGCTTCAGCCTCAAAATCTGATGATGAAGAATCTAACCAATTTTTTTGCTTCTTTGCAACAAGGGATTTCTCCTTCTTACCCTTGTTCTTTAGTTTCTTCTTATCATTTGATTCTTTTCTTTTGTCAGGACAATTAGCTACCACGTGTCCTAGCCTGTTGCAGTAATAGCAAACAATCTTAGTTGAAGATAATTTACTAGGTTTAGAGCTATACATGTCCTTCCTAGAGGATTTCTTTTTCTGATAGTAATCATTCTTGGATTTTGAGGATGATGGCTTGGATCTGCAATGTTTCTTCTTCAAAAACCTTTGAAAATGTCTTGAGAAAGCTGCTAAGTCTTCATCAGAATTTGGACTATCTGATGCGTGACTGTCTGAACTATCTGAAACAACTTCTGCAGCTTTCCTAGGAGGTGATGGAGACATCCTCCTATCCTTTCTTATGGCCTCAGTCTTGAAAGCCACTGGCTTATCTCTGGAATCAATTTTATTACTTTTCTCCTCCTCTTTTCTAACCATCAGCTGCATTTCATATGAAAGCAGTTTGTCAAATAATGTTGGAGGTGAAATTTCTGCTAGTCTAGCCACTTCCCTAATGGTACATATCTTAGTGTCCAAGTCTTTAGTCAATGATCTCAGAAACTTATCATTTAACTCATATGTATTGAATACTCTTCCATATGACATCAATTCATTAACTATTCTAAAGAATTTCTTGTAACATTCAATTATACTATCTGTTTTAGATTGTCTAAAACTTTCATATTCCTGATTCAGCATAGACTTTTTGTCTTCTCTCACCTCTTCTGAACCCTCCATATAGACAATAAGGGTGTCCCACATTTCTTTGGAGGTCTTGCAGTGAATCAAATTTTGGAATATGGAATCATCTATGGCACTAACTATTATATTCTGAGCTCTCTTATCCATAGCAGCCAAGATGATTTCATCCTTTGTCATTTCAGAATATTCCTTTGGTGTTCTGAGATTTGCATCAAGAACTGAGACTTTCATTGGAATGAATGTCCCTTCTTTGACTGTCATGTAGATTCTTGGATCTGAAGCTTCCATAAACAATCTAACTCTTTCTTTCCATATGCAAAAAATTTCTTTCCTATATATGGGTAACTTCATGGAACCAAACTCCTTATGATTCTCTATGGAACCCATTTTGCCTAATAGATTTCTGCCTTGGAGATCTACTCACACTGTTAGGTCTATTTTTTGAGTAACCTCGCTCTGATACCAGTTGAAAGGATTGGTTTCAAGATGTTCTAAACACCTAGAGGGAGGGGGTGAATAGGTTCAATTCTTTTTCTTACTTAGGCAGATAATTCTATCTAGTTTAGCAATACATTCAGCAGAAAATCCAACACAACATTCACATACACAGCATTCACAGATTGCACATAAATTTTATTGTGGTTCCCCAAATGATGGGTACATCCACTTTCCCCCTCCGCCTATCTAACAGTGTACTAGATTCAGCCTAACTTCCTTCCTTCTTCTTAGATCCGCAGATCTTACAGCTCAGAACCAAGAATGGTTCCTACAACTCAGAGTGAGTCCACACTCCAATAACTTAGGCACAAGCCCTACCTCAGCCTCTTCCACAGGCCTACAACTCAGAGTGACACCCACTCCTACAACTCAGGCAATAGCCCTACCTCAGCCTCTATCACAGGCCTACAACTCAGAGAACAGATTCCCCAACCTCAAGCACACAGCCCTACCTCAGCATTTATAATTTAGGCTTATAACTCATTGATATAAATATCCTACACTCAGATCTAGTATAGATCATACAAAATTATTGATGAAAATTTGTTAATATCTTCAACCAGATGGAGAGAGAATTGGTTGAAGGCTTCTTGATCAGTTCTTGATAGAACTGGCCTCTTAAGGATCAACCTGACTTAGCTTTCTTCAAAGATTCTTGAATCTGAACACAGTAGGGTTGATCTTCTTGATGCTGGAGTTGATCTTCAATCTTCCTCCTTCAGATATTAATCTGAACTCTTCAGGCAAACTGTTCAAGATCTGCCTTCACTGGATGAGATCTTCTCACCTTCTTGTTTTTCTCTCACTACAATCTGTTGACTGTTTCTTTCTCTTCTTCTGGATTCTCAATCCTTCAGAGATAATAATAGATCAGCTATCTGTTATCTGTTGTTGTTCTTCTTATTGTTATCTGTGTTATCTGATTGTTGAGAGAGCACATCTATTTATAGGCTTCATCCATGGTAACCGGCTGTTCTGATTTCAAACAGTCTTCTGACACCTCTGACAGGTGTGACAGTAATGTTAGTAATGATAGCTGTCAAGTCTTCACTTGTATTACTTCAGCCTTCAATTAACTTTGACTCAGCAGCAAAAAAATGTCGACTGAATTCTTCATATGTGTCGACACACATAGTCTATGTGTCGACACAAGTCTTATTGTTGTCGACACAGCTTCTGTGGAATGTGTCGACACAAGTTCTGTGTGTCGACACAAACACTCCTTGTCTTGACAAAGTTGGTGTCGACAGAATTCTGGTGTGTGCCGACACAAGTTCTGTGTGTCGACATAGTCGTTGTCGACAGAATTCTGGAATGTGTCGATAGCTTCTTTGTGTGTCGACATAGCTCCTGATAATGTCGACACAAGTCTGGCCCTTAGTGTCGACACAACATTATCGACAGATTTTATGTGTGTCGACACAAATTCTGGATTTCGATACAATCTGGCCCTTGGTGTCGACACAGCCATTCCCAGGTGTCGACACTTGTACTTAGAAAATTTTCCTTTCCATTTTCTTAACCTGCACATGATAACTTAAAATAACATCAAATACAACTTGATGCATATCATTGAGTTAGGTGAGGCTTCTCCAAATCTGGTACACATTTTCCAATGTACCCAACAAGTTTACGGCCGAGTCTTCACCAATGGAGAACTGAATTATAAGTTCTTGAGATCCTTGACTAAGGAATTGGATAATAAGGTCTGTACTATTCGGGAATTTGGAAAGCTAGCTGAGACTGACCCGCAAAATCTCTTCGGAAAGCTTATGTCATATGAGCTGCAACTTAATTCAAGAAAAGCTGAAAAAGAGAATAACAGGTTTTCATCTAAGAAGAAGTATGTATCTCTCAAGACAGACACCTCAAAGAAGTCCAAGGCAGCCTCTCCTGCCCCAACACAAGAAGAAAGTGAAGAAGAAACCTCGGAGCCAAGTACCGCAGGCTCAGAACTATCTGAAGGAGAGTTCTCTCTACTCTCAAGACAATTCAAGAAATTCTTGAACAAGAAGAAGCAATGGAGAGGCAAGGATGCCTCGTACAGAAGATCACGTCGTGATGGTGATCGACACAAGAAAGGCTCTAGTAGCCAAGATAGGTATAACACTAAATAGAATAAACATATTTTTGCATACTTCATTTGTTATTGCTGCAATAAGCCAGGTCACGTTATTGCTGACTTCCCCCACAAGAAGGAGGATGGAAAAAGAGAGGAGAAGAAATCTTTTTACAATAAGAAGAGAACAGAGAGAAGCCTTGTAGCCAAGAAGGGCAAGACTCTTAGCGACTCTAACTCATCTGAGTCAAGTGAAGAAGAGGAAGCCTATTTTGGACTAATGACTCAAACTGATGATGAACCCCATTTCACTGGGAAGGTAAATTTATAACACCCCAAAATTTTGAAGAGGGAAATTTGGTTTCTGGCAGCGGGAATACGGCCCGGGACACGGGCGTGTCCCCGGGCATGTCAGGCTGGAGTCGACCACTTGGCCGCGTAGTCGACATTTTGCGCTCGACGAAGTGTCGAGATGGGGCACATGGCCTGAGACACGGGCGTGTCTCAGGGCATGTCGAGCCCGTGTTGACAACCAGCCCGGGGTGTCGACATTTTTGCTCGATGATGTGTCGAGACGGGGCACACGGCCTGAGACACAGGTGTGTCTCAGGGCGTGTCGAGCCCGTGTCGATAACCGGCCCGGGGTGTCGACATTTTTGCTCGAAGATGTGTCTAGACAAGGCACACGGCCTAGAACACGGGCGTGTCCAAGGCCGTGTCAGTCACTCAACGAACTTCGCTCGACAAAGTGTCGAGACAGTGAACACGGCCTGGAGCCCAGGCATGTTGAGTTAGACACGGGCAAGGACACGGGCATGTCCAGTACCCTTGTGACTCTCGGGTTGTTTTCGGGGCTGTGTCGATGGAGGCACACGGCCGACCACACGGCCGTGTTAGTTGGAACACGAGCGTGTCAGGTCAAGCACGGGCGTGTTGGATGCCCGCGTGCTGTTCCAGGCACGTCGGTTTTGATGGCGAATGGGGGACACGGCCCTGGACACGGGCGTGTGTCAGGCCGTGTTTGGCCCAGTTTTATCATTTCAGGCCCGAATCAAGGCCATTCGTTTCTTTAATTTTGGATCCAACGGTTGGGGGTTGTTCTTGATGGGATATACACGGGATTGGACCCTTAGAAACCCTAATTTCTTTGGAGTGGTTCTATTTCTAAGTTCTAGAGAGAAGGGAGAGCAAGGAAGAAGGTGAAGTAAAGATCCGGCTATTGAAGAGGCTTCAGTGCTCCAAATCGCGAGTCGAGTCCGGATCCTTGGAGGCTAGATCGTTGAAAAGGTTTTCATCCAGCTATTTTACCTTGGATAGGAAGAGGAGTCGGAAGGAAATGACACTTCTCCTCTCGGTTTTAGGATGCATGTTTTAGCATCTTTTCTTTTCTAGTTTTTGGGCACCAAACACTCAAATGTGAGGGGTTTGGGTCGCCAAGATTCAAGAGGAACCTCCGGGTCGATTGAGTCCGTCCCTGACATGTTTTGCATTAGAGATCCACTCCGTTAGTGGATTAGGCATGGTGTGTGAAGCCGTAGTCGCGACCGTTAGTCCGACTCGGTGATGTTGCATACGAGCTTTAAGGATTCGTAGAGATCTGTTGCGGCAAGATGTCGTTTTGTGATGTGGTGATGTTTTCCCCTTTTTCTCGAGTAAGTACGTGTAGTCAGAACCGGACAAGGTTAGCTCCTCAATGGCGGTATATGGTTTCCTTGGTGGATAAGGTTAGCTCCGCATGAGTGGTAGATGTTTCCATGGTGCGCGGGAACGCTGCAGTACAAATGAGGGACTATGGTGAAATTGTCTTGGTTTGTGATGTGCCAAGGCGTGGCTGTGTCTCCGTGGTCGGCTGGCTATCCCGTGACGTACACGTCATGTGTGGAGAGTGTCTCGGCGAGACTAGCCCCCTTCTGTGAGACTGACGAGAATGCCAAGCATGGGGGTAAGCCCGGGCAATGAGGCCATGAGCGGGTGGGGTCCAGCCAGGCTTCTTAGAATCGGTCAGTTTATGTTTGTTGGAATCCTGACATGAGACGTCAGAGCTTGCAGGCAAGCCCGGGGCTAAGACCTTGAGCGGGTGGGGCCTTAGCAAGAGTTCCATGTGGCGGCTTGTGCGCCGTTGGGCGAGATTGTGTTACCCCCTTTGTTTGTGGCTTTATGCCAATGGGGAAACGATGAGTACCCAATTGATGTGATGTTGTGCTAGATGCATACGTTATAGGGTGACTTGGGTGAAACCCGGGTGTTGCATTCATGTTTCATAGTGGGCCCTAATATTATATGCTCAACAGTAGAGAACTTGTATGATGTTTGAGACATTCAAGCCTGTTTCTTTAGTTGCTTTTCTTGCCTATGATTATTGCATACGAAGTGCCAACTTGCAGGTTGGAGGAGTACCCCGGGGTACGTTAGGGGCGGCCGGGAGGAGATGTGTTGGTTACACAGTTTAAGGTCAGCCTTTGTTGACCCACGTTACTAATAATTTTTACAGGGCAAGGATCGCAAGCAGGAGCTAGCTCGCCGGCCAGAAAGGCCTAAGCCTCATGAAGTGTTACCCCTTTTTCTGTAGCTTTACGTTTGTGGCATTGTATGTTTTATGCTCATTTTGACCGGCTTACATGCCGAGGTAGACTAGGTGTGCTTATGCACTTTCAGGACTGATGTATTGTTTGTGTATGGTTTTACTCTTGTTGTAAGGCCGTAAGGCCATTTTATTACTCTTGTAGTGTTGGATAACTTCTAGTCTTGCTTGTGTTTCTGCTGTGTTGTGCAAAGAGTTTTGAGTGTGGGTAGTTATATCATCTTATAATAGTAAAGCTATGGCGTCCGTATGTTGTGGGGCCCCGGCCGGACCGATATTATACGGTCATTACAGGGGAGGTGTTACAATTTGTTATCAAAGTGAGGTTAGATTCAAGCTCAGTGCGTAGAGAAGTTATCCACATAAGAGTAACGCGGGACCATGAGTGTCCTTATGTTTAAGTCTTGAGATTATAGACTGATCCCTTGTTTCTTGTTTTCTTGAAGTGTGCAAGCAACGAGGCGGGTACGTCGAGAGCAAGAGAAGAACTCTCGGCGAGCAGTGCTACTGCTCCAGGTCTTTTGGGCACGGGTGTTAACCCGGCCGACTTCTGCCGCATGCTTGCAGAAGTGATGGTTGCAGCCCAAGCTGCAGAGGCAGCTCCGGTAGCAACCCCTGCTACACCGGACACGACAACAGCCGTGCCAGGCGGAGAAGCCAGGCAAGTGGAGCCTTTGGCGGAAAGGGTGGTTGTCGGACATGGAGATCGGCACATGAAGTATTTCCTGAGCTTCCATCCCCCGTCGTTCAAGGGAGTTGGTACGCCAACGGATGCGGAGGATTGGTGGGTTCGAATTCACGAGCTTTTGAGGGCGGCAGAGACGCCAAAAGAAAGGAAATCTGAGTATGCGGCATTCATGTTGGAAGGAGACGCCAAGTTGTGGCGGGTGAGCCATAGCGGCCGCCAGTTCCCTAGACGCACCCCGTCAATGGAGGAATTTGGGGATGCTTTTCTAAAGAGGTACATTCCCGTTTCTACATGGTTGGCTCTTCAGAGGCAGTTTCTACACTTAATGCACCGAGACAAGACGGTGGACGAGTATGTGCAGGAGTTCACCCGTTTGGGTCGTTACACGGTAATGACGATGGCAGATGATGTAGAGAGGGATAACCTCTTCTACCAGGGGCTGAGGGAGAATCTGAGGCAACCCCTCATTTCCATGAAGTGAGCTGGTTTTAATGAGCTATTTGAGGCCGCGAGGATATTGGAAAGTGATCTGGAGCGAACCCAATGTCATAAGGGTTTCACTCCCAAGCAAGGGGAAGGGAAGCCTCCCCAATCCCAGGTAAAGTCTGAAGGCAGTAGGTGGAGGAAAAAGACTCACACTTCCAGATCCGGTGAGAAGAGCAAGTGGACGCCAGTAGGTTCTCACTCTAGGGTACCGCCGATGTGCTACAACTGCGGTAAGGTGGGGCACATAGCTCGTGTTTGTCCTCAAGGAGGAGCGGAGCAAGAGGCAAGGCAGGAGCAGACTGTGCGCTCTGGCCCCAGTACCGCAGAGAAAGGGAAGATGGCGGAGTCAAGCGCTTCTCGGTTCCAACCGGTGCAACCAAGGGCCTACAAACTTGGACAGCAGGAAGCAATCCGCCAAACCGATGTGGTGACAGGTATGAAGAAATTTAAGTTTAAATTTTGTGCTTCATACTTTTAGACTTTTATGTGTGATGTCTATGTTGTAGGCTTCGTATTAGTTTCCGGGTACCCCACTAGGGTATTGTTCGATACGGGAGCATCGCACTCCTTTCTTGCGGAGAGCTTCATCCGGAGAATAGGAGTTGAGTCTTTCTCGGCGGATGCGGAGCTGAAAGTGCGCATGCCCAATGGGTCATCCATGACCACCGGTGCCAAAGGGCGCATCTGTTGGGAGCTGGACGGAGTTGACTTCGTTTTGGTAGCAGTGATTTTACCATTGGTTGAGTTCGATGTCATTTTGGGCATGGACTGGCTTGCAGAGCAGCGCGCCAGTATTGATTGCCTATCTAAGGTAGTGACCCTAAGGAGCAAAGGGCAGGCGGAAGTCAAATTTGAGGGCCTTTGTTGAGTGGCCTTTTCCCTGATTTAGGCCATGCAATTGATGCGGGCGGTTAACCAGGGTGGTGTAGCGCTGGTAGTGTTATTGGACGTTCGCTTCTCCCAGTTGTCTATTGAGGAAGTGTCCGTAGTGGCAGAGTTTAAGGATGTGTTTCCGGATGAACTTCCTAGAGCGCCTCCTCGGCGGGAGATCGACTTCTCGATCGAGTTAGTGCTGGAGGCAAGGCCGGTGTCACGTCCTCCTTTTAGGATGGCACCAAAGGAGTTGGCTGAACTCAAAGTATAGTTACAAGAACTGTTGGAGCAAGGGTATATCAGACCCAGTTCTTCACCGTGGAGCGCGCCGGTGTTGTTTGTAAAGAAGAAAGATGGTAGTATGCGGTTGTGCATAGACTACCGAGAGCTGAATAAACTGACCGTTAAGAATAAGTATCTGATTCCTCAGATAGACGACTTATTCGACCAGTTGGTGGGGTCGGTGGTGTACTCAAAGTTGGACTTGAAGTCAGGCTATTATCAGTTGCGAATTCGGGACGAGGATGTCCCAAAGACTGCCTTTGGTACAAGGTACGGACACTTTGAGTTTACGGTGATGCCGTTCGGGCTGACGAACGCGCCATCTGTGTTCATGGATCTTATGAATCGAGTATTTCGGGAATACTGTTGGGTTTCTCTATGAGGATGGCACAACTCGTGTGCACGCAGCGGAAGAATAAAACATCAAGAAAACCCAAAAGAAATGGGATCGGGCCATGATAATTGAATCAAGAAGTTAACATTTAACTAGGCAAAATTACCTCGGTGGCGTTGAGTCACAACTCAACAGAGATGCTCCAAGCTTCGCCTTCTTGCTAGTGGTGAGTCCTACGTGGAATAATATCCACGTCTCTGCAGAAATCCACACGAGCGGGAGAACGCCAATCTCTCCGTCGCACGGAAAATCGGGAAGGACAACGACCGCACCTTGCTTCTCCACGGACTGCTAGGTCCGCGCCAGGAAGAGCAACACCAGCGACGATCGCCGGAGAGGAGGAGGTCGACGGAGCGAACACGGCGGCGGAACCCTTCCGTCGGCGGGATTCGGGATCGGCGGAGCGAACGAACGGCGGAACACTTCCGTCGCGGGGTTTGGTTCGATCGGCTGCCAAAAGCATAAATCCCGAAAACCCTAAGTGTCCCTTTTATACCGAAGGCATAAATAGACTTAGGAATATCGCTATCCGCAGACCACCCAGAACTAGGGTTCCAGAATCGGTGAGAATCACCAAGCAGATTCGGTGAGAATCAATCGGCGAGAAACAGTTAGGATCGGCGAGAATCAGAATCGGCGAGAATCACAATCGGCGAGAATCACCCGGATCGGCGAGAATCAGAGTACAACACTCGACGATTCATGCCGAACGTGGGTCGACGATTCACGTCGATCGGCGAGAATCAGAGAACTAATTCTCGACGATTCTCGTCGATCGGCGAGAATCAGAGAACTAATTCTCGACGATTCTCGTCAATCGACGAGAATCAGAGAACTAATTCTCGACGATTCTCGTCGATTCTCGTCGACCCTCGGTCGACTATTCTTACCAGTCCTTCAAGGCAACATTTGCCCAAACCGATGATCCTTTAAGGCAACACTTTGCCCATAACCCCATTCAGGTCGGTGATTGGTAACCTTTACCAACACAGTCAATCATCCAATTTCTCCACATCTCTTATGTGCGACCCTGCAGGCTCATATCGCGTTGGCAGTGAGATTACATGTTTGACCACTTCCAGATCACAATAGTAACTCCAACAGACTCCCACTTGATCTCGAAAGTATCAAAACAAAAACCTCACAAAAAATGAGCGGCATCTAGCAATGCATCATTGCTCCCCAAGCAATAAGAGTTTATAACTCATAAGCATTTATGACAGATGTATCAGCGTTGTCTTTGTCCCTTTGTCCCTTACATCCGGAAAGAACTAGAGGCATGGACCGTGTCACCCTCGTAATAGCTCAATCCAAGTTTCTTGATCCAGGACGGACTTCCAGAGAATGGTGAGTCCAATATCACATATTGACTCAACCAAGCATGGCCATGCATTTCTCAGTCCAGTTCCATCAAGGGGCCCATGGATGCAACTCCTGTCATACAGAAGGACAAATCCCATATCTGCTCACACACAAACACCGAAATGATTCGTAACATGCCCAACAACCACCCTTATCATCAACCTTTCTCAAGGAAGACTTTAGATGGCATCAAAGCACGCTCTTCCTCACTTGATGAATGCTGTGACTTCAGGTCAAAGGACCACAACACCATTGTCAATTGAGACCTACTCGTGACACGATTGGATGACAATCCACAGAGTAGTCTCAGGTTGGGTCTGTCCAGTACAACTTGTTCACTAACAAGTACCCACGTGATGACTTGATATCACAATATCATGACCTGTGAGAACCGGTCATCAGTCAACGCACGTGCTAGCCTTCATGTACCATCATCACCCTTAGCTTCTATGATGATACTCGACCAGGGACCTTTTAAGAATGAAGCTTCAAATAAATCACAGGCTCTCACATTCAAGTCATGTACTTGATGTCCCATGGAAGCGAACATTCTAAGGGTATCTATTATGTTAACATTTAACTATCATATAGAAAAACTCATAATAAAAGAACTTGCCATTAATTGTAAAAGAAAAACTAGGTACAATGTTCATCATATGAACAAATGGCCAACAAAATACAAGTTTACATGCAATCCACAAGATTCTCACTAGAGTTGATCATTTAGGTATCGTATACCCATCGATCTAGTATGACCATCATGCTTTCTCTGCGCGAGAGGCTTTGTCAGTGGATCCGCAATATTCTCCTCATTCGGCACTCTGCAAATGTTCACATCTCCTCGTTCGACAATCTCCCGAATAAGATGAAACCGCCGAAGTATGTGCTTGGAGCGCTGATGGGATCTAGGTTCCTTAGATTGTGCAATTGCACCATTGTTATCACAGTAGAGAACTACGGGACCAACAATGCTAGGAACTACATCAAGCTCGCCGATGAATTTCCTAATCCATACAGCCTCCTTCGCCGCATTAGCTGCAGCGATATACTCGGCCTCTGTTGTAGAATTAGCAACTGTCTCTTGCTTGGAACTCTTCCAGCTCACAGCTCCTCCATTCAGGCAAAACACAAAACCTGACTGAGACTTGGAGTCATCTCTATCAGTTTGGAAGCTAGCATCCGTGTAACCACTTACAACGAGCTCTTCCTCTCCACCATACACCAAGAACACATCCTTAGTCCTTCTCAAGTACTTCAGGACATTCTTGACTGCAATCCAATGACACTCACCGGGGTCTGACTGATACCTGCTAGTCATGCTCAAAGCAAAGGAGACGTCGGGTCGAGTACATAACATCGCGTACATGATTGATCCAATTGCCGAAGCATATGGAATCAACTTCATGCGGTCCTTATCTTCACAAGACTTTGGACACTGGTCCTTAGAGAGATTCACACCATGAGACATGGGCAAAAACCCTTTCTTGGACTCAAGCATGTTGAACCGCTTCAACACCTTTTCGATGTACGTACTCTGGGTCAAACCCAGCAACTTCTTCGATCTATCTCTATAGATCTTAATACCGAGTATATAAGTCGCTTCACCCAAATCCTTCATTGAAAAGCAGTTCCCTAGGTTGTTCTTAACAACTTTCAGGGTAGGAATGTCATTCCCAATCAACAGTATGTCATCTACATACAATATCAGGAAGACAACAATGCTCCCACTGATTCGCTTGTAAACACAAGGCTCATCTTCATTCTTAATGAAACCAAACTCTTTGATTTTCTCATCAAAATGAAGATTCCAACTTCGAGAGGCCTGTTTCAGTCCATAAATGGACTTATTTAGCTTGCATATTTTAGTGGCTTCATCTGGGGATACAAAACCCTCGGGTTGTGTCATATACACTTCCTCAAAGAGGTTTCCATTAAGTAAAGCCGTTTTGACATCCATCTGCCAGATCTCGTAGTCATAATACGCAGCAACAACAAGCAATATACTTATGGACTTTACCATGGCAACAGGGGAAAAGGTCTCATCATAGTCAATACCATGAATTTGCTTGAAACCCTTAGCCACCAGTCGCCCTTTGAATGTCTGTACATTCCCATCCATGTCGGTCTTCTTCTTGAAGACCCATTTGCACCCTATGGGTCGTACCCCTTCAGGTGGTTCCACCAAGTTCCAAACTTGGTTTGCATACATGGAGTCCATTTCGGATTTCATAGCCTCAAGCCATTTGTCGGAGTCTGGTCCATTCATAGCCTCTTGGTAGGTTGCTGGTTCATCATCATGATCCATAAGCAACACATTACCTATTTGAGACACGAGAAATCCATATCTCTCAGGCTCAAACCTCGGTCTACCAGATCTACGTAGAACTTGTGTTCCTTGAGCAGGTTCTCTAGCTACAACATCTTGTAATCCTGTCTCAGAATCCAATTCCAGTTCATTCACTACATGTGGTTCTTGAACTTCTTCAAGCTCTACCTTTTCAGTCTTTCTTGATAAGAACTCTTTCTCCAAGAAGACACCAGTCCTTGCGACAAACACTTTGCCCTCAGACGGTAGGTAAAAGTAATACCCTTTCGTTTCCTTAGGATATCCCACCAGATAACATTTATCCGATTTGGGTTCCAGCTTGTCAGGCATTTGACGTCTCACGTATGCCTCACAGCCCCAAATTTTAATGAACGACATACTAGGACGCTTCCCAGTCCATAACTCATATGGTGTTTTCAGAACCATTTTCGTTGGAGCGCGATTCAATGTCATTGCAGCAGTCTCTAAAGCAAAACCCTAAAAGGAAACAGGCAAGTCTGCATGACTCATCATCGAACATACCATGTCTAACAGAGTACGATTTCTCCTCTCAGACACACCATTATGTTGTGGTGTTCTAGGTGGAGTGAGCTGTGATACAATACCACACTCTTTCAGATGATCACGGAACTCATGACTCAGATATTCGCCACATCGATCAGATCGGAGTGCTTTAACCCTTTTACCCAACTGGTTTTCTACTTCATTCTTGAACTCTTTGAACTTTTCAAAGGTCTCGGATTTGCACTTCATAAGATACACATATCTGTATCTACTGAAATCATCAGTAAATGTAACAAAGTAGAAATACCCACCTCTAGCCATGGAACTCATGGGCCCGCATACATCACTATGTGCAACACCCAAGAGATCCTCAGCCCTCTCAGTATAACCAGTGAAAGGAGCTTTAGTCATCTTGCCTAACAAACAAGATTCGCATCGCTCAAATGATTCATAATCAAATGAGTCCAAAAGTCCATCTCTATGGAGCTTGGATATGCGCTTCTCGTTGATATGGCCCAAACGACAATGCCAGAGAAATGTAGGGTTCGAGTCATTTGTTCTTAGTCTTTTATTACTTTCTACATTACAGATCAGATGGTACAAGTTCAAAACATAAAGACCATTAAACAATTGGGCTACAGCATAACAAACATCATTCTTAAATATAGAACAACAGTTGTTCTTAATTATAAAAGAAAATCCAATCATGTCCAAACATGAAATAGATATAATGTTTCTAGTTATGACCGGAACAAAATAACAATTATCTAGTTCTATTACAAGCCCACTGGGCAAAGAAAGACGGTAAACCCCTACGACTACAGCAACAACTCTTGCTCCATTGCCGACGCGGAGGTCCACCTCCCCTTTACTCAGCAATCTTCTCCTTTCCAGTTCCTGCACATTTGTACAAATGTGAGAACCACATCTGGTATCCAATACCCAAGATGAAGGAGCAGAAAGGTTTATCTCTATAACGTAGACATTTGAAGCGGAAGTCATACCTCCCTTCAATTTCTGCAGACCTTCAATGTACGAAGGACAGTTCCTCCTCCAATGACCAGTCTTACCACAGTGGTGGCATTTCCCTTCCTTCACCGTGCTTTTCTTTTTCATCAGTGCAGAAGACTTGGGCTCAAGATATGACTTAGGTCCCACCTTCGTCTTCTTAGAGCCCTTGGCCTTGCCCTTGCCCTTATGCACCATCAGTATGGGGCTGGCAGGTTTGGCCTTCGTCATATTGATTTCGGCAGTTCTCAACATGCCTAGGAGTTCGGGCAGTGTCTTATCTATTTCATTCATGTTGTAGTTCAAGACGAACTGCTCATAACTGTCCTGCAACGATTGTAGGATCAGATCTGTGGCCAACTCTTTACCAAGAGGAAAACCCAGCCTTTCAAGGTTCTCTATATACCCAATCATCTTGAGTACGTGAGTCCCTACTAAGTCTCGAACTCCCATCTTTCACTGAAACAACGCTTTGGTGATGTCGAACCTCTCTTGACGAGCCTGCCCTGGAAACATTTTCTTGAGATGCTCGTCAATCTCCTTGCACCCCATGCTCTCATGTTGCTTCTGAAGCTCAGAGTTCATAGTGGCAAGCATAAGGCATTCGACATCTAAAGCATCATCAGTATACTTCTTATAAGTATCCTTCTCAACACGGGAAGAGTTCCCGGTCGGCCCCGCGGGGGCTTCTTCTTCCAAGACATAGAGCTTTCGCACTTGCCTGAGAACAATTCTCAGGTTCCTATACCAGTCCATGTAATTAGTCCCACTGAGCTTATCCTTCTCAAGGATGGTTCTCAGAGACAAAGTGGAGTGTGAAACACTTGCCATGGAATTCTACAAGAATTTATGCAGAATAAAATCAGTACAAAAATTTCAAATACAATTTATTTTAATTTGGACTTCAATAAAAACACTCCCACTATTTTATTCGAAATGATAGCCCTCACTAACAATTCAGAGAGTTCATGCGAGCTACTCTCTTAGTGGACAAGATTCGTATTTCACCAACACAATGAGTCAGCTTTGTCTTTCCTCTCACGATACGGTTATTTAGGTAGGCAACGCTTGCCAATTGCATCCTCATGCAATTCTTGTATGGTTGGTGAATAACTCCTTACTCGCATCCATCATATGGTGCATGCCAACCCTATGCCTCTAGGCACTCAACCTTTGAGGTCACCTAGTTAAGCTGGACCCGATGTCGACAGTGGGATATCACAATTATCCGCTCGCACCCTTACCAAGATAGATTAATGCACCTTGCTTTGGCAAGCCCACACTTCATCGATCGAGGCAGTAAGAGTGTCATCCATCGGAAGGCATCCGAACACTTAATATTTGATGAAGGGATTTTAATTATAGGTTAACAGTTAACCATGATCAACATTTGATCAATGTGCACATCTAAGGAAATATAATATTTCTAAAACCACATGCATCCCTTATGTGCACAACCTGACACCATCAACATTTGATAGAAGGAAGGGATAAATCTGAACATCCGGAAACTTCCAAATACTCAGATTTACACGCATTGGACAAAGGCAAAGACAACTCAACTTAAAGCAGTAGACAAGCTCATCTCTCTATGTTGGATTCAAAATCCAAAACAAACTCGAGGGATGGTTACTGCTAAGGAGACTACAATTTCTAACAATTAGAAATTTTCACGAAATCCCAGAAGTTCTTGGCGGGGTACCAAGACTAAATCTAGACATTTAGAACACTTCTAAATCCCTAGGTTTATACACACTGGAATAACAAAACTTCCAATTCAACAATCATGGCCGAAACCTACTTTGATACCACTGTTGGGTTTCTCTATGAGGATGGCACAACACTTGTGCATGCAGCGGAAGAATAAAACATCAAGAAAACTCAAAAGAAATGGGATCGGGCCATGATAATTGAATCAAGAAGTTAACATTTAACTAGGCAAAATTACCTCAGTGGCGTTGAGTCACAACTCAACGGAGATGCTCCAAGCTTCGTCTTCTTGCTAGTGGCGAGTCCTACGTGGAAAAATATCCACGTCTCTGTAGAAATCCACACGAGCAGGAGAACGCCGATCTCTCCGTCGCACGGAAAATCGGGAAGGACAACGACCGCACCTTGCTTCTCCATGGACTGCTAGGTCCGCGCCAGGAAGAGAAACACCAGCGACGATCGCCGGAGAGGAGGAGGTCGACGGAGCGAACACGGCGGCGGAACCCTTCCGTCGGCGGGATTCGGGATCGGCGGAGCGAACGAACGGCGGAACACTTCCGTCGCGGGGTTTGGTTCGATCGGCTGCCAAAAGCATAAATCCTGAAAACCTTAAGTGTCCCTTTTATACCGAAGGCATAAATAGACTTAGGAATATCGCTATCCGCAGACCACCCAGAACTAGGGTTCCAGAATCGGTGAGAATCACCAAACAGATTCGGTGAGAATCAATCGGCGAGAAACAGTTAGGATCGACGAGAATCACAATCGGCAAGAATCACAATCGGCGAGAATCACCCGGATCGGCGAGAATCAGAGTACAACACTCGACGATTCACGCCGAACGTGGGTCGACGATTCACGTCGATCGGCGAGAATCAGAGAACTAATTCTCGACGATTCTCGTCGATCGACGAGAATCAGAGAACTAATTCTCGACGATTCTCGTCAATCGACGAGAATCAGAGAACTAATTCTCGACGATTCTCGTCGATTCTCGTCGACCCTCGGTCGACTATTCTTACCAGTCCTTCAAGGCAACATTTTCCCAAACCGATGATCCTTTAAGGCAACACTTTGCCCATAACCCCATTCAGGTCGGCGATTGGTAACCTTTACCAACACAGTCAATCATCCAAAATCTCCACATCTCTTATGTGCGACCCTGCATGCTCATATCGCGTTGACAGTGAGATTACATGTTTGACCACTTTCAGATCACAATGGTAACTCCAACAAATACTTGGATTCTTTTGTGGTTGTCTTCAATGATGACATCTTGGTGTATTCCAAATCGGAAGTGGAGCATGAGACCCACTTGAGAGTGGTCTTGCAAGTGTTGAGGGAGAATCAGTTGTATGCAAAGTTCTCAAAGTGCGAGTTCTGGTTAGCGAAGGTGGCATTTTTGGGCCACGTGATTAGTGGAGATGGGGAGGCAGTGGATCCAACAAAAGTGGAAGCCATCAGAGATTGGCCGGTTTTGAGGACCATGACGTAAGTCCGAAGTTTTCTTGGACTAGCCGGGTATTATAGGAGATTCGTGGAGAATTTTTTGCGGATAGCTCTACCCCTCAACTCACTCACTTGTAAAGATCATAAGTTTGTGTGGACTCAAGAGTGCAGTCAAGCATTCGAGGCACTGAAGGAGAGACTGATGATGACTCCAATCCTAACTCTACCGCAAGGGACCGAGGGACTTCAGATCTTCAGTGACGCATCGAGATGTGGTTTGGGTTGCGTTTTGGTGCAACATGGCAAGGTGATAGCTTTTGGGTCTAGACAGTTGAAGCCTCATGAGAGGAATTATCCTGTACATGACTTGGAGTTGGTGGCGGTAATTTTTGCGTTGAAAATATGGCGACATTATGTGTATGGTGCAAAGGTGGAGATCTTCACGGATCATAAAAGCCTGAAGTATCTCTTGGATCAAAAGAACTTGAACGTGCGGCAACGCAGGTTGGTTGAGTTTCTTGGAGACTATGAGGTGGCGATTCAGTATACGCCGGGTAAAGCTAATGTGGTGGCCGATGCCTTGAGTAGAAAGTACTCGGGGCAAGGGAATTGGATCGAAGCTCATGATGAGCGGTTGGTACGGGAATGAGAGTCCCTTAGTTTTGAATGTGTGGCGAGAGGAGAGTCCAGCGTGGCTCGGTTGAACTGGATTGAAATGCAGAACGACTTGTCCGATCGCATTCGGGAAGTGACTCGGTTGGATGTGGAGTTTCAACCATATGTGTTGGAGGCTCAAAGGGGCGAGAGCAGCGCCTGGGAGATGATTGATGGGATTTTGAGGAAGGACGGAAGGGTTTGTATACCGCAGTTCAGCAAACTCCGTGAGGAGTTGATGTTTGAGGCTCACTTCACAAAGTACTCCATTCACCAGGGCAGTACAAAGATGTACTTGGATATGAAGAAATCCTTTTGGTGGCCGGGGCTGAAGCGGGACATAGCTTTGTATGTGAATCGTTGCCAAACTTGCGCCTTGGTGAAGGCCGAATGTCAGAAGCCGGGCGGGTTCCTGAAGCCCCTTCCAATCCCTGAGTGGAAATTTGATTACATCTCCATGGATTTTGTACATGGTCTGCCTAGATCGCAGCAGGGTAATGATATTATTTGGATGATCATATATCGCTTAACCAAGGTGGCCCACTTCATCCCAAATCGGAAGGAGGACAACGTGGAGAAGCTGGTGGAGTTGTATGTTCGCAACATTGTGCGACTGCATCGGATTCCTAAGAGCATAGTCAGCGATCGAGATGGACGGTTTACATCCAAGGACTAGAGATTGGTTCAGAAGAGTTTGGGCACGAAGCTAAAGTTTAGTACGACGTTCCATCCTCAAACTGATGGGCAAACCGAGAGAACGAACCGTACTATGGAGGATATTCTGAGAATGTGCATTCTTGACTTCGGCAAGAAGTGGGAGGATCACCTCTTCATGGTGGAATTTGCGTACAATAACAGTTATCAAGCAAGTATAAAAATGGCGTCATACGAAGCTTTGTATGGGAGACAGTGTCGAACACCGATGTCTTGGACAGAGGCGGGAGACACCAAAATTTTGGTAAAGGAGGTGGTAGTTGACGCTTGTGAGTCGGTACAGACCATTCAAGAGCGTATGAAAGTGGTGCAAGACCGGCAAGCAAAATACTTTAATGCTCGTCACAGGAAGTTGGAGTTTGTGGTAGGCGATTGGGTCTATTTGAAGATCAAGCCGTTCAAAGGCGTCTCGCGGATTCGCCGACTCAATAAGTTGAGTCCAAGGTTTTTGGGGCCTTTTGAAGTTGTTGAACAGGTGGGAGAAGCAGCCTATCGGTTGGAGTTGTCCGCGGAGCTGAGTGGATTGCACGACGTCTTCCATGTCTCCGTCTTGAGGAAAGACTTGGTGGAGGCTAGTATGGTGATCGAGTCGGCATCGGTGCCGATAGAGGAAGACTTGAGGACGCGAGTCCGTCCAATTGCTATAGAGGATTCGGAGACTCGGCAGTTGCGGAATAAAGAGGTTAAACTCGTGAAAGTTCGATGGGACAATTGAGGTCGTGAGGAGCACTCTTGGGAGCGAGAACAAGCCATGTTAGAAGAGTATCCAACGCTCTTCAAATCAGGTACCATTTAAGTTGTGTTCCCTTTTTCTTCGTAATTTCGGGACGAAATTCTTTTAAGGCGGAGAGAGTTGTAACACCCCAAAATTTTGAAGAGGTAAATTTGGTTTCTGGCAGGGGGCACAGGGCCTGGGACACGGGCGTTTCCCAGGGCATGTCAGGCTGGAGTCGACGACTTGGCCGCGTAGTCAATATTTTGCGCTCGACGAAGTGTCGAGACGGGGCACACGGCCTGAGACACGGGCGTGTCTCAGGGCGTGTCGAGCCCGTGTCAAAAACCGGCCCGGGGTGTCGACATTTTTGCTCGACGATGTGTCGAGACGGGGCACACGGCCTGAGACACGGGCATGTCTCAGGGCGTGTCGAGCCCGTGTCGACAACCGACCTGGGGTGTCGACATTTTTGCTCGACGATGTGTCGAGACAAGGCACACGGCCTAGGACACGGGCGTGTCCAAGGCCGTGTCAGTCAGTCGACGAACTTCGCTCGACGAAGTGTCGAGACAGTGAACACGGCCTGGAGCCCAGGCGTGTTGAGTTAGACACGGGCAAGGATACGGGCGTGTCCAGTACCCGTGTGACTCTCGGGTTGTTTTCGGGGCTGTGTCGATGGAGGCACACAGCCGACCACACGGCCGTGTCAGTTGGAACACGGGCGTCTCAGGTCGAACACGGGTGTGTCATATGCCTGTGTGCTGTTCCAGGCGCGTCGGTTTTGACGGAGAATAGGGTACACGGCCCTGGACACGGGCATGTTCCAGGCTGTTTTCGGCACAGTTGTATCATTTCAGGCCCGAATCAAGGTCGTTCATTTCTTTAATTTGGGATCCAACGGCTGGGGGTTGTTCCTGATGGGATATACACGGGATTGGACCCTTAGAAACCCTCATTTCTTTGGAGTGGTTCTCTTTCTAAGTTCTAGAGAGAAGGGAGAGCAATAAAGAAGCTGAAGTAGAGATCTGGCTGTTGGAGAGGCTTCGGTGCTCCAAATCGCGAGCCGAGTTCGGATCCTTGGAGGCTAGATCGTTGCAAAGGTTTTCATCCGGCTATTTTACCATGGCTAGGAAGAGGAGTCAGAAGGTAACGACACTTCTCCTCTCGGTTTTAGGATGCATGTTTTTGCATCTTTTCTTTTCTAGTTTTTGGGCACCAAACACTCAAATGAGAGAGGTTTGGGTCGCCAAGGTTCAAGAGGAACCTCCGGGTCGATTGAGTCCGTCTCCGGCATGTTTTGCATTAGAGATCCGCTCTGTTAGTGGATTAGGCATGGTGTGTGAAGTCGTAGTCGCGACCGTTAGTCCTACTCGGTGATGTTGCATACGAGCTTTAAGGATTCGTAGAGATCCATTGCGGCAAGATGCTGTTTTGTGATGTGGTGATGTTTTCCCCTTTTTCTCAAGTAAGTATGTGTAGTTGGAGCCGGACAAGGTTAGCTCCTCAATGGCGGTAGATGGTTTCCTTGGTGGACAAGGTTAGCTCCACATGAGTGGTAGATGTTTCCTTGGTGCGCGGGAACGCTGCAGTATAAATGAGGGACTAGGGTGAAATTGTCTTAGTTTGTGATGTTCCAAGGCGTGGATGTGTCTCCGTGGTCAGCTGGCTATCCCGTGACGTACACGTCATGTGTGGAGAGTGTCCCGGCGAGACTAGTCCCCTTCTGTGTGACTGACGAGAGTGACAAGCATGGGGGCAAGCCCGGGCAATGAGGCCATGAGCAGGTGGGGTCCAGCAAGGCTTCTTAGAATCAGTCAGTTTGTGTTTGTTGGAATCCTGACATGAGACGTCAGAGCTTGCAGACAAGCCCGGGGCTAAGACCTTGAGCGGGTGGGGCCTTAGCAAGAGTTCCATGTGGCGGCCTGTGCGTCGTTGGGGGAGATTGTGTTACCCCCTTTGTTTGTGGCTTTATGCCAATGGGCAAACGATGAGTACCCAATTGATGTAATGTTGTGCTAGATGCATACGCTATAGGGTGCCTTGGGTGAAACCCGAGTGTTGCATTCATGTTGCATAGTTGGCCTTAATATTATATGCTCAACAATAGAGAACATGTATGATGTTTGAGACATCCAAGCCTGTTTCTTTAGTTGCTTTTCTTGCCTATGATTATTGCATACGAAGTGCTAACTTGCAGGTTGGAGGAGTACCCTGGGGTCCGTTAGGGGCGGCCAGGAGGAGATGTGTTGGTTATACAGTTTGAGGTCAGCCTTTGCTAACCCACGTTACTAATAATTTTTACAGGGCAAGGATCGCAAGCAGGAGCTAGCTCGCCGGCCAGAAAGGCCTAAGCCTCATGAAGTGTTACCCCTTTTGCTGTAGATTTACGTTTGTGGCATTGTATGTTTTTTGCTCATTTTGACCGGCTTGCATGCCGAGGTAGACTAGGTGTGCTTATGCACTTTCAGGACTGATGTATTATTTGAGTATGGTTTTACTCTTGTTGGAAGGCCATAAGGCCATTTTGTTACTCTTGTAGTGGTGAATAACTTCTAGTCTTGCTTGTGTTTCCGCTGTGTTGTGCAAAGAGTTTTGAGTGTGGGTAGTTATATCATCTTATAATACTAAAGCTGTGGCGTCCGTATGTTGTGGGGCCCCAGTCAGACCCATTTTATACTGTCATTACAGGGGAGGTGTTACAAAATTCTCATACTCCTCTTTCTAAATCTGATGTTTCTAATCATGATCATGAGGACAGCTCTTCTGATGATGAGTCTGACTCATGGACCAGTATAAGGAGTTGATCATGGCTTACGACAAATATCGTAGAGTTGTGAAAACTCAAGCCAAAGAGATAAAGTCTCTCAAGGCTGAAGAGAGCACTTTGAGAGAGGAAGTCGCTAAGATGGACTCACTCAGAGAGAACTTCAATACTGCCATTGAAGAATATAAGAAGGCTCTCTAGCACTTAGATCTGAAGGAGAAGATCATAAAAGAACTGGAAGCACAACTATAAGCAGAAAAGAAACTTATTGGAAGTTTCTCAATGCCCAAGACTGTCCTTCCTTTCATTGCTAAATTCTTATCTAAGGCCAAAGGTGCTGGGCGAGGCCATGTTGAAGCTCCTAGCAAATCTTCTAGGAGGAATAAGGCTCAGAGAAAGAATAAGGCGGCCAAGAAGTATTTGGACAAAGAGAAGGGGAAAGCTCCTCAAGATTAGACTTCTTTTAAGAAGGTCATATTTCGAATGAACGAGTTTGATCTTGACTCATCCTACGGTCACTTTGCTTGAGCTACTTATGTAGAGCCCAAGTCTCATTACCAAGGATGGACTCATCTCCATAACTTTGGTGAAAGTGACTTTAAGGCACCTTATGAAGAAATTACTCTTCAGATTTATGGCCCTTATAATCATGGTCATAACATCAAAAAGACACCAAAGGTAAAGTCTATTGTAGAAAAGCCTCTTAAGGAGAAGAAGACATGTGATTGCCATCACCATGAAGCTTCTTCCTCCAAGAATGCTGCCCCTGCTAGACCACCATCTCAAAAGATCAAGCAGGAGATTTTGAGGCAAAGATACAACATATTTGATTGTTAGTGCTGTGGAAAAATTGGTCACTTTGCCATTGATTTTTTGGTTTAACTCCAGAAATTATGTAACTCCTCAAGTTAACAATGTGAGGAAGATCACTCATAATGCTAATACTCGTAGGGGGAGTGTTCTAACTTGAGACCAAGGACCAAAACGTGTTTGGGTTCCTAAGTGAAATTGATTTGTGACTGTAGGTATGTCCAAAGGCCACCAAAACTCCTATCTGGTATTTGGACAGTGGATGCTCTCGGCATATGACCTAGACAAGAAGCCTTCTTCAGAACTATTCTCCATTCTTGAACGGGGCAAAGGTCATCTTTGGAGGTTCAGACTGAGGAATTACTAAAGGCTATGGTATGATCACTAACGGTAGTGTATCCTTCTTAGATGTCGCTTATGTTGAAGGATTGGAACACAATCTTATAAGCATAAGCCAACTATGTGATAAATGATACGTAGTTGAATTTCATGCATATAAATGCTTGATAAAATCGGTTGACAATATGGAAACGATTCTATCAGGCACTCGAAGTAGAAATATATTTTGTTTTACTTTTATTTGTATAGACTCTTCCATACTAGTGTGCTTTTTGGCTAAAGATAGTGCGTCTCTTGGTGACCAATGACACAAGAGACTAGCACATATTATTTTCAAAACTATTAATAAATTATTTTCTCTGAATTTAGTACGTGATGCCCCAAATGTCAAGTACGCTAAAGATAGACCTTGTCACACATGGGTAAAAGGCAAGCAAACAAGGGCTACCTTTAAAATTGTTATTTGCAAAGATTCTAATTGATGTTTACATCTATTTCATATGAACTTGTTTGGTCCACTGTAAGTTAGAAGTTTGGGAGGTAAGGATTATACATTGGTTATTGTTGATGATTACTCACGCTTTGTGTGAGTGTTCTTTCTAAAACACAAGTCAGATACCTTTGATATTTTCACTAATTTTGTCAGGCAGGTCCAGAATGAATATAACTGTTCCGTAGTCAAAATCAGAAGTGACAATGGAATAGAGTTCAAGTCTGGGGCCATGACAGAATTTTGTGAAAGCTTAGTTATCTTTCATGAGTTTTTCTCTCCTCGTACTCCTCAATAGAACGGAGTAGCTGAGAGAAGGAATAGAACACTCATAGAGTCCTACAGGACCATGTTGAGTGATTCCTCACTACTGGAATACTTCTGGGCTGAAACCGTCAACACTGCATGCCACGTGCAAAATCGAGCACTCATAAACAAGAATCACAATAAGACACCTTATGAACTTCTAAAGGGCAGGAAACCGACTGTTTCATATTTTTGAATCTTTGGTTGTAAGTGCTTCGTCCTTAACAATGGCAAGTATCACACTACCAAATTTAGCGAAAAGAGTTTTGAAGGTATTTTTGTAGGGTATTGTAGCCATAGTAAGGCATATAGGATATTTAATAGAAAAACTCTGGTTGTAGAATAATCCATTCATGTTGTATTTGATGAGACGAGCTTATTGTAAGGCAACTCTTCTAGTGTGTTCATTGAAGATGCAGGTTCAAAGATGAAAGAACTTAACTTGGGTGAACCGACTGAAAAAAAAGATGAAAATTCATCAAGATCACTACTCCAACCCCGATTGGAGAGGTTGATGATCAAGATGAAGAAATCATCCAAGTTGATGAAGTCACTTCGGTGGTTGAAGACACTCCAGATGCAAGGACTCTAAAGATCAGACATTTGAAGGATCACCCAATGGACCAAATTATAGGAGATCCCGGAGATGGTGTCAGAACTCGTAGATGTATAGCTAACGAGAATCTATATTTGAGTTTTCTCTAACAGGTTGAACCAAAGAAGTTTGAGGAAGCAAACTTATACGCTTCATGGATAGTGACAATGGAAGAAGAACTAAATCAGTTCAAGCATTGTCAAGTTTGGAAACTTGTTCCAAGACACAAAGGTAAGAATGCCATCGGGACAAAGTGGGTCTACAGGAATAAGATGGACAAGGATGTAACGATCATAAAGAATAAGGCCAGACTCGGCGCCAAAGGATATTGTCAAGAAGAAAAAATTGACTTTGACCAGACGTACACTCCGGTGGCAAGGCTGGAGGCAACCAGGTTATTCCTAGCATATGCCGCTCTTAAGGGCTTCACTGTCTATCAGATGGACGTGAAGTTTGCCTTCCTTAATGGTGACATAAAGGAAGAGGTGTATGTGGAACAACCTCCAGGTTTCGTTGACTCTGACTTTCCTGATTATGTTTACCTGTTATCTAAAGCATTATATGGTTTGAAACAAGCTCCTCGAGCTTGGTATGAGACGCTGTCTAGCTTTCTTCTTGAGAACACGTTCACAAGGGGAAAGATAGATAAGACATTATTTCTTAGGGAAATAAAAGGCAAGATTTTGCTAGTGCAAATCTATGTCAACGATATTATTTTTGGCTCTATTGATGACAACCTCTGCAAGAAGTTTTCAAAAATTATGCAAGGGAAGTTTGAAATGAGCAGTGTGGGAGAGTTGAAGTATTTCTTGGTGCTTCAGGTGAAATAATCTGAAGATGGAATTTTCATCTCGTAGACAAAGTTCACCAAGGAGCTAATTAAGAAATTCAGAATGGAGAACGCAACCTCTATGAGGACTCCATTGGGTGCAGCTGTGTCTCTAGACAAGGATGAGAAAGGGATCCTTGCTCTACCTTACTGCCAGTAGACCAGACATAATGTTCACAACATGTGTATGTGCTAGATTTCAAGTGAACTCTAAGGAATCTCACTACGCTGCTGCAAAGCGGATTTTGAGATACCTTAAAAGTATACCAAATCTTGAATTATGGTACCCAAGAAGTAATGATAGCGAACTAATTGGTTTTTCAAATACAGATTTTGTAGGTAGAAA
This sequence comes from Platanthera guangdongensis, assembly GCA_039583875.1. Classification (NCBI taxonomy): domain Eukaryota; kingdom Viridiplantae; phylum Streptophyta; class Magnoliopsida; order Asparagales; family Orchidaceae; genus Platanthera; species Platanthera guangdongensis. Next base: position 175,948,337 of record CM077166.1, on the reverse strand, counting down.
CGATGACAAGAAGAGCACTTCAGAGACTTGCCAATTCCTAGTAATAAGGCTCATTTCCTGGAGTAGTAAGAGGGCTCATATCTTGGAGCAGCAAAAAGTAGAATTATGTCGCAATCTCAATGGCCGAGTCAGAATACATTTATGCCCGCAGTTGTTGTGCACAATTGCTATGGATAAAGAATCAGCTGGAAGATTACAATCTCAAAGTCCAAGACATCCCTTTGTTTTGCGACTCCTCCAGTGCATTTGCAATAGCCAATAATCCATTGTCTCACAGCCGGACAAAGCACATAGAGCTGTGATATCATTTCATCCTGGAGCATATGGAGCATGGGGACATAGACCTTCAATATGTCCCAACAGACAGGCAAATTGCAGATATTTTCACGAAGCCGCTGGATGAGACAAAGTTCTTGTTTTTCAAAATAGAACTTGGAATGCTCAACAAAGAAGGATATAGAAGGAGGACTAAAAACATAGCTCAAAGATCAAGGAATACGTCAAAAGCCGAAATTTTTCAAGTTCAGACTTAATTTCTCGAGTAAGAAAATGACTACTCGAGTACTTCTTTAGACTACTTGAGAACTCAGCAAGTCACTCGAGTAATACCACTCGAGTAATGAGTTTCCTCTCGAGAAGTATGATGATATCACTCGATTATCATCATTCTCTCACTCGATTACTGCGGGTCCACTCGAGAAACAGGAAGAAAATTTCTCAAATTCTGCTCAATTCTCTTTAGTCGCAACCCAAAGCTTATACCGCCATTTTCTAAGATATGTTCGATTAATTACTTTCTAAATCATCGATAGTTAGGGTTATATATATATAGAAAAACTGGATTTCATTTTCTACACAATTTCAAAAACCCTCTCTCTTTACAAAGAAAGAAAGTCCCTTCGTCTTCCACTGCATTCGCAGAGCACGCCATCGTCTTCTCCCCTGCAGTCAATTTATCTCATCTCTCTGGACAATGACACCGTATTCCAAAGTTGGGATTGGTAGTGAACTCGTTGTCGCCGGTATTGCCTAACTCTCAGATGATTTCTAGAATCTTCTCATTCTTCTCGACGCCGCTGGTTTGACCTTCGTTCTCCAACAGCTCTGCAATATACTTTTCCCTGAAGTTGAAGAGTTCTTTAAAAATATCAAAGTGAGAAGGAATGGCAAGGTCCTTATGTCAAAGGTCTAGGGAATTAAGATCAAGCTTACCAAGACCATTGACTCCACACTTCTTCGGCTACCCGTAGTTGATGAAGAAGATGCTCTAACTCATGAAGATGCTGACAGAGCTTGTAGGTTTTGTGGACTTACAACAGAGGTTATTTACATTCATCGACCATACCTCAACCCTGAAAGCAAATTCCTTGTTGACATCATTGGCAAGATTCTCCTATGTAAGACAAGTTCTGTAAGGGACATCTCATATGATCTGTTTGATATTATGACTGTCATAATCTGCAGAAAAAGATTCCAATTTGGCATGCTGATTCTTGATAAGATAAGGGAGAGCATCAAGGCTCCTAATTATGCCAGGATCATCTCTCTGATACTACATGAGATAAATCCAAATGTTTTTTATTTCTCTAAAGGAACAACTCTCCACCATATAAAGAAATTATCAATCTCTTCTATTCAAAGATGGGAACTGAAATTGCTGAATCCTGCCCAGGTTGCTATGGCTCATGAACATCCAGCTGCAGAGGACATGACTCTATCTCCCTCTCAACCTCATATTGCTAGCACATCTGGTGTTGCTGCTGAGGGGGAGCCTGCTCCTTCTGTTCAAGAAGAAAGAATACCTACTCCACCTGCTGCTGTTTCACTCCCTCCAACCACTCTAGAAGAAACTCCATCGGATAATCAAGTACAAGAAACCATACTCTCTACTATAGAAGACTTTAACCAGATGATAGAAGAACTAGGCACTGAAGAGCCTCTTCTACCCCTCCAGAAAGACCAACCTGTAGAAGCATCCAAGGAACCAACTCTAGTACCATCACCCTCTCCTACTCCATCTCCAGGATCCCCTGTTCCCCCATCTACTGTTGCTGACAAAGAGAAAGATCAGACCATTTTGATTCCTGATGAGAAAGAGCAGACTCCAGAATCAGCTGAAGCTCCTCTGAAGAGCTTGGACTTCACTCTTCCCATCATCATTGGTGAGGAAGGAGATGCTCTCCTTCACACTACCCGAGCTTAGAGCTCAGTGATCATTGAATAGATTACTCCATGGACTGCTCCTCCTCCTTTAGTTCCTCATACTGAAACTCCAACTCCTGCTGCCAATAATCTTCTAGGAAAGATAGAACAGATGCGGATGGACCAGAGAAAATATTTTGATGACTCCTTGAAGGTTGTTCAAGAGAAATTTACTACTCTTGAAAAAAAATGAGTAGAGGCTTTGCAGAAATTCAGCACAACACTGATGAGCTAAGAAAGTTATTTAGAATAGGTGGAAAAGTACTGGACCACACAATTACCAGCTTTGGTCTAGTTATGGACCAATCTATTACGCTTGCTAATAATCAGATACAGTTAGAAAAGCTGGCCCAAGGGCACACTTTAAAAATCTGTGAAGAAGTGGGTACTTTTAAAGAATCTGCCATAAAGGAACTAACTGTAGAAGTCAGAAAGGGTGGAGACATTAGTCAACGAATATTTAGAAACATCAGATGCTAACAAGCAAATTCTCTGGGAAGAAAAGCTGAAGGAAATTCATATTGATGCGCATAATCAGATTGATGGTGTAAAATTTCACACCTATGATACAGCTGTGTGGATGCACAACCAGAACTTCCCTGACTTTCTAGCAGAGCCAAATATAATTCCCCATCATCTGAATCCTCTAGCTCAGCATCCTCCAGTTCCAGTTCCTCTGTCTACATTTTCTTCAAGACCTGACGGCTCTGAAGCTCCTCCTCCAGAAACTTATTCTCAGGTTTGGGAATCTGATCCAGCTGATATAATTCATCAAGATCCTCCTGAGATTCATATTCCAAAGAAAAGAAAGTATGATGATAGAGCTTCTGCCAGCAGGTCCATTCCAATCCCAGAGGCAGAGAAAAGAAAAGCTCATGAATTTGCAGAGATTTGGAGTTCTACCTCAAAGTCACTAATCCTTGTTACTCTCAAGTTAGTTTTGCACTTTAATCAGAATAAACATGATCATTCCCATGAGTGGGACTTGTATGAGAAATCTATGACCAAAAGAAGAATCTATGATCTAAAGTATGGAAGGAATAATCCTGCTGCACCTCCAAAACCTCCTAAATACTACCCAAAGCCATACAGCTATCAGAGAAGGAAACAAGAAAAAAAGGACAGACAGCAACAGCAACATCAAACTAAAGAATGAAGAAAGTTCTAAGAGTGTGGATTGGAATTGTGTAGAAATGAATTTTGGACAACTCTATTTATATAAATCCTTAATTTTCATAATCTACTCTTTGTCTTCAACCTTTGTGCATGTTACTCTATTTTCTCTTTATATCTAGTTCTTTATTTGTTTATATAATTCACCTTAGTGTAGAGGGTTCTGACTTCTACAAATAGGGAGAGACTGTTGGGTATTGTATCCACAATAATCTAGATTTGTATGAAGTCAACGTTGAACTAAGATGAATTTAGTTGTATTTGATGTATTGTTTGAGTTATGTGTTTTTAGGACTTAATTGCCAAGTGTAGACCAATGTCAGTCTACAATGGGTCACCAAACACAAGACCATACAATGTAATCCCTCATTGTGTGATCCATGGTGTTGACTCATGTGCAACCTCTCTATTGGGAGACACTTCATTTTTCAAGCACTAGGTTTGTTGGAGAAAGACATGTTGCTGATCCATTGAAGAAAGGAAAATCTTCATAAACCAAATTTTTTTTCTCTAAGTATTTCACTCGAGTAGAATTCTAGTACTCGAGTAGAACCTTTAGTTGTACTCGAGTAAGTCTAGTCTGGATTTCGAGTAAAGGAAATAGTTCTCGAGAAATTTGAATCTAGTTCTCGAGCGGCCAAGTTCATTACTCGAGTAGACTTCTTCTCTTTCTCGAGTTGACAGATTTTCCCTCTCAGAATTTTCTAAGTATTATACTCGTGTAGTCAAGATCACCACTCTAGTAGATGAGCACTTTGACTCGAGTGATAGAAGGAAAGTTCTCGAGTAGTATCTACCCCACTCGAGTAGTGTAGTTCCTGTACTCGAGAAGTCTTTTTACTTCTCGAGAAGTCTAGATCTAGTACTCATGTAATCAGTTCTATTTCCCAAACATTTCTCTAAGTCTTCTTCTCGAGAAGTTCACTTCCAATTCTCGAGTAACATTTCTAGCACTCGAGTAACCCTCATTCCACTCGAGTGATAATGAATTATGTTCTGAAATTTCCTGAAGGGCTTCTTCTCGAGTAGTTTGATATTGTCTTCTCGAGAACCCATTTTAGTACTCGAGTAGTTCTTCTTTCACTCGAGTAATCCAGTCATCTTATCAGAAAATTTTGCTATGTCCAAACAGACGTGATTTTCAAATGACTTAACATGATTAGGCCATGTGGCCGTCATTAATGATAATTATGACCGTTGGGAAAATCTTATAAAAGGTCTAGTCATTTCGACTAACCCTAAATGCGTTAAAGAAGCATTCTAAGAATTCTGAATCGTCTAATTTCTCTTTCCAAAATGGAAGCCGCCATCGCTCATCGTGCAAATTGCCAAGGGCTTTCGTTCAAGAAGATTCAGACCAATCGACTTGCAAATCAAGATTGTTCTTCAACCTCTTCATCTTCTCTTTGATCTTGTTAGTCAAGAAATTTTCAGATCAAGGATCATGTCGTGTCTTCTTCAAAATATTCTGACTGTGCCGCAAAGTTCAAGAAGGAAGACCTAGGCAGAAAATTTCCAGATCTGAGAAAAGATATTGTTTGTATTTCTTATTTCAATCTATTCTTGTAGGGGACTATTCTCTGAGCGTAGGAGCTTTGTTCTCCGAGTTCTAGGAAGTTTTCATCTTCCGAGTGTAGATCCGTTTTGTGGATCGAGTTGTAGGAACGTTGTTCCAAGTAGTAGGATTGTTTTAATCCGAGATTAGTGAAGTAGCCGAGTCTAGTGTTTTGCTAGATCAGTGAGTGGAAAGTGGATGTACCCAAGATTGGGGAATCACTATAAATCTCTTTGTCTTATGTGATTGATTGGTTGTTATTTTGTGCTTAGATCGCTAGATTTTTTATTCCGCAAAAAGACGAACAACTCACCTATTCACCTCCCTCTACGTGATTTAGGTAGACAACTAATAACTTCAATCCATAACAGTAGAGATATTTTTTGGATCAACTGAAATCCCATCTTTACTCACCATATGACCCATAAATGATACTGAGGTAGCCAGAACTCACACTTGCTCAGCTTCGCATATAACTTATGCTCTCTCAGGGTAGACAATACCAAAAGTAAGTGTTGGGCATGCTCCTCGGCACACCGTGAATACACAAGCACGTCATCAATAAATACGACTATGAAATGCTCCCAGAAATCCATAAATACCATGTTCATCATATCCATAAAGGTAGAGGGTGCATTCGTCAGTCCAAAGGACATCACCAAGAACTCAAAATGTCCGTGCTGAGATTGAAAAGTTATCCATGGGACATCAGACTCACGGATCCTTAACTAGTGGTAGCCTGAGCGAAGGTCAATCTTCAAAAACACTGTGCTACCATGCAACTGATCAAACAAATCATCTATCCTCTACAACAGATACCAATTTTTGATGGTTACCTTATTTAACTCTCTATAATCAATGCACAGCCTCATCGAGCCATCATTCTTTTTCAGGAATAGGACTGGAGCACCCCAAGGCAAAGATCTAGGCCTAATAAAACCACTCTACAGTAACTTGTCGAGCTGAGCACGTAACTCATCCATCTTGCGTAGGGCCATACGGTACGGTGCCCTAGCGATAGGGCGAGTACTGGACTCAAGATCAATAATAAACTCTACATCTCGCTCAGGTGGGAGACCAGGCAGATTATTTGGAAAAACATCTTGAAACTCCAGCACCACAGTAATATCCTTGACACGCGGCGAACCACTAGTTGTTTCCATAATAGAAATGAGGTAAGAAAAACAACCGGAATTTAGGAGTTTTCGAGCACATACCACAGAAATAATTTGGGAACCCTGGCGCTGGAAGTCATACATACTCATGGGGTGGTCGTTGTCATTCTTGAAGCCCAGGCGCTTAACCTTACACTAGATCACAGCATCATAATGAGACAACCAATCCAAGCCCAAAATCACGTCAAAGTCCTCCAAGTCAAGCACCTTTAGATCAGTGAATGCAACGAAATCTCCTAAGAGAATAGGGCAACTCTGGATGCCCTGGTTTGACACCACCGATTTACCAGAGGGAAACTTAATATGGAAGGAATCATCAACTAAATAAGGAGGCAACCGTTGACGATCTACGCAAGTCCTAACCACGAACGAGTGGGTAGCACCTGAATCGAATAAAACGTGCGTCATACAGTTCTTTACCTTAAAATCCCCTAAACAAAAGAGGATACCTAACTATTCAAACAGAGTGGTAGGGCAACAGCGAAAAAAAACTAAGAGTTAGTTTAGAATCTAACCTGATATCACTTGTGTGGAGGTCTGCGCTTCCTCCTGGATCATCACGTTCAGCTTGCCCTTTCCTTTGTCTTGGTTTTGTGGCGGCGGCAGATCTCGAAGTGGAGTAGGTTGCAGTGGAGACTGAGCCTCGGGGAATGAAGATTTCAGGTGCCCCTTCTGCCCGCACTGGAAGCAAGCCTTTTCCTTCAACTAGTAGCGACTCACGTCATACCCTTCTTCGCGCAGAACATGCACACCAAATCTCCCTTGGGTGCGCCTTGGATGGCGAGCACCCGCTGCTGCTACAAAGTTGTACTCCTCTTGAAACACCTTTCATATAGGTGGCCAGGATGACCATAGAAACCACATTCTTCTCCACTTTTCTTCTTGGAAGCAGGGCCAGATGGCTTAGAGCTTCCATCATCTTCAACCTTTCTCTTTCCTTTTCTTAAAGCCGCACCCCGATTCTTGGCATTATCGATCGCCTCGACTATTATTGCGACTTCCACTGCCTCTGCATAACTCTCAGCTCTATAAGCGCACACTAATTGCTGAACTTCATTCCTTAGTCCTCCAAGGAAACTCTTCGCTCTACCCACCTCTGATGCTACCATATCAGGAGCAAAGCTGCTCAACTTACTAAATTCGACCTCATATTCGCTCATTGTTTGTTGTCTCTACATCAGATGCAGGAAATTGTTCATTTGGTGGTCCTGCTCTACCGATGGTAGAAACTTCTTAAACAACATTCCTTTGAAGGAATCCCACAAACACCCGTCTGTCAGAGTCTCCTTCTCTCGAATCCACCAGCTCTTAGCCAAACCCTTTAATTAGTAGGCACCAACCATCACTTTCTGACTTGCAAATATTCTCGAGTATGAGAGCATCTCCTCTATGGCGATAATCCAATCGTCCAGTGCCATGAAGTCGGCTCGCCTGTTATAGGTAGGAGTTCCCAATCACTGTAAGTTCTTTATAAAGTTCATCTCTGGTGGCAGTAGAACTCGGGGCTCCAAGTGTACAGGAGGAACAGGTTCACCTTGACCCAGAGTAGGGTCTCGCACCACCGTCTGTTGCCCTGACGCGGCAGTCAGCAGTGATTGAATCTAAGATTGCATTTTAATAGACTGCCTTGGCAGGGCCTCATTGCTCTGTCTCAGCCCTTCAATTATAGCTTGAATCTGCGCACCTAACGACTGGCCCTCGGACTGGGGAGTCGACCTGGTCGCAATATGTTTTGGAGGTATTTCTAAAAATACACATAAATACCTCATTAAAACCCTAGCTTAATGTAACATCCCACTTTCAATTAGACACCTCTACTTAGGTTGGGTTAGGGCATGTAGTGGGGGCATGGGTTAGGCTAGGTTTGATCCATGGGGTTAGGGTTTAGTCACATGGGGCCCATAACAGGGCCCATGGTAACCTAAGTAAAACAAGCCCAAATTGGGGTCCTAGCCACACATTAACTCTACCAATACACCTATAACCATAACACCAATCTAAGGGAACCATAAGTCATATCACTAAGTCACTTATTGACCCAAGTTGACCCAAGTCAACCCTTAACTTTAAATTGCTCAAACCCACATCCAAAAGCCCAATTAGTCCAAGTGGGGCACCACCATGGCCCAACCCAAATTGGGTGATGCCATAGGGTCCATGACCTTCAAATGGGATCAGCCCACTCACCATGTTGACCAAGTCAACCCCAAAAGTCAACAAGTCAACAAAAAGGCCTAAAGGAAGAAAGAAGAAGCCAAACCCACTAACCATGGGCTATGCCCATTAGTCGAGGCACATGACCAGCCCAAGAGGTCAAGGACTGCCCCTACCCCTCAGAATTAGGAGAGAGAACACATACATGGGGTTAAAATTGGAATTTTGGGGAAAAGGAGGAGAGAGAAGAGGGGGATAAGGGGGAAGAAGGCCATATGGCCCTCCTTCCCTCTGCCCAAGACTCTTGGCTGAGCTCCCAACCTCATTTCAGCAGAAATGAGGGGGCTGGTGGCCACTAGGCATCAACGGTGAAGCATCCATAGTGGTGGCCGAAATCCACTTTGGTGATATCTCCCTATACAGCCACTCGCAGCTAAAAGCAAGCCCACCATCATCTTCAGTGAGCTCAGGCGAGTGGAGATCGACATTTGGAGCACTGCTTTTGCTGGAGAAACAAGGAATCGGGCAAGTTCGCTGGAGCAAGAATCGGCCATGGAGCACCGCCACCGCACGCGCCGCCAAGCCCGGCTGCAGGTTCGTTTCATCTCTCCTCACCCCGTGCTAGCATTCTAGCTCGATTAGGCGACACATCGAGCTCAATCGAGCCCGATACCATGGGATAAATTGTGGATTTTTTCAAGTTTTACTTCTTGCTCGGGATCGCCGGAGGAGCCGCCTCCGGCAGCCTCACCGCCGGGAAACGCTAGCCACCACCTTAACGAAGGTGGTGGCAATAATCGCCGGCGGTGGCGCCGGCCCAGGTGGCCGGAATTTGCCAGCAAACATGGCCCAGGAAGAATAAATCTCAGTCGTTGGCTGCTTTGGGACGATGAGCGGATGCCGTTCGTTTTTATCCCGGGTTAATTATTAATAATGATTTTAATGAATAGCGTCATTTTTGTCACACATTTACACAGTTCTTACATGCTAAACATAGGCCTCTTAGAGCAATTGTAGAACTATACATCAACATTAAATTTGTAGGCCTAGGTCTTACCTTTATTTTGACACCCTAACCTTGAAATTTGGAGCAGTAGAGCTCCCTGTAGGGCCATTCTACCAGACTAGTCCTAGGCTAGGGTAGATTTTTAAATGAGTGCCCAGGCCAAACTATAAGTCCTCATGACCTAAGATTTTGTTTATGAATGTGAACATGTCATACTTAGGCACTGACCAAAAATGAGAATTTTTAGAAAAACATTTTCTATAGTATTTGGTAAAATACACATATTTAAATTAATTGAATATTTGGAGGAATACAACACCAAATGGCCCCTAATTTTGGTGGCATATCCATTGGGTCAATATAAGACAATGACACAAATTTTAGTCTCTGTTGACCCCTACATGTTGGGTAATCCCACTTGCATGTGAAAGATAGGTTTAGGTTTGGGGTGCTTGTAGCAAAAATTAGCAAAATGGGAATTTAGCCCACTTAGAACCATGCATGTCCATGCAAATCTGGATAGAAGCTTATAGGGGTGAAATATGCCTCCCACAGGAAGAATGCGATTTTTGGGATCAAAAATCCCATTAATTGGAATTTCTGAAAATTAGGCCATTTAGAAATAGAAATTTGAAACTAAGGCTAATGATGATATTAAATTCTCAAATTTTTCCACAATCTTAAATGGTTCATAGGTTATCTCTGGAAAAATGTATGTGGCTGTTAGATAATTTTATCTTGAAATTTAAGTGGAATTAAAATTTGTACCATTATGTAAATTAATTTAAAATAAAGGAAATTATTGTTGGAATAACATGAAAAATTTTACAGTGGCTTATATATATGATTTACTCCTATTGTAATTTTTTGAGAATTTTGGAAGTTTTAGTATAATGAAAACCCTAAAAATGGCATTTTAGTAATAATGGTACTTTGGATATTTGTTAGGTCAAATGACTGTTTAGGACTTTAAAATTTTGTATTTAGTCTGATTTTATAATTATGAATCTCTAGTAATTGTTTCAAAATTTTTAGTGGTAGATATACTATACTTCATTTGAAAAGTAGGCAAATTGAGATTTTGTTGTTAAATGAAAATTAAATTGAAATTACATGGGAAAATTGGGAAATCTGGTGGACAACCATATTTTACTTCTTAGAACACCTGATAAATTTTTTAAGTAGAATGAATCAGTATAAGTAGTACATCATGTGCAATGTGACATAGCCCACACAATTAAATGAATTAATTTAGGCCCTTAGTTACTTAGAGAAATGGTGAAATCCTAAATGGTCAACATCATACACCATACCAATACATGATAATTAATTAGGGGCATTTGGCCGAAGGGATTGGAAGTTCTACTACACGGGTCAACATTAGGTCATGGGTGCGTATAGCAAAAATATAGCACATATTACTGGGACCCACATGATATACGATGGTAGGTTGAGTTGGGAACTATATCGGGAAGACAAACCCTGCTTGGTGTCCAATAGGTCACTTCTTGATAACGAGTGGTAGAGTGTAAAATCTCAAGGATAGTGGCTAGAACGGAGATCGGCGGAAGACCGCCGCTCTCCAGATAACATCCTAAATTATTAGGTTTGTCTGGAGTAACAATGAGAGTTGGTATGGTTAAGGGGTAGACATTAATAAAAGTAAATATCCATGAGAAAGAGAGCTTTGAGATTCAACCAATCGTAGTTCCTAGTGCTCCCGAGAGCCCTTCACCAGGCATGCCCTGGGCAGTCCTGGGATTAACCCTAAATTGCTAGGTATAACAACATTATGCAAGAATAGTCTAATAGGATAAGACATTGTGGTTCATTCTCACCCGTGATGGGTTTGAGGGATTATGGATAAAGACACTAATGTGCAATCTCACCCGCGGTGGGTTGGAGGGATTCAGGACTGGTTGGTCCTGCGAGCCGGAGGCTCGGGTTGGAATAGTCTAATAATCCTAGGTCATTCAGATGAAAACTTGAAGGACATCCTATCATGAGCATCACTTAATATAGGTTGGTCTGCAAACAGTAATTTGGGGAAAAGTTATGTTAGGATAAGAGTTGGAATAGGGTGGAGTTAGTCGTGTTGAATTGTTTGAATAAAAGTGGATGAGTCACCTAGAAAGTTCTAAGGAGTGGTGGGAATCGAGTGGATGTGTGTTAGAAGGTAAGCGAGTTCGACGAAAGATCGTCGTTCCCGCGAGAGTGAAAGGTCTAAATTACCTTAGGATTAGCCTATCACAATATGATAAGGTAAGGGGTAAGGGAAATTAACAAATAATAATAAGTATCTTGCGAAAGGGAACGCTGGGCGTAATCCCAGCACAGTTCCTAGTGCCCCTTGAGAGCCCTTCACAGGGAATACCGGGGGCAGTCCTGGGTTAACGTAAACCTTAAAGAACAAATCGAAAGAGTAATTTAGTAAATAGGGTTTCACACTACACTCACTAGTTGGACAAGTATTGGAAATGGTTAAGTCGTCCCGAGGTGTTCAAAGGGGCGCCATCCCGCGGTGTTCAAAGGGATGAGGTTTGGAATAAGAGACGGACGTTTCGGTCCGGCGAGCTTTGGCTCGGTTGATACTTGTGACGGACGGGATGGTTCGGGGAGCTTTGGCTAGTGTTGAAATATTAGACCGGGCGGCCTTGCGGTCTGGTCCAGCGGTTTATTGATCGGGCGGTCTGGCGGTCTCACTCTGGAGCCTGGAGACCGGGCGGTCTATCGGTCGCCCATTGCGGCCTGTTCTATCCTGCTGGAGTTGCCGAGCGGTTAACCCATCTGTTAAACCGCACGGCCTGTGCGGTCTCCTTTATTTCTAGCCGCTCTGTACTGTAAATGTTTAGTCCCACATTGTTTGTATACTCTCTCTCATATCTCCTCCATTCTATATAAGGGAGGTCATACCTTTGTAAATGATATCTTTTTTGGATAATAAAATTTCAATTATTCAAAAGTCTATCCGTTTGTTCTTTCTTTTTTCGCTACTTTCTACATGGTATCAGAGGACACAGTCGTTTCCTCCTGATTGTGTCCGCTCTCTGCTTCTCGCGACTTGTTTCCGCTTCTCGCGACCTGTCTCGCGGCTTGCCTTTCTTCTGTCCGCTGCCTGTTCGCGCGGCTTGCTTCTCCTTGGTTCTCCTCTCATCTCCTACTACTATTCGTCGCCGCGACCTGTTTCGTGGTCGCCGCGCTCCTGCTTCTTTCTTGCCTCTCCGCCTTCCTAGTCGTTGCGGCCTGTTTCTGTTCGCCCGGCCTGCGACTTGTTCTAGTCGCTGCCTTTTGCCTCCTCTTCTCCTCTCTTCTGTTCGCTCGGCCTTTTCAGTCCGCGCGACCTCTTTCCCGCTGTGCCTTTGAATGCTTTCTAGCCGCTTCTGTTCGCGCGGCTTCTTCCTTTTCTATCCGCTGTGGTTTCTTGCTGGTTTTCTATGACTACTTCCGGTCTCACCACCACTCCTGCAGCTCCTTCTCCACCTCCTCCTTCGGGCAACCTTGGCACCCTTTCTAAGCTTGTGGGCTCCAACTATCCCGATTGGAGCGTTTCTTTCACTTTTCTCCTTTGATCTCAACGCAAGCGTCATCACCTCACCGATGACCCTCCTCCTCGTACCTCTCCTGAGTTTGATGACTGGGATGCGAGTGATGCTCTTGTCCGCACCTGGCTGGCCAACAGCCTTTCTGATGAGTGCCTTCCCGTCATTCGCCATGATGAGATGGTCAAGGCCGCCTGGCTTCACCTCGCTACTCTCTATTCGAAGGGGGGACAGACGTCCCGCATTTACACTCTCTATGCGGACCTCTTCGCCCGCCCTTCCATGTCTCCTGCTGCGGCCTATCAGCAGGTTCAGGCTCTTGGTGCTGAAATCCTCCAGAATCGCCCCTTCTCCGCGGACTTGGCCGACTAGCACAAACACTTCCAGGAACTCCTGGTTGTTTGTTATCTTCTTCGTCTTCCGGATTCTTATGATATGATCCGCCAGCAGATCTTGGGTGAGGCGGAATCTCCTACTTTGGATGCCACTGCGGCCCGCATTGCCGCTGTTACTTCACTGCTCCAGCGGCCTCTTTTGGCCTCCCCCCCTTCCCAGGACTCCTTTGCTCACCAAGCTCAGAGGGGGGGCCCTGGTAGCCGCGGCCCCTCCGGCGGACGGGGTTCATCCCGGTTTCTCTGCTCTCACTGTGGTCGTACCGACCATTCTGTTGACCGCTGCTGGCAGAAACATCCTCATCTTCGCCCTTCCGGTGATGCTCCTTCTTCGGCCTCCGCCTCTTATTGGCCCTCTGCCTCTGTGGCCACGACGTCAGGTAGTGCCCACGTCGTTACCCAAGGTAAATGGATGATTGACTCCGGTGCTACCAATCATATGACGGGCAACCCTCATTGCTTCTCCCGTCTTGAGACACATGACCGATTACCCCCGGTTCGTGTGGCGGATGGTTCACCGTCCCCGGTTCATGGGACGGGCATGGTTCAACTCACCCCATCGCTTTGCTTGGCGGACACCCTCTATGTCCCAAAGTTCCCGTGTAATTTGTTATCAGTTACTACTTTATGCCGGCAACTTCAGTGCTCCGTCTTATTCACTCCCACTACTTGTTCTTTTCAGGACCCGAGAACCCAGCGGACGATTGCTACTGGGACTGAGAGCGGTGGCCTCTACTTCCTCGACGATGTTTCCGCTCTGTCCGCCTACTCCTCCTCCGCAGATCTCCGTCAATGGCATCTTCGCCTTGGACATCCTCCTCCTCGGATTCTCCGCCAGCTTCTGCCCCACTTACCTCCTACCAGTTCTCCGCTCAACTGTGATGCGTGTCAGCTTGGCAAACATCATCGCTCCTCCTTCCCTCCGAAGCAAGGCCGTGGCTCCTCTCGCCCGTTTGATCTTATTCATTCTGATGTATGGGGTCCTGCTCCTACCCTCACTGTTGGTCGGGGCAGTTCCTATTTTGTCACTTTTATAGATGATTTTTCACGCTGTACTTCAGTGTATCTGTTAAAAGATCGCTCTGAACTCTTTTCTGTTTGGCAATCATTTTATTCTATGATTCAGACTCAATTTGCTATTTCTATTAAAGTTTTACGTTCTGATAATGCAAAGGAATATCTGAATCATGAGTTCTCCTCCTTCTTTCACCAACATGGCTTACTTCATCAAACGACTTGTGTTTACACCTCCCAGCAGAATGGGGTGGCGGAGCGTAAAAACCGTCACCTGCTTGATGTTGCTCGTACTCTCATGACGCAGATGCACGTCCCTCGCTCCTACTGGGGCTACGCTGTGCTCCTCGCCTGCTATCTCATCAATCGCCTTCCCTCCACAGTTCTCCACGGCCAGACCCCCTTCTCCATTCTCTACCCCCACAAGGAACCTTTTCCTCTCCCTCTCCGTGTCTTTGGCTGCACGGCCTTTGTTCATGCTCCCTTCGCTACCCGCGACAAGCTTTCCCCCCGTTCCACCAAGTGTGTCTTTTTGGGGTACTCTACCACTCAAAATGGCTATTGCTGCTTTGACCCCCTTCTCCGCAAGCAGTTTGTCTCCGCGGATGTCACTTTTTTCGAGACTGCTTCCTATTTCTCTCCTACCTCTTCTCTTCCTTCTGATATCTCCGTTCCTTCCACGCCTCTCGACGTTTTCCCACCTCCGTCTCCTCCTCCACCGACTCCTTCCCAGTCCGTCTCACCACCGACCCCTCCTCCCTCCTCTTCGCCGCCGTCTCTCTAGTCCCGGGCCAGCCTTCTCCGCCATGGACGCTCCGGTCGCTGACGCTCCCGTCGACCTGGATCTTCCCATTGCTCTTCGGAAAGGGGTGCGGGCGTGTACTCAACACCCGCTTGTGGCAGTTGTTTCCTATGATCGGCTTTCTCCTTCTCGCAGGTGTTTTGCCTTGGCTATCTCTGCTACTACTACTCCCCGCACCTACCAGGAGGCTCTTGCTCTCCCTCATTGGAAGTCATCCATGGATGAGGAGATGGCTACTCTTACTGAACGGGGTACCTGGACCCTGGTTCCTCCTCCCGTGGGCAATGATGTGGTTGGCTGTCGCTGGGTCTTCGTTGTGAAGTTTCGCCCCGATGGCACTGTGGATCGCTATAAAGCCTGTCTGGTGGCCAAGGGCTTCACTCAGACTTACGACATTGATTACTTTGATACCTTTTCTCCGGTTGCTCGCCTCAGCACCATCCGGGTTCTTCTTTCTGTGGCTGTTAACCGGGATTGGGCTATTTCCCAGCTTGATGTGAAGAATGCCTTTCTCTATGGCGATCTTCAGGAAGACGTCTATATGGAGCAACCTCCTGGGTATGTTGCTCAGGGGGAGACACGTGTATGTCATTTGAAGAAGGCCATTTATGGCCTAAAGCAGAGCCCTCGGGCATGGTTCGACAAGTTCAGTGGTATTGTGGCTACCATCGGCTTCCGAAGGAGTTCGGCCGATCACTCCTTATTCATTCGCAAAACGGCCTCGGGACTGGTGGTTTTGGCCGTATATGTGGATGATATTCTTCTTACTGGCGATGACCGAGATGGGGTGGACTTGACGAAGAAGCACCTCCGTCAGCACTTGGTCACGAAGGATATGGGCTCCCCGAAATACTTTTTGGGGATAGAAATCTCTCGGAAACCTGACTCGTTGGTTCTCTCCCAACGGAAGTATGCCCTTGATCTTCTACAAGAAGCAGGATTGACAGGTGCCAAACCGACTCGGTTTCCCATGGCTATTGGCGAAGACAAAACGTGGACGGATGACTCGCCTCTTCTATCTGATGTCACAAGGTACAGACGTTTGGTAGGCAAACTCATCTATCTCGCGGTGACTAGACCCGACATCACCTATGCTGTAGGCAAGGTCAGTCAGTTTACGCAATCTCCCAGGGACTGCCATCTTCAGTCCGCCCTGAAGATTTTAGAGTATATCAAAGCAGCACCAGGCAAAGGGTTACTCTTTCAGAAGAATGGTCATCTGAGGGTTGAGGCCTACTCAGATTCAAGTTACGCGGATGACAAAGGCGATCGTAAATCCACATCAGGCTTTTGTACCTTTGTTGGCGGTAATCTCGTGAGTTGGAAGAGCAAGAAACAGTCTGTTGTCTCCAGATCCAGTGCCGAAGCCGAATACCGGAGTATGGCGTCGACCACGTGTGAGTTAAAGTGGTTGCGGGCTCTCATGCTTGACCTGGGCGAGGTATATGACTGTCCTCTCCCTATGTTCTGTGACAACAAGGCCGCTGATTGTCTCTGAGATATCTGCAAGGAGAAAATACCAAACTAACAATTCATCAAGGCAAGTATACCTATCGAAATGCAGCTAGGGGACACCAGTGTCGTATTGAAATCCGGGAACAGTTGAGTAAGCTTACTCACACGAAATCTATTATTTTATCGACGGAAAAATAAGGTTTTTTTAGAAGAAAACTAAATGTACTAAATGAAGAGAACTACTTGCATGAAAAGATAAAGAGAGCTAAAAGAGCGATTAACTTAAGCTTAGTAACGATGAAGGGAAAATGCACTCGATCAGAAATCACCTCGGCAAGAGTGGTTAGAAAAATACGATAAATAAACCTAAGCTAATTAGGGTAAAGGTCCTTGACCGTGGAGGTTCCATGAATATTGACACGCTTCTCTCGAAGGTCGTGCCTAACTGAGTTTAGGAAGGTCCGACCGACTCTCGCCTAAATCGGAGGCCTAAAACTCGCTTTACGCGGTGAACCCCTCTATTGGATTTTACTCCAATCCGGGAGATTTGAACGTCTGCCTCTCTCGAGGGGTGCGAACAACTCCCTTTACTCTTGAGTGCTCATTTCAAACTTTCGGCCTCGCGGCTAGCCCAGAATGAAAGCAAAGGTGGAGAGTATATATCGATAATATACCTCCAACCCGTGATAAATCAAGAGTAATTCAAAGCTAAACCC
The DNA here is from genome assembly GCA_039583875.1 of Platanthera guangdongensis. Lineage (NCBI taxonomy): Eukaryota > Viridiplantae > Streptophyta > Magnoliopsida > Asparagales > Orchidaceae > Platanthera > Platanthera guangdongensis. Next base: position 175,931,154 of record CM077166.1, on the reverse strand, counting down.
TAAAAAGAAAAGGTAAGATTCAAAGCATCATAACCTAATCACTCGAACCTCGGATCAATTAGATCGAGTACATGGAGGATTAGTTAATCATGGTGAGGTGGAAGAGGGGGATGAGTAGAAGAAAAATACTGAAAACAGAGCAGGAACGAAAAAGAAAACAACACTTTTTATTAAGAGAAACAGTGATCTTACAGCTTGAAAACCAGAGATTACAAGAACATGAAAAGGAAACTACACTATTATTAGCATCATACTACAGAAAGAAGCTAGGAGCTAATACAGGGAAAGCATAAAGCTAGAGCTACAAACTAAAAATGGAAAGACATGCTTAAAAAGTTCAGAAATACAAAGGACAGAACCTCCCCTCTCAAAGCGAAAAGTTGTCCTGAAACCCCTGGAGTTGGGCTCTATTTATAGAATTTTTCGGGTCGGGTCACGCCCCCCTGTCACGCCCTGGTCGGGCGTGACCCTGGGGCGTGACACATTCAGCACGACTTTTTCGGGCAGGAATTGAATTCTGACGGGGTTGTTGCGGTACACGCCCACAGGTCATGCCCTGGTAGGGCGTGACCCTGGGGCGTGTTCTTTGCGGCGTGACTTTGGGAGCTGAAATTGAATGCTGGAGGTGACGGGCGGAATTGCTGAAGTACACGCCCATATGTCACGCCCGGGTCAGGCGTGACCCTGGGGCGTGACACTTTTGGTGCGACGGTGGAGCGGGAAAAACGAGCGCGCTGCGGCGATTCCTCGGAACCTGGGGACACGCCTCTAGTACACGCCCGTGTCGGGTGTGACACGGGCGTGACCGAGGGCGTGTACACTAAGTTTCCACATAATGCAATTTCGGACCAATTGCTTCATTCCTCTGTGTACACGCCCTAGGTACACGCCCTGGTAGGGCGTGACCTTGGGGCGTGTCACAGCAAAATTCGGCTGAAAGCTGTGAAAACCTGCAAAAAGCAGAAAAAATGCATTAGCGACAAAAATATATACAAAGGGGAATCAAAACAAGTACTTTACAAGACATGATTGGCTTTAAAACCCCGAAAATATCCTAATAAAATTGACTGCAAACGTATTATCAAATTCCCCCAAGCTTAAGTTTTGCTTGTCCCCAAGCAAAGATATAAAGACTAGCTAATCATACTCACACAAGTACTATGCGAAATTCTAGGTAGGGAGAATGTAAAACGTAAATCTAAAACAATTATTTAGGTATGGTTTAACTTTTATAAACTTTACTTAATAAAAATAAATCATCCAGAATTTTGACGAAATTCTTTAAATAGATTTGAGCAAGGTAATGAAAATGAAAAGAACGTATTGAGTTATTACTAGATCCAAGCAATGCATTATAATTATATCAATTAAATAACAAAAATCTAAGTTTAAATCCAAAACTAAAACTGATTTACTTTTCTTCTTTTCTTAGTTGTTAAATAAAATTTAAAAAAAGGGCGTGAATCAAAAGGACTTAATAGGACCGAAACGTTTGGTTTAGGAATATGAATAGGAGTGGAATTCAAATATAAACATGGAGGCTTAAAAATCACACTAAACCAAAACAACGAGTTTCAAAAAAATAAATTTATTTTAAACAAAATATGTATAAATAAATTTATTTTTTTCTCTTTATGATTATTTATCTCTTTTTTATTATTATTATTATTTTCATTCATTTTTGTTTTTTTTTTTCAATTTATTGCTTTTGAGTACACCTTTTTCAACAATATCTCCACAGATAAGACAAAATTTCCTATCAAACAAAATTAGCGTGATTAGATAGGTAGGAATTTGGGCTTTGGTGAAAATGAAATGGTGTGTGGAGTTTATCAAATGAATTTGGAAAAAAGACTCAAAAGCGGCTAACTAGTGGTAAAAGAGTTTAGGTTGGCAAGAAAGCTCAAACGTAAACAAAAATGGCCTAAATCATTTTCACGCGTTTTTTTTTAAATTTATTTAAAACATAGAGTCGATAAATTTCAAAAAGCAAGTTCGAGATAATAAAAGAAGATTGATGAAATTATCTTGAAAATAAAAATAATATGTCACTTGGATCGTTCATATCTACTACGTTATTCAAAATATGTTCTTACAAAAATCATCTAAAGACGAAAAGGAAAATAGTGGATGATAAATTTTTAGAGAAAGTAAAGAAAATAAAGAACGGAAAACAATAATAGAAATGCACAGTTTAGAGAAATATTTTACCTTAACATGCTACCGTGAATTAGAAACACAGCATGACCAACATTTTACTTGTGAAATATGATTAAAAAGAATGATTAAGAAAAATTATAATTAACTACGTTGTTTATAAAGAAGTTTGAGAAAAACAAAACATAAACATGGGGTACTTATTGAAATACCAAAATGCAGCTATATATATATAATTTTTTTTGAAATTTTTTGAAATTTTGGATTTTTTGGGATATTTACAAAACAAAAAGAAAACAAAAAGAAGGAGGAAGTCCTCCCCCAAGCTTAAAATCTACATTGTCCGCAATGGAGAAGGAGGTCGAAGAACGAGAGAAAAGTAAAGTACAGAAATAAAAGACAGAATTGAAAAGCAGGTACTTCCCCGGTTTTATTTTGCAGGGCAAGTTGAGTGATGCCGCTCCTCCATGCATGTGCTGTGGATCTTCATGAAACGTCGTCCGGCGGACTTTGGCATGGAAGCAGAACCGTTGGAGCAGGCGATCGCAGAAGTTTCAGCTTGCCGGAGCCAGTCGGGGCAAAAAGTGTAAAAGAAAGAAAACAGAAAAAGATAACTTGGGTTGCCTCCCAAGAGCGCCCTTTGTTTAAAGCGTCGTTTGAGCTCGACGCATCAAAATAATAATGTCCCAAATATTGTTTAAAAATAAAGTTTGAATAAAGTTAAAGTTTTGAGAAAAATAAAGTTCAGATTAATCAAATGTCAGGACCGGAAAGATAGAGTTAACAGGGTTGGGACTGACATCATCACAGAAATACAGTTTAAGACGCTGACCATTCACTTTGAAAGTACCCTTATCAGGGTGGGAAATTAAAACAGTACCATAAGAAAAGACTTCTAAAACAGTAAAAGGCCCAGACCAACATGATTTTAATTTACCCGGGAATAAACGTAAACGAGAGTTATAAAGAAGCACTTGGTCGCCTGGCTTAAAGATTTTTGGGTGCCTAAGATGTCGGTCGTGTAAACGCTTCGTCCGCTCTTTATAAAGTCTATTATTTTCATAAGCGTAAGAGCGCCACTCATCGAGTTCGTTAAGTTGAAATTTTCTAAAATCGCTGACAGAGTGGGGATCGAAGTTTAAAAATCGCAAGGCCCAAAAGGCGCGGTGTTCTAACTCTACGGGTAAATGACACGATTTTCCATAAACCAACCGATATGGCGTACAGCCGAGGGCGGTTTTGTACGCTGTTCGGTAGGCCCATAGAGCATCGTCTAATTTGGCGGACCAGTCTTTTCTAGATGTTGAAACAGTCTTTTCTAAAATTCTTTTTATTTCTCTATTCACTACTTCGACTTGTCCGTTAGTTTGGGGGTGGTAGGCAGTGGAAAGCTTATGAGTAACGCCATATTTAGTTAGGATTTTTGAAAATTGTGCGTTACAGAAATGGGAACCCCTATCACTAACGATAGCGCGCGGCGTACCGAATCGAGAAAATAATTTTTTGAGGAAATTAACTACGACTCGGGCGTCATTCGTAGGAAGAGCTTGGGCTTCGGCCCAACGTGAAACATAATCAACGGCAACTAAAATATACTTATTCCCGAAGCTAGAAGGAAAAGGGCCGACAAAATCAATCCCCCAGAGGTCGAAAACTTCGCACTCTAGGAAATAATTTTGTGGCATTTCATTTTTATTCGAAATATTCCCCGACCGTTGGCAACTATCACACCTACTCACAAAGGCATGCGCGTCTTTAAACAGGCTGGGCCAGTAAAAACCCGCGCTTAACACTTTGTGAGCGGTGCGAGTAGCTTGATAGTGCCCACCTGTCGGTCCTTCATGCAAATGTTTAATAATATCTAATCCTTCATCAAAGGAAACACACCTCCTGATCACTTGGTCTGCACAGACTTTAAAAAGATGCGGGTCCTCCCAAAAGTAGTTCTTCAATTCAGAAAAGAATTTCTTCTTTTGCTGAGACGAGAACTCTTTTGGGAGCACACGAGCCACTAAATAGTTGGCGATGCGGGCAAACCAAGGAGAAGTAGATGTGTTAATTATGAACAGCTTCTCATCAGGAAAATAGTAATGAAAAGAATTTTCGTCTAATTGCTCGATAAACGGGTTGTCTAGGCGCGAAAGGTGGTCGGCGGCCAAGTTCTCGGCACCTCGCTTATCACGGATCTCTAAGTCAAACTCCTGGAGGAGTAAGACCCAGCGAATCAAGCGAGGCTTGGCATCCATTTTAGAGAGAAGATATTTGAGGGCCGAGTGGTCCGTAAAAACAATAATTTTCGAAAGAGTAATATAAGGGCAAAATTTGTCAAATGCGAATACTACAGCTAAGAGCTCCTTCTCGGTTGTGGTGTAATTTTCCTGTGCAGATGTGAGAGTTTTACTAGCATAATAAATGGGGTGGAAGTTTTTGGAAATACGTTGACCTAGTACGGCTCCCACCGCATAACTACTCGCATCACACATTATTTCAAATGGAAGATCCCACACCGGAGCTATCATGATTGGCGCATTAACTAATTTTTCTTTTATTAAATTGAAGGCAGCTAGACAGAGGTCATCAAAGATGAATGGGGCGTCTTTTTCTAAGAGATGGGTAAGGGGCTTGGTGATTTTGGAAAAGTCCTTTATGAAGCGGCGGTAGAAACCCGCATGACCCAGGAAACTTCTTATGGCTTTTATGTTCGTAGGTGGCGGCAGTTTCTCGATAACTTCTATTTTCGCAACGTCTACTTCAATACCCCTTTCAGAAATTTTATGTCCCAAAACTAACCCTTCCCTTACCATAAAATGACATTTTTCCCAATTTAAGGCGAGGTTAGTTTCTTCGCATCGCTTCTAAGACTTTTTCGAGGTTCTCTAAGCAACTATCGAAGGAATTCCCGAAGACGGAGAAATCATCCATGAAGACTTCCATAATGCTTTCTACGTACTTGTCAAAGATGGCGAGCATACATCGTTGGAATGTAGTCGGCGCATTGCACAATCCAAACGGCATTCTTCGGTAGGCGAAGGTGCCGAAGGGACAAGTAAACGTAGTTTTCTCCTGGTGCTCGGGGGAGATGGGGATTTGAAGATACCCTGAGAGGCCATCGAGAAAACAATAAAAGCTATGTCCGGAAAGTCGTTCTAAAATTTGATCAATGAACGGCAAGGGGAAGTGATCCTTGCGGGTGGCGTCATTCAACTTACGGTAATCTATACACATTTGCCATCCGGTCACCGTCCGAGTCGGGATTAATTCATTATTTTCATTACTTACGACCGTTATCCCTCCCTTCTTTGGTACTACCTGTACTGGGCTAACCCACTTACTGTCGGATATAGGATAGATAATTCCTGCGTATAACAATTTCATAACCTCGCCCTTAACTACGTCTTTCATGTTTGGGTTTATACGGCGCTGAGGTTGTATAGAGTTACGAGAATTATCTTCCATTAAGATTTTATGAGTGCAGAAAGATGGGCTTATGCCCTTAATATCAGATATCTGCCAAGCAATAGCTTGGCGATGCTTTTGTAAAATTGAAAGAAGTTTATTCTTTTGTGCATCCGTGAGGTAGGCCGAAATTATGACAGGCAGCTTAGAGTCCTTTTCTAAGAAAGCGTATTGAAGGTGCTCTGGTAGTTCTTTCAGTTCCAAGGTAGGGGGGTCATCATACGAGGTCTTGGAAATTTGTTCTTTTTCAAAAACTATGTCCTCGTACACTTTTTTATATGTAAAATTAAAAGGGGTGTTGCTAGCGGCCATGGAGGCTTCGTGCAAGCGATTCAGTTGGAAAAGTAGAAGAGGAACAGAAATCAAAAAATTCTTTTTCAAAATCAGAGGGGAGAGTGGAGGATTCTTCACTTAGGTGTAGAGATTCAGTTGGAAGAGTAGGAGAGGAACAAAAATTGGAAAATTCTTTGTCAAAATCAGAGGTGGGAGAGAAGGATTCTTCACTTATGGTATCCATGAAAAAACAGGAGTCATCATTAGCTAGTGTGTTCTTCATCGAGGGGGTGATAGAGAAAGTTACCTCATCGTCGCCCCCTCGAAGGAAGAGCTTACCATTGCTTACATCAATGATAGCTCGGGAGGTGGCAAGGAAGGGTCGGCCAAGGATCAGGGGAACCTCGACGTCTTCTTCGATGTCTAAAATGACAAAGTCCACCAGGAAGATGAACTTGTCAACTTTGACTAGGACGTCCTCCACTATTCCTAACGGGTATTTGACTGACCTGTCGGCTAGCTGGATACTCATTCGTGTGGGGTTGAGACTACCAATTCCTAACATTTTAAACAACGAGAGGGGCATAAGATTAATACTCGCACCTAAGTCGGCTAAAGCGTGTTTGACAAAGAGATCACCAAAGACACACGGGATAGAGAAACTACCCGGGTCACTGATTTTCTTCGGTAATCCGTTTGTCAAAACCGCCGAGCATTCGACATTTAACGTGACATGCGAAAGGTTCTCTAACTTCTTCTTGTTAGTTAGGAGGTCCTTAAGGTATTTTGCGTACTTCGGCATCTAGGATATGGCTTCGTGGAAAGGCAGATTTACGTGGATTTGTTTAAACATTTCCAAAAAACGGGTGTATTGATCATCCTGTCGTTGTTTATTAAGTTCGGAAGGGTATGGCGGGGATGGATTATTTTTAAAGGTGGGTGGTGGAGTGAGTTGTTGTTCTAAAATAGGAGTGATACTTTCTTCGGCAGAGGGTGGAATTTTTAAAACGGGAACGGAGCTTTGATTTTTTAAAACGGGAGCGGAGCTTGCCTCGGGTTCTTCACTTACCATACCAGGAACTTTCTTCCCACTCCGAAGAGTTATAGCTTTCGCTTGCTCTCTCGGGTTGGGCTCGGTATTGGAAGGAAGAGACCCTACGGGTCGCTCAGAAATCATTTTAGCGAGCTGTCCTACCTGATTTTCTAAGTTTTTAACACTTCCGGTTAAGGTCCTAATCGTAGCGTCATTAGCATTCATGTATTTTGAAAACACTTCCTCCAAATTTGGAGGTTTTGGAAAACTTTGAGGAGGTGGTGGTGGAGCAAAAAATCACTTTGCGGTGGCGGGCGCACAGCATTCGATGGATTGCTCCACGAAAAATTCGGATGATTTCTTAACGCAGGATTATAACTATTCGGAAAATTAAAACCAGGAGGATGATAATTCGCAGCAGAAAAATTATTAAAAGCAGTTCTAGGCATATTATTTACATAATCCAAATGTTCAGCGGGAGGAGTTGCAGATTCCCATACCTGAGGGGCGGAGGCAGCAGTCATCTCCGTAATTTTTTTGCTTAATATTTCAACTTGCAGTGCGAGTTGGGAGACGTTGTCCACTTCAAAGAGACCTGCAGGTTTGTTTGGGCGGGACCTAGGCACATTCCACTGGTAAGTGTTCATGGCCATATCTTCAAACAGCTCAAGAGCTGCTTCCGGGGTCTTATGGTTTAAAGTACCGCCAGAAGCTGCGTCTATCATTTGCTTCGTGCTTTGATTTAGCCCATTATAAAACATCTGCACCTGCAACCATACAGGCAGAGCGTGATGTGGGCATCGTCTTAATAATTCTTTAAATCTTTCCCAGGTTTCGTAAAGGGTCTCTGAGTCTATTTGTCCAAAGGAAGAAATGTCATTCCTAAGTTTAGCAGTTTTAGCAGGCGGAAAATACTTGGCCAAAAATTTTTCAGTTAATTGCGTCCAAGTAGTTATGCTATTTTTAGGAAGGGTGTTCAGCCACTGCTTAGCCTTAATTCTAAGAGAGAAAGGAAATAATCTTAGCCTAATAACATCATTTGTGACACCATTTATCTTGAAGGTGTCACAAATCTCAAGAAAGCTGGCTATGTGTGCGTTCGGGTCTTCATCTTGAAGCCCGTCAAATTGCACATACTGCTGCACCATTTGAATTATGCTAGGCTTTAGTTCAAAATTATTATTATTTATTGCAGGGCGAACTATACTAGTTTCTGTACCCTCGAGATTTGGTCGTGCATAATAGGACATAGGACTTTACACGACTTCCTCCACGTTGGGTTCTGCCATTCTTAAGGTAGAAAATGACTCGGAATTCTCAACCGGCACTTGGGTAGTAGGGCCTTGAAATCGCGATCTTCTCCGAAGAGTACGCTCAATTTCGTGGTCCAGGTCCAAAGTAACCGACGGACTACCGCGGGTCATACACTAGAAGAAAAGAGGAGAAGCAAGACTAAAAAGTAAAAGAGCTAATGAAGTTGGAAAAAAATTTTTTGAAATAGATTTTTTTATATTTTAACTCCCGAACTTCCCAAGGGCTACCCGGTGAAGGGTTCACAAGGTACTAGACAAGATAGTGGCATTTAGAGCCACTTTGCCCTTTTCGAGAGAGTTAGGTGGTGTAGAAAATTTTGTGATGTGGGTTTCTATTAAGAATGCTGTAATTAAAATTCAGCCATTTATCTCTGTGCGAGTAGGCGGAAATTAAAAGCTATACTCACGCACTCGACAGAAAATTAAAACACACCCACTCTACAGAAAGTAAACACACTCTACTGAAATAAAGCCTGCCAATTAACTCAAGTGAGTAGGAGGAAAAATAAAATACGCACACTTGCTTGAAATAAATCTAGCCAATTAACTCAAGTGAGTAGGCGAAAAAATTAAAAATACGCACACTTAACAAAATCCAGCCATTTAACTCAAGTGAGTAGGCGGAAAAAATTTATGAAGGAGGCTGAGAAAGAGAAGTGATAAAATTAATATATTCGCATTTTCAATTTATCAACAAGCGTTGCCTCCCCGGCAACGGCGCCAAAAACTTGATTGTCTCTGAGATATCTGCAAGGAGAAAATACCAAACTAACAATTCATCAAGGCAAGTATACCTATCGAAATGCAGCTAGGGGACACAAGTGTCGTATTGAAATCCGGGAACAGTTGAGTAAGCTTACTCACACGAAATCTATTATTTTATCGACGGAAAAATAAGGTTTTTTTAGAAGAAAACTAAATGTACTAAATGAAGAGAACTACTTGCATGAAAAGATAAAGAGAGCTAAAAGAGCGATTAACTTAAGCTTAGTAACGATGAAGGGAAAATGCACTCGATCAGAAATCACCTCGGCAAGAGTGGTTAGAAAAATACGATAAATAAACCTAAGCTAATTAGGGTAAAGGTCCTTGACCGTGGAGGTTCCATGAATATTGACACGCTTCTCTCGAAGGCCGTGCCTAACTGAGTTTAGGAAGGTCCGACCGACTCTCGCCTAAATCGGAGGCCTAAAACTCGCTTTACGCGGTGAACCCCTCTATTGGATTTTACTCCAATCCGGGAGATTTGAACGTCTGCCTCTCTCGAGGGGTGCGAACAACTCCCTTTACTCTTGAGTACTCATTTCAAACTTTCGGCCTCTCGGCTAGCCCAGAATGAAAGCAAAGGTGGAGAGTATATATCGATAATATACCTCCAACCCGTGATAAATCAAGAGTAATTCAAAGCTAAACCCTAAAAAGAAAAGGTAAGATTCAAAGCATCATAACCTAATCACTAGAACCTCGGATCAATTAGATCGAGTACATGGAGGATTAGTTAATCATGGTGAGGTGGAAGAGGGGGATGAGTAGAAGAAAAATACTGAAAACAGAGCAGGAACGAAAAAGAAAACAACACTTTTTATTAAGAGAAACAGTGATCTTACAGCTTGAAAACCAGAGATTACAAGAACATGAAAAGGAAACTACACTATTATTAGCATCATACTACAGAAAGAAGCTAGGAGCTAATACAGGGAAAGCATAAAGCTAGAGCTACGAACTAAAAATGGAAAGACATGCTTAAAAAGTTCAGAAATACAAAGGACAGAACCTCCCCTCTCAAAGCGAAAAGTTGTCTTGAAACCCCTGGAGTTGGGCTCTATTTATAGAATTTTTCGGGTCGGGTCACGCCCCCCTGTCATGCCCTGGTCGGGCGTGACCCTGGGGCGTGACACATTCGGCGCGACTTTTTCGGGCAGGAATTGAATTCTGACGGGGTTGTTGCGGTACATGCCCACAGGTCACGCCCTGGTAGGGCGTGACCCTGGGGCGTGTTCTTTGCGGCGTTACTTTGGGAGCTAAAATTGAATGCTGGAGGTGACGGGCGGAATTGCTGAAGTACACGCCCATATGTCACGCCCGGGTCAGGCGTGACCCTAGGGCGTGACACTTTCGGTGCGACGGTGGAGCGGGAAAAACGAGCGCGCTGCGGCGATTCCTCGGAACCTGGGGACACGCCTATAGTACACGCCCGTGTCGGGTGTGTCACGGGGGTGACCGAGGGCGTGTACACTAAGTTTCCACGGAATGCAGTTTCGGACCAATTGCTTCATTCCTCTGGGTTACACGCCCTAGGTACACGCCCTGGTAGGGCGTGACCTTGGGGCGTGTCACAGCAAAATTCGGCCGAAAGCCGTGAAAACCTGCAAAAAGCAGAAAAAATGCATTAGCGACAAAAATATATACAAAGGGGAATCAAAACAAGTACTTTACAAGACATGATTGGCTTTAAAACCCCGAAAATATCCTAATAAAATTGACTGCAAACGTATTATCAACCGCTATATACATATCCAGAAATCCGGTCTTCCATGAGAGAACAAAGCATATAGAGGTTGACTGTCTTCATTCGGGAAGAGATTTTGAAGAAACAGATTTGTACTCCATTTGTCACCTCTGACAAGGAATTGGCAGATATCTTCACCAAGCCGGTTTCTACTTCCTTCTTCCACATTTGTGACAAGCTGGGCATGATTGATATCTATGCTCCATCTTGAGGGGGAGTGTTGAAGTATTAGACCGGGCGGCCTTGCAGTCTGGTCCAGCAGTTTGTTGACCGGGCGGTCTGGCGGTCTCACTCTGGAGCCTGGAGACCGGGCGGTCTATCGGTCGCCCATTGCGGCCTGTTCTATCCTGCTGGAGTTGCCGAGCGGTTAACCCATCTGTTAAACCGCGCGGCCTGTGCGGTCTCCTTTATTTCTAGCCGCTCTGTACTGTAAATGTTTAGTCCCACATTATTTGTATACTCTCTCTCATATCTCCTCCATTCTATATAAGGGAGGTCATACCTTTGTAAATGATATCTTTTTTGGATAATAAAATTTCAATTATTCAAAAGTCTATCCGTTTGTTCTTTCTTTTTTCGCTACTTTCAACAGCTAGGTTTCTGAGGATCGAAACCTCGCTTTGATACCACTTGTAAGACCCCTTTGTTTTCTTAATAAAACCCCGGGGTCTTAGGCTAAGAACCGTCGCCTTGCGGTGACACCTTCGCACTCGGGAAGGTCGTCACTACAAGACGCCGATCCTGCCGGCCGAATCGATCACAGCTGAAGCAAAAGTAGCAGTACAAGAGAAGACAAGTCCATAACATATCACGTATATATATAAATCTCCACAAAGGGAGTGTCCACAAAATAATAAAGTGTACAGAAATAAAAGGGCTGAAGACCGGTACATCCATATCCTCACTACAGATCCCTCATGCGGAAGAAAAACAAAACAACTACTAGAAGTCGGAATTCACGGTCTCAGCTGGCTGTACTCCTGAGCTAGACTGCCCTATCTCCAACTGCACCGGTCTCCTGGGCTGCTCCTCCATACTCGGCTCCACGATCCCCTAATATGATGTGGTTCGAAAACCATTAGTCTAAAAGACTAATCCCTATCGTCCCCCACCCCTTCCCCCATGCTCCTAGGCACCGAGCGGGGAGGAAGAAAGAAAGGACGTGAAAGAGGAGAGAAATCAAAACAGGTGACAGGGGGTCCTAGCTAGCAATTTATAATCAGGTTATAATGAGTAAAGTAAGAAAGGAATATAACCTTCACTTATATGAATACACAAAAGCCAAGGGATCTTCTATAAGGCTCCCATCGTATAAAATGTCCCATACCACTTTATACGTTGGGGTGTCGGTTATCACAAGCAGCATATAAATATTGAAATAACCTTAATTTATAAACTTGCCCACACAAGCTTATAAACCAAGGGGTCGTTTTGCAGGGCCTAATGTATAAGCGTCCCATACCACTTATACTTTAGGTGTCAGGGTTAAATGAATCGATTATGCTATGACATGCAAGTGGGTATGATGGACATGCAAGTGCAACACACACACCCGAATCTGTGCACACAAACCTTTAGTTCCCCCTTTCGGAGCCGTTACCTCCCAGGATACCTCTGTAGTGGCAGACGGAAGCGGTGGGTTGGGCCTCGCCCACCTCAAAACCAGTAAAAGCACTACCGGTCTGACCTATCGTACGCCTCAATGCTTGGTGCACTAAGCGGACTACCGCACACTCTTGCCGACAAGACCGTCGGACTTAAGTTTGGCGAAGTGTAAAACCACACTTGTCGAGTCATCGTATAGGCGTCGGTGCATCGACTAACCCATACCGAAGACACACCACCTTAACTTTTTTTCCTTTCATGCACATGCAAATTCCTAGGTCCTGCCCAAAAAAATGGTTCAGGGCATATTTAGGTCCTGCCCAAAAAAATGGGATTAATTGGAATTAAAATTAGGGTGGAATTACCAAATTACCCCTAGAATTGTTTAGGTGATTTTTGGAGTAGTTCAACTCCAAAAGGCCCCAATTTTTGGTGGCATGTCCATGAGGACATTATTAGGGCATGGTTAAATTTTCAGCCCATATTGATCACAGCAAGTTAGGGAAACCCCTTGCATGTGTTGGCTTGTAAAGGACTTGGTGTGCTTATAGCCAAAAGAAGAAGAAAAAAATGAAATATTGAAGACACAACCCTTTTTAGACCACTGACTTAGTATTACCTTAAGTACCCTCCCCTCTTTGGGTAAAATGGATGAATTAGGGTTGACTTACCCTTGGACCCAAGTTCACACACTAAGGATGAACCTTTAGGGGGTTGTGAAGGACATAGGGGCAAATGCCCTTGTATGGCCTTGTAAATCAGTAGAGAGTTAGTTTAGATATATTTAAGCCTCTGGTTGAAATATTAGGGAATTTTGAAGTAGTTAAGTACCTCAAAAGTCAAACCCTAGTTTTGGGGTAGAAGCGCTAATAGGTCAAAATGGTAACTTAACCTCATCTAAAAACTGTGAAAATGGGGTAGAATGAATATTAGGGAGAGTTGAACCCCCTAGATATTTTTAGTGGAATTTTATGGATTATATTCATGGTAGTTCCTTTGTTAATAATCAAAGTGTCCAATTCAGTATTTGATTTAACTTGATCAATTGGTTTAATTAGAATCTAGCAGAACTTGGCCGGTAGAGGTTTTTGACCTAAATAAAGGTCTCTGAATTTTGTTATAATTTTTAAAGTATTTTATATATTGCCTCCTTCATAAATTTTGTAAGGGCCATACTGGAGACCTATCATGACATAAATGATTTAATTCCAGGATGTTGTATTTTCCTCAATTAATCTTCTATTTAAGTAATTTCTTACAAGAGCCAAATATAGACAAGTTGATCATGAAGTATACATTTTTGACATGATTAATGTTCCATAAATTCATGATAAAATTTCATATATCTAAAAGTGACAATTTCCAAATTTGACATTTTCTATAAACATTTAAGGGGCCTAAAATTATTTTAGCAGCAAATTCCCATATTCCAAGATTTATACATCGACTACTTGATATTTTCATCCAAATAATTTGAGTTAAATTTATTACACTACTACAGTCCTAAAATTATCACTGGCAAACTTTCATGATTTTTCACAGAATATTTAATTCTAAATAAATTCAATACAAAAATTAACAAGGAGCACAATTGTGAATCAAGTACTATAATTATACTTCAAAAAATTCCTAATTAAATTCCTAATAGTAGATATCATCCTGAAATCATCAGTGGCCAAAATTCACATTTTTTGAAAGTTCAATTGTTATATTTGCATTGAAGGTCTTGAGGCACTACCTTTTTGGTGTCCACTGCGATATATTTTCAGCTCATAAAAATCTGAAATATGTGGATACGCAGACGGAAAAGCAAGGCCCCCTTTTTTTCAATTTAAAATCTCGGGGTCTTAGGCCCAGAACCGCCGCCTTGCGGTGACACCTTCGCACCCGGGAAGGTCGTCACTACAAGACGCCGATCCTGCCGGCCGAATCGATCGCAGCTGAAGCAAAATTAGCAGTGCAAGAGAAGACAAGTCCACGGCATATCACATATATATATAAATCTCCACGAAGGGAGTGTCCACAGAATATTAAAGTGTACAGAAATAAAAGGGCTGAATCCCGGTGCATCAATATCCTCACTACAGATCTCTCATGCAGAAGCAAAACAAAACAACTACTAGAAGTCGGAACTCACGGTCCCAGCTGGCTGTACTCCTGAGCTAGACTGCCCTATCTCCAATTGCACCGGTTTCCTGGGCTGCTCCTCCATACTCGGCTCCACGATCCCCTAATATGATGTGGTTTGAAAACCATTAGTATAAAAGACTAAGCCCTATCGTCCCCCACCCCTTCCCCCATGCTCCTAGGCACCGAGCGGGGAGGAAGAAAGAAAGGACGTGAAAGAGGAGAGAAATCGAAAACAGGTGACAGGGGGACCTAGCTAGCAATTTATAATCAGGTTATAATAAGTAAAGTAAGAAAGGAATTTAACCTTCACTTATGTGAGTACACATAAGCCAAGGGATCTTCTACAAGGCTCCCATCGTATAAAATGTCTCATACCACTTTATACGTTTGGGTGTCGGTTATCACAAGCAACTTATAAATATTGAAATCACCTTAATTTATAAACTTGCCCACACAAGCTTATAGACCAAGGGGTCATTTTTGCAGGGCCTAATGTATAAGCATCTCATACCACTTATACTTTAGGTGTCAGGGTTAAATGAATCGATTATTCTATGACATGCAAGTGGCTATGATGGACATGCAAGTGCAACACACACACCCGACTCTGTGAACACAGACCTTTAGTTCCCCCTTTCGGAGCCGTTATCTCCCAGGATACCTCCGTAGTGGCAGACGGAAGCGGTGGGTTGGGCCTCGCCCACCTCAAAACCAATAAAAGCACTACCGGTCTGACCTATCGTACGCCTTAACGCTTGGTGCACTAAGCGGACTACCGCGTACTCTTGCCGACAAGACCGCCGGACTTAAGTTTGGCGAAGTGTAAAACCACACTTGCCGAGTCATCGTATAGGCGTCGGTGCATCGACTAACCCATACCGAAGACCCACCACCTTAACTTTCTTTCCTTTCATGCACATTCAAATTTATCGTATCAGAACCGAGCCAAAGCTCCCCGGACCATCCCGTGTGTCACAAGTATCAACCGAGCCAAAGCTCGCCGGACCGAAACGTCCGTCTCTTATTCCAAACCTCATCCCTTTGAACATCGTGGGATGGCACCCCTTTGAACACCTCGGGACGACTTAACCATTTTCAATACTTGTCCAACTAGTGAGTGCAGTGTGAAACCCTATTTACTAAATTACTATTTCGATTTGTTCTTTAAGGTTTACGTTAACCCAGGACTGCCCCCGGTATTCCCTATGAATGGCTCTCAAGGGGCACTAGAAACTGTGTTGGGATTACGCCCAGCGTTCCCTTTCGCAAGGTACTAATTAATATTATTGGTAGATTTCCCTTACCCATTACCTTCTCATATTGTGATAGGTTAATCCTAGGGTAGTTTAGACCTTTCACTCTCGCAGGAACGACGATCATTCGTCGAACTCACGTACCCTTTTAACACACATCAACTCGATTCCCACCACTCCTTAGAACTTTCTATGGTGACTCATCCACTTTCATTCAAACAATTCAACACGACTAACTCTACCTTATTCCAACTCTTATCCTAATGAAACTTTTTCCCAAATTATTATTTGCAGACCAACTTATACTAAGTGATGTTCATGATAGGATGTCCTTCGAGTTTTCATCCGAATGACCTAGGATTATTACTGGAGTCCTATCATGACATAAATGATTTAATTCCCGAATATTGTATTTTCCTCAATTAATCTTCTATTTAAATAATTTATTACAAGAGCCAATTATAGTCAAGTTGATCATGAAGTATACATTTTATACATCATTAATGTTCCATAAATTCATGATAAAATTCCATATATCCAAAAGTGACAATTTCCAAATTTGACATTTTCTACAAACATTTATCGGGCCTAAAATTATTTTAGCAGTAAATTCCTATATTCCAAGATTTGTAAAGCAACTACTTGAAATTATCATCCAAATAATTTGAGAAAACTTTATTACACTACTACAGTCCTAAAATTATCACTAGCCAAACTTTCATGATTTTTCAGAGAATATTTAATTCTAAATAAATTCAATATCAAAATCAACAAAGAGCATAATTGTGAATCAAGCACTATAAATATACTTCAAAAATTCCTAATTAAATTCCTAATAGTAGATATCATCCTAAAATCATCGGTGACCCAACTTTACATTTTTACATGTTAAATTATTCTTTAAATGATTTAATTATCAAATATGGCCTTTACAAAATTTATGAAGGAAGCAACATATAAAATCCTTTAAATATTATAATAAAAATTCGGAGACCTCTATTTAGGTCAAAAACCTCTACTGCCCAAATTTTACTAAATTCCATTTAAACCAAATGATCAAATTAAATCAAATACTAAATTGTAAATTTTGATAATTAACAAAGAAACTACCATGAATATAATCCATAAAATTCCACTAAAAATATCTAGGTATTCAACTCACCCTACGATTCATTCTACCCTATTTTCACAATTTTTAGATGAGGTTAAGTTACCATTTTGACCTAGTAGTGCTTCTACCCTAAAACTAGGGTTTGACTTTGGAGTTACTAAACTACTTCAAAATTCCCTAATATTTCAACCATAGGCTTAAATATATCTAAACTAACTCTCTACTGATTTACAAGGCCATACAAGGGCATTTGCCCCCATGTCCTTCACAACCCCTGTTGAAGTTGGTGACCGGGCGGTCTGGCGGTCTGTCTTGGCGGGTTGAACACCGCGCGGTCTGGCGGTTTGTCTCAGCCGGCTTGGAGACCGGGTGGTCTGGCGGTCTACCCTGGCAGTCTCTCTTTCTCTCTGATGGTAGCCGTGCGGTTAGCCCTTCTGTCTAACCGCGCGGCTTGTGCGGTTTGTTTTGTATAGTCCGCTTAGTCCTGTAAATTTTTAGTCCCACATCTCTTATTTGTATTCTCTCATCTCTCCTCCATTCTATATAAGGGAGGGCATACCTTTGTAATAGATACCTTTTTCATATAATAAAGTTTCTGTTAAAACCTCTTCCGGTTTGTTTTAGCTCCACTTCCGGCTTGTTTTTGTTCATTTCTAACATGGTATCAGAGGAAACGATCTTTTCCTCCTGATTCAGCTTCTTCTTCTGTTCGCGCGGGTTACCTTCTAGCCGCTCGACTTCTTTATCTCCGCTTGATTCTCGTCTTCCCGCGACCTGTCTTCGCGGCTTGCCTTCTCTTTTGTCCGCTGCCCTGTTTGTGCGGCTTGTTTCTCCTTGCTTCTCTTCTCGCTGCTCCTCTTAGTCGCTGCGGCCTGTTTACTTGTCGCCTCGACCTGTTTCCTTCTACCCGCTTCAGCTTGCTTGTCGCCCTGGTCTCATCTTTAGCCATGCGACTTGTTCTCCTATGTTCGCCCGATTTTTTCAAGCCGTGCGACTTCTTTCCCTTTCCTTTGCTTATTGGTGTTGGGTATTGTATCCACAACGTACCTGATTTGAAGAAGCCCTTGAACAAGCTAAGGTAAATAGGCAATGTATTTGATAAAATATTTCAAGTTATGCTTGCAGTTTTTCCACGCTAAGTGCACACCAATGTCAGGGTGCAGTAGGTCAATATACACGGGTCTGCACGACGTAATCCCTCGTTGAGCAGATCAGTGTGTTGGCCTACGTGTCCTCTCTCTATTGGAGTGCACTTACTTTCAAGTACAGGGCTGTGTTTATGCAAGAGCAGACAAGGAACAAGGATGAGTCAAAGAGCAGCTCAGAGGCGTAAGACGAAAAATCATCTAAGTAAGAATCGACGAGAATCACCAAGTGATTCTCGCCGATTCGGCGAGAATCACAAGTGATTCTCGCCGAATCGTCGAGAATCACTGTCTGATTCTCGCCGGCTAAATCAAAGTGCAATCAAGTCAAATTCGACAAGAATCACTTGTGATTCTCGACGAATCGTCGAGAATCACTTTGTGATTCTCGCCGAATCGTCGAGAATCACCCTTGATTCTTGACGATTCGACGAGAATCACAGGTGATTCTCGCCGATTTTTACTTGGGCAATTTTCGGGAAATAGCTGGACCGGATTCTGCCGCTGGCACTATATTGAACCGGAGTTAGGGTTTCTTCTGGTGGGACCCACAACGGTCATCTTGAAGTTGTCTACAGTATATATACGGGTATTTTTTGAACAGTAAGAAACACACAGAAAAAAAGCCGAGCGTCGATCTTGACCTAAAATCGCGAAACTGCTCCGCCGCCGCCGTCGCCGCTCGCGCTAGTTGGTCGTCACTTTTGATCGTGATTCTTCCTGATCTTCCGACGACAGAAGCTTAGCCAAGCTTAGAGTCTCACGTGTCTAACCGGAGATCTCTTGTCTCTCGATTTGTTGATCGGGAAAATCTTCCCCATCCGAATCGATCGAGACGATTGATCCTAGTGTGATCGTTGGTAGACCTAGCTAGCTTCGCTATGAAGTTTGGATCTCCAAAGTACAGCAGCCGCACATCTTTGTCGCCGCCGATCCCGTGAACCAAGCCGCCGCTCATCTTGCCGCCGCCGATTCCGGGGAGATTCTCTCCAAGAGAGATCTAGGGTTGTGGACTCTTCGTGGACTTCAAAAACACGTCGTCAACGAAGAGGGACACCTTAGTCTCCAAACGTAGTTTGTATCTCTTGTACATTCTAGTTTTACTTTTGTTGTAAAGGAACGTTGGTTCCTAGTTATAAGGGTTGGGTGCAACCCGTGTTATGGGAGTGTTGACTCCTACGTGTGGAAGGGTTCCTTCCGATAGTGCAAGGATTGGATTTCAATCCTGTTGGAGAAGTGAACGAGTCGTCCCTTGCTGGGAGATAGGTCGAAGGGGGAAATTGGATGTACCCAAATCGGGGAACCACTATAAATAGCTTGTGTATTCTGTGTGCTATGCTGTTTATTTTTATTGTGTAGGTACAATTTTAAATTCCGCAAAAATGCTCCACGTCACCTATCCCCCCCCCCCCCCATAGGTGAAGATAGTTGACACTAGGTGGACTTTCAAGTGGTATCAGAGCGAGGTTACTCATCAAAAAGGTTAACACCTTGAGTTGAATCCTGCCGCTAGTGTGAAGAAGGAGGCAAACATCTACTATGGACGGGCTCAAGTTCACATGCAAGATCCCAGTGTGCACCAAGCTCAACTTTCCTATCTGGAAGGAAAGGATCAGGTTCTACATGGAAGCAGTTGATCCTCGACTCTTCATGATCGTGGAGGAGGGACCTTATGTCCCCACTAAGGTCTCCACCATTGATCCTACCAAGAAAGTACCGAAGAAACTTTCTGAAATGGACAAGGACGAGATGGTGCTAGTGGGACTTGACAAGAAGGCGCAGAACATTCTGGTCAGCGCGGTTGATGACTCAATGATGCAGAACTTCTGCAACTGCAGGACAGCACAGGAGATCTGGCATTGCCTGATCATCCTAATGGAGGGCACTGATGAAGTGAGGGATGATCGGAGATCCCTCCTAAACCAGAAATATGAGGCCTTCAGACAAGGGCCTAAGGAAGAGATCGGAGTCACCTACGAGAACTTCCTCAAGATTGTCAACGCCCTCAAAGGATACGGAAGAGTGTTCACTAATGGTGAACTCAATGATAAATTCCTTAGGTCCCTTACTAAGGAATGGGACACAAAGATCTGCGCCATCCGAGAGTTTGGCAGACTAGCTGAAACAGACCCGCAAATTCTGTTTGGGAAGCTAATGTCCTATGAGCTTCAATTGAACACCAGGAAAGTAGAAGAAGAAGCAGAGAAGGCTGCAGCCAAAGAAAAGACTGTGGCTCTAAAAGCCAGTCACTCCAGAAAAGGCAAGGGTGCGGTTTCATACCGTGCCAGGAAAAAGGATGAGGAGGAGGACTCCGAGCCATGCTCCTCCAGCTCAGAGCTGTCGGAGGAGGATTTCTCCCTCATCACCCGAGAATTCAAGAAATTCCTCAAGATGAGGAATCAAAGAAAGAAAGACGGCGCCTCCTCCAGACATCAGAAGAAAAATTATTCTTCTGACAGATATGCTTCTAAACCGAACAAACATCGCTCCTCTGACATTATTTGTTTTGGATGCAATAAGCCAGGACACGTCGTGGCCGACTGCAACCAAGGCAAGAGAGAAAAAGGGAAAGAAGAGGAGCACAAATCTTCGAGAGATAAGAAGAAAGAGCGGAGCTACATCGCCAAAAGGCCAAAGACACTGAGTGAGTCTGATTCCTCAGACTCCAGTGATGATGAGGAAGCCTACTTCGGGCTGGTGGGTCGCTCCGACTCAGAAGGAGAATGCCCCCCATTTACTGGGAAGGTAAAAGCTCATACCCCTCTCTCCGACTCCGACTCTGATCCTGAGTCTCAGGATGATGAACCTTAGGATAGCCCTTCGGCTCGTGAAGCGGAGCTCCTCGAGAAGTATGAGCTTCTGCTCAACACTTTCGAGGAGTGCCGTAAGAGATTGAAGGCTGAGAAAAAGGAAGTGAAATTCCTTAAGGGTGAGTGTGTATCCCTAAGGGAAGAGGTCACTAGTTTGATTTCTCTCCGACAGGAGCACCTTGACCTGACTTCAAAGCATTCAGAGTCTCTTAAGCTCCTTGATCTTAAGCAGGAGGAAGTCGACAAGTTGGAAGAACAACTTGCGGCAGAAAGGAAGATCGTCAAGAGCTTCTCTATGCCAAAAACAGTTCTTCCAGTAGTCGATACCTTCTCTGCTCAGGCCAAAGGAGCTGGCTTGGGGCATGTAGGCGTATCTGGTTCCTCATCCAGGAGAAACAGGAACCAGAGGAAGAATAAGGCCGCTAAGAAGGCCTCTGCTGATGAAAAGGAAAGGCTCCTCTTAGTCCTGTTGCGTTCAGAAAGCCTAGCTTTCCTTGCAACCAACATGACTTTGAATCAACCTTTGGTCATCATTTCCGGCCCTCGGTTGCAAAGCCAAAGAGCCGATATGATGGTTGGACCTTTCCCCGGAACTTCGGTGAGAGTGCTCTCAAGGCACCTTATGAGGAAATCACATGGGAAATTATGGCCAATTCTCTAGCGGCCATAATGGAAAGCAGGCACCAAGAGTCAAGCATGTTATACTGAAGAAACAGAAGGTGAAGAAGTCATGTGACTGCAATCACTATGAGGCCTCCACCTCCAGATCCAAGGCCCCGGCTGTACCCACCATTCCCAGGGTAAGGCAGGAGCCTAGGAAGAGGTACAACAGATTCGACTGTTGGTGTTGTGGCAAAGTCGGTCACTTTGCCGTGGATTGTTGGTTTAATCCAAGGTATTGCGAGACTCCCTATGTTAGCAATGCGAGGCCGACCACTCGTAGGGTTAACCAACCGAGGGGGAGTATGCTAACCAGGAATCTAGGACCCAAGTTCGATTGGGTTCCTAAGGGAAATTAATTTTGTTTTGCAGGAATGTCCAAAGGCCACCAAAACGCCGATCTGGTATTTGGACAGTGGATGCTCCCGGCATATGACTGGGACAAGAAGCCTGCTGCGTGATTACACTCTAGTCGAGAATGGACCCAAAGTCATCTTTGGAGGGTCAGATCGAGGAGTCACCAGAGGTTACGGTATGATTTCCAATGGTATAATCTCTATCACCGACGTGGCTTATGTTGAAGGGTTAAACCATAACCTGATCAGTGTAAGTCAGTTATGTGACAAAGGTTATGACGTTAAGTTCTGCAAGGATAAATGTCTGATAATTTCATGTACCTCTTCTGAGACGGTATTATCAGGCATTAGGAGCAAAAATATCTTCTGCTTAGATTTTCTCAGTTTAGATTCATCTACCCCCGTATGCCTTATGGCAACAGGCAGTGCATCTCTTTGTGAACAATGGCATAAGAGATTGACACATATTAATTTCAAAACAATTAGTATGCTGTTTTCTAAAAACTTAGTAAGGGATGCTCCCATTATCAAGTGCACCAAAGATAGCCCCTGTCCTGCATGCAGAATGGGCAAACAGACTCGGGCTACCTTTAAGTGCATTGCAGACAAAGTCTCTTCCCGATGTCTTTACCTTCTACATATGGACTTGTTTGGTCCAATGCAAGTTCATAGCTTGGGAGGCAAGTCCTATACGCTAGTGATAGTTGATGATCATTCTCGGTTTACATGGGTGTTCTTCTTAAAACGAAAGTCAGATACGTTTGACATCTTCACTAGTTTTGTCAAGCAGGTTCAGAACGAATTTAACTGCTCAGTGGTCAAAATCAGAAGTGACCATGGAACAGAATTCGAATCTGGTGCTATGACAGAGTTTTGTGAAGAACAAGGTATCTTTCATGAGTTTTCCTCCCCGCGCACTCCTCAGCAAAATGGAGTTGCGGAGAGGAGAAATAGAACTCTCATTGAAGCATACACGACAATGTTGAAAGACGCTTCTCTCCCAGAATACTTCTGGGCAGAGGCTGTCAATACAGCTTGTCATGTACAAAACCGAGCATTGATCAACAAGCATCATCGTAAGACGCCTTATGAGCTACTGAAAGGCAGGAAACCAACCATGTCCTACTTGAGGATCTTTGGTTGCCGATGCTATGTACTAAATAATGGGAAGTACCCGTGTACTAAATTTGGTGAAAAATGCTTCGAAGGCATATTCATGGGCTATAGTTCCCACAGTCGGGCATATAGGGTCTTCAATAAGAAAACCCTAGTGGTAGAAGAATCAATTAATGTTGTATTTGATGAAGGAAGTTTGCTTAACAACAATTCTTCCAGTGGTATTCTTGAAGATGCAGGTGCACGACTTGAACAGCTGGATCTCGATGAGACCGCTAAAGATGAAACTCCTAAGTACGTCAAAGTTTCCACATCCACGTTATCTGGGAATGTTGAAGATCAAAATGGAACAAATCTCTTAGAAGAAGGAGAAGCCCAAGAAGTAGTCGAAGCTCCAGACGCTAGACTTCTAGAGCTCCGGCACGTGAGGGATCATCCTAGAGATCAGATCATCGGAGATCCTCATGTCGGTGTCAGAACTCGAAGAGGTACTATTAACGAAGTTTTGCATCTTAGCTTCTTGTCACAGGTTGAGCCAAAGAAGTTCGACGAGGCGAACAAAGTTGCGGCATGGATTTTGGCCATGCAAGATGAACTACATCAATTCGAACGATGCAACGTGTGGACGCTGGTTCCCAGACCACACAAGCAGAATGTGATTGACACCAAGTGGATCTTCAGAAACAAACTGGATGAACATGGTGTCATCGTAAAGAACAAGGCCAGGCTGGTGGCTCAAGGTTACAGACAGGAGGAGGGGATTGACTTCGACCAGACCTTCGCACCAGTGGCAAGGCTCGAGGCAATCAGATTGTTCCTGGCGTATGCTTCGCACAAAGGATTCACAGTCTATCAAATGGACGTGAAATCAGCATTCTTGAACGGAGACCTGAAAGAGGAAGTATACGTCGCTCAACCCCCAGGTTTTGTCAATCCTACTTATCCCAATCATGTATATTTTCTTAATAAAGTTTTATATGGTTTAAAACAAGCTCCACGAGCTTGGTATGAGACGTTATCTAGTTTTCTTCTTGAGAACAAGTTCTCTAGAGGTAAAATAGATAAGACATTGTTTCTCAGGGAAGTCAAAGGCAAGATTTTGCTGGTGCAAATCTATGTCGATGACATAATATTCGGCTCAACGGACAACAATCTTTGCAAAAAGTTTTCCAAACTTATGCAAGGAAAGTTTGAAATGAGCAGTATGGGAGAGCTAAAGTATTTCTTGGGACTTCAAGTGAAACAGTCTGAGGATGGAATCTTCATCTCTCAGACGAAGTTCACAAATGAACTCCTTAAGAAATTCGGTATGGAGAATGTAACCTCTATGAGGACTCCAATGGGATCCACTATGTTTCTGGATAAGGATGAGAAAGGTAAACCTTTCGATGAAACCAAATACAGAAGCATCATTGGATCCCTGCTCTACCTTACTGCCAGTAGACCGGATATCATGTTCTCCACATGTGTCTGTGCCAGATATCAGGTGAACACTAAGGAATCTCACTATGTCGCTGCAAAGCGAATTCTAAGATACCTTAAAGGTACTCCCAATCTTGGCTTGTGGTACCCGAGAAACAATGATGTCGAGCTAATAGGTTTTTCAGATGCTGATTTTGTAGGGAGTAGGGATGACAGGAAAAGCACTTCCGGGACGTGTTAATTCCTCGAAAGAAGGCTTATCTCATGGAACAGCAAGAAACAGAATTGTGTTGCAATCTCCACAGCAGAGTCTGAGTACATCTCGGCAGGCAGCTGTTGCGCACAACTCCTATGGATCAGAAACCAGTTAGCCAACTACGACCTTCAGTTCAAGGAAGTACCAATGTACTGCGACTCCTCCAGTGCAATTGCAATTGCCAACAATCCGGTATCGCACAGCAGAACGAAGCATATTGAAGTGCGCTACCACTTCATTCGGGAGCACGTGGAGAACAAGGACATCTCTCTCTGTTATGTCCCCATGGACAAGCAGATTGCAGATATATTCACAAAGCCCTTAGACGAGGCCAAG
This sequence comes from Platanthera guangdongensis, assembly GCA_039583875.1. Classification (NCBI taxonomy): domain Eukaryota; kingdom Viridiplantae; phylum Streptophyta; class Magnoliopsida; order Asparagales; family Orchidaceae; genus Platanthera; species Platanthera guangdongensis. Next base: position 175,906,213 of record CM077166.1, on the reverse strand, counting down.
TTCAGTCTTTTCAAAACTGAATTAGGGATGCTAAATTATGAGGAATGAAGACTACAGAAGCTCCAGGCTCGTGCATCTAGGGGGAGCCTCTGCCACGAACTCAAGCGAGAGCACAGGTGCAAGAACTGAGGGGGAGCAAGGGGTCAAATGCTACAGACCCAGATTTGCAGAAGCCGAAAAGGGGGAGATTACCCTCTCGGCTAAGGCTAACGTGGCTCCAAGTTTGCTCTCAAGAAATTGGTATTGGTAATGAATATCTCTCTCAGCTAAATTTCAAGGTTATGATTTTCATTCCCATACGCTTTATTCACCTTAGCTTGTAGGGTTTAGGCTTCTTCAAATAGGGGGAGATTGTTGGGTATTGTATCCACAACGTACCTGATTTGAAGAAGCCCCTGAAAAAGCTAAGGTAAATAGGCAATGTATTTGACAAAATATTTCAAGTTGTGCTTGCAGTTTTTCCACGCTAAGTGCACACCAATGTCAGGGTGCAGTAGGTCAATATACACGGGTCTGCACGACGTAATCCCTCGTTGAGCAGATCAGTGTGTTGGCCTACGTGTCCTCTCTCTATTGGAGTGCACTTACTTTCAAGTACAGGGCTGTGTTTATGCAAGAGCAGACAAGGTGCAAGGATGAGTCAAAGAGCAGCTCAGAGGCGTAAGACGAAAAATCATCTAAGTAAGAATCGACGAGAATCACCAAGTGATTCTCGCCGATTCGGCAAGAATCACTAGTGATTCTCGCCGATTCGTCGAGAATCACTGGCTGATTCTCGCCGGCTAAATCAGAGTGCAATCAAGTCAAATTCGACGAATCGTCGAGAATCACTTTGTGATTCTCGCCGAATCATCGAGAATCACCCTTGATTCTCGACGATTCGACGAGAATCACAGGTGATTCTCGCCGATTTTTACTTGGGCAATTTTCGGGAAATAGCTGGACCGGATTCTGCCGCTGGCACTATATTGAACCGGAGTTAGGGTTTCTTATGGTGGGACCCACAACGGTCATCTTGAAGTTGTCTACAGTATATATACGGGTATTTTTTGAACAGTAAGAAACACACAGAAAAGAAGCCGAGCGTCGATCTTGACCTAAAATCGTGAAACTGCTCCGCCGCCGCCGTCGCCGGTTGCGCTAGTTGGTCGCCGCTTTTGATCGTGATTCTTCCTGATCTTCCGACGACAGAAGCTTAGCCAAGCTTAGAGTCTCACGTGTCTAACCGGAGATCTCTTGTCTCTCGATTTGTTGATCGGGAAAATCTTCCCCATCTGAATCGATCGAGACGATTGATCCTAGTGTGACCGTTGGTAGACCTAGCTAGCTTCGCTACGAAGTTTGGATCTCCAAAGTATAACAGCCACACATCGTTGTCGCCGCCGATCCCGTGAACCAAGCCGCCGCTCATCTTGCCGCCGCCGGTTCCGGGGAGATTCTCTCCAAGAGAGATCTAGGGTTGTGGACTCTTCGTGGACTTCAAAAACACGTCGTCAACGAAGAGGGACACCTTAGTCTCCAAACATAGTTTGTATCTCTTGTACATTCTAGTTTTACTTTTGTTGTAAAGGAACGTTGGTTCCTAGTTGTAAGGGTTGGGTGCAACCCGTGTTGTGGGAGTGTTGACTCCTACGTGTGGAAGGGTTCCTTCCGATAGTGCAGGATTGGATTTCAATCATGTTGGAGAAGTGACCGAGTCATCCCTTGCTGGGAGATAGGTCGAAGGGGGAAGTGGATGTACCCAAATCGGGGAACCACTATAAATAGCTTGTGTATTCTGTGTGATGTGCTGTTTATTTTTATTGTGCAGATACAATTTTAAATTCCGCAAAAACGTTGCACGTCACCTATTCCCCCCCCCCCCATAGGTGAATATAGTTGACACTAGGCGGACTTTCACTTGGTAGCGGCCTTCGTAGCCGCACGACCTGTTTTCTGTTCGCCCGGCTTGGTGCTCTTTTCTCTTCTTCGCTTCACCGTTCGGCTTCTTCCTCTTCTCGCTGCTTGTTCTTATCATCGCGGTTTGCTCCTCTCTTGCTTCCATGGCTTTCCCCTCCTTCAGTCTGTCCACCTCGGTGGTCACCTCTTCTGGTAGTGCTCACGTTGTTACCCGCGGAAGATGGCTAATCGACTCTGGTGCGACAAATCATATGACCGACAATCCTCAATGTTTCTTTCTTCTTGAAACACATGCTCAATTGCCCCCGGTCATTGTTGCGGATGGATCTCCCTCACTGGTCCATGGGACGGGCATGGTTCAAGTCACTCCATCTCTGTTCCTGGCTGATACCCTCTATGTGCCCAAGTTTTCGTGCAATTTATTATCGGTTACTTCTTTATGCAAGCAGCTACGGTGTTCTGTCTTATTCACCCCTACCTCTTGTGCTTTTCAGGATCCGGACTCCCAACGGACGATTGCTACCGGGACTGAGAGTGGTGGCCTCTACTTCCTCGACAATGTCTCTACTCTATCCGCCTTCTCCTCCTCCTCTACAGATCTTCTCCAATGGCATCTTCGTCTTGGACATGCTCCTCCCAGAATTCTACGCCAGCTCCTGCCGCACCTCCCTCCTCATCATCCTCCTCTAAACTGTGATGCATGTCAACTTGGCAAACATCACCGCTCATCCTTCCCACCAACGCAAAGTCGGCGCTCTTCCCGTCCGTTCGACCTCGTTCACTCTAACATATGGGGTCCCGCTCCTAACCTCCCCATCGGTCGGGGTAGTTCCTATTTTGTCACCTTCATTGATGATTTCTCTCGGTGTACGTGGGTGTATCTTCTCAAAGATCGCTTAGAGCTGTTCTCTGTTTGGACCTCATTTTATTCTATGGTTAAGACTCAGTTTGATACGTCTATTAAGATCCTTCGTACTGTCAATGCTAAGGAATATCTTAGCCAAGACTTCTCCTCTTTTTGTATTCACCATGGTGTTATTCGTCAAACAAGCTATGTCTACACCTCACAACAAAATGGGGTGGCGGAACGCAAAAACCGTCACCTCCTTGATGTCGCTCGCACTATGATGACTCAAATGCATGTTCCTCGCTCCTATTGGGGCTATGCTGTCCTCCTCTCCTGCTATCTCATCAATCGCCTTACCTCCACAGTTCTCCACGGTGCTACCCCCTTCTCCATTCTTTATCCAGACAAGGATCCCTTTCCTCTTCCTCTGCACATCTTTGGGTGCACTGCCTTTGTGCACTCTCCCACTGCCACCCATGATAAGCTCTCACCACGTGCCACTAAATGTGTCTTTCTGGGGTACTCTCCCACTCAGAAAGGTTATTGTTGCTTTGACCCCGTTACCAGCAAGCAATTTGTCTCTGCGGATGTCACCTTCTTTGCAAATGCATCTTACTTCTCTCCCTCTTCCTCCTCTCCTCCTCCTGATCCTACTTTTCCTACCAACCCATCCAGTCCCTCTGCTCCCACTGATGTTCCGCTATCTCCACCCTCTCCACCCTCTTCCCCATCACCATCATCTCCACCCTCTACTCTGCTTTCTCCTTCCACTCCACTGCCATCTCTTTCTACTCCCGGGCCAGCTCTCTCCACCACGGATACTCCGGATACTGAGGCACCTGCTGACCTGGATCTCCCGATTGCTCTTCGCAAAGGGGTTCAGGCATGTACCCAACACCCACATGCTGCAGTTGTTTCCTATGATCGTCTTACCCCTTCTCGCCGAGCTTTTGCACTGGCTATCTCGGCTACTGCCACCCCCTGTTCCTACCAAGAGGCCCTTACTATTCCTCATTGGAAAGTTGCCATGGATGAGGAGATTGCTAATCTAACTGAACGGGGTACCTGGACCCTTGTTCCTCCTCCTTTCAGCACGGATGTTGTTGGTTGTCGATGGGTCTTCATGGTGAAGTTTCTCACGGATGGCAGTGTGGATCGTTATAAGGCTCGCTTGGTTGTCAAGGGTTTTACCCAAACTTATGGCATTGATTACTTTGACACTTTCTCTCTAGTGGCTCGTCTCAGCACTATTAGGGTTCTTCTCTCTGTGGCTGTCAATAGGGATTGGCCCATCTCGCAGCTAGATGTTAAGAATGCCTTCCTCTTTGGTGATCTGCAGGAAGATGTTTACATGGAGCAACCTCCTGGGTATGTTGCTCAGGGGGAGACACGGGTATGCCGGCTAAAGAAGGCTATCTATGGCCTCAAGCAGAGTCCTCGTGCCTGGTTTGACAAGTTCAGTGGCATTGTTGCGGCCATTGGTTTTACAAGAAGCTCAGCAGATCACTCCTTGTTTGTTCGGAAAACCGCCTCTGGTCTTGTTGTTCTTGCGGTTTATGTTGATGACATTCTTCTTACTGGCGATGACCAGGATGGGGTATTGATGACCAAGAAATACCTTAGTCAACATCTGGTCACAAAGGATATGGGTTCCCCGAAATACTTTCTGGGGATTGAAATCTCTAGAAAGCCCAACTCCATGGTCCTTTCCCAACGGAAGTATGCTCTTGATCTTTTAAAGGAGGCAGGACTCACTGGTGCTAAACCTGCACGTTGTCCTATGGCTGCTGTAGAAGACAAAATTTGGACAGATGACTTGCCTCTTCTCTCCGATCTTACGAGATACCGGCGTCTGGTGGGCAAGCTCATATATCTCACGGTAAACAGACCCGACATCTCTTATGCAGTTGGCAAGGTGAGTCAGTTCATGCAAGCTCCCAGGGAGTGTCATCTACAATCTGCTCTGAGGATATTAGAGTATATTAAAGCTGCTCCAGGGAAAGGACTCCTATTTCAGAAGAATGGTCACCTAAGGGTTGAAGATTACTCTGATTAAAGCTATGCGGATGACAAAGGGGACCGCAAATCGACATCAGGTTTCTGCACATTTTTTGGAGGCAATCTTGTGAGTTGGAAGAGCAAGAAACAGTCTGTAGTTTCCAGGTCTAGTGCAGAGACGGAATATCGCAGCATGACATCGACTACATGTGAGTTGAAGTGGTTGCGGGCTCTCATGCTTGACTTAGGAGAGGTTTACAACTATCCTCTTCCTATGTTCTGTGACAATAAGGCCGCGATATACATTTCCAAAAATCCGGTCTTTCATGAGAGAACAAACATATAGAAGTCGACTGTCATTTTATTTGAGAAGAAATATTGAAGAAACATATTTGCACTCCCTTTGTCACTTCCGACAATGAGTTGGCAGATGTCTTCACCAAGCCGGTGTCCGCTTCCTTTTTCCACATCTGCGACAAGCTGGGCATGATCGATATATATGCTCCAGCTTGAGGGGGAGTGTTGAAGTTGGTGACCGGGCGGTCTGGCGGTCTGTCTTGGCGGGTTGAAGACCACGCGGTCTGGCTGTTTGTCTCAGCCGGCTTGGAGACCGGGCGGTCTGGCGGTCTACCCTGGCAGTCTCTCTTTCTCTCTGATGGTAGCCGTGCGGTTAGCCCTTCTGTCTAACCGCGCGGCTTGTGCGGTTTGTTTTGTATAGTCCGCTTAGTCCTGTAAATTTTTAGTCTCACATCTCTTATTTGTATTCTCTCATCTTTACTCCATTCTATATAAGGGAGGACATACCTTTGTAATAGATACCTTTTTCAGATAATAAAGTTTCTGTTAAAACCTCTTCCGGTTTGTTTTAGCTCCACTTCCGGCTTGTTTTTGTTCATTTCTAACAACCCCCTAAAGGTCCATCCTCAGGGTGTGAACTTGGGTCCAAGGGTAAGTCAACCCTAATTCATCTTTTTTTCCCCAAAGAGGGGAGGGTACTTAAAGTAATACTAAGTCTGTGGTCTAAAAAGGGTTGTGCCTTCAATATTTCATTTTTTCTTCTTTTGGCTATAAGCACACCAAGACCTTTACAAGCCATCACATGCAAGGGGTTTTCCTAACTTGTTGTGATCCATATGGGCTGAAACTTTAACCATGCCCTAATAATGTCCTCATGGACATGCCACCAAAAATTTGGGCCTTTTGGAGTTGAGCTACTCCAAGAATCAAGTAAACAAGCCTAGGGGTAATTTGGTAATTTCCACCTAGTTTTAATTCCAATAAAACTCATTTTTGTGCAGGACCTAAATATGCACTAAACCAGTTACTTGCCAAAATCTCAGGTCATTTGGGCCTCTGTATGGGCATGGACATCCCTTTCAAATTTCTGCATTTTGCTATTTGCAGCCCAAGGCCATTTAATTTTTCAGATCTTGCAAGTGAGATATCTCAACATGCAGAGAGCTAAATTGTCTAATATTTCTACCATAGGTCTAATATACTACTAAGGATAGGCCACCAAAATTTGCGGCATTTTGGAGTTGATATGCTCCAAGAATCACCTAAACAAGCTTAGGGGTAATTTGGTAATTTCACCCTAATTTTAATTCCAAATACTCCCATTTTTGGGCAGGACCTAAATATGCCATAAACCAGTTACTTACCAAAATCTCAGGTCATTTGGGACTGTGGATGGGCTTGGGCATCCCTTTCAAATTTCTGCATTTTGCTATTTGCAGCCCAAGGCCATTCAATTTTTCAGATCTTGCAAGTGAGATATCTCATCATGCAGAGGGATAAATTGTCTAAAGTTTCTACCATAGGTCTAATATAATCCTAAGGGCAGTCCACCAAACGTTTAGGCTTTTTGGAGTTGATATGCTCCAAATATCAACAAAATGTAATTTATCATATTTGGACTAAAACTATAGAATTATTTTCCCCAAAAATTCCCATTTTTAGGGAGGGCCTAGATATTCCTAATAAAGCCACATGCCCAAACTTTCCGCTCATTTGGGCTTAGGGTTTTGGCAGGGCACGCGTTTTACTTTCTGCCCTATCCTAGGACCAGCCCTAGGAAAATGGCTCTATAGGGCTGTAGACTTAACCAAAAATTATGTGTAGCATATCTAATTAAAGGTGACTCCAAGATCTACAATTTTCATGATGAGAAACTTTTATGGAAAAGGCTGTAAGGGCCCTACAATTTGACATGCAAAAGTCGGATATAAAAGGACATAAAATACACTATTCATTTACTTAAATAATTCATGGATTTATATATATGCATGGCATGGATCTTGACGCAGATCGGACGGTAGCTGCTCATCTTATCCAATCCGCCTGGTTCCCAGCCCGAATTTCACGGGGCTTTTCCCGGCCTCCTCCGGCGGCGCCTCCACCGGCCAACTTTTCCTCTCCCCTCACGGTGGTGGGAGCGAGCTTTTCAGGCGGCTAGGGCGGCCAGAGGTGGCGGCGCCACCTCACCCGAGAGCTTCAAAACCGCCATTAATGGCTGAAAAAAAAACTGGGTTCGGGCTCATTCGAGCCTGAACCCTAACCTAAACAATTCCTAAGATCTAGGAAAGAATAGATAGGTGAGGGAGGACCTTCCCGGCGGCCTTGCGACGTGAGGAGCGGCGGGGAACCATGGCGATGGCGGCGTCGCTTCTCCCTTGGGTTTAACGGCTCCAATTCGGGTCCAGCTCCATGCTCGGTCTCTCTATCTCTCTCTGCTGCTCTCCTTGTCCTGAGGATGATGAAGTGAGGGGGAAAAGTGGGGAGATGAAGTAAAAGAAAGGGGGTGATAATTCCTATGTGCAAGGTGGAGGGATTTCTTTGTTATTGTCACCATGCATGCATGGGCGGGCCCCATTCCATCCAATTCCTTCTCCATGTCTCCAAGGGTCGGCCAGCCCATGTGGGGGCTGATGGCATGGGTCCAAGTGGCTTATTCCACTAAATAACCTTAAATATACCCCTTTCTCTCTCCTAATTATTCTTTAATTTTTGAAATCCTCTCTCTCTCTCTCTCTCTCTCTCATAGTCACTAAGTTGGCTGGTCAATCTCCTATTGGCAGCCCACAAGTTTATTTCATCCACCAAAATATGGTTAGCCCAAGTGAGTTGGGCTTGAGCTTGAGTTAGCTCATTTGGGCTAGCTTGACCCAAACCTAGGCTAGGGTTGACTTATGTCAATTTGGTCTTTGAGGTTGGCCCAAATGGATCCTTGGTGACCCATAGGCCTCCCCTGAGGCCTAGGTAGGGTTGTATTGGCCCTTTGGAGGTCACTTGACCCTTAAGTAGGTACCTGAAAACTTTAGGGCTAAAGTTGACTTTGGTCAACTTAGCCTTTTTGGTTGGCTCCAATGGGTCCTTGGTGACCCATTGGCCTCTCACTAGGGTTATGAAGGTATGATTGCGGTCCATTGCGAAGGGAACTTCAATTGGCCCTTGTGCAGGCCAGTTTGACCCAATGTAGGCTAGGTTGACCCATTTATAGGTTAGAGTTGACTTTGGTCAACTTAGCCTCTTGGGTGGACCCCAATGGGTCCTAGGTGACCCATTGACCTCACTCTAGGGTTAGGTGGGCTTGGGTGGGGTGTGCACTTGGGTTGGGGATGGTCAATTGACCCTAAGTAGGTTAGTTTGACCCATTTAGGGTTAGGGTTGACTTGGGTCAACTAACCCTTTTGAATGCCCTCCATGGGTCCTTATAGATCTAATGGATCTTACCACGGTTGATTGAGACCATGGTGGGGTCTTTAAGTCTTGGTGAATCCCATGATTATCTTAAACAAAGGTTCAGGAATTTACTATTTGCAGACCATAGTGGTATCACCTACATTCATAGGTTTCCTTGGTCTTCTTGGCTTCCTAGGGTTTGGTCATGACCTAGTCATGGCCAAAAAATCACCACTTAAGGGTCTAGTTGGAAATGGGAGTTACAAATCCCAATAAACAAAACAAAGATTTCGTCCCGAAATCCAGGTTAGTTAGGCCTACGGGAATTTCTACGAAGAAAAGAAACTTGTAACATCCCATAAGAAGTGGAAGATTACATTTCGACACCATGGTTGCTCAGCGGGGGTTCAAAGGAAAAACCTAAATATACG